>CM060844.1:86344628-86979628 GCA_030762175.1 Metallyticus violacea
CTATATTTCCTATATTCCATGTTCCATTTCATCTCGTTCCTTTGTATCTGCATATTTCTATAATTAGAAATTGTAGCGGGATTCACTCTGTTGTAGGTAAAAACTTCAATTATTATTATTATTATTATTATTATTATTATTATTATTATTATTATTATTATTATTATTATTAAAGATGAAATATTTCGAGGTCACAGCCAGATCTTGAACCACGAATTTTCGGCTTGCCGTACTGACGCTCTTACCATCGTGAAGGCCGAACGTAGCTATGAACATTATACTCCATATTATCTCCTTACAGAGATTTTATCTCTAAGAAACAACTAGAAACCTGGCAGTAGTTATGGCTCAGGCTTCATAGTTATCTAAACTATTGCAGTTAATTTACGAATGTGTAATGTGTTTTTTCTTTTATTAGTCTAAGGTTGAAATTAGTCAGACAGGAAAGCGAAAATCAAAACCCTGCATTCTGATGGAAGAGATTTGGAGCTACGGTCAGGCAGGGCACGGTAACACAGATGATAAGAGCCTCGGCCCGGATGTCCGAACATCTGTGTTTCGAATTCCGCTCGTAACCCCAGGCCGTTAAAGCGCGGACTCGTGAGTAGGGGGTCAGGAGTTGATGTGCCGAAAACTAAAGCCTGAATTCTTCCTTCCTATAAAAAAATGTGATTTCAAACCTTGGCCTAACGTTCCTAACACGTTGCTAGGCACTGCTGTATGACACAGTAGTGTTGAAAGAATATTTTAGCAGAAATGCAAGGAGCATTGTCAAGAATGTCTCCAGATTGTGTTTCGTCTCTGAAAATGCGATATCTTCGTGGAGTGAAATTTTCTTCCTGCAAATTATTGGTCTCTAATCACTGCACAATGTCGCGAAAGTTATACGACTCATAAATTCGTTCTTATTTTATCAAGTTGTACATTATATAGAACGCTCCGGTTTCTTGGAACACTTTTAGTCTGTGTGAAGCGGAGATTAAGAGCGTGGCCAAAAAATAAAAAAAGGTCTCTTGTTCACCTCTTACTAATATTTATAATGACGAAATTAGGTAACAGTTTCGTTGTCTGGCACGATAGCCTTAGGGCCTTGATTATATTGCTTTCAAAGGGGATTTAGAAATTAAGTTAAATGTTTAGGTGTCAAAATATAATGCGCAAGCTCCCACTACACCTGAAACAGCACCAGCCACCTTCCCGGATATTTTGACCCTGCAAGAGAGGTAACGAAATAAAATGAGGTAAAGAAAGGAAGCAGAAAATTCGTAGAAATTTTACTTTTCCTTACTTACAGATGGCTCTTGTGCAGTAGTGAGGCCTCCTTTCACGAACGGCAGCGGCGAAAGCCGAACCTGATTCCAGGTAGTTTGACTTCAACTTATCTAGCCAAATAATTAGCATTGTCACTTGTTAGAGCGCAGTGCTACTATTGGGAAGGAGTGCTTCAGTCCCACCATCGGCTGACTTTGTTTAATATTAATAATTTGTATACACTGTTACAATATAAAAATAATACTTTTAACATTATATATTTATTTATTTTGTGAATATTACAGATTTCCCAGTTACAATGTTCATTTAATCAGATACAATCCTTACATTGAAAAAAAATAAAACAAAATAAAAACAGAATACAATAAATCAAAAATGAGAAAAAAAAAAACGTTACAAAAACAAATACATTAAAACAAAACATACAAAAAACGTTGGTGCATAAGTTAATCAATGTTTATTTTGTAATAAATGATCTCACAGGATAGAGCGAAAGTGTTAAGATTCGCATTGAATATATCAATAGTTAAATATTGTAATTTATCATATAATGTTTGCATTCTAAGCACAAGAGAATATTTATATACAACCTTTGAATAAAATTAATTACGAAATCGGTTTAGTGTGATAATGTGGAACATAAAAACATATTGACTGTCTTAGGTTTGAATCATCAACCTTATTGTGTAATAGTTTGTAAAATGAAATGTAACAAGTGACAAGTCCTTATGTGAGATAAACTTTGGTGCTGAAATAATTGAAGTAAAGTGTCATAAGGAATTAAATTAGAAAAAAAAAACTATTTTTTTAAATGGATACTTTAGAAATTTGCGTTGAATTATTTCAATAAGTTTAACAGCTTTGTCAATGTAAGGATTTCACATAATTGGGGCACATTCAAGTTTAGATCTGACAAATGAATTGTATAAAATAAATAGAATTCTCAGATCATTAAAATTAAATAAATTAGGAATATAAACTCCAGATTCTTATGTTGCACTAACAATGATATTAATAAGTTTAGTAAATGATAAGTCTTTGTTGAAAATTACTCCCAGATCATTCTTTGTTTCGACTAATTGTAATTTTGTTTCATCTATAATGTAAATAAAATCAACTCTAATTTCCAATCTAGAAGAAGACATAATCTGACCTTTTGATGTATTAAAAGGAAGACTTTTGGCTTTGCTCCATTTATTTAAGGCATTTAGATCATTTTGGAATTTAACACAATCAGAGACAGATTTTATAGAACTAAAGATTTTTTAGATCGTCTGCCTATAATAGGATATTAGAAGAGTTAACAAGTAATGATATATCATTAATAAATAAAATAAATAATAATAGACCTAAATTTGAGCCTTGAGGCACTCCAGAGTAAACTTCAAAGCTGTATGGTGCAATTTTTATATTTAATTACTTGTCTCGACTTTAGATATGATGTCATAAGAAATATCATAGGCTTAAAACCATATAACGGTAATTTGTGTATTAATTTATCATGAATAACTTAATCAAAATCCTTTTGAAAGTCTGTATAATTAACAACAACTTGAGATCTATTGTATAATTCACTCCATACATAGTGGACAAAATTGCATAAATTAGTCACGATAAAGCTATTGGGCATGCCGTTTTTAACATGCCAGAATATATATTTATAAAGTATATTTTGCCTGGTGTTAAAATGACCACTGGCCTGTAATTTGTAATCATTTTAGAATCTCCAGATTTGAAGAAAATTTATATAGTTAAAACAACGCATGGGTTGAAAACTTAGGTTAGGTTAGGTTAGGTTAGCATAAGCTTAAAAACGATATGCAAAACTTTTAGAGTTAAAAGTGTGTGTCTTCTTACCTTTGATTATTATTTACTTAACGTGTTACATTGGATCCACCCTAGCGCCAATTTTCCTTTTAATCTACATAATTTGCCTGCACTGTTGCAATATAATAAATATTACTTATTTATTTTAAAACGTATAGCGTTTAGACAGCGCATAGGTTGCACATTTAGGTTAGGTCCTATTAGATTAGGTTAAGATTAAAAAAATATATCCAAAACTTTAGTGTTAAAAGCGTAAGCCTTTTTCCCTGTGATAATTATTAACTTTACTTGTTACTTTACAGTTTTTTTTATTTCATTTCGGTACATACTGAATGTGATTAATTATTAACATGCATCCTAAAAAGTTAATCTTACTTACGATTGCTTGTTTCCACGTTACGATTGTTCCATTCGCCTGCATTTGTTGCACCCTACCAAACGGTTTTCTCCGCTGCCGTCTGTTTATAACGGCAAGTGAAAATTCATTCTTAGTGTCCATGGAAACCATGATTAGAATAGCTGGTCCTTAAGTAGTGAGCCTGGGATCTTCTATATGCTAGTTGCAAGCGTTATCTCTCTTAAGGATTTTTTTGATTTCGATATTTATGCTTTAAAAATGTAATACCCTCATCCGGTAATAGGGTTTACACCCCCTGAGATTTGCGAGCTGTCAGCCGCCTGTCGGGGGGGGGGGGCTAATTACCTCTGGACACACACACGAGCGACTCCCTGAAGAATGAGACTCATCACGTCGAGTCATCACAAACATGCAGAGATAGGAAGATGTTTGAATGATGTAATGAAAGGTGAAGCCGTGGTAGAGAATCATTAATCCGGCAAATGCTCTTTCTGAAAACTATGGAAAACTTTGGTCACCCTAGTCGGCCGCAGGATTTGAAACTGGAACCTCCTGAATACGAGTTTTAAGCATTATCGCCAACCACCATGAACCCGGTAAATTAAACTTTAGCGTCAATAGTAAATATTTGTAACGCTAATATTCAGAAATAATAATTACATTGTCAGCTGTAGTTTTGCATCTGACACGTTACATATCAATGCGTATACAACCAGAATCTACCTTTTAAACTGTACTAGCACGTAAGGTTTTTGAGTATTTTTGGTACTTTAAGTCTTTCGCTATTCGATTTTCTTTTTGTTTATACGCTTTATTTGTCTTTTTGTTCATTTGTTTGCTAATCAGTGTTAAAATTCTAAAAAAATTACTAATTGAGAGGGGACATTGTTGATTTGGTTTATTTATGGACGGTCTATAACATCTCAGGTCATCAGCGTCCCATTCTATTCAGGGCGTGAAACGACCGATAAATTTTGCTCAGAGGCCTCTTCTTTCAGGCTTGAGGTTCTTTTTCGTGCCGTAAATGTACGACACGGAACCCACGGGTTTACTTCCCTTCCGAAGGAATTTTTACACCCGAAAAAAATCCATCCATCCTGGCCGAGATTAAATCCGCGATCTTGGGTTTAGGAGGCAAGTATGGTAACCACTACACCACCGGGACCGACAGTCACTAGTCTAGTCCAGTCATTAGATGGCAAGATAAAAGAGATTTTATAGTCTACCAGATTTTTGTTGTTTTTTTTAATAGTGTTTAAACTCCCGATTTTACTACTGAGGCACCACAGGCGGTGGACACTGGTGATACATAAAATGAAATTATAAAATGATTTTTTTTCTTTTTAAGGAAGGAAGCGTTCCAGGCCTAAGTTTAGGGTACCTCCCCGGCATTTGCCATTTATGGGGACTGAGGAAAACCTGGAAAAAACACTACTCAGGAAGGACATTCCTCGTGGTAATCGAACCCCAGACCTTCCGCTCATAAGTCCGCGCCTTGACCACCTCGGCTACCCGTGGCGGTAATAGTAGATGTTGAAACACGCATGGCATAATTCTTGTTTTTGCCTCAACCTAACAAATGTATTGTGAGTTTTTGTTATCTCATTTTGTATTTATTTGGATTTTTGTCTTTCTTGTGAATGTTTTGTAAAACATCCGGATAATTTTAGTTAGGTATACGGGAATTTCACTCCAAAAACTCAAAGAAAACAAATCACTTATTTAGTTAAGAAGGCGTGTAATTACATTAGCGTCGAATCATGTTTGTTTTGTTTGTTTTTCCAATGATATGAAGTGAGCCAAAAGACCATAATTGAGACTGTTCCTTCTGCTTCACTGTTCCTTCCCAGTCTTCAGTGCATCTGCCTGTGCCCCATGATGAAGGCTTGTCTGTTCCTATCTGTAACCTGAAAACATTTCATCAGACTCAACAACACCAAGTGGATCAGAAGGGTATCCCAATACACTTCGCCTCATCTCATAGAACAGAAGGAATCGAACGATTTGGTCAAATATCTTTAACTTTCTAGACATCAATTTGGACTCTTGGGATCGAGATTGCAACAGTGAATTCTTCTAGCTTCGGGGACAAAAACATTCTGTTGTAGATCAAGAAGTAGCTCTTTCGCTGAATATTTCGACATGTAAAATTCAATGTGAGTATGTAGAGATGTTAATGGCTGATGATCAAGTTGTATGTACAACACAGACCACAGGAGTGACGACTGTTTATTGATTCCAGTAAAACCAGCTTGAAAGCAATACTGCTACACAATAGCAATAGGTTACACTCGCTGCTTTTGGCTTGAGAGAGAAGCTTATGAAAGTATGAATTGGTAATATAGGCGTTCAAATATAAGTATCATAAATGACAACTTTGCTGTGATTTAAAAGTTGTTGCACTGCTTACAGGTTTAGATTGATTTGATTCGTTTTATTTACGGACGCTCTTTAACATCTCAGGTCATCAGCGTCCCATTTCATTCAGGGCGTGAAACGGCCGACAAATTTTGTTCAGAGACCTCTTATTTCAGGCTTGAGGTTCTTTTTCGTGCCGTAAATGTACCACACGGGACCCACGGCTTTACTTCCCTTCCGAAGGAAGCCATACTTAGGCTTTTTAATCCCGAAAAAAGTCATCGATCGAACCCGCGGCCTTGGATTTAGAAGGCAAGCATGGTTACCACTACACCACCAGGACCGACTACAGGTTTAGAGGAGGGTTCATGAAATAATACTGTTTTTTATGCCTGTGGGACAGCCGAGACACCAAGAACCACAATAAAGTCAAGTAATGGCCTAAGAGAAAATTATTTGTTACTGAGCAAGGAAATGTAAAAATACTCCATTTGTTGAATGGAGTAAAATATTGTTGCCCATGCTTCATATCAAGTTAGGCCTAAAAAGAAAGCTCTGGATAAAGATCAGGTCTTCAATAATTTGAAACACAGATTTTCCAAATTGAGTGAAGGAAAGCAGATATGCGCATTTGTTGGACCACAAATCAGAAAACAAATGAAAGATCCAGCCTTTGATACTAACCTCACTAATCTCGAATTAGTTGCTTTCTCTTTCAAAGCGGCAACAAAAAGGATGATAAATATGTTTCATTTGTGATCGGTCAAACATGAGATGCAGAATGTCGCTGGAAATTCATTTTTAGCGGATTCTGAATGAAGGAAGCTACTGCAGCAGTACCCGCAAAACGTCTACTATTTTTTTTAGCCGATTCCGAAGAATTCGTTATAAATAATATTTCCAAATCTCCTACTAGGCACCAAAAAATACAAAATAATATAAATATATGTGTGTGTCTGTTAAAGCTCTACTGGTCGCAATTTTTTTCTCAAAGATAATGGACATATAACCATCAATTAACAAACGATTTGTCGAGTTCGTAAACCAGCAAAATTGTACCATTGGAAGTGAGGGTTAATCTAAAGCAAAAATTTTAAAAAAAAGAATGGAAAATCGTTTTAGCTGCCGCAATTTTTGCTTTATATCAACAAAACTCTGTATATTTCTTTAAAATTAATTGATAGAAGTTGTTTTCGAAAATCATGGCAATGGAGCTATTAGGCCATTTTGTATGATGTTTAAACGCCTGTTTTTACTACTGAGGCACCACAGGCGGTGAACGCTGATGATACATGAGATGAAATGATATATTGGGAAAGGTTTTTTTTTTTTAAGGAAGAAAACGTTCCAGGCCTAAGTTTAGGGTACCTCCCCGGCATTAACCAGTTATGAGGACTGAGGAAAACCTGGATAAATTCTCAGTCAGGGAGGACGGTCTTGGTGGGATTGGAACCCCAGACCTCCCGCTCACGAGTCCGCACCCGTTAAAGCCTGAAATACTAATGGGAGTTAAAAAAAATTTAAAAATCGCCCTAGAGGCCGGAAATTTGGGAAATATCATTGAAATAAAATCATAAATAATTTCTGAAAATCAGTAAAATTAAACTTTTAGGAGGTGGTTTTACATGAAGCCCAAAATATAAAAATCGCTATAGGCGGCATTAATGTTTTTTTTTTCACAACGGAACTCCGTAAACATTTAAGTAAAATAACGAATATAATTTCTGATTATCGGGGTAATGGGGTAATTATGAGCCGGGGCTAACCTAAAACTCAAATTTAAAAGTCTCTCTAGTTGTTACTTCACAACAAAATTCGAAATATACTATTTAAATAAAACAAGAAAAATAGTTTTGAAAATTAGGGAAATTGGACCATTGAAAACCAAAATTTAAAAAGCGCTCTTACGTTTAATTTTCTCTATATTTTAAAATAAAAGGAGAAATTAATTCAGAATATAAACTGTATTTATAATGATACATGTGTTTTATATTTAATAAACGCACCGTTGTGAAGATAGTAAATGTGAAATATCAATCTAATATGTGTGAGAATTATATTTGTATGTAAGAAGATCTGTAAAAAATGTGAAATATTGATCTAATATGTATTTGAGAAGTATATTTATATATGAGCGCTATGTAATAACCTTCAGAAAACGTTTTCATTACTTGTTTTTCTACAATAACATTTAAATTAAAATTCAAGGCCAATGAAAATCAATGTAACTTTCGATTGTTTTTATTTGCTTAGTACATTGCAATTGTTTTTAAATAGTGACATGTTTTTGTTTTATTGAAACATATGAACATCATCTTAAATACACAATGTAACTCGAAACTTTCTGTTGTTTCTCTCTATTTTAGTGAATGTAAAGATGATATCAAGGACTCAGTTCATAAACATGGTTACAGTTAAAAATGTTTAAAAATACCCAAACAGTATAGCTTTGTCTGCCAGTGATCATACATTTCATTTAATTAACAGTATATCATTAATTTTTGTGTCGGTCCTGGTGGTGTAGTGGTTACGATACTTGCCTCCTATACCCAAAACGCGAGTTCGAACCCGGCCAGGACCGATGGATTTTTTCGGGCGTAAAAATCGTAAGTATGGTTTCCTTCGGAAGGGAAGTAAAGCCGTGGGTCCCGTGTCGTACATTTGCGGCACGAAAAAGAACCTCAAGCCTGAAAGAGAGGCCTCTTAGCAAAATTTGTCGGCCGTTTCACGCCCTGAGTTGAATGGGACGCTGATGACCTGAGCTGTTAAAGAGCGTCCTTAAATAAATAAATAAAAAAAAATTAATTTTTTTTGTGGTTTAATCTCAATAGTAATGACAATTCTAAAAATGTGGTTTCTCTTTTGTAATACTTATAGGTAGCAACAATTCTAATTTTGTTCCCCTAATACCACTTATTTCATTTCATTAAGTAATAAGGCCTAATTTGGTTTATATTTATTTTTATTACAAGTTATTCAACTTGGTGCGGAATTCGCTTAGTTTACCCAGCTGCAGGCCGTAAGCGAATGAACGTTTTCACCAAGACATCCTAACTTACTATGGAGCATTGTTATCAAAGGCATTGGAATCCTTCAATAATGAGTGACTATTGTTGGTGTCTTCTCAGGGAGTGTGATAAAACACCGTGCAAAAGAAGGGCAATATCGGCATACTTTTCTAAATAAAATAAAGAGTTATATAGCAACGATATTGTGAACTAAACTATAGATCTTTCTGTATCATATCCATATATATAAGAAAAACACTATTGTATTCTTAGTGTGGATTTCTTGTTTGTATTGAATTATATTATATTCCCCAGTAATGTTTTTTTAATTATACTGTGTATCTAAGTTCCATGTCGTCATAGATGATTCCATTTCATTCTGCCACTCAAAATTAAGTAAATACAAATATTTATTAGTTCTAGGCGCAATTGTTTTGTTGCATTTACCATCATCCACGTTATGTTGCATGCTGTTGTTGATTTGTTGTATTTATGTACGCTCTATAACATCTCAGGTCATAAGCACCCTATTCAATTCAGGGCGTGAAACGGCCGGTAAATTTTGCTCAGAGGCCTATTTTTTCAGCCTTGAGGTTCTTT
The DNA here is from genome assembly GCA_030762175.1 of Metallyticus violacea. Taxonomy (NCBI): domain Eukaryota; kingdom Metazoa; phylum Arthropoda; class Insecta; order Mantodea; family Metallyticidae; genus Metallyticus; species Metallyticus violacea. The sequence goes on from CM060844.1 coordinate 86,354,052, forward strand.
AAAACGCCGTAAATGTACGACACGGGACCCACGGCTTTACTTCCTTTCCGAAGGAAGCCATACTTAGGATTTTTATGCCCGAAAAAATACACGGTCTTCGCCGGAATTGAACACGTGATCTTGGGTATAGAAGGCAACACCTTCTCTACACCACCAAGACCGACGTATTGCATGTGCTTGTGTTAGTTTTGTGTATCTAGGAAATGTGACATGATAACCAAAAACTGTTTTTTTTTTCACTGAACTCAGCACCCCCAAAATTTCCAACATATACAGGAAAAAAAATTGAAATTTATTGATTAGTGATATGAGCATTTCAATGATATATACATGCCTGACAGCATGTGTGTGTGTGTGTGTGTGTGTGTCTGTTAATTCTAATGGTGGATACTTTTTTTTCAACGAAGCTCAGCATACAATCATCAATTAACAAATGATTCGTCTAGTTGACGAATTCAAGTCCATTCAAGGTAGGGGTTAACCAAAAGCAACTTTTTTTAAAAAAATAATGAAAAATCGCTCTAGTTGCTGTCACTTTTACTTTTTCTCAATGCAACTCTGTATATATATATATATACATATATATACATATATATATATTAATAATTTGATAAAAGAGTTTCTCAAAGTCAGGGCAATCGGGCCATAAGAATGGAATATACCTGAAAAGGGAGGCGAGTTAAAGCTAAACTTAAAAATAATTCTATTGGCCGCAATTGTAAATGTTTTAAAGGAAACTTAGCATATGCAATGAAATATAGCAAGAAAATTATTTTCGAAAATGGATGGAATCGGACTTTTTGGAGGAGTTTATCGGAAACTAAAAGTTTCAAAATTATTCTAGTATCACCTATATTTAATTTTTCGCAACGAAACTCCGTATATACTATTTAAATAAAAAAGAAAAAACAGTTTCTGAAAAACAGAGAAGAGGCTATTAGAATACCAGAAATCCAAAATTTAAAATTCGCTTTAGCATACCAATATTTGTCATATTGACATATACCATTTAAATAAAATTAAAGGAAAAATATTGTCTGAAAATCAATAAAATCAGATTATTAGGGAGTGGTGATTTACCTGAAACACAAAATTTAAAAATTATCCTAACGACATCAATATTTGATTTTTCGCAACGAAACTCCGTATATACATATAAAATAAGGAAAAATAAATGCTGAAAATTAAGGAAATCGGGTTATTAGGAGTGGAGGTTTGCCTGAAACCCAAAATTTGAAAATCACTTTAGCAGTACCAATGTTTGTTTCTTCACAACAAAATTCGGTATATGCCATTCAAATAGATTAAAAATTGTTTATGAAAATTAGGATAATTGGACCATTAGGGGCAGGGGTATATTTGAAAACCAAAATTGAAAAAACGCTCTTGCCTTTAATTTGCTCTGTATTGTTTTAAAATAAAATTAATTCAGGATATAAACGGTATTTATTCATTGTATGTGTTGTATATAGTATCGTCGTGAAGATAGCAATTGTGAAATATTAATGTAATATATGTGTGAGAATTATATTTGTATGTAAGAGCGCTCTATAATAACCTTCAGAAAACTTTGCGCTACATGTTAACAAATAAATAACAATAACATTTAAATTAAGTTTCAAAGCCAATTAAAATCGATGAAAATTTTCATTACTCATTGTTGATTGTGTATATTTGCTTTGTACATTGCAATTTTTTTAAATAGTTACATGTTTTTGTTTTATTGAAACATATGAACATCTTAAATGACAATGTAACTCGAAACTTTCTGTTATATTTCTCTATTTTAGTGAATGTAAAGATGATATCAAGAGCTCAGTTCATAAACATGGTTAAATTTAAAAATGTTTAAAAATATCCTAACAGTATAGCTTTGTTTATCATTAGCCATATATTTAATTTAATATTTATAGTATACCATCTTGTGAATTAATGTCAATAATAATAATAATAATAATAATAATAATAATAATAATAATAATAATAATAATAATAATAATAATAATAATAATATACTATGGTTTCACTTTTGTAATATATATAGCAAAAATTCTAATTTTGTTCCTCTGTTATCACATAGTAGTACCATAACTTATTTCATTTTATTAATTAATAAGGTCATAATTAGGATTTTATATTCTTTTTAAAGATACTGTACTAGCTGGGGAATTCGTTTATTTTACGCTCCTCCAGCGTGACGGAGTTTTATAATTCTGCATCCTTAACAACTATAAATTATTTTAATAATCGACAAACGAATGCATGGCCTACTGTACTCTTAAGGCTGTTTAAAAGTGGAACGTTACTCCATTAAATGTTTCATTAATAAACAATGAGAGACTGTTTAAGAAAGTGTTTACTACACGTAAACTAAAAGTTATTTTTAATACTTGTATTGCAAATAACTTTTTCTTTATTATTCCCAACATGCGTATATTAACATTATGAGAAAGACCACCAAAACATAAAATAGTGGTAACCATATTTGCCTCGTTGATCGCCTGTTCAAACCAGATCAGGATCAATGGATTTTTCCGGAGTAAAAACCCTAAGTATGGCTTCCTTCGGAAGCGAATTAAAGCCGTGGGTCCCGTGTCGTACATTTACGACACGATAAAGAACCTCAAACGTGAAAGAAGAGGCATCTGAGCAAAAGTTTTCGGCCGTTTCACGCCCTGAACTGAATGGGACGCTGATGACCTGAGATGTTAAAGAGAGTTCGTAAATAAAACAAATCAAAAATCAACTGTCATTAATTTACTGACTTTTTCAGGCATTTTATGTCAGTTTTTAGGTGAGTACGGGGTTATATAGTCCCCTGAACACATCCGGCCAAATAACCGTCTGTCACAGAAGATATTTAGGTCACGTGCACGGATTTGTTCTTTCAAAAATGTTTGTTATAACAATGTTTATTAAATAGTAATCAACAGATACAATATTACTAATAGTACAGGTACTGAGATACAAACAAGACAGGGTTTGTGTCTTTTCCATTGTCCGTTACATTTAACACTGTAACTGTATATGAAGTTAGGATATATTTAAATAATTTTATATTTTATTATCGAACTCGTGAAATCTACCCACACTTCTTAGTCATTTGTCTTATTTTTAGCGAATTCCTATGGAATGAAATTATTGCAGCCGAATCCGTAAAAGGCATTTTTAATTTTTTAAAATGTATTTATTATTATTATTATTATTATTATTATTATTATTATTATTATTATTATTATTGTTAGAGAATTTGAGATGAATGTAAGCTATTGCGGCTGTACCCATTTTGATAATTCTGCATAGATCGTCCCTACTAGGCACTTACAATTAAAAAAAAAGTGTCTCTCTCTCTCTCTCTCTCTCTCTCTCTCTCTTATATTATATATATATATATAATATAAAAAAAATAAAATTTAGTAACACTATTAGCAATGTAACAAATTAACAATAATTATAAAAAAGGATAAAACACTAACAGAAAGTCACACTTGTAGTCGCTATATTTCGAACTACTAGAGCTCTTCTATGGCAAGATGACAAGTCGAAATATAGTGATATAGTGTGACTTTATCTTTAGTGTTTTATCATTTTAAAGCTTCTATAATTACTGTTATTTTATATATATATATATATATATATATATATATATATATATATATATATATACCGAGGATGCTAAAAAATGTATACACACTTTAACAGTAGATATCTATAGAGTATATTTCAAAGTTGTACCGAAAAACAACAGTAATGTATAGTATGATGTTCTGTAAACAGATGTGACTCACATACATTATGATAGCGTTGCAACGTGACAGGTAAATCGACAATGAACAAATGAAGCCAAGATTATCGTATGATATTCTGTAAATAGATGTGACTTACATTACGTTATGCCAGCGTTGCTATGTGTCTGATAAATCAACAATGAACAAATGAAGTCACGATTGTCGTATGATGTTCTATAAACAGATGGGACTCACATACATTATGATAACGTTGCTACGTGACAGGTAAATCAACAATGAGCTAATGAAGCCAAGATTATCGTATGATATTCTGTAAATAAATGTGACTTATATTACGTTATGCTAGCGTTGCTATGTGTCTGATAAATCAACAATGAACAAATGAAGTCAAGATTGTCGTATGATGTTCTGTAAAAAGATGTGACTCACACACATTATGATAGCGTTGCTACAACAAAATGGAGCCAAGATTATCGTTTGAACAGCGGAAAGCAATTTTTAAGTGGTATTGGAAAACCGAGAATGTTGTTGAAGTTCAAAGGCAATGGACCGTTCTTTTTGAAGGAACAGTAACTGGCCCAGTGTGCCTGAACATGATAACGCACATCCGTCTTACCCGCTATTCATACGCTCCATGGAAATGTGGAATTTTACTTCCAACAGGATGGTGCACCACCACATTACCACGAGATGTACGTGCGTATAGCAATCTTCCAATGCACTGGATAGGACGAAGAGGTCCGATTGAGTTTCCACCTCGTTCTCCGGATCTAACTCTGCTGGACTTCTACCTATATGAAACTCTTAAGGATGTTGTATACCGTAGAAAACAGGTATACTCGCAGCACTTCGGGAAGAAATTGAAACGGCATGTGCTGCAATCACTGAGGACACTTTCGTAAACGTTACTCAATCAGTGGTTCAACGTACTCAGAAGTGTCGACGCCGATGATGGACATTTTAAGCAACTGTTGTAACTGTAAAAGTCTAAGATGATTAGTGCTCATCATTTTCTGTTTGTGTGAATTCAGTTTTGTTATGTAAACACAGCTGTTTTCTTTGCTTAAAGTGAGTATACATTTTGGCACCCTTTGTGTATACATATATATGTCTAGGGGTCATGTCTTTTTTTTCCTCCTCAACGAAACACGCTATATAGCCATCAATTAGCAAACGAATCGTCGAATTCATTAACCGGTAAAATTGAACTATTGGGAGTTGGGGTTAACCTAAAGGAAACATGTTAGAAAAATTGAAAAATCGCTGTGACGCCCCCAATTTTTGTTTACTTTCGACCATACTGAGAAAATTTCTTTAAAATAAGTTGATAAAAGTAATTTTTCTAAAATCAGGGTAATCGGGTCTCATGAGTGGGTACCTGAAAAATGAGTGATGGTTAAAGCAAAATTTTAAAATCGCTCTAGCACAAGCAATTTGAATTTTTTAAAAGGAAACTCGGTAGATGGCATTGAAATAAAATAAAAATAATTTTCGAAAATTATGAAATCGTACTATTAGAAGGAGAGGTTTACCTAAAATCCAAAATTTAAAAATCGATATAGCAGCACCAATATTTTTTTACACAACTAAACTCGGTATTTACCATTTAAATTAAATACGAAAAATAGTTTCTGAAACAGTGAAATCGCACAATTAGGCTGGGGGGATTACCTGAAACCCAAATTTTTAAAAACGTTCTAACGGCGTTAAACGTTCTAACGGCGCTATGAAACTCGGTATATATATTTAAATAAAATAAGAAAAATAGTTTCCGAAAATCAGGGAAAACGGATGATTAGAAGTTAAAAATCTCTCAAGCAGCACCAATATTTGTTTCTTCACAACAAAATTTGATATATCCAACTTATATCAAATAAGAAAAATAGTTTCCGAAAATTAGAGAAAATGGATCATTAGGAATATAAGTATACTTGAAAATCGAAATTAAAAATAATTCAATCGTTTATTTTTTTCTGAATTATTTTAAAATAAAAGTACAAATAAATCAGATTCAATAAATCAGCACTTAAACTGTATTTATAATGATGCAAATGTTTAACAAAAACATCGTCGTGAAGATAGTAAATATGAAATATTAATCTAAAATGTGTGAGAATTATATTTGTATGTAAGAGCGCTTTGTAATAACCTTCAGAAAACGTTTACGTTACATGTTAATAACATTTAAATTAAATTTCAAAGCCACTGAAAATCGATGTAACTTTCGACTGTTTTTATTTACTTAGTACATTGCAATTGTTTTTAAATAGTAACATGTTTTTGTTTTATTGAAACATATGAACATCATCTTCTTAAATACAGAATGTAACTCGAAACTTTCTGTTATTTCTCTCTATTTTAGTAAATGTAAAGATAATACCAAAAGCTCTATTTACAGACATGGTTATATTTAAAAATGTTTAAAAGCACGTACACAGTATGGCTTTGTCTGTACTTATAGGTTGCAAGAATTCTAATTTTTTCCCCCTAATACCACACAGTGATGATATAACATTTTATTTCATTAAATAATAAATCATATTTGAATTTTATATTAAAGTTATTAAATGTTATTGAAGTCGGTGAGAAACTCGATTAGTTTACGGAGCTCTTCAAGTTGGACTTTTCTAAATAGCTAACAAGGTACAGACCATGGACAGTTTTCTTTATAGATCTATTTCTTATGTCCTTAAGTATATCACTCTGTTTCGGAACCATCTTTCTATACTGTATCAAAGCTCTCCTTATATTTTTCTCTCCCCAAGTCATGTTTTAAGGATATATTGTCTCAAAAGTGTTTGAAGTTCGAGAAGACATTTACACTCCCGGGTTTACGATGTTTGCCGGAAGGTTCCGAAGTCGAGGCTGTTGTGATAGGGAGGGGAAGATCGTGAGGCGGCAGTCACTCAATGTGGTGCCTGGCTAGGATCGTCGTGGTGCTGGCCGCCGCCACCGCCGCCTCCATAGCAGCGCGGCTTGCGAAAGACGAAAATGGGAGCACTGTTCATCTGGAAGTACCCGGCCTGGGAGTTCTTCGTGGATCTGTCAACACCTCGTCTTGGACACATAGAACTATATATCAGTTCCAGGGCATACCGTACGCTAAGCCCCCGTCTGGTAGCTTGCGCTTCATGGTAAGTGGCTAGCCGTACTGACACTGCTAGGCAAAGTTAAAGTGTTTAAATTTTAACTAAGTATGTTTTTACTGAAATGTCCAGTTAATTTGCACCTTAGCCCAGATACTCAAAGTTCGTTGTGTTTAAATTGAGATTTACTGCCTTACTTTAACTCAAGAAACAAACGCCGCTCGGACGTTCAACCTTTATGCAGAAGTAATGGCTTTTACCCACGCTCCATCTGCATAACACCCCATTTCCTTGGACTTTAGTATGAAATAGAAAGTAGACTGGTCAAATAGATAAAGCAAGGAATTTTGCAAAAGCGCTTTAAGGACTTACCACCATTAGTTCGTTTTTATAACTGCTGTTTTCCATCATTGCCTATCTGTTTTCTCGTATTTTATAAAATACTGTACAACTGCATGTTTTCCATTAATATTATTTAAGGCTTGCGTTTAACGATTCGGCCATCGTGTGCGTATTAAATGTTAGAGATAAATCCAATTAGCTGGTAATAGATACTGCCTATGGACCCTTGCTTTTTCACTGCATTTGACTTGTATGCGGACATATAATGGACAACTGTTTTGGCGTAACAAAACTGAGCCGGTGAATGTTGTGAATTCGGTTATTTTAATGCTAGTTTTTAGTATTTAATATTTTAATGCTAGTGTTTGTCTAGAGATTTTCTATATTAACTCGTAACACATTGAAATGATTTTTAATTATTTAAGGAGAGATTTCTGAATTTTAAAAAATGTCTTTATATTTTTTTATATAATTTTACCATTGAGATATTTCAATTACTGAAATAATTTCAATTTATTAAGACGTTCTTCTGACAACTGATGCCTTCAAAATTTATTGTTTTTCCGTAGTATTTTTATTAAAAAGTTATTTGAATTGTTTTTCATTTTACAGCAACAGCAAATAGAGGCAATCAATACCCTTGCCGCGCATAGCTGCTTATGTAAGAGTAATTAATGTAGTCAATGTAATCAATATATTACTAAGGGAACAATATATTGCAAAGTCCCCTTCATATATTAAAAAAATATTTAAGAGGCTTAAATTTGCGTTTAGTTTTTCAATTTTTTAGAGTTAAACCCGGAGAAAATAAGTTAATGTACAGAAGAGGGAATAAAAAGTTTAATGGCGTAGTTATAGAATAATAAATTAAAATAATTTTCTAGTACAAAAGCAACTGATTTAGGTACATTTTAATAAACATGTTTTATTAAATCAATAAAATGTATCCATAAAAAGCTGCTTTTAGTAATACCGGTAGCATCAATTGCATCAATAAAGCAAATTCCTATTCTCCTTATAGACATGCGCATAAACTTCTAGAGTTTGGGCACAAAAGATGCAAGTTTTAAGACGTACATAGAAGCCTTTTAATAGATACCTATAGTGCTTTTGTTAATGTGCTAACGAAAGAGAGAGATACTTGCAAAAATTCTCCATTGCCAGAACAGATTTTGCCAAACTCTACGAAATGGTTGCCTAATAAAAATGCAAGCGCGCAAAGCCACTAAGGGGGAGGGAGGAATTATGCAGTGAATGTTAGCTCAGCAACGGACTGACACTGCAAATAAAGAAATATGTATCATCTTTGTAACATTTAATCTCTACCTATGTTAACTAGCGTCTCCTATCAATTTTTTAAACATTAAAATAAAATTGTAAAAAAATAAATGATTCACTATGAAAGAAAACGCACACTTTACACCGCTAAAAGTGTAGTTAACCACCTTATATGTACTATTTATATTTTATAATATTCTGTCATTAATAAATTTCCACACAAGAAGACTGTTAAAAGACAATTTCTTTGTAATAAGTCACAGTTGTGCATCAGATGAGCAGATTTTTTTATATATCTCTGCAGGTACTTCTAGTGCCTGTAGTATTTCATTTTCTGTCACATTTTACATCAGTGCCATTAGGTCTAAGAGATTTTCCTGTGCATTTTCTTTTACTCCTCGAATATAACTGACTAACAGTGTCTTATAGTTTATATCTGTGCTTTTTTACAGAGCCGGAGAAAACGTCATGGATTATTTTTTCAATTAATTTAGAAATATTTTCAATCCTTCTTTTGACAGATACATTGCATAAATTAGTCCTACTAAATTTAAAACTTTTTCATGGCACACAGTTTCTGCAATACTATTCAAATAATACTTTACGAAACTTCCATTGGCTTTATAATTTTGCAATCTACCAAGCAACAAAATAACCAGGCAGTATCTTGTATTTCCTAGCAAAGGTTATGTTGTTTCAATATTACAGTAATTTTATTCTTTCAAATCGTTTAGTGTTTTGTGCACTCTGTACCTGAAAAAATATATTTAATTTAATATTCGAATAATAAATATATCTTACGTTCATCTGGAAAACTGTTATATTTATAAACGCGTTTATGTCAGCAAGGTAAACTGTAATTTAACAGTATAAAAATAGGTTAACAATTTTTATTTTGTTTCCTATTTTATTGTGGTAGTTATCTGTAACTGTGATCTTTATGAACATAATAATAACTATTATAATTAAGGGCATTGTATTTGACATTTCCAATCTTTCTTTTATGCATTGGAAGCGATATATCAAAATAAAGAAACTAGTATATGTCTGTTGCTCCCTTCTGATGAGTGAGGGGGTAAAAGAGGGTGGGGTTGTGATGTCATCACTGCCCCTGACCAAGGTCATATGTTGCGATACCGCTTTTGGCAATGACTGGCGTGGAACGTTATACTGTCTTGACGTCATGACCGCATAGGTTGCCCAGTATAACATTATTAACGAACATATAGATCCGTAATGAAGGCTATACTAATATACAGAGGTTGCCCGTCATTGCAAACAGGTTCAGAAATTCATAGAATACTCTCCAAATTGACAATAGATATATTTGAGAATAATTTATAGCACCCAAACTGGTTTCTTTTAAGAATGACGCTTTCCTCCATAATATCGCCAAAATGTTCCGTTTCTTTTACAGTATAAAATAACCAATGTTAATAAAAATCAACTGGCAATAAGCACTAAGCCTAAGGCAAAAAAAAAAAAAAAAAAAAAAAAAAAAAAACTTACTATTGCGCACACCATCTGCGTGTAACATCACTATCAAGTCTCTGCTATGATTGAGGAAAACGGAAGCAATATTAGAGATGTGTCAATTGCTATAGTTATTTCTACAACCTAACCTAACCCAACCTAACCTAACCTAACCAACCCAATCCAATCCGAAAAGTTCTGACCTATCGGTTTTTCCTTTTCAGCAGTTCGACGTCAATACAGATGGCATCATAGCAACTTGTGGCATTTTCAACATTTTTATTGGAATGTAAGGATGCAAAAGTTGTTACAATGTTCCCTATTATTAAGAACACCTCGGTACCTCAATATAATGGTTCTCGCGTATATCTAATTAGTATGTTGGAATGAGGTATATGGATAGTAAACATTTTCTTCAATGAAATATTTAAATAGACATACAATGAAAGTTATTTTTTAAAAAGTTGTGCTGGCTTTATAAAAAAAGCGATTCTTTATGTTTTATATTTAAGAAGTTGTAAATGCCTTTGTTCAAATGTTGAAGCTTGGGTCATAAACCGGAACAAGAAGCGTTTCCATGATTAAACAGACATACGTTGAGCAAACTGAGGCAATTTTTATGCTATGTTCGTATTATTTAAAGGTTCTAACTTTCATAAGTGGCTGTTTAAGGCTATACGGTGTAATATATATTTTTTTTCTAAAACTCCCTGACACTTATATATTTGTTTGTATACTGCAATATATTTGGTTGTCATAAAATATTATGTGAGCTTTGGCCTCCTGCTTTATCTTCCTCCACAATTGCCTATTTTCCATATTTTTCACATCTTCTATTACATAATCTAAACCTTGTTTTTGTTTTCCTATTTTACTCTAGAAAATGCAATCTTTCATTTAACACACTTTTAGGAGTTTTATCTTAAGTTATTCTCTCTATATATTCTAGCCATCTTATTCTTTATGTTTTTTGTCTATTAATTCTTCTCATTCATAATTGTATCTTATTTTCCATTGTCCTTTTGTCTTTTACTGGTCCATAAATTCTTCTCAATATTTTCATTTCAAATCGTCCTCATCTGTTGTTTAGGGTCCCCTATGTTACTACTGTTCTTATTAGTGTTTTATACATCTTGTCTCTTTGCTAATTGTAGATTAGCGTAATTCCCACTTTGAATTATTTCTACATTCAATTAAATTATTTTTATTTGCAAGTGCTCCTAAATATTTAAATTGTGATTTCTCTTCAAATGTTTTTGTAAGTTCTTTTTTAATTTTAACTCTTTGACCTTCTTTCAAGTTCCTTATAAACTTCCATTAGCTTGTTTTTATCCCGTGCTAAAATGACTATATTTGCGTAGGCACATATTTGACTAGTATTGCGAAATATAGATCCTCTGGATCTATTTAATCTATTACTCTGTGTAGAGCTAAATCAAAAATCCTCCTAGTTTCACGCTAGTATTTATAATGGAAATCTGAACGTGTTTAATCATTACTTTAAAAGTAACTTTAGCATTTCTCAATGTCATCATTTTTGATCTTATAAGTTTTTAGTTTTGAATTTAAAACTTTCCATTGTTTTATAGAATGCTTCCCTTCGATGAAATCAAATACACATTTAAAGTCAATAAAAAGCCATCACACAGGAACTGTTTAAACTGAGCGAATTCCTCATTGAGTTTAGTAATGTTTAATAAAAAGTTATATAAAATCCAAATTAGGCCTTAGTAATTAATGAAATGAGAAAAGTTATGGAATTACTATGTGGTATTAGGGGAACAAAGTTAGGATTCTATAAATTTTACAAAAGTAAATTATTATTATTATTATTACTATTATTACTATTACTATTATTATTATTATTATTATTGAGATTAAAATACAAAAATAAATGGTATATTATTAATTGAATGAAATATATGACTACTGATAGACAAGCTATACTGTATGTGGATATTTTTAAACATTTTTAAATGTAATCATGTTTATGAACTGAACCATTGATACCATCTTTATATTTACTAAAATAGAGAGAAATATCAGAAAGTTTCGTTTTTAAAATGATGTTCATGTGTTTTAATAGAAAAGTGTGTTACTATTCAGAAACAAATGCAACATACAAAGCATTAATAAAAACAAACGAAAGTTATATCGATTTTCAGTGGCTTTAAATTTATTTAAATTGTAGTAAAAATATGTAAAGAAAACATTTTTCTTACTGTTATTACAAATATAATTCTCAAACACACAGATTATTATTTCACATTTACTATCTCTACGATGATGCTTTTGTTAAATCTGAAACGTATGCATTGTTATAAATACAGTTTATATACTAAATTAATTTGTTCTTTTATTTAAAACAATTCAGAGAAAATTAAACTAAATTAAATTTTGATTTTCAAATATACCCCCTATATCTAATAGTCCAATTTCCCCAATTTTCAAAAATTATTGTTACTATTTGATTTAAATGTTATATGCCAAATTTTGTTGTGAAGAAACAAATATTGGTGCCGCTATAGCGAAATTTTGGGTTTAGGTAAATCCCCACGCCTATTGACTAGATTTTCCTGATTTTCTGAAAAATTTTAAATGTTTAAATTTTGGATTTCAGGTAACCCCCACTTAATAGTCTTATTTCACTAATTTTCAGAAACTATTTTTCTTATTTTATTTCAATGGCATATGCGCAATTTCCTAAAAAGAATAATAAAATGTGGCGCTAGAGAATTTTTTTTAAATTTTGCTTTTACCCCCCCCCCTCTGTTTTTTCAGGTAAACACCCACTCCTAATAATCTCATTACATTGATATTCAGAAACTATTGATCCTATTTGATTTAAATAGTATATGCAGCGTAATTGTGGAAAAACAAAAATTTGTGCTGGTATATCGATTTTTAAGTTTTTAAATTTTGACAGAATGTTCCTTATTTTCAGTATATAGTTTAATTTTATATAAATATTAATGCTGCTAGAGTTATTTTATAAATTTTGGTTTTCAGGTAAATCCCCTGCTAATAGTCCGATTTCACTGATTTTGGGAAACTGTTTTCTAATTTTGTTTCAATGGCATATATTGAGTTTCCTTTAACAAAACATTCAAATTGCTGCCTCTAGAGCGATTTTAAAAGTTCTCTTTAACTCCCATCAGTTTTTCAGGTACACCATTACTGCCAATTGGTTCATTGCCGTCATTTTCGAAAACTACTTGTATCAATTTATTTTAAGGAAATGTGTTGTTTCGTTAAGAATAAAAAATTGTGACCTCTAGAGCGTTTTGTAATAATTTTTTTAAAATTTTCACTTTTCGTTAACTCCCCACCTCCCAATGGTCCAATTTTGTTGGTTAACAAACATATATATTCATTGTAAGTGCGTAGTAAGTACGATTTGTACAGATTATTAAAAACGCTGACCATGGGTATAACCCAATAGGTTTCATTCATAAATAGATATTTACTGCAATAACTTTTAATTCCTTCGGAAATTGCACATAAGAAATACAAATTTGCACCATGTAAAAGTTTTCAAACATTTGTCGTATTATAAATATCTGATATACTTTTAATGTTCCCATCTCTATATCCACATTGATATTCATCCAAAACACTTTCTGCATGCCTCTTTACTATATCATTTAAAATACTCGAGCATGTTTTATACACTGCATTGAATAATGCAATTCTCTTATAATTAGAACGTTGATATTACTTCCCTTTTTGTATATTGGGCATATTATACCTATCTTTCAGCTTTCAGGTATTTGTTCATTCCTCCACATTTCTATTGTCAAATTGTATATCATTTTAATAACTTTTTCCCACCATATTGTATTAACTCATATCATCCTCTCGGGTGCTTCATTAATTTTCAAATTCCGTATTGTTATTTTAATATTTCAAAAGTCAATTTCTATCATTCTTTCTTTCCTTCATTTTTATTCCTTTCTGCTTTAGATTACTTCTTACTATATATTCTTTATTTAACAATTTTTGTTATATTCATTCCATATTTACACTATATCTTTATCTTCTCCTAATGTTTTATCTTCTATGCTTATTCATTCTCTCGTTCAATTCTGTTTCCTTTGGTTCTTTTGTTTTATTGCCGGGTAAAATTTCCTTATCTCGCTCTATTGATTCGATATTTCTATTTCTTGTATTTATCTTTATCCGTAAAATCCTCTCATTTTCTTAAAGATATAATTTGTATCTCTTCTTCTTTGGGAATATTTTTTCAGAAGTACCTAGTTAGGTAATTATTAAAAGCTCCGCTCTGGTCTTTTACCTCATTTGTAAGAGCGATACACATTTTTAATGATGCGTCTCTTATTTTCTTTCCCAGTGAACGCTTACTTTCAATACATGTACTTTTAAATCCATGGTTTCCAATGTTCAAATAGTGCATAATTATAAGGACATCAGTTTTCTCACGTCAGTTCAATAGATTTGAGAACATTAATAAAATGCTGAGATATATCATATTGAATCTATGTCAGTTAGGAAAAAATTAAAACATAAAAGGGTCAAAAGGAATTTCTTAACAATATAAAATATATACAAAATATTTAAAATGATGAAATTTCAGTACAATGTAATAATATCCTGTAATATCAAAACAAAATCTGCTATCCATTGTATAAGCGCAAACAGTACAGTAAAATTTATTTATTCGCACTTAAGTAAATACAGAACGTTCCTTATATTGTCGGCCGCGGATCGGCGTGCTCCTCGCACTGATTATTACACTGGGGGTTTTCCGTTCTAAAATCCCGTGTTACTTATAAGTAACAGCAACATACACTATAATGACTACTGCCTTTGTTATATGTGGTGTTGAAAGTGGTGTCCATATGTATTCAGACATTCCTGGCATCTTCCTATGAAATTTCCATTCACACACATAAGTTCTTCTTACGTAATGTTTATAATTTCTGTTCTTATATTGCCCTGAAGTACATCTATAGTGTGCGGATTGTTCCTATGTCAATGAGACCTTGCCTCATCTGAGAAAATCATTAAATGTTGGTCAACAGTACCGTCAATAGTATTTTGTAAAATCCAGTTTCAGAAATTTACCCGTCACGAGGTTGTAATTCATTAACTATAGTCACTCTGTAGGGCTTTATTTTTAAAAATTTAGTAGTTTAATGAACAGAAGCTTTTGAAACACCCTCTTGCTGTGCAACATCTCTTAGAGATTTATTTGGATAGCGTTCGAATGATGCATAATTTCGTCAATTGCTTCCTCCATTAGAAATTTCTTTTTCGCTTCATAGGTTTAGCGTTTAGCGACCCAGGAAATTGTTCACAAACTTTTATTGAATGTGTTTACCGCCCGTTTTATCTACTGAGCCATCACAGGCGGTGGACACTGATGATACATGAGATAAAATGTTATAATGGGAAAGGATATTTTTATTTAAGGAAGGAAACGTTCCAGGCCTAAGTTTAGGGTACCTCCCCGGCATTTGCCATTTATGAGGACTGAGGAAAACCCGGAAAGAACCTCAGTCAGGGAGGACAGTCCTGGGAGGAATCGAACCCCAGACCTCCCACTCACAAGTCCGCGCTTTAGCGACCTCTGTCAACCCCTGGCGATATCTATTGAACAGCTGCCTACATGATTGAATTTTTACGCATGTATCGTACATAAAAATTTTGTTCAAAAGTGAATTTTTCGGTAGGCTTTCCAGTGAACTTATAAGAACAATGTAATGTAATTCACGCAGATGTTTTGAATAAACATTCACTTTTGAGATACATAATGAACTAACTCTAGTCTTTATAGCTCGAACAGTTGATTTGTTTTATTTCAGGACGCTCTTTAACATCTCAGGTCAACTCAGAGCGTGAAAGGCCGGCAAATTTTGCTCAGAGGCCTCTTCTTTCATACTTGAGGTTCTTTATCGTGCCGTAAATGTACGACACGGTACACGCGGTTTTATTTACCTTCCGAAGGAAGCCATACTTACGATTTTTACGCCCCGAAAAAATCCATCGGGATTGTACCCCCATTCTTGTGTCTACGAAGCAAGTACCACCACAAGGACCGAGCAATACTGACACACTATAAAACAGCTGATAGCCGTAGCCTTGGGCGGTCATTCACCGATAGTGCGCAACTGGAACGATGCCAAGGTCAATGCAATACAAATGAACCAAGCATGAATATACGCGATCTATGGGCTGGCTATAAATGGAACGCATGGTAATAACTACTGTTCTAATGCTATAAAAAACAAAAGTTTACTTTTATTTAATGTGATATTTTCATTATATCTGTGGTTACCAAAGATTAAATGTGAAACAAGCAGAAGTAATTGAATGAACCTCGACAGAAAAATATTTATTAACAAGGTCATTAAGCACATGTAAATGGCAAACCTTATTATAAAATGAAATGCTTGTGGCATTCATTTGAAAACCAATTAAGGATGAAAAGAAATCAGGCTCAACATTCTGCTATAACGCATTATCTTTGTTAAGAATCAAGAGTGTTTACAAGCTTGTGCATTTACAAGGCTGTAAAATTGGTTACGCTGTTGTTTGTTATTCTCTTGCAGGTGAACGTGCCTATTATGGCACGTGAGCACACTACGTTGAAACAACATCTTATCTTTTCTAAGTTAATCTGCTTGTTTTCAAAAGACTGTGCAATAAATTAAAGGTAAAAATCTAGCAGTGAAAGGTTCTTAAGCCCACTCTGTGTGTCAGAATGCCGTACATGTCATAAATTGTTCTTGATTTCCATATATTATGTAAATATGTATATTATGATATAAGTTTATAATGTTATACGCTATTAACGTATGAAAAAAAACAAGTGAAGCGAGTTTTGTAATGTTTACGAACATTATAAACGATTTTCATATGTTATTTTGTACACCAGAGTTATACAAATATAATAAAATAAAAGAAATAATAATAAAGTCGATTTTTCTAATTAATTACCGCCACAGATGGCCCAGGCCGTTAAATAGCGAACTTGTGAGCGGGAGGTCTAAAGTTCTATTCCAACTAGGATCGTTCTCTCTGACTGAGATTTTTCAACGTTTTCCTCAGTCTTCATAAACGGCAAATGCCGGGGAGTTACCTTAAACTTGTGCCTGTAACGCTTTCTTCCTTAAAAAAAAATGCTTTCCAAATTCATTTCATCTCGTGTATCATCAGTGTTCACCGTCTGTAATGTCTCAGTAGTTAAAACGGGCGTTAAACATTATACAAAAAATAAAAAATAATTGCTTCCATTTATTATACTCATGACGTCACTGTGTCAATGGAGATATTTTTTCTACTCTTTTTGTTGTTAGCGAAAATGAATTTACCTCAAGAAATTTTAGCTCAAGTTTAATTGTATCTAACACGCAGAAAAACTTATAATATATTCAAAATGAACGCAACAGTTCATTAATTGGAGAAAGGCAAAAATATTGACAATATTTCAGAAACTATAGTGTTGGTATATATTTCAGAAGGGTTTAATGTTATTAAATTATACCAGTTCATTTGGTAGCTAATATAAACTTACTAATGTTTATTAATAATGAAATTATGCATTCTACATTGATTCGTGTTCATTAATACATAAATAATTTACTTAATATTATCCACAGCGTATTATTCAGTTTATGACAGCATTTTAGCAATCAAAGTAGTTTAATGAAGTACTTCTTATTTTGATCATTTTATGTAAAAAAATGTCTAGTAATTTACTAACGATTTGACAATAGCCGTTTATAGATCTGATATAGAAAATTATTTTATATTCATAGCTTTCAATACTACGCGAATAATATTTCTAAGATGTAACCTTCGATTATAAAGCTTTAAAGTTTTAGCATTTTTATTATTTTTTTTCTTTCCACAAGCACCCTCCTTAATTTTTATCTCTTATGATTAAATACGGACATATTATGGAGTTAATCACTTTTGGTTTAGACCGCAGTATGGTAGCTTACACCAAATATGACAGCGTATGGTCGGTGTTTTATTGAATCACTTTATATGATCTCTGCTGAGAGCCAACAATTATTCGTCAAGGTGCATTCATGCACGATGATGCTCCCACACATTTCATACGTTAGGCATACACCCTGGAAGACAAAACATTCGGTCGAGCTTTATGCATATGTAACTGGGGCAGATACAACCTGTCCTTGCTTTGAAAGTAAATTACTCGCCCTAATTCTCGTAAACAGTAGACTGAGGGCGACGATATTCCGAGATCTATTGTTTGTATTCTCCTTGTATGTACACTTTACTGTATTTCTTACTAGTGTAATGACAATAAATAAAATGAAAATGAGTATTAATTTGTTATTAATAAATGCGTATTATCACATAAAATAAAAATGTATGTTCCCGCTAGGAACCGTTAAAATAAAATTTTTATATTACTATGCTTTATTTATATTGCTTAACAACTGGTCGTTTATAATTGCCGAAATAAATATTTTTATTTTATGGACATCTTTTCAAAAAAGAAAAATAAATATTTTAGCAATAAGATAAAAAAAAATCTAAAATTTTCTCAATTCGATAATTTTTTTTGGGGGGGGGGTGATGAGATTAGCATCATCTATTTTAATATGATGTGCTTCATCCAGCCAATTTACTTTACTAACGATAGGCGAAATTTTACTCCTTTTAAAAACTTTCCACATTTCTGTTTCATATCTCGCCAGAGCTTTCGCATTCGGTTCTGGTGGCGTAGTGGTAACCATACAATCTTCCTAAACCCGAAATTGCGGGTTCGATCCTGACCAGGACCGATGGGTTTTTTCGGGTGTAAGGGAAGGAAAGTAAAGCGTGGGTCCCGTGCCCTACATTTATGGCATTATAAAGAACCTCAAACTCGAAAAAAGACATCTCTGAGCAAAATGTGCCTGCCGTTTAAATGAGACGCTGATGACCTGAGATGTTCTCAGCTGATGACAACTGGATTCACGGATCATAATTTCTCATATTTTTTCATGTCTGAGGACTTAGTTGGCCAGTCCAGAAGTAAAATCTCTAGATGGGTTTTAAACCAGCTGCACCTGTTCCTTATACATTTACGGTGTTGATGGAAGATATTTGGCATATCTTCCTCTGGGTATATTTCACAGATGCATTGTGAATGCTATAGATGGAAACGGCAAACTTCATTTGAGAAAATACCTTTTCATTAAACCATATTAGGGAATTTTCAATTCCTGGTCCGTGCTGAGAAGTTGTACTTTCGATTCTCGATGTTTCGTCTGTTAGAGCATAATTTTCTTCAGGATTTCCGCTTTACGTATGTGTTTATTTTATAGTCCATGGTTGTATGTCTAGGTGTAAACTGTTTCCTATAGCCGAAAAAACAAAATGACCTCTATTTATTTCCACGATAACTTAATCTGTTTCGGTTCGTCTGTCTGGCCGTCGAGGTTTAAGGCGAACACTTTTTCTACTCCTTTCTCCAAAAATTTACATTGGCAGTCCCGATCACTGCAAATCAGTTTCCCAAACCTCTACAATGAGTACTCAAGTTATTTCATAGATACACGCTGACAGTGTAAAATAACCATATAAGTAGAAGAAAACGATAAGTCTCTCATGGCATAACTTTCCATTCTTTGCACATGTACAAAAGGGAGAGAAAGAATGGGTTAGGGTGATTAGGTTGGAGCAGAAAACAAAATGAGATCCAGCTAATGACATGCTCCCATCCTCTGACATAGCAGAGGCAGGTAGAAAGGTCCTGCTTAACGACCAACATTGCTTTAGACAAACCAGTAAACTTTTCTTGTCCTCGTCTGTAAAGCGAAGGACCTAATTGGTCAGCGGCTACACGGGTGGACCTAATTTCTGAACTTTTTGCGTATTGGTGTGTTGTCTCGGGTTAATGTGAAATTAAATTGTGGTATTGTTCAATAATAATTGTGTTTTTTAATATCCTGTGTATATAAAACTTCATTAAGAAGAGCCGGTACACCGAATATTGTCAAAACATGAAATTTCTTCTTTTTTGTTGCATTTTTGCATTGTTAATAGTTTATTTAATTATATATCCATTGTTATTTATGTCAAAAAGGCCCTAAAGAATGTTTAAATGTCATTTAAAAGTCATATGTTAAATGGTGACACACCCCCTTTTTTTGCTGCAGTTTCTAACTTCAAAATATTTCAGTTGTATTTGAAATCCCCCGACGTAGGTCATTTTACCTCTGTTGGGGATATTTATGCATTGTCCATACTGATGTACGCTTACAGGTTGTCAACTGTTTCCAACTTTCGTTGTTGTTTCGTATTAGCTTTGCTTTGAAACCAGCTGCAAAAGCTTGAAAAATGCCAAGAGAAACATTTATTCAGAAAGAGTAAAGGAGGCCCTGGAAGAGGTAAAATAAATCTTACATGTAATTATACCTGTAATATTAGTGATAGTAATAACTGCAGAATGTAAACGTTACAGGCATAAAGTTACATGTTGAATGGAATGATGAAAACACCTCTAAAAGAAAGTTATTTTCTAGTTCTAATGATAGTTTGAAAATAAGTGACTCGGAAGACGTTAAGTTTGAATTTACTGTCAAGCGCTTTGAACAATTTTGTAAAATGTGACTTCTGTGATTCAAACGCCAAGTATTGTGTGCGTTTTGTTTTGTTTTTTTTTTTTTTTTCCCCAGTTTTTCACAAACTTGTTTTTAAGCAATATAGGCACCTATAACTCAAAGTATTTATGGTAAGGAACATGAAATTTTAACGCATTATTGCATAAAGCATATTTAATGTACTGATTTTTTACACTCGTTTCTCAATATTTATGTAGTTATTAAATTAAATCCTTTGAAAAATGTAAAAAATGATGTAATTCATGAAATATCTATAAAATACATTTTTATGTACACCAATTCAATTAAGCACAAAACATATGAACTAATGTGTGTACCATATTTCACAAACCTAGAGCACTGATGCTTTTTGCACAATATGTACCTAAACATTAAATTAAAAATTAACTTTCCGAAGATAGGTTACCACTCCCCCCCTTAAATATTAATTGTTTCATAAATATTCTTTTATGCAAAAAATATATATTTAATACTTACTATTTGTTTAATTTCAAGACAATTCAATATAAAATGAATACAACCTTCCAATATTAATCTAATACTGCATTACTGAATCAAGTTTAAATGCCTACCCGGAAGAAACACTGGCAATAGAAGGCTACTGTAAGGAAGCAAAGGTTTATGTCAATTTGCGTTGGATTTTCTTCCTAAAGCTAAGCCTTATATTACACATTAGAAGTTAATTGTTACAATAATCTTTTAAAAATTTTGAATGTTAGTAAAATTTATAGTTAGTTTTTTTCCTCCATTAAGTGAATTTTTAAAACACCCCTTAATAAAGACTAACTTTGACAATTTTTTCTCTAAGGTTATTTTCGCGCTATAATTGAAAAAAAAATAGATATTTTTGGAGTAAATATATCAAACAGCTTTCAAATATAGCTCTAGAAATCCCTATGCATGTGAAAATTTTCCGATTTAAATGGTATGAATAGACATATAGTGGAATATTATTTTCAGAGGCTTGCAAATTTATAAATAAAGACAGAATGGACAATAGAAATTCAATAAGAATTAACAAATTCCAGAACAAAAAATGGGAGGAACATTATAGAAACTAGAGAGTAACGTAAAAAGCGAAATCACCCATAAAAACAGAAAGTAAGCATTAATTAATAAAATTGGACACTAAAGAATTAATAACAGGTGCTTTTATAAGATAATTTAAAGGAGATACCGGATATCACTTATCTGGTTAATATACATGAAAGATAACAGGAATGATCTTGGCAACTGTTGAGATATTTCGCTTTTAAACTGTAAAGTTTAACATATAGCTCCATTTTAAAATAATAAATTGAAAATTATTATCAGGACTTTGAAGAAATTGGATTCCGTGTATACTAGAAGGTTCTTGTAATAAACCTGCAAAAAGATGACGATAGTGTGCCAATGAAGAAATTATTACTTGAAATGCTACAAGTATTAAGCTAATTGAAACTATAAAACAATTGCACTAGAATCAAGTGGAATAAATAAGTGACAAAAAGAATGTCTGAAGGTTTTCTTGTAAGTAATGAATTGAGGCAGGAATATTGCCTATTTTGTTTAAAATATTTTTAAATGTCTGAAATTTTTAATGTTTTTAATAGTGTTTAACGCCCGTTTTTACCACTAAGGCACCACAGGCATCTGTTGCGGTTCACACAGGTTGCAATACCGGACTGCTCCTTAAGATAGAAAGGGGAAATGGAATTTTAAAAGGTTAGAGGGCAGCTTCTGTCCGGGCACGAACTCGTTTCTTTTGAAAGATTTTAGGAAAACAATTTGCAGACCTGAGATTCAGAATGTGCCTTTTAACTAGCGCAGAGAGAAGGTAACGGTATATGACAATAAGGGAAGAATTCTCTCGAGAAATGAACACATGTCAACCTTAGCAGATAGCATATGTTTTATAGCCCTTTTAACAGTAACATTTAAACACCTCAACAGTTTTCTGACATGACTTTAGAAACAAATAGATGCTACTTATTTATGGCCGAGATGTGATCTATCGCTATTTCGTTGTGGGTAAATCTGAAAGGTTAGAAAAGTGAAGGGATGTCGGATTAGAAATGTTTCCGAATATTTATGGCAGGAATGTCTGCTCTTAGAATTATTACAGCGTGAGAAGATTTATTTTAGAAAATTAGTCCAGCTCAACCAATAGGAATCTTCCAAAATTGAACAAATCTGAGCGAGCGTTTATAACTATAGATATTAAGGAAGGATCAATAAAGCAGTTAGAATCGAACCGAGCTTAATAATTTTGTGGATCTATTACTTCGCGGGGGGGAGGTTCCTAACAATACAATTAACTGTACGTCTAGTATAAGGTAAAACGTAAGATGAGGTGTGCGGAATGAACAGTCGGGGCTTTGAGTTGTGAGGAGTGCATGGTTGGAGGAGGGAATAGTAAATATTAATTGAAATAAGTGTGCGTAAGAATAGATAATCAGAATCGCAGTGCGCGAAGTCTGTAGGAAAATAATAGAAAGTGGTCAGTTAAAGTTGTTGGCAATTGTGAGCAGACAAGCATTATCTAGAAGTCAACTCCAAGCCAATACAAACAGTCCGGTATTCTTATAACAACAGTGAATAAATAGTGTCAACTTAGAACTTTAGTGTTTCTGTCCTTCCCTCTGACTCAAACGATTTATAAAATTCCAGAATTTCCCTGAGATAAATATTTTAATCCAGAAGCAAAGGGGCATCCAACCAAGCAATTAAATAATCACTTAATTTTCTTCTCATCTCACGAGCAATGACCGCATCCCCAATACGGCCCCTTCTCCCAGGTCAAATAATGCATTACGCAATAACTGAGTGTGCCTCTTGCTCAGACATGATGCTACTGCTAAACGAAACGGCTATGCCCTTCATCTGAATCTCCCACACCTAACTCAACAAAGGCGTGTCTAGCTTTTAGTACTCAAAAGTGGTAAATTAAAATTCCGGTTTATATTTGGTTCATTTTAAACTATCTTAAACGTTTATAAATGAAATGAAATATATTATAACTCAAGTGATAGGCGTATTATTTCTTAGAAAACGCTGAGCTGCACATTGTAATTGTAAGCGAGTGCTGTGAGAGAGGCGGTATATGCTCTTAAATCCACCACTACCAGTAGCTCACACAGGCGAACAGATTTTCCATCGGAAAACCGATCATGTGGGCTTGACGGAACAAATTAGTGAACCTCTAACAAGCTTGGTGACTGATTAGCAAAGCTGATGAGGTTGTTAGAATGGGCACAGGATCAATATCTACCACACGCATAGGGATTGCGCTCAGAGATGTTAATCGATTCCATGGTAAGCTACAAGTGTGGAATAAACTTGTCCTACCGAACATATTTTCTCTGGATGCATGTTCATTTTTGTAAGAATAAAAAAATGCTCAAAGTCATATAATTTTGACTTGTTTACTTTTTAAAAATGAGTTATATATATATATATATATATATATATATATATATATATATATAAAAGTGGCGATTGGCGATTCTTACGTCACGGTCGGAAGTGACAGCGGCAGGTAGCAGTATCTCAACTAGCGTTAATGTGTGTTCCCAGGGCTTCTATCACTATCCTATTGCAAGTATGCATTGCAGAGATAAGCACATACCTAAGTCAGTGTGTCAACAAAGTTTCCTGGGATGTTCGTTAATACCAACCTTCCACAATGACTGTGGACCTATGGGCGATTCCATGAGAAATTGAACGAAATAAACAGAATAATGACCTCACATTTTTTTTACATATTTATGTTTACACTACGACAATAATACGAACGTTATTGTCAAATATGAAATCAATAGATTCTCATTCTCCGCTACGGGTGGTCGAGGTCGTTAAGACGCGGACTCGTGAGCGGGAAGTCTGGGGTTCGAATCCCTCCAGGATCGTCTCCCCTGACTGAGGTTTTTTCTAGGTTTTCCTCAGTCCTCATAACTTGAAAATGGAACTTAGGCCTGGAACGTTTCCTTCCTTAAAAAAAAAAAAAAAAAAAAAAAAAAAAAAAAAAAACAACCTCCTTTCTCAATTTCATCTCATGTATCATCAGTGTCCATCGCCTGTGGTGCCTGAATAGTAAAAATGGGCGTTAAACACAATTAAAAAAATAGTCCTTCATCCTAAATTTCACCAAAGACGCAGATTTATTGATATTCCCTCTTTTCGTAGTCTTCAACCCCTGGAAATAGAATTTTAACAATAGTTCATTTTAGACCTCATGTCTTGCTGAACGTAAAGATTTGTAAAATATTACAAGAAAGTCCGATTTCTCACAAATGCAACGAAAAATAAAAATGTGGCAAAACTGCAAATTATTAACACATGTAGGCAGTATTTATATTTGTGCTCCCAGGTAGAACAATACAGAAAACAAATATCGTGGAAGTAGAGCTCTCGTGTTTGTCTTATACATTGTTATCGCATTTACAGCATTCTCAAGTCAAAATAGTACACTCGACTTCTCGTTTGGCCACGCACAGCTACACATGCGTATTTCAGATATAATTTAACATAATTTTTTTGTAAGTTCTACTTGATGAAACATCAAAACGATATTCACACATTTTTTGTCAGAGATAGAAAGAGAAATTAAATTTGTAAAGTATCCTTGAGCAAGATGCTTATTCATATTCCGTTAGAGATTGTAAAGCTGGATAGACATAATAAAAACATATGGCAGGCAACTACAGGGTTGAAGACAGGCCGATAATCTCTTCGAGAGAAGAAACCAACCGCTTGAGTTGATATCTTCATGTAAAAAGTCACGTTGGCTATGTTTATTTAGTCTTGCAATTTTGCGGCCCACAGTCAGTTTTGCGAGAGTATTCAGCGGGGCAATATCAGTGAAAGGGCTTTCTCAGTTCCGTTCAATTAGTGGAAAGCGGTAGTTAGTTTTGGAAGACTAATAAGTGGACGAGCTTTATTAGTTAAGTGCAATAGTGTATGAACAATAAATTGTGTGATCTCCCATAACGAAAAATAATATTAATCTCCAAGACTCCTTCCCCTGTGGTCATACGACCATAAATGTATCCAGTAGCAGAGTCTCAACAGTCGTGGCAAAATATAACTCAGCGGACATATCATCGGAGCAGGGAGGAAGAAATAGCATTACCCCTGAGAATTCAAAACAATAAATTCAAATTCTTTTCCAAATCCTTCTGTGCATTCTTGTACATATTTTCATTAATACACCCCTTTTTAAAATGCCGCTACAACTCTGAATGTTTACTTTTGGGTTAATAATGATAAGACAGATAATATTACAATATTATAAGATTAACAATGACAAGATAACTTTATCACATTAAATGAAAAATAATAGACATAAATACACATTTTACATAAAGTACCTCTTAACGATCCCCCCCCCTCTCTCTCTCTTAAAAGAAAAGTAGTAATTTGTAGAGTTCCTTTGTGTCCTATTTAATTTGAAGCAGACAGTGTATCTTTATACACTAAATGTGTAAACAGGTTCACAAGTAGTGAATGAAGTAGATTGTTTAAATATTGAAGTACCCTGCAAAAGTTAAGGCTAAAATAAAATGTACTAAACATGAATAGTAAAAGGTTTAGGGATAAAATGTTCAGAAAAAGTGGTATTTCAACAATGACTGCTCTTTCTAGTAATTATAAAAAAAATTGAGAATTTTATTCAATTTTGGAAGCTTCTTAGGTAATAATTAATTTATTTAAAAATGTCTGCAACAGTGAAAGTATTGCTTTGTAAACCTGAAATGTGACATTTTACTTTAAAAGGATAATCAAGCGCATCAATAAAATTTTTCATGGTTATCGAAATTGATTAAATGTGCACAAATACACTTAGTGCTTGTAAACATGTATAGTGCTGTATTTATATGAAAAAGCAAGTCGTTTCAACTTGTGCATTTTGTGTCTCTGACGAGCTGGTAGGTTCTTGAACATGTTAGCTTTAGGGAAGGTTAACTGCAGTCTGCCTCGACGCACAGATTTTTTAAGATTGGGTAGGTATAAACGTACAAAATACTGCAAATATATTCCTCTGGGGTCGTCATTAACCCCTAAATAGCTTCAAAATTCAAACTTAATTGAAATGTTAACATTTACACAATGGCACACAATTTGCTTCAATCCAATACAAACAGTGTTTATTGCTTGTGGTTTCCATCGGTAATTTCACATTCCGCGATATTTAAAACAGAAATTATTTGAACTGTTTTTTTATAATGACACCAATATAAATTTATAATACAGATGGTTTCAAAATTATAAAGCTTTAAATCGCGGAGTGTTTCGTGATTAAAAATATAATATGAACATAAAGTTTAAATGCACAAATTGTCATCAAATTTGGCGCACTATTAAAAAATATTTACTTAACCCATGGTTTATGTTTTGAAGTCCAGTAAATTAAATACTTTTTTTTAAAGACAGCAAAAATTGCAACATAATCTTCAACAAATATTTAATTTTCAGCTACGATATACTTCGTCAATTAATCGTGAATTTTAAGTTTTATCTTCTAATTCGCAGCTAAGCATATAACAGAATTTAAAGAGTTTTGAGGGGATAGGCATAAGTCATATGCAAGTTTTCTACAAGAGAAAGTAGCTTTAAAATAGACAAGGCAGTCAGCTGATGAACTTGTGACGTCACAGTGTATCATGGGCTGGGAAGCTGACGGCGGTACAATTGACTTTCCCTCTTCCTGCTTCTCAATTTGACACTCTCTCATTCACAAAACGCGGGTAGTTCTCTATCCGCGAGAGGTGATGACCACTTGTGCACGTGGCAGATGTGCCCGACTGCAGTGTGATCCCGGCCTAGCTTGCTTTTCTACAACATTGCCTTTTGTACATTGCATACAACGCAAAGAGGCTAGGAATGCAAAATAAGTCATAATAAAAGTGAGCACAAAAATTAGTTCAACATGGTGCTGGAAAAAATACGAGTTAAAACTTATTAAATACATTTATTGCTGGTAGACTGAAAATAACATTGCAAATTTTATGTAAAATATGTTTATTTGGTGTTTATTGTTTAAAATAATTATCATAGCATTAAGTAAATAAGAAGAGTGCAAGATAATGCCATGTAAGTCTTGTCACAGCCACGGGTGCCCGAGGTCGTTAAGGCGCGGACTCATGAACTCGAATCCCACCAGGGCCGTCCGCCCATACAGGTTTTTCTGGGTTTTCCTCAGTCCTCATAAATGATAAATGCCCGGGAGATACCCTAAACGTAAGCCGGGAACGCTCCCTTCCCCAATTTTTTTTGTCGGTCCTGGTGGTGTAGTGGTAACCACATTTATCTACTAAACCCAAGATCGTGTGTTCGATCCGGGCCAGGACCGATGGCTTTTTTCGGGCGTAAAAATCCTAAGTATGGCTTCCTTCAGAAGGGAAGTAAAGCCGTTGGGGCCGTGTCGTACATTTACGGCAGGATAAAGAACCTGAAGCCTGAAAGAAGAGGCCTTTGGGCAAAATTTGTTGTCAGTTTCACGCCCTGAATTGAATGGGACGCTGATGACCTGAGATGTTAAAGAGCGTCCATAAATAAATAAAAAAAAATCCCAATTTATCATTGTATCTTCGTGTATCATCAGTGACCACCGCTTGTGGTGCCCCAGTAGCAAAATGGACGTTAAACACTACTTTAAAGATCAGAAATAATCCTGTATTTAATGGCTTTAGAGATCATTCTTGCATGCATGCTTCACGTATTTTAGTATTAACCAAACGAGTGTATTATATCTTGCTAGTACATTATTTAGAGAGTAGTAACTGAGATATAAAATATTATTAAATTAAATCTAAATTTTATAAATATGTTAAATTAAAATGCCTATTAAGTAACAGCAATACTGCTTTTGAGAAGGTTTTGACATAAATTAAACCAATAATTATATCATAGTGCCAACTAACACCTTTCCAATGCTGAATATCGCTGCATTCACACTAGGGAATACGATTTTTACCTCTGGGACAACAATAATTTCCTGTCAATTTTGATACAAACACCAAATATGTTCTTTAAATTAGCCTATCGGGTCTCAGATTTTTTTTTTTTTTTCGATTCTTGAATGTGGTAACAGAATGGACGAACAACAGATCTTTAATAGAGATATCACTACAATGCTATAAATAAATGATCTATTAAAATTTCACTGAAAAACACTTGATCCATTCATACACTTTTATCCGGAAGGTTTTTCTAAGTGATAAACAGGAGATTTTTTTTCATCAGTACATAGCCAAAATATAAAAATGTTATTAAGTTCGTTGGAATTCTGCAATGTTGGGATTATTGCTTGTTTCTGAAAGGCAGTAGTTCTAAGTACAAGAGTAAGGGACCAGGCGACAAGTGTTTTAGGACCTATGACGAAATTTGTTTATTTAATTTCTATTGTTAATATTTTAATGGTTATATAAATTCATTTTATTACTATTTTCATTAAAATTTACCTTTCATAGCCCTAAATTGTAAATTAAAACTGCAGAATTTCATTTGGATATCTTTTGAACTAAGCGAGAAAGTTATTTACGGAATCGGCGTATGTTTTCCATTAGATGCAGATAATTTTACTCTGGAATATGGAAAAAGTGTTCCCTTTAGTTATTGTTTGTAAAATACTATTCAAATTACATCAAAATCCCAAGTAAATTTCAAAGACAAGGTGCCAGATACTGTGTATAAAGGATACAGAAGTAATGTAATTATATTTTTCCATAGCCCCCCTTTCGGTTTACGAAATGTGCTCAAAATTCAAGAATTCAAAACAGGCACCGTATGTAATAGGCAACACATTGATCATCTTCCTAATTGTGCAAGGAATGAGCGCGAAGATTAAATCTTTCGTTGAGGTTAACCTTAAGAAAACACTAGTTTCAGTTTTGAAGAAATTTTTGGTGAATTTTAAAGCAAATTAAGAACAATTAAAATTAAAATTCGCAAAATTTGTCAAATCTACTACTTGGACTAAATCTATTGATTTTCTTTCAGCAGACTCATTTTTAATTCCGAAGCGGAAAAGAGTACATTTCTGTTAACATGTAAAACGAAAGATATACTTGCAAAAATTCGTCACTGCTTGTGATATCCTATCGAGAATGTATGATTATTGTGGTGGATGCTTAGCATAAAGTACTGCAGTTTCCAATAAGACATAACATTGCTAAAGAATGTGCAAATTTATCTAACCAAAACTAACACTAACCTTCGCTTGCACCTTAAAGTAAACCACGTGTTTTATTTTGCAATTATATTCACAATATTGTATGCATTAGTGCATGTAGGAACTAAATATATTGCTTTCAAATCATCATTTTTTTTATACAAATTTACAAATTTTTTAGCATTCCTTGTCGTATCAACGCCAAAGTGAGAAACTATTATGTGCTTTAGAACAACTGGCCAATAAAAAGCGCTGACCTACAACATTTTGCACTTCATTAGGTCACACAGTCTGTTTGTAACGTGAAACAGTCCATACGGCCCACCCCCACTGAAGTATAATTATAACTCGGTCATAATGTTTTGTGCATTGTAATTAATAATATAAATATTATGTATATACATAATATAAATATTATGTATATATATGTATATATATGCGTGTGTCATAAGCTTTAACTTCAATGTACGAATTGTATAAAAGAGAAATCTGTTGCATTAGCTTTGAAAGTCAACAGGGTAATAAAACCATACAATGGAAGAGGGTCGCTATGTGAAGCCCCTTTCTCGTTAGTTTTTAATCATTTTGGGGCTTTGACCCCGACCGGCTGCGGTAATGTTAGCCCTTTAAAAATAGTTAATACCAGCCAATGCTGACCACATGTTTCAAAACTTTCAAAAAAAAAAAAATGCGAATGGTAGGCGTAGTAGATGAATTTGAAACAGCCAATGTAGAATGTATGTTTGAACTTTTAAAGATAGGCGCGAAGAATGCGCGTGCCTTGTGACTCCATTGGTATCCTTGAAACCAACGAATTGTTATTTGAATTTCATGTATAAGGGCGGTTGAGGCGTTCAGTTTGAAGATCTACATGCGGCAGTTTAGTTCAGTTCGCAGAAACGTTCGGCTCAGTTTCAAGTTTTACACATCAGACGCATTTCTTCATTCTTTAGTTCACTCGAGTCAGTTCAATTTGACTCATTCGCCAGCCCAACACGCGGCAAGATATACGCAGTGACACAAACAGTTCGCAGTACTGATTATAAATTTGATTTTCAGTTCCACGCGCCGCGGCACTCATCTGTAAATTTCACACGCGGCAAATGAGTGTATATTCACCATAGCCAAGTCTATCTTACACAAAACACCAGAGGACGCGGAAGTTTTTGGACATAAAGTACCAATATTTATAATGCCGCACCGCGTGCTTATTGAACGCCTCTCCCGGTCCTGTTGAGCCCCTATTAACAAAATAGCAGATTTCACCCTCAAAATTGGCACCACAACGTGAGACTAAACACATCACTTTAAGATACCAAACCATCTCAAATTTTGGCTCCCGATCTGGTTGCCGTACCAACCCACTGCATAATTTGGCTCACCAACGTGGGGCAACAACTACAACGGCGACCACCACAAAACGGCTTCAAACGCCAAAGAACAAGATGCCTTTGATGGAGAAAATATGGAAGTAATGCTTTACAGATTCAGAGCTAATGTTCCCTGATGCTACTTTTACCATTTATTCGTTCTATAAAATCAGATATAATTTAAACTTAAATCATGATTTACATTTATAAGCGGTACCATTCATCATATCTTCCTTTTGGCCCAAACATTATATCGATCATAGTTAATCTTCGAAATGTTGATAATGTGGCCATTAGTATAACTTTTGTATAAATGTACTATTAGGCCAATACTTCCAAATATCCCAAAATCTTCCTTAATGTCTAGGACGTGGGCTAAAAGTAGAAACTGCTAAGTG
Source organism: Metallyticus violacea (assembly GCA_030762175.1). Classification (NCBI taxonomy): domain Eukaryota; kingdom Metazoa; phylum Arthropoda; class Insecta; order Mantodea; family Metallyticidae; genus Metallyticus; species Metallyticus violacea. Next base: position 86,385,503 of record CM060844.1, read on the forward strand.
TATGTTCATTCAGAAGCTGTGACGGCATGCAGTAGCCTTGAATTCCTAATTCTCTCTCACTGGCACTTTATTGGGGCGTCCACAGTATCCAGGAAACGAAATAAAATTGAGACTGGGTTACAGTTTAACTTCATTTTGCACCAGCTGTGTCTGGTTAAATTGGAGTGTTACCGCCTTACATACTGATGAACACGTAGCTTGTAGAGACCTGGAAACACATTACGGGAATTCATTTTGTAAGCCTTTAAACTATTATTTGTACAAAATATTTCCTAGTGAATTGCCAAATAATTAAAAAATGTAATTAATTTTATTATTAAGAGACTTTACACATGCAATGAATGATTATTTACTTATTTATTAATGTATTTATTTACCCTGGCATGAGTTAAGGCCATGGGGCCTTTTCTACTCTACCACCAGGCGAAGAACCAGCAAAGATGCAGCGTACAATATGCAGAGTGTTAAATGTATAAGATCCTAAAGGAGGTAGGGGGAAAAACGCTTCAAGATCAAATGTACAATATGTAAAAAGTTTATGTAAGGGAATTATTCATAAGTAAAGCAATCAATGAAACTTAACCACAACGGTGTTATGGACTTTGGATCAATAAGATCAATAAGATCAATAAGATTTTTGTATTGAATAAATTCATTCATTCGTGCATTCACATAATTATATAAAATACATAAAAGGCCAAATTAAAACTATAAAATGCATGTACCCTTGAAAGAAAACAGCTGTATCCATAGTATTAATGACAAAAGTGTATGCTAAGGGGTGGGAAAAGATTGATGTAGTGCTTAGGGAAATTTTGGTGCTATCAAAAAGTTTATCGAGGAGGATAAGTATGGTAGAATTAGGAACAGTAGGAAGGAACCATCATTTGGTTATATGGATAAAGAGAACTGTGTATTTTAAAGATTCTTTGTTAAGACGGGGATTATTTTGAGTTGCTTATATCATATGTAATGTACGTAACATTAAATTAATTCTTCATTCATTTAAATTTAAATGAAAAATATAACATTTAAATGCAGATTTTGGAATAATAAATATTTGGCTGATATGTAAACGCTTCAAGTTGAACATAAGTGATATTATTTTACGATTGTTAAATTCTATCAACATATTAAATGCTATATTTTGTACTTAAATATCTCTGTTATGCTTTGTACTTAAAATCAAACATATAAGAACTAATCACCACTTATTTACTGGGTGCCTTGCACATTAAACCGCTTGTCTACCTCCACTTGTGGCAGTAATCCCAAAACGAGTATTAATACAGTATCTTCCATTTTGCATATTGAAAATAAGGGCAAAGAGAACACTATTACGTGACTTTGAAAGAGGCAATTTGATCCAATGAAAGTTCTTAGGTATTAGAACAATAATAGTCTAACATATTAAATCTATTTCTGGTTCAAGAAAACATACGCCAAATAGTGCATAAAATTGCTCCTTCGTGATACAGTCCATTAAGATGTTGTTAATATTCATCAAAATTGTTTCTATTTTGGTTATAACAGGCAAATAAGAGGCCAATCAAACATCTATATCAGTTTTTTCGTCGTCTGATGCTGGAAAACTGCTCTCTCGCCTTCCGATTCCCTCACTTCTTTTTAATGTTGAGTTGTGCACTCTGTTCACCTTGTCCCCTCTCTTGTATATGTTAACAAAGCCTCAAGGTCCTTACGGTGTTTTAAAGTTCATTAAATGGCATTGTCCGCGCTAAAATAATTCTATATAGCCAACAAGTAAACTTTAAAATTCAATTTACCATAAAACGTTTTAGAATCTTCAAAATCTACTCTCTTTTACAAAATTTTAAAAATATAAACTTTTTATTTCATTTTCTATATTATTGTATATAATGATTAATGAAACTAGTAGCCAGGTTTTCATAAATTAAAATAAAAAATTATAAAATGCACAAGAATGAAATGCATAGTCGTTTTCTGAGAAAAAAATGTAAATTGTAGGTGGTGACTGTAACAAGATATTCAAACAATGTGTAGGCAGAAACAGCATTTTTAAATAAAATTCATTAACAACTCTATCTTGTAGTAATGAAATTTTGACATATTGCTAAGAATACTAAGATTTTATGTGCAAAATTTTAAGTCCCTAGCTCAAAAATTGTAGGAAATAGAAATATCACCCAGTGCCCAGTGTTATTTGTGTGCCAGGCTGGAAAGTATTTGAATCTAGCTCGTATCTGCAGATATCACTGCATCAATTAAAGTTGCAAGACCTGTATATCAGTTAGATAAAGCGTTTTCACATAAAAGCTCGAAGGAAGAGAAATCAAAGCTGAGAGTTTTGCTATGCATATATTTACGGTTGTAAGAATTTCGATAACATAATGTTCCTTATTCTTTTTTTTTTTTTTTATTTATTGTCTATATGACTGCATTGGCCTTTTAGCGACGTCTGGATTGTTAACTAAATATTATAGGTTTAAGTCTGTAGGGAAGAAGTGAAATGAAGGATTCCGGGTAGAGAGAAGCTCCTCCCCCTCAAAAAAACTTAAATATCTTGATGTAATCGGGATTCGAACCCAAGACTTCCGAGAGAAGTCTGCTTGCATATTGTTTGTATACTTTTTTTTTCTTAGGAAACTCAGTAAATTTTAAAAAGTTCATATTACGCTGGGAGTACAAGAACATTTCTGAAGTTTATCTTTAGTTGGTAGTTTTGCAATAGATTTTTTAAGCAAGATCAGTTTCTTTACTTCTGATTTTTTTAAATATTAAAGCCCTTAATTTTATTTGAATATTCATAAAGTTAAAATTAGTACGCAATTTTCATAATATAAAACGCTAAAAAAAGTATATTATTATAGGCTTTATAAAAGGAATATTGAGTTCATAAGTTTTAATCACAAATCTACCATTGCATTTTAATAATATTTATTTATTGTCACGTTGATTATGGATAAATAAAATGAAATTGATGATGGCGCAAATGATTTCGGAGACCTTGGTGCTTTAAAGCTATCTGGTTCTTAGGGTAACGAAAAACTCCGAAAAAAGCCTTACCCGGACAGCTTGACTTGACGGGGAATCAAACCCAGATATGCCATTTCTAGACCATCTCTTTCTATTATATCAAATTGTTGTTCCGATAATTTCAATATATTTTCTTATACTCTATTATAACTTCTCCATTTACCTTTAGTTCCCATATGTTCTTTCTATTTATCCTGTCATCTAAGTTTTTGTTTCTCTTTATTAGTTTCGGTACATATAAAAATAAAAAACAGTAGCTATTAATACTGAGAACATTCACTATTTTTTTTTCTAGACCTGTTTTACCGCATGCATAAGTATAATTTTTAAACGTAATTTTTATGTCCTACAGCAAGGCAGCTAATTAAGTGGTACATGTTTACAAGCATTTTTCAAGTAAAGTGTATATTCCTTAGATATTTATTGTTTTAGCCCTTTGTGCTCCAAAGCTATGGGTAAAAATGAGTAAATATATTCATGCGAATGTAATTTCAAAAAATATTTTATTATTCTGTAGTGTTTTCATACTTCTTATATACTGTTCCAGATATCTCTTAGTTTAAAGCAATAAAAATGGTCGTTACATTGCTTTTTACACCTATTTTTTATTTTAACAGCCTCCTGAGCCCGCAGAACCATGGAATGGCACTTTGGATGCAACGCGCATGCGTAGGAAATGTCCGATGATTCACAGGTCCTCCAAGGAGCAGCATGTGAGGGATTGGGAGACGCTGCTAAGAGATTCTAATCCTGAAGATTGCTTGCATCTCAACGTGTATACAACTAAGGTAGTAATGTTTGGTTTAGCATTTTTATGCCCATACATTTTAGTTTCTCAATGATGTACTAATTTAGTACACCACCCTTTCTTGATTACGTTAAATTATAAATTAATTAAACATTCGACATTCTATCATTGGTAGACAAATGCAACTTGCATTGTGTTTAAATATTCCAAAAATTAGTATAAATTTTCATAAATACTAGATAGTTAAAAATGTATTGATATCTCTATTGTGTTAAAATATTGCAACTTTCAAAAAGGAACGCCCCTTCTATCAATTGATACTGCACAAATACAGAAGGTGCCAAAAATGTATACACACTTCAAGCAAAGAAAAAACTGTGTTAACATAACAAAACTGAATTCACACAAACAGAAAATGATGAACACTAATCATCTTAGACTTTTACAGTTACAGCAGTTGCTCAAAATGTCCACCATCGGCGTCGATACACTTCTGAGTACGTTCAACTACTGATTGAGTAACGTTTACGAAAGTGTCCTCAGCGATTGCAGCATATGCAGTTTCAATTTCTTCCCGAAGTGCTGTCAGTGTAGCTGGTTTTCTACGGTGTACAAATCCTTAACAGTTCCCCATAGGTAGAAGTCCAACGAAGTTAGATCCGGAGAACGCGGTGGAAACAATCGGACCTCTTCGTCCTATCCAGTGCCTTGGAAGATTGTCATCAAGATTCCCATGTACATCTCGGTGGTAATGAGGTGGTATACCATCCTGATGGAAGCAAATTTCTCGTACACTCGTCTCCGTTGCCTTTGAGCTTCAACAACAACTTCGGTTTTCCAATACTACTTCAAAATTGCTTTCCGCTGTTCAAGCAATAATCTTGTTTCCATTTTGTGGTAGCAACGCCATCATAATGTACGCGAGTTAGATGTGTTTACAGAACATCACACTACACATTACTGTTATTTTTCGTTCCAACTTTGTAATATATTAAATATACTATGAAAGCGTGTATACATTTTGGCATCCTCGGTATATGCCTTTAAATGCAAAAAGTACCTACATTAGAACATCATAACAAAGAAATTACAAAAAAAATTCTAACATAAACCAGCGAAATTTAAGGAATATTACTATAACATTAATTTGATGAACCTTAATTTAAATAACAGATTGCGTGCCATTTTCGTTCTCTTAAAACTGGCACGTCAAACACTGTCAGCGACCATAACACAAACAGGTGCACAAAAAATGGACAAGAAAAACGTCAGTGCTAAGAAATGAACTAAGGTTTAAGCTAGTAGGATGTTTTTGACATTTAAGAAATATAAAACGTGGCAAAAATGCATTAATTCTACACCAAACCTTTTCCATGTTGAGCGTAACCCAGAAATTACATTCATTAATGCGGAAGAAGTGATTATTGTAAATGGGTGTTTCTTACGGATAAGTATATTGTATATCGGCACAAAATGGACAACACTTTGCGGGGCCAGATGCCGACGATGACGAGGGAGAAAGCGTCGCGCCGTAATCGGCCAACTTGCAAATGGAACACTGCCTTCCGGCTAACTGTAGGTAAATTCACCGAGAAAGATGTTGAGTCGCTCTTTGCAATTCTGCTTCCAACATGTTGACTAATCTTCTCGTACTATGTTTTGAGCTAATTTAATATTCATAAAATTAATTTATTACTACATTACAAATTAAATTGCCAGGGTATAGTCTTGACATCGAGCGGGGCAAATGTCTATTTCACTTGCTGTTTCAGTGGGCAAAATTAGACTTTTCACTTATCATTCGTGAATACTTCAATATCCTCTTTAATACCATCGTTTTTCACTTTCACCTCTGGTTACTTTGTAAGCCAGCTATGCTTAATTTCTGTGCTGTATTTGAAAGTGCACAACATTTTAATAGTTTTCATCACTTTTAAAATCAATATTGCACTAAATGTGCACACGAAAATTAAATATCTTACATTTTATTTCTCCGATTGAAATTCTATACCTAAATAATTGAAAAGGATGTCCTTTTTCAGTTACTTTATTATTTATAACAACTTTTGGTGTTATTCATTTGCCACGCGTTTAGCACATGTAAAGCATGGAAAGAAATGCACGACTTTTATTGTAGAAAATGGATCTTTGTGATCAATATTCTAATAGGAGTAAAGTAAATTTTTATAATTTGTACATTTTACACACGTCATTTATGAAATAATTGAAATATTGAGCGCTCTCTTATGGAAAAAGTGAAGATAATCTGTTTGCATTTGTATTTATTTTTATTCATATCTTTTGCAATTTTGTGCTTATATGCCTTGCAAAGTCTTTTGTTTTTTTGTTTGTTTTTTTTTTTTTGCAATAAATTGCAACATTGCAGTATAATATTGCAGTTACAAGTATAACATACGTTGTGTGTGTTTTAATAGCTATCTTTAGCTGTTTGTTTATCTCTGAACATGAAACAAAGGAAGTCAGTTTGTAGCAATTCCGAGTGTCTGTAAAAATGTCATTCGTAACCAGACCGGGCATGGCTTACCTAAGTTGCAGGCGTTCCACAAAGGTGTTAATTATTTAATTAACGTCCTTCATCTATACAGAAACTGCATACCAATAAAAGTAATTTCAGGTTAGCACTAAAAGTATACCCTTGCCACTCACACTGTAAATGCAGAGGAGGATTTAATGCAATCAAGAAATAGATGTAAGTTTTATCAATTGAATTAATCCGTTTGGTAAATATACTGAATGAAAATGTTTTTCGTTAACATTTTATAAATATTCTAAATGGAAATAATTTTAGTTAGTGTAATATGCATTTTTTTTTTTTTTTGTTCTAATGGCATATTCATACAAATTATCTAAAAATGACGAGCTCTACACTAGAATCAAAGCTGTAAATATGAAGTATATCACAATTTCCTCAAATGTGCATAATGTATGTAATTTCTGAAGAAAGTTATATCCTAGATTTGCCTAAATACATTATAGGATTCAGAGGAAATGATACGATATGTGATGAAACTGGTCTAGAGCGTCATGAATCTATCAATAAATTTTCCCAAACAGAAGAACAGAGCCTTCTAGTTTTTTTCATTAACCTCAAACATCTGCCTATATAAATACTGCGAATACTTAAATAAACCTCATTTCAAGGCCACCTGTTTACATTATAATTATTAGAGTTGATTTTCATTTTGAACTATCCATTAATATTTATCGCGCCATTCGAGTAGCTGTTAATCATGTTCGTTCGTTATGACAGCTATAAAAAACTATGAAATTAATACTAATGTCTGTGTTTCAAGAAGGGCTATGGCTAACTTTGTTTTAATAAGTCACAAAATAAAACTGTCTTTCTGCGTTTAAGAAAAGTCATAAATCCTCTTCCAATCTATAAATAGCACCAAAGTGCTTGTAATTATAATTTTGTCATAAGAAAATATTGTTTTTACAATATAACTCTTTATTTTGAAATTATATATATTTCAGTTGAAGTGAAATTCTGAGTGTAGATTAAATTTTTAGAACTCCAAATAATGAACGCACTTTACGAGCGAAAATGAGGGTTAAAATAACTATAGTTCTTTTAGGACTCTGCCTTCCAGGCTGAGATGTAACAAATAATATTTAATTACACAGATAGAGTCAATACATAAATAACTTAATACATTTTAGTGTAATGAATAAACAGGGAAATATTATCTAAATGGAAACAGTAATTTGCACACTACTTAAACACCATATATTTTTTACAATCCAGCAATGCATTTTTTTGCTTTTAGTTTAAATCTGATGTAAATGGAACTGATATTCAAAGATCTTCTACGTTTTCCATTTAGAAGCTTATAGTTAACATATTTTCGTCTCGGTACTTTGTCGTTGTTGGCAAAGCCACATAGACCGAAATCGCGAAAAAACCTAAGGCTATGAGCTAAGTTTGAACGTCAAGCATTCCTACCACGACTGTCGAATATATTACACTTCATTTCCCTGACATTTATAAATGATACTGACCACCCTAAGCTCACTCATTGAATTTGTAGGGAACTAAACACTTTTTCTGTCTCTGTCGGCCCGGATCTTGCTCGTTAAGGCTTGTGACTTCCTGGCAGTGGAGTAAACCATCGGCACGACCCTTCCACATGCCCCATTTGTTCTTTTTTTGGTTTAATGTTTTCTTTCGTCCATCGATTTCTTTGTAGGTTGCGGAAAATTGCACATCTACCATGGAAAAAAGATTTTAAATATTTTTATGCTGGCTAAATGCCAAACAAAGGTTGTATTCTACATTCGAATATAAATAGACTAATTACAAAATTAAATAAATAAATACAAATAATTACTTTCATTTATATACTGACAAACACACAAGATTAGAAATATGGTCTTATTATAAGATTATATTTTAAAGGTCTTGTTTTTTAATGTATTATTATTTTGTTTAACAATTCAGAAGTATTGTTAACATTTTTTGATAAATTGCAACCAAATTGTTGCAAATAATTAGCTGCATCTCGCCAGCACTTGTTTTAAAGCTTTTATGGCGCGCTATCTGTAGGAGAGCCTCCAATCTACAATCAATTGTTGGCAATATAAACATTAACCAGTTTACCAAGAGGAGGTTGTAAAAAGCGTCAACTTAGTAGATGGCGAAAAGGCTTACTTTGTGCTCCGGGCATTAATGAAAGCGTTCAACATTCAAGGTTTTAGAGAACTCCGTTCTTGTAATAGGAGGTTTGGACCAGACCCTAAAGGCCTGTATCTGCTAGTGATGATGACAGGTTCGAAACGCCACATTATTGCTGAATCCATAAGAATGCTGAACAGCTCCATTAAATTTTTGGAGGCAGTATCGACGTCGATTGGACTCCTCAACAATAAAACAGATTTCTTTTTAAAAGATGATACATTTTAGGGAAGCTTCAGTACTGAGTATTTGGATATCACTTAATGTCCAAAGGTACATTCACAAGATTCCCCACTGAGTTTTCTCCATTCACCAATTAAAACTTCAAACAGATACATGATAATGCTTGGCCATACACTGCTCAATATTAATGAAATCGGAACATTTCAGCAGCAATCTAGTTCTAAATTCCACAGAATACAGTGAGCCATATTTGATCAGACGATTACGTAGTCACGATATCGAGATTTTTCAAGATCTGAAGGAAATTTGATTCAAGAATGGAGCCTCAGGATTATCTCCATGCCCTTCTGGACTTCATCCTCATCATCTTAGAAAATGATTTCGAACAAGAACTGTGAATGTTCTTTTGATTTTCCCCCTCCCCTTTAACCTTATTTGTGCCTGTCACTGTAGTGCTAAAGGCAATGTATATTCACGAAGGAGCTTGAATAACTTTCGAACTGCACTAAAAATAAACTTTAGGATAAATCCATATGATTGAAATAGTATGTGTTGCAACCGAATGGTGAAAACTAAATATTATAATTAGAGGAAAGATTTGGAAGGGTTATAATTACTTGTGTCTTCTCAGGGATGGTTTTCTTTTCTTCTATTCCGGATGATTTTCTGCTGACTTAACGTTACCTGGGCTAGCTCTTGTTTCTTTGCTGGACTTTTTATGATCCGGAGACCACAGGGGAAGGAGTCAAGGAGACCAATAAGGGAGTAATAATATTTATCACATTAATAGACGAAACACAATTTATTTTTCAGGGTCTGTTCCACTTAAATGGGCCACCGTTATTCCTTGGAGAATACCCTGTGCTATCAAAGACTCCTTCGCAGTGCTACAAGAATCCACGATATTTCAACGCGATTATTTTTTTTTTTTTTTACAGAATACTAGTCTTCAGCGAGTTTTAATGTTCACTATTGCCACTGATACCTCCGACCGAGCTTAGTGTTAATTCTATAAAACTAACATAGCTGGCCATTACCCACAACTAACAACTGATGATCTGAATACTCAAACTCGGCCGTAAAATTACAAGCTTAAATATACTTGGCAGTCCGTCAGTCTCCCGAAGCTATTTAAAATGTTATAAAAAGATCTAGAATATTTTTATCTAAGAATATCTATTGGATACTGTACTCGCATAATGTCCTTCTCATCTCTCTTATTGGTTATCATGTCTACATGACCGAAGACATGTCAGTTGGTGAAGCATCGAGTGTCTTTTTACCCCCGTAGTTGACATGTTTATTATGCTTACCCATACCTGGATTGCATAAAAGCAAAACTGTGACTATATACAAAAGAAACATATTCTACTAGGACCCTGATTTACAAATCTCCAAGTAATAGCGGTCGTTTGCCCGTTCGCTTGCTTCATATATAAGAATACTGTTTACAATAGGCAACATGCTTCCCTGTCCCACATTTCCACGTCAGGTTTTTATTGCTAGGGCACTTCTGCACTCTGGTACAGAATAACACAATATTTCAACACATGTACATCGAATAAAAATGACACTACAATCATGATTAAAATAGAAAAGTTACGTAACATTAATTAATTCTAATTTATTTGGAGGGTAAAAGCAAATAATTCCATCTCAATGTCTAGCCACTATGTACTGTAAAATCAGCATGTGTTTAACCTGGAGCGAATTCTGGCACAATAATCTCGGCTAAAAAGTGAAGAAATTTAATTTTTCATAACATTAGCAAGCTTGCTTCTTTCTCTGCATCCCTGTACCTCCGTTAAACAACTGCTTACTCCTGAAATGTAAATAAATAATCCCCAGAGTAGTAGTCACTATATATCTGATGTAACAAATACACGTCTTCTTAGTGTTGATATAGTGTTAGGTTCATTTAATACTAAGATCTCTTGTTTCTAAGGCATTAAAATCTGTAATTTTATTAAACATTATTATTTTGAGCAATAGTGGCTTACAGCAAGGAGACAGGGAATGTATAATTAAAATGAAAGCTCTGACAAGTAAAAAATTTAGATTCGACACTTTTCATATAATTTTCTTTGTAAATTGACGATACATATATAACACCAAAAGCAAACATCTATTGATTTAATATACTGTACGTTATGCATAAATCTTGTCCGTTCATATGATCCGCTCTTGGCTCTTATGGATGCCGCAAACGGCTGTGCCCCCACTTTAACTTCACAACCTAAAACAGTTTACCTTAAAACTGATGGTAGAATTAGCGACTAACGGAAAAAAAACACTCATTAAAATGCTAATATTTTTGAAATTTCACACATATTCAACTCATAAACTTTCAAAATTATAGCCATATAATATCGGCTATACATTCATCAATGAAATGTGTCAGGAATGTTGTACACTTGTATACTATCATATATAATATTAACTGTTTTAATTTATAGATGTAACAGTTAAATATTTATTGGCGCATGCGCAAGAGGTTTACCTGCCTCTCTGCCGATAAAGTGAATTGGTCAATCTAATTTCGACCCCACCTTCCGCATGCGAAATTTTAGAAGTCAATTACATATTTCGCATTTGCGCTTCACTTATGTAAAAAAAATATGTTTTATTTAGAAAAACTTATATTTATATAGCAGACGTTTGTTAGAATGTGAAATTATCAAGTTTTAATCCCAAGCGATTCCTTTATATCTTTCAAAGAATTTCCCATAGCATCTTAAATTTGCACATGTTCCTTGTGTTTGATCACATACCTTCTGTAAACAATGAAGTTATTAGCCATTTGTTGTACTAAGCGTCCTGCGTCAGTTTTTTGCATATGAAATATCTGTACTTTATACAAGACATGTTTGATTAATTAAACTTTTCTTGTGCTATTTTTATATAATTAAGTATTTTTTAATTTTATCATCTATTTGATCTATCACTGGCCTTGCATGCTTAAAATATTCTCCGAATATAGCAGTAAGAATTCTTTAACGAAGTTAAAATTTATCGAATAAACTGGACACCCGGCTTGGCTAAACTTCAAGGTTTTTCTAACATTTGTGTATATATGGCGTTTTTCATTTATAAATTGGATACTATAATAATAATAATAATAATAATAATAATAATAATAATAATAATAATAATCTGAAATACTCCATCCCGGTACCCATGTTTCCTACACCGGGACGTGTATTGCAAACTCTTACACTTTATTTCTAAATTACAAAATTATATTCTTACATTATTATTTTCCAGATAATACTTATATCAGGTTACAATTATAAAATAATAAATATAACAAATTAGATAAATAACAAATTACATTCCCTTTAACTACTTCCTACTTGCTACTCTTGTATATGTTTCGTTATTTTCCATATTATATTATCTTTATAAATATATTCATGTAAATTTCACATTTATATCTTATATTAGCCAATTTTTTCAACACTAGTTATATTCTTTGTTATCGAATCTAATTGACTTTTATCAATGCAACATTTACTCTACTAGTTCATTACTTTGACATCGTTAACAATAGTAGTAATAATAATCACTGGTAGTATTAATTATAATTATAATAATTTTATTATATTTTACTGTATTTCTTCTATATCTTCTTCACTCTTTCACCATACCCATTTTCCACAATCACTTTACCCTCCTCTCATTCTATATACACAATACTGTTTTGTGTCCTATAAAAAGTTCCCTTTTGCTACTTCACTACACTTTACACTGCTCTATTGCGCTTGTTTATTTATCCTTTATACTCACATTATTACAAATTTAAAATTATTCTTACAATTTTCACCACTAACTTCACTTCACTCATATCTACTACACATTATACTCCAATATATTACACCCCTCTCAATCTTTATTGTACTTCCTAAACAAGCTCCTCTAACTCCTATCCTCTACATCTTCACTGAGGTCCCCAACAACTCCTTCGGCTCCTGCTTCTCCTCTGCCTCATCACATTCTTTCCCTCTTCCTCTTCTTATCACAGTACCTTCTTTCTTCTATTGTTTATTATATCACTTCTTCTACCTCTTCAACTCCATCTCCCTTTCCTTCTTCTCCCTCATCTTTTAAGGTGGTTCGAATCAAGTTGAATCAATTTAAGACTGTCATTACGAAAGAAAGAAAAAATAAAATAAATTGAAACATTTCGTTTAACATTTGTCTCTTGTGTTTGCAGATGGGCAACATGTCTACTTTGGATCCTGTTATGGTATATTTTCATGGTGGCTCCTTTCGTGTGGGATCAGCACACGAGTTTTGGCCGAATTATTTTCTGGAATATGACGTCATCCTAGTAGTGCCTCAATATAGACTTGGACCTCTTGGTAAGTCAGCTTTGAAGAAAAAACAAATTTATTAAAACCGACAAAATACGGAGGGTGCCAAAAAATGCATACACACTTTCACAGTAGATATCTATTTAATATATTTTAAAGTTGCACCGAGAAACAACAATAATGTGTAGTATGATGTTCTGTAAACAGGTATCACTAACATACATTATGATAGCGTTGCTACGTGACAGGAAAATCAAATGAAGTCTATATTATTGTATGATGTTCTGTAAACAGACGTGACTCACATTACGTTATGCTAGCTTTGCTACAACAAAATGGAGCCAAGATTATCGTTTGAACAGCGAGAAGCAATTTTGAAGTGGTAATGGAAAACTGAGAATGTTGAAGTTCAAAGGCAATGGAGATGTGTATGCAGAACGGAACCACAACGCGAAAAACAAATCGTCTTACCCGCCATTCATACACTCTATGGAAATGAGGAATTTTACTTCCAACAGGATGGTGCACCTCCACATTACCACTGACATGTACATGCCTATCTTGATGACAGTCTTCCAAGGCACTGGATAGGACGAAGAGGTCCGATTCAGTTTCCACCGCGTTCTCCGGATCTAACTCCGTTGTACTTCTACCTATGGGGAACTCTTAAGGATGTTGTATACCGTAGAAAACCCGCTACACTGACAGCACTTCGGGAAGAAATTGAAACGGCATGTCCTGCAATCGCTGAGGACACTTTCGCAAACCTTGCTCAACCGTACTCAGAATCGTACTCAACGTACTCAGAAGTGTATCGACGCCGATGGTGGGCATTTTGAGCAACTGTTGTAACTGTAAAAGTCTAAGACGATTAGTGTTCATACTTTTCCATTGGTGTGAATTCAGTTTTGTGATGTTGACACAGTTTTTTCTTTGCTTGAATGTATATATTTTTGGCACTCTCTGTATATTTCAGAATCTACGGTTGTTGCTCTAACTAATCAGGGTTTTATATCCCATGTGAGTGTCAAGACAGTGCTTAAATATTAGATCTGTCTGTTTATATCTGTTGAACAATTTGGAACCGCTGGGTTAAAACTAAACCATGTCTATATTTCACACCTTATACCCACAAACTCATTATGACGGACTGTTCAGCTCAGCATGTCCCCATATCAATTTGAATTCACGCAATGCATAGTTTTCAAAACATGTGTTCCTAACTTCCTGAATTTCTGTGCAGGTTTCCTGTCTCTCCAGACGGAGCAAGTTCCGGGCAATGCGGGGATGTTAGATCAGATCCTGGCATTAAAATGGATACAGAACTATGTGGAGTTTTTTGGAGGAGATCCTCGCCGTGTTACCATCTTTGGTCAAAGTGCTGGTGGGGCTGCGGTCACTCTGTTACTAGTTAGTCCTCTTGTAGACAGTAGTGAGTATTCAAAAACTGACACTAAAGATAAATTGTAGAACAATACAATGCGGACCACACAAGAGTTAACATCTTTGGTCAGAGTGCTGGTGGGGCTGCAGTCACTCTGTTGCTAGTCAGTCCTCTTGTAGACAGTAGTGAGTATTAAAAAACTGAGGCTAAAGATAAATTGTAGTAGAACAATACAATGTGGACCACACAAGAGTTAACATAGTTCTTATCACTTATTACAATTGTGTGCTTACACTTTTGAGACGCTTTACTGTATTTAGATTTTTTTTAAAAAAAATGGGACGAAAAAAGGTGCTTTATAAAGAGAGTTCTTAGAGAAGAGACACTTAATGATATTCGAATTGTTTAGTAATATAGTCATCAACAAGAGACAAATGCTAGTTCGCTCCCCAGGTGTCAGTATTTGCAATTTTTATTGTGTAGAAATCTAAAACGGCAAACTTAGATGAACAATGAAGGCCCTGAAAAGTTAAAGCAGGTAATTTGTGAAATAGCAGAAACCCAGTTCCAACAAGTACCCAAAACTTCCCTCATAGATTTCAAGTGTCTGTAAACGAAAGCAGATGTCCCTCTCATCATTTTACTGTCATGTTTAGTAGCAACAGAGACGTGTCTAATATTACTACTTTTATATAAATATTTTATTTATTGCGCCATTTGTTACACCATGGAGAAAAAAATGAAATTAAATTAAATTAAAATAAAATGTGTGGTGTCTAGGAACCTTGTTATCTATGGAACGTACATTTCTAATTTTAGCATTTATTACATTTTTTCTTTTTCCAACAATACATTATAATTATATAAATACAATATACAATTATATAGGCAAAACAAAAATATAGCTTAAGATAAAAATTAAACATTTCACTTGTATAAAAAAGTTAAATGAAATAAAATTACAAATCTACTGGGAGCTAATAAACATAACTAATAGCTGGTAGACAGCCAACTACCAAAACTATAAATGTTCAGTGGTAACCAGCACCTTCCTCGCCCTAACCAACTAAGGAAATTATCATTGTTTACATCTTCCCGTTCTCTTATTCTACTTCTTTGACCTTCTTCTTAGTTTCTTCTGTACTCTTCCTTCTTCTGTCTTTTTCCCGGTCCCATAACTTACATATTCCAACTTAAATCTTCTTCAATATCCTTCCACTACCCTATCTCTTCTTTTTCTTCTTCTTCATTGCTGTTCTCTTTTTCTTCTGCCTCCTGTTTATTATTTGTCTCTTGCTCTTCAGTTTCTCTTCTCCTTCTTCTATACCTATCCAAATTCCTCTTGCAATTTCACAATTTTTCATTTCCACCTCTTATAGGTAGCACTCTTCTCCCTCCTTCCCTCCTTCCCATTCTCCTCTTCCGGTTGCAAGTCCAAAAGTATTCCGTAGTTATAAATTTAAATATCTCTCTTTCCTTCATCTATTCTTAATAAGTTTTCTTTTTGGATTGTCTCTGTATACGTATGCGTTCTGATATTCCTACTTCTTCTTCATTATTTTTATTATTTCTTCTCGTGCTAATTATTTATTTTGAGTGCAGCCTGCTCAAGGTATTTTTATAAACTCTTATTTCTAAATGTATGTACCACCTGGTGACGACTTAATTGCCTTCCTCTCCACGCAGAGGAAACGAAATGAGTGTGATAGATAGTTGTATAAGCTCTTCACTTTTTTTTTTTTTTATTTAAGGACGCTCTTTAATATCTCAGGCCATCAGCGTCCTATTCAATTCAGGGCGTGAAACGGCCGACAAATTTTGCTCAGAAGCCTCTTCTTTCAGGCTTGAGGTTCTTTATCGTGCCGCAAATGTACGACACAGGACCCACGGCTTTACTTCCCTTCTGAAGAAAGCCATTCTTTGGGTTTTACGCCCAAAAAATCCATCGATGCTAACCGGGATCGAACTCACGATCTTGGGTTTAGGAGGCAAGTATGGTAACCACCACACCACCAGGACAGACTTATAAGTTCTTCACTATGCATAAACTTATGGCTGGTTTGTCCTGTAATAGCCACAAAAATAACATAAATATTCAATAGAGAGCGGACAGCTCGAGTTAAAACAAATTACTCTTTTTATAGTCTAGAATGAATTATCTACACGTGTCGGTACTGGAGCACTAAAGATTGCAGCGCTCAATAAACTAACTAATCATTACAAATCACACTTAGAACAAAGAAAAATGATGGCATGCATTATGGCTATACCGAATTTTAGTACTGGTATCAAAGAAAACAGACTTTAGAGAAGAAAAAAAAACAAACAAACAAACAAGGTGATGGGTGCATACGAAAATCAAGGATAAGTACATATTACTTTACCTACTGTATGAGATACAGAAGACTACCTTTTGAATATTGTAGAGAAGATTGAAAGTATTTTTGGACATTCCGACAAAATAAAAAATAAGAAATCCACACCGGCAGATACACCAGCGAATGATTTCCTTGGAAGGAGTGGATTAAATAATTGACCTGTTAGTTCTCCAGACTTTAACCCTATGAAAGATTTAAGAGATATTTATGTACACCAATTTATAAAATGTGGAAACAAAATAACTGTATCAAAGAATTAAAATCATCCCAAATGCCACTTGATCATTCGCACCTATTATTGTGTAACAAGTGGCCGCTTGGATGACAAGGTCATACAGAGTGATTTAGTATTATTAAAATATTTTTATTATATACATGACATTGTCAGATATTTCTGTTTCAGAAATCCCGATTATTTCATAAATGTGTCAACTTTTATTTGTTTGTTTGGCTAACAACAAATATTTTCATTGTTCACCACGCCTCCCCTGAAATTCTCCAACGCTTGAGAACCCCCTGTTTTAAACCAAGGTAATAGAGAGACTAGGCTAGAAAACCAGGGCATTTTCCCTGCTTCCCAGTCCAAGCATCAACATATATATTTCCCATTTCCTTTTTTAGATTGATTGATTTATTTATGGACGCCTTTAACAGCTCAGGTCATCAGCGTCCCATTCAACTCAGGGCGTGAAACGGTTGACAAATTTTGCTCAGAGGCCTCTGTTTCAGGCTTAAGGTTCTTTATCGTACCGTAAATGTACGACATGGACCCACGGCTTTACTTCCCTTCCGAGGGAAGCCATACTTAGGATTTTTACGCCCCGAAAAATCCATCGGTCCTGGCCGGGTTCGAACCCGTAATCTTGGGTGTAGGAGGCAAGTATGGTAACCACTACACTTCCCATTTCCTGCTGGACTATGTAGACCAGCATCATCTCAGAAATGATGATATGTACAAAACACTAAGATTTTAGTTGCATTTTTCAACACTAATATTAAATTACAAACTGGTTTCACTTTCGAAAAAATGCATTGATAGGAATGGAGACTATTTTCCTACTAAAGTCACTTTTCTGGTCTGAAAATTATTTCCTTAACAAGCGAATGAATTTTCTGTGACATCTGATATAATTTTTTTCTGCCTGGAAAACTATTAGAAAAAAGTGTAGGAATCATGACTAGGATAAACTATTATATCTAATTATGTAATAGAAAATGTGTTTTCAAGTTTTCTTTTGTAATAGTTTTGTTTAACGATGTATTTATAATATTTCAACGCACCTACTTTTCAAAATACTGCAAGATGTACATAAAGTAAACTGATTATACAAATTATCTATTGTTGTAGTGACATTGAGTGCAATTTGAGCCCATGAATACAATTCCGGCATCAGGTTTGTTATGTTGCAGGCAGCAATTGTCTATATTTGTGTTTTAACTAAAATAATGAATTTTAAATGCTAAAGTAAAGGATAATTTCAGAGATAGCAGAACGGTCTTAAATAATTTCAGATAGAGAATCGATGATCTGCTTGTTCAAATTTCAAAGCTATAGCATTGAGTTTCTAGAGAAACAGCGCAATTGACAAATGGAACTTCCATTCAAAATGATAACTAACAGTATATTTGGAGCTTGTTTATTTAGCGCAGATGTTATCATTATTCAGTTGGAATATTGTTGATTTTTTAACATTTTTATAGTAGGGCTTATCATTTACACCTAATCATTTTCATGTTTTAAATTAACCTAGTAATTTAAGATTTAAACTTTTAATACATGTATCGTAAATGTTTACAAAATAAACAAACCTGTAGAATCCCTTATGATCTTCGATACCACACTTAATTGCCCTGTTTCATTATGCCACAGTCATAATAAAATTTGATAGAATTCAATAGCAACTATTATTGAAAACGCTAATGATGAGATATTGTAAGTTAGAATTCTCTCTCTTATGAAACACATATGAAGACATTCTGAGGCAAAAATTTATCACATCTTGCTTTAACACTGACTTGTTGGTAAGCTTGAAACCTATCCTTCAATGAACGCGAAGTTGCGGCGAAGCTTCGACCATAGCATACGAGGTGGTATCCAGAATATTCGGACTACTGCTGCTATTTGGTCAGAAACTTACTTTGAGACTAATGACCTCCGTCACCCTCGAAGTAGTTCCCTTCCACACGTATACACCGGTCCCAGCGATTCTGCCATTTTCCAAGTGCATCTTGGAAGTCATTGAGGGTGTTTAGCACAGACAGCGTTTCTTCTTGAATCCTCTCAATTGTGTCGAACCGACGTCCTTTCTACTTTGTTTTCTTTATGCGGAATAGAGAGAATTTGCAGTGTGCCAGATCAGGCGAGTATGGTGAGTGGGGGACAACCGTAATGTTGTTTTTCGTCATAAAGCTCCTGTGAACAAGAAATGTGACAGGGCACATTATTGTGAAGCAACAGCCAGTTCCCTTGTCGCCAAAATTCGGGCCGTCGTCTCCGTGCATTTTCACGGAGCCTTCGCAAAATGTCACAGTAGTACGTGGATTTCACTGTTTGATTTGGTGGGATGAATTCTTTGTGCACAATCCCCTTGATATCAAAGAAAACTAGGAGCATGCAAATGACTTTGCTCTTCATTTGTCTCGCTTTTTTTGGTCTTGGTGAGTTCGGGCTCTTCCACTGGGAGGATTGTTGGTTTGTCTCTCGTCGCCGGTGATTACCCTGGACAAGAAGGTTGCGTCATCGGATACGGCCTGACGAAGCTCCGTGCAAACTTCAACACGCTGCGTCTTCTGATCAGCAGTTAGGATCCTTGGCACAAATTTTGCGGCGACACGATGCATGCCCCAATTCATCAGTTAAAATTCGTTGGCATGTCCCATAACCAATTCCCACTTCATGACCAAGGTATTCAATGATTCGATGTCGATTCTCACGAACGAGGTGTTGAACCTTGGTAACAATGTCAGGTGTTGTGCAGCTGATGAGCCTACCGGTGTGAGCATAGTCTTCAATATCTGTATGACTGGCCCTGAACCGAGCATGTCACTCAAACACACGTGTACGGCTCATGTTTTGTCCCCCAAATACTTGTTGAAACATTGCGAGGGTCTCCGTAGCATTTTCCCCGAGATTTGCACAGAAACTGATGCATACTCTCTGTTCTAATCTTGGATCTATCGAAAATCGCCACACACTACACACAGAGTATCATGAAAAGTACTATAGAATCTCAACACATCTACCCAGCTGCATGAAACTTTAAACACTCACTCATCAGGCGTGCTAGTGTTGCCACCTAGCGGTACAAAACTCTACTGCAACTACTGTCGAGATGGCAGCATCAGTCCCGAATATTGTAGATACAACCTCATAAATGACTCTTGAACTTTGCACAGCGGTCCAGGGTAAACATGAGCAGGTTTCAGATATACAACGGTGGAGTATACCAGTATCGCACCGAGTGTTCGTAACATTTGGAGGGAAATATATCCGATGTAAAGTTGTTACTCTTGGTTGTCCTATATGGAGTGCACAGTTCAACTAAAGATTACATATATTATAATGACGTAGCACATAAAGAAATGGAATGATAATCGGCACTCCCGTATTAGGTGTGAGTCCCTTAAATTCGATCTTGCACAAAGCACAGATTTCTTTTTCATTTACTTATAACTGTTGAGTTCCAAATTCTTCTACCCGTACCTATTGCGTTTTCCATTTTAATAACACTCCACTACGGGCTACGAACAGATTCGCTCACTGTGGTTATGACCAGACTGTACGAAATCCAGTTACTTGACGTTACACGCTGTACGGAAATCACTAGGGCTTCTCTATTGCAACAAGAGCAACTCGTGCAAAGCGGCAGCTCCGAGCGACAGCAAGAATGTATTTGGTGGCACGCAAATAGCTATAACAGTAACTACCCTTCTTTCCTAAATGTAAATTGATAGGGGCGGGTAATCGCTTTAATCATGGCGTTATGTAAAATGTTGTAACGGTGGCAAATCTGCTCTTATGGGAATTCGCAATTAATTCATTTACGCGCGCACGCACGCACGCACGCACGCACGCACGCACACACACACACACACCTGTCGCTAACCTCGGGTAAATCCTAGAAGCCGGCGGCCCCATTAGTTTAGCGAGGACACCACAATCTTCACAATTATAGCATGACGCTCAAACCGTCTGAGCTATAATGCCGTTGCGCTTCAGAGCTATTATCTATCTGTGCGTCACTACCTTCGGCTCTCTGCACTGTCGCTCGGGACTGCGGCGTTGTGTGAGTTGGCAAGAGAGAAGCAGAGTGTAAGGAAAGATAATCCGTTCTAACCCCCCTCCTGCCGTCATGTGCAGTGCTCGCGTCAACCATACGCTGATATCTTGTTTACGAAGGAATTGTTTCATCTCTACTTATTAACATCTAATTTTAACCCCATCTTCATATAGCTCCCTTCAAAAAACCTCAGATTCCCCATCTCAAATTATTTATCCAAAGTTCCTCTAATATCTCCGACATTATTAAAGTGTAACTCATTAAGACCCGTGTAAAACTTAAGTTCCTTTAGAAAATTTTTAAAAGTTTTGTTCATACTTTATAGGTCTCTTTGGACAAGTAATCGCACAGAGCGGCTCAGCACTTGGAACCTGGGTAATGGATCAGGAACCTGTTGAGCATGGACGAAAAATTGCTGGCCTAGTGAACTGCACACATTCCGACCTAGAAGTCTTGGGGGAATGCCTTAAGCGAATTCCAGCGGCTGCATTAATCCTCGCCCATTCCAACTACTTAGTAAGTAAAGCATACAGTTCTAATGTGACATCCATTTGTTTGGATATTAATGCAACATAGAGATTCACCAGTCGTCAGTCAAGCGCACCCCATAGGTCAGTAAGTTACGGTACTATATGAAAAATGTCCTTCATGCAGGAATTGCGCAAACTAAGCGAATTCCTCACAGAGTTGAACAACTTTTAATAAAAATGAATATAAAATCTACATTAGACCTTAGTAGTTAGTAGAATGAAATAAGTTATGATATTTCTGTGTGGTATCAGGGGAACAAAATTGGAATTCTTGCAATCTCTTAAGTTCCTATAACAAAAGAGAAACCACATTTTTAACATATTATAACTAACATTAAACCACAAGAATTAATGGTGTACTTTGAATTAAATTAACTAAATGACCGCTAATAGACAAAGCTATACTGTGTGAGCATTTTTACGCGCAACCATATTTATGAACTTATCCCTTGATATCTTAACATTCTAGTGAAAATTAATGAAAACCTGTTGCTATTCAGTAACAAATACATCGTAGTAAGCAAATATACATAAACAATCCAAAGTTTAATCGATTTTCATAGGCTTTGAAATTTAATTTAAATGTTATTAACATGTGACGTAAACGTTTTCTGAAGGTTATTACAGAGCGCTCTTACATACAAATATAATTCTGAAACACATATTAGATTAATATTTCACATTTGATATCTTCATGATGATGTTTTTATTAAATATAAATCATATACGTCGTTATAAATAGAGCTATTAACTTAATTAATTTCTAATTTTATTTTAAAACAATATAGGTAAAATTAAAAGTAATTATACTTTTTAATTCAGTTTTCAAGTATACCCCTACTCTTAATAGTCCAATTTCCCCATTTTTAGAATCTGATTTTCTTGTTTATGAAAATAATATATATCGAATTGTATTGTTAAGAAATAAATATTAGGGTCTCAAGAGAGATTTTTAAATTTTGGGTTTCAGATATACCGCCACTTCTAATGGCCCGATTACCCTGATTTTCAGGAACTATTTTTCTAATTTTATTTACATGGTATATGGTAGTTTTATTGCCAAAAAGCAAATGGTGCTGCTATAGTACAATTTAAATGTTGGGTTTCAGGTAAACCACCTTTCCTAATAATCTGATTTAAAAAACCATTCATTTTATTCTGTTTCAATGGCATATATGATTTTTCGTTGTGAAAAAAAAAGCAAATATATTCAGGCATCATCAGGGTGCCTGAAACCCCCCTCCTAATAGTCAGAATTACTGATTTTCAGAAACTATTTTTTTATTTCATTTAAGCGAATAATATTAATGCCTATAGATTTTTAAATGTTGGGTACACTCCTGCTGCTAATATTTAAATTTCACTGATTTCGAGAAACAGTTTTCCTATTTTATCAATGACATATATTGCGTTTAAAAAATTCAAAGACTGCAGCAGTTAGAGCGATTTTTAATTTTCGGCTTGATCCCCACTCGTGTTTCAGGTAACCTTCTACTTTCAATAATCTGATAGTTTTCAAAAACTATTTTTCTTATTTGATTTATAAGGCGTATGCCTAGTGTTGTGAAAAAATAATTATTGGTGCTGCAAGAGCGATTTTTAAATTTTGGGTTGCAGTTAACGCCCCCCCCCCCTCCTAAAAGACCCGATTTCCCTGATTTTCACATCTATTTTACTTATTCTATTTAAATGGCATATAGGGAGCTTCGTTGCGAAAAAACATTCTCACTAGAGGAATTTTTAAATGTTGGGGTGCAGACAACCCCCTCCCGCTAATAGTCCAATTTTACTGATTTTCAGAGAGTATTTTTCTTAATTCTATTTAAATGGCATATAGGGAGTTTCGTTGCGAAACAGCATATATTAATGCCACAGAGCGATTTTTAAATGTTGGGCTACAGGTAAACTCCCGTTCCTAATATTCAGATTTCATTGCTTTGAAAAAAATTAAATTTAGTTACTCAAATCAAGTTTTAATGCCCCATACATGACGGATAAAGCTACGACTACATTTGAATCCGGTTATCTTTAAACTGAGATTTTGAGAAGACATTCGTGTTATTTTTAGAAAACGCTCTCTCTTGTTTTTCTCTTTATTTTGATATTTTTATCAAAGCTTTAATTTCACAAATAGCTAATTATGTAGCAGTTTGTGTTAAATACTTTAATATTTACTCCTATAAATTGTTCATATATTTTATGTTTTGTGCTCTAGTTTAGTATTAGTTTACATTTTAAGGGTTTTCTGTATCTTCCTCTGTAAAGGAAATTCTTTTTCTATTTTATACAGGATATTTCAGAAATACTTGTTCAAACTTTGGTGACTAATTTTTTACATCAAAACGAGAAAAATCCTTAGCTTTTGAATTATAATGAAAGTTTACTTCAATGCATTTCAAAGTATAATTTAACAACTCGAAAATAAAATTAATTTTGTCAGGTAATCGATACCAGTCTGCTGATGCATTCATTGTATCCTAGAGGGTCATGTGTTGTCAAGGAAACCTGTTTAATTTGTCATTTGTTGTGAAAAAGATTAACTTGCAGGATATCTACTTTGTGCCCTTGCAAATAAGAAGAAATGTGTAGTTTATGCATTATGGAGCTCCAACTCAATAAAGTCTCATTGTTAGTGATGCACTGGCTGATATCTACCATGACAGGTGGATAGGTAGGGGAGGACCAGTTCCATGGCCTGCACGTTCCCCCGACCTCAGTCCTTTGGATTTTTTATCTGTGGAGCCACATAAAACAAGAGTTCATGCAACAGACATTCCTAATGCAGAGACACTCCTTAAACGTGTCTGGAAGCATGCGAAACCACGCGACACCGAATGGAAGTATTTGAAAGAACCCGATAGTGCATAATCCGACAAGTGCTTGCTGTGTGGGGGCAACAGATTTGAACATTTATTATCAGTTTCTCAGTTGACATTGTGTTTATTGGTTTTTTTTTTTCTTGTTTTGGTAAAATTTCATTAATAACTTGAAAACTAATCATTTCTGGACATATATTTATATGAAATTTTCCTTATTTTGGTAAACTTTCATTAATAACTCAAAAACTAAGGATATCCGGATATAATATTTATATAATTTTTTTTTCCATTTTTGGCAAACTTTCATTAATAGCTCAAAAACGAAGTATATCCGGACATATGCTTATATAAACATTTATTTCTTATTTTTGGTAAGATTTCATTAATAACTGAAAATCTAAGGATTTCCGAACGAATGTTTATATGAATTTTTCCGTTTTGATAATTTTTCATTAATAACTCAAAAATTAAGTATTTCTGGACATATTTTATATGGATTTTTTCCTTATTTTGGTAAACTTTCATTAATTACTGAAAATTTAAGAATTTTGGACAATGTTTACATGATTTTTTTCTTGTTTGGCAAACTTTCATTAACGACTGAAAATTTAAATATTTCCGGACATATGTTTATATGATTTTTTGTCTTTTTTCGGTAAATTTTCATTAATAACTAAGGCTTTCCGGATATAAGTTAATATGTCTTTCTTGTTTTGTTGCGAGGAACCCGTCACCATAGATTGTAAAAGTATTTCTGAAACACCTGTATAATAAAGTTTTATAATTAATTTCACTCTGACCTCTATGTGCACTTATTAACACATTTCATCTTTTTCTAATCATTAATATTAATTAAAATTACAGAAAATTGTTGCTACTAATATTCACTAAGCCTATACAATCAGTAACCTAACTTGCTCGTGTTTTAGATTGATGATCTGCTTGGAGGTGGTCGAGGTACAGGAGGAAATCACCCAGTGATACAGACAGCTGGTGATGAACGTTTTCTTGTGGAATCGCCACTCACCAGCATACAGGAGGGTCGGTACCTGCGAGTACCTCTCATGGGTGGTGTAACTCGACATGAAGGCAGTTTCATTCTTGGAAGTGAGTGTTTCCTGCTTACGCCGAAATATTAATAGTTAATACACAGTGACAGAGTGTAAGCTACTCCATTGATCAAGATTTCGCTGTTTAATGAATAATTGATGCATTAATGGGCTGTAGACAAAGCGAGATGATAACAATATAGATATGCCATTTTCATAAAATGTTTTCATGTTGTCGACAAGCAAAATCTTACACTGTTTGAAGTTCTTCTATGTAATGAGATACAAAACAGTTTCACCATCTTCTGAGAGGGTTAAAAATAAACGATAAAAGTACCTAAATCAAAGATAATGATACCTACAGAAAATACATGCCATTAAATTCCAAAATTGTCCAAAAATAAATAATAACCTCAAAATAACGGCCTTAATTAAAGATGTGCATTTTCATCATGATATTCTTAAAGCACGTGTACAAATGGAACCTGCAACATAAATCACAAATGTGTGCTTTTGGAATATTTAAATATACATTAATGGATTTAAACATTTATTATTTGTTCGTTCATGTCGCGTAAGAAATCATCTCGCCAAAATATCCATGCCATACTACAATGAACTGGTTCACTTTGTACTTTAAGAATTACGTACTTCTATTTTGTTCACAGATATCTACGACATAATCCTGCAGCATTTTAAACTTCTGAATGATACAGATTATCTGGCACATAATCTTACCAGAGCTACACTTCACTATAGTGGTAAGTGCTTTCGGGTGATTAATTATTTTACTTCAATATAACTCTTGACATTTACCTCGAGGAAAGATTTCAGCTTGAATATGAACTAAATAAGAAAGACTTTTATAAAAGGTGAATTATAAATGTACATAAAATAAGGTACAACTTTAGATAGTTCCTTCAAATATAAACGTTAAGATTACTAAACCTTAAGCACTTGTGCAAGGCAACGGTATAATGTGCTTCGTAAGAATGGTATATTCCAATGCATTTTTTTTTTATCCTGTACATACTAGGGTAGGTTCATAAGTTTCCGGCCTAACCATTTTCTAGCTGTAATAGATACACAACTATATTTCAGTTTTCAATATAGTTACCCTTTATTGCAATATACTTCTCACATCTTTGAATTAACATTTCAATCCCCCCCCCCCAAATAGTCAGAAGTTTTGTCTGCAAAATGGACATAAACAACATCCACCACTTCTTCGTCACCCTTACATTTCCTTCCTCCAAGATGCTTCTTGAGTTTTGAGAAGAGGAAATAGTCTCTGGGAGTTTGATCTGGGCTGTAGGGTTGATGGTTGATCTTCTTGAAGCCAAGTTTCTCCACAGCTTCTTTGCAACAAGAGTTGTGTGCACAGGCGCGTTGTCGTGAAGAAGACGCACACCACCACTCAGCTTTCCTCGTCTTTTCTCTTTGATGGAAGCACGTAGTCTGTGTAGTAGACCAGCATAGTACTCACCATTTACTGTGGTGTTCCTCTCCTTGAAGTCAATGAAGAGTATTCCTTTACAGTCCCAAAAGATTATGACTATGATCTTCTGGGTTGGCCTTTAGAGGTGGTGTTTCGCCAGATTTACGCCACTCCATTGATTCTCTTTCGGACAAGGGATGATTCTCGTTTGGGCAAGGGGTCATAATAGAGGACCACAGTTTCATCTCCAGTAACAATGGTTTGCATAACTTCCCTCTCGTTGCCACGGAAGATCCCCAAAATTCTTGACAACAGATGATTCGTTGCTGCTTTTGGACTGAGGAAAGAAGTCTAGGCACTAACCTTATTCATTTTTAAATGTTCACGGACTGTTGTTTCAGAAAGACCCAACCTTGCTGCTATTTCTGTAATTTTGAGCCGCCGGTTTTCCTTAATTTCTCCTTCCACAAGAGCGATGTTTTCAGGAGTGAGCACCTCTAAGGGTCGACCTGCACGCTCTTCGTCTTTAATGCTTTCTCCACCCATTGGAAAAAGTTTCGCCCATTCTTTTACGGTAGAATATGAGGGGGATGCTTCCCCTTATCACAGTCTAATCGCTGTTTGATTTAATTTGTAGTAAGTGCTTCTTTTGTGAAGAAGTTAATAACAGCTCCAAACTCCATTTTGAATATGTCACAATCTTCTACACATAGCCAAACAACTGAACACTGCGGAGCGGAAGTTATAGCTGCAATTATTTACTTAACAGATAAGTTATGACATCAATTAAGAATTTTGTGAAGGCGATAATTCTTATTGGTGAGTCCGGAAACTTATGGATCTACTACCATTGTAATCCGCCTTTATATAAACCTTGTGCACTGACGGAATATTTTATATCTCTATTACTTAGCATCCTGCAGCCATCGTGCCGTTCTACAACTTGCTTTATAAAACCGGATTATACCTTTACCTTAAAAATAATGCTGAAATTTTTGTCCTCCCTCCATTAAACAAGCCTTGTATCCAAAAAGCGTCTGTGAAATACACAATTAAGTACGACTACCATAGTGTTTCTGATTTAATTGTTAAAGGCTTCCTTTATATTTCGATACCCCATTTGTTTTATAATGTTTATGAGCGAGTGTCGAACATTTATGCAAATTTCTTCTAGTTTTTCCTTTGATAAAAATTTAGTTTGCACTAAACTAGTGCACAATATGGTCTGGTTCTCATATAGACAAAAATATTAACTGTCTTACCATTTTTAGGAGTGAATGGTACTGCCGTGAGATTGGTAGGAAACCGTTTCTTAAGAAATTGTAGTGCGAAAAGGGAGTTAAAGTATGGGCTTCTTTGACTGCTGAGCGAACAATGCTTATATCCAACACTTTATAGTATTTATAAAAGTTTTCATAGCTAACATATACTTTCAATGAAAATCAAATGTAAAATATTTTATATTTTAAAAACGCTCATTGTTTATGCAAACAATATTTGTAGCAGAGGTTAGGACGTAGTTAATAGATATTATTTCTAAATGAATTCTGTAACCCTTTTGTCAAACAATCTAAAAGAAAATAATGTAAAATGATGTTTAGTTTTTTATCAGTACTTTTGTTAATTCTACGTTTCACATTTTAAAACTTACTACAATTATTTTGCAGGCTTCTGTGCACATATTAAATATTTTAATATTTTCTCTTGTGTTTAAATAATTCATTTATGCAGAATTAAATGTTCTTACTAGGACACGACTCGGCATTAAATTTCCGTTGTGTTGAGTCATGGTATTTTGATTTAATTCTTTAATCTTTTTTTTCAAAATATACTATTTTATATTGAAATTTACAATATCAGTAATTATTTTGTTGCTATTATAGCCTGTTGTTGTTAAACCATTTGAATGTTTTTAAAATGTAGATAAAAATAATGCACATTTCAAAATTCCTTATGAAATTAGTAGCTTACCCCCTTTATAAATATAACAGTTGACTTTAGGAGCATTTTCTCAAAAAAAACTGATAACTGTAGATGGGACAATTCCTTCGGAAAGAAGATATCGGCATAACTCTCAGGCGAGTTAGGACACATGACGTCAATTCTGCTGTTGATTACATCAGAACGCTATACAAAGTTCAGGTTCAGCTATTCTGTATGACTGCTGCTAAGGCAACTTTGCGTCCGTGGTAGACAATGTTCTATCACTACAAATATTTATTCAATACATGCGTTGCTTTTAAAAACATGTATACATTTATAAATCATGTTTCACATGAGTTATAAACCTATTTAAAAAATAAAACCAAAATGACACGAAATGAGAAAAAATCCGAATAAATACTAAATTAATTTTTATATTGAGGAAATATCAATACACGTTGACTTCAATCTTCACTTACATTGGTGAGGATTAACTGCTGAGATGTCTATATCAGCAAACAAAGCCCGATATAGAAAGAAAGCTATACACATTTTACCATGCCTTTCGGATATTGCACCTTCCCTGTTTTTGACATTTTATTGCCCACATATGTAGTGGCAGGAATCATTGGCAGAGTATAAAAATGTGCCTTTTTTATTTCATAGGTGTGGATGATCCAACCGGCATGGTGGTCGATGTTCTGACGGAAAAGTATTTCAGACCCGGAGAGCTTGGAGATTTCACAGCAATGACACCAGGACTTGTAGATGTAAGTTGTGCAATCTTTAGTTAAATGACAGAACTCAACTTTAAAATAGTTATGTAAAGAAAAAAATAATGCTGACTTAAATAAGGTAAACAAGTACCCCATTACAAATTTAAATTACTCTTTACTTTCACAGAGTACTGGTCCTGTGCACCACTCTCTATAAAATCCGTGCTGATCGAACGTCACAGCTTGATCAAACTTAAATGGCGGTTAAATTGTAGTTACGGTGCATCATATTTTATTTTCGTTCAATGAACCGTCATTAGCTAATTACTCAAAGGAAAGCATCGAACTTTACGGCCAAAGAGGTTATAATGCAATTATAATCTCCTTGTCTATATCGCTTTGTTCTTGTTTTGTGTTTGATTACCAAATGTAAGTAAACGAAAATGGAAAACAAATGAGGGTCTCCCAACTTTTCTCAACATGAGACAGACATTTTGTTGGAACCAGCTATCTCATATTTCAATATACTCAAAATAACAATGCTGATTCATGTGTTTTAAAGTAAAAAAAGGAGGCATGGAATGATTTAGTCATGCTTTTAACATGACACTAGGCGAGTTCTAATTCTAAATAATTAAATCGAAGCATCGTCAGTTATAAAGTGTAAAATTCTATTCATGGCTGAAACAGCGTGGTTGCAGTAAGTAGAAAACTCTAACCTCTGTCATTTTATTACTAATCAAAACACTGTATTCTTTGAAAGCCGGAATTTTTCTTCAAATTTCTTGTGCCCAAAATGTCAGGCTGGTCTCGACTTAAGTAATCCAGATATATTATCGTACTCAGTACCTTCAAGAAAATCTAAACGAGCAGTCATTTTGTGTGTCTTGACCACAATCAATGCAGTTGATCGCCCCAACAATCAACTACCTCGTTTAAATTTGATCATTGTCAATGCACCGAAAAATCGCATTTAACTCTGTCAAATGCCGATTTGGTCGCCTTCAAACATTGTTCGAGGATGGTGCTCATGGCCATACGAGGTAATCAAAATCTTTGAGTGCATGAAAGCTGCCGCACCAAGTACTATTACACTGATTCGCGACCATCGTCACAGCTTACTCGTCGACATAAGGAAGGTGTTATTAAACGTGGAAATGCGGTCATTATATTCCCCATGTTGGCAGGCTTAACACTAAATCCTAGGATTTTGCTAGTCTGTTGTCACATCACTTCCGAAACGATTAAAATGAGGTCTGAGATCACGGTGGTTGGTGGACCGTGTGTTGTTTAAAAAAGAGCATCAATTTATGGTATTTTGTGAGTTAAATTTTGTCCAAAATTTTATGTCTATTTAAAATATAAATGATATAGTTACACACATTCTCACGTGCATAGATTTATATTTGCTTTCGTTGGGAAAATGAAGAATTTAGTTGTTCTTTATGTACCTAATAAATATAATGAATCGAATTTTCTCCTTCAAAGTTATCCGAGTTTGTGCCTTTATCAATCACCTTCTCTTAATCTGCGCCTCCCTTACTTGCAAGCCCAACAGACTACTGCCAGCCTACCAAAGCAGAAATTTTCTGGCCGATATCCTTTTATCCGTGACTGTATGGAATCATTTTTACTGAAGGAGAATTGTTTTTGTGCCTGTAATTCAATTACATGCATTCTATATGTTTGAAAATCCTTTTTGTATTAAAATATTTTAGAGGAGATGTAATATTTCTCATTTAAATCTCAATATTTTGATATGTGGTAAAATGCAAATATTACTGATGTTGCACTCCCCTAGTTTCCGGTTATGATCATATACAGCATTAAACTGCTTCCTTAAAAAATGATAATTAAATAAAAATATTCTTCTAAGAAACGGTTGACACATTTAAAAGTTTATTCCATACTTGCTGCAGTTCCCATTGAAAAAGCAGGCAAACTACCAACTCAGCATTTCTTTCAGTGTTTGTAAGTTTATTTTGAATGCTCTCTTTTAATTTAATCATAAATTAGAATCACTGCTAACAAAACTCTTTTTTTATTGAGGTTACTAATTGCCCAACTGAAATATTATTTTAAATTCGTTCATGGAAACTGTGCCCTAGTTCTATTGAAGAAATAAAAGGCAAAAAACGCATTCCCAATTCAGTTATCTGTCTAAAAATTACTGAAAGTTAATTTACTTATCGTATACAAATACGTAATAAAAATAGTTTTCCGATTATTTCCGCTTTCATAAAACAGCATAAGTCAATAATTCGTGGGTCAATTCATGAAGGCGATTAAGTTTTTCAGAGCAACAACAATGTTTATTTTGCGAGTTGTACGTAACGCCATTGCCCAAAATCCATGGCGCCATTGGTTAGACCAAAGAGTACCTGTTCGGTCCCAAGCGGCCGCTAGTGGATGAAGCATTGTTTGACTATTCCTGTTTTTCTTTTCATTTCATTGTTCCGTCATCTCACCTCCATCTTCACCTTCTTCATTCTGCGTAATGAAATCGCCGATCCCCCGTGTGCGCATTTTGAAATAGACCATGCTTTTGCCCTTGATACCTGGCAGGCAATCGAATTAACATTAGAACACACTCACTTTCGTACATATGTGATAAATGTGACTAGTTTTGAGCGGTATTTTGTAGGGGGGATTAGCTTTATGTGTACGGGATTAATTAAAGAGATGGGGTTAACTAAATGGGATCTCAGGGTCGGTATTTGTGGTAATGACAGAGAAAGATGCGTGTAAGGAGAAAGCGGAAGTAACTGCAAGCTCGTATTTTGCTGGTGGCTTCTTCTCGTTAAAACTGCTACCTCTTCTGTCTCTCCTCTTCGAGAGGTGCTGCTGTTCACCAAGTCTTTACCACTGCTCCGGCGCATGAAAGTGAATTATTTGTATTAGAAACGTATGTACGTCACCAGGGAAACAGAATGTGGACTGGGAACATTATCTTCTTCACATCAAGAGATTTATGTAAGTTTTTTTGAGAACTGTTTATTTATCTGTTTACACCAAGACGATGAATCTTTTTAATTATATCATTTGTATTTTCTCGCCAGAAGAGAGCCTTGAAAAACCACGCGGATCTGTTTAGTGTACAGATGTTGCTAGCCTATACACTTGAAGAAAACCTTCCTGTGGTGTTTCTATTGGCGCGGACACACGCGATCACTTTATTATTCTTATTAACAGCTACCGATTAAACTCAACCTGATTATGGCTATTCGATATAGCTACTGCTCACAGGGCTACCTGTTACTGCTCGCTATTCACTGAACTGACTAATTAACTGGCTACTTAACTAGCTCGGACTGAACTGACTGCGTAGACTGGATTGTAGTAGGCTTTCTGGTTTTCCCATGACTTTTATTAAATCTGCAGTTGGTCTGTCTTACGTGCCTTCAATAATTTCATATTTAAATTCTTGTAGCGTCTTCTTAAGTTCTACCCGTAGATTGGTTACACAAGAATCACGTGATTCCCGGTTCGTTACTTATAGGGTTTCTATTTTGTTTCTCCTCTCGAATCTCCCCCTCAAGTTACTCTTGTGTTACAAACATGTCCCGTTATGTTTTTTCAGCGTTGCGTCTTTTTTCAAGATTACTTCAGGCTATAAAATCATCCTCGCTAACTGTATCTGGTGTTTGGTATTTATGGTCTGACTTCCTTGTTCCTTTGTGTAAGAGGGGACGGCCAAGGTCGTAAGGTCCGGACTTTCAGAATTTAGCAAAGTTACTGCACAAATGTCTGATACAGAATTTCAGAAGCATATCTAAAACTTTTGTTTTACTTGTATTAATGATGATTGATTAATGTTTATGATTCATCAGGGAAGCCTTAATATTAATTAAACCATAATCGTTGGAGCTAAGAAATCCTGCTCCAGTTTCCTTTATTTTCTTCTAATTGGCTGTGTATGAATTATAGAATACTAGGTATATTGAATAGAGCTTAAGATGCATAATAAACTGTCTCTTCTTTTTTTTCGAAAGAAAGTGAGGCAAATATTGAACATTTCAGAACTGTTCAACTGTATGGTCTATCTCAAATTTACGATTTACACAAATAAATTTGAATATTTAATTGTTTCAAAATAATTTATGAATTATGTAATTACTGAGTTATTAAATTTTAACTTTTGTTACAGATATGTGGTGTAGCCTTGTTGAAGGCATCAACCTTCAGGTTCGTGCAGGAGAACTCCAGGCACAGCCCCAGTTTTCTGTATTCTTTCAACTATTACGGACAGCACAGTAAATTTGGATATGG
This sequence comes from Metallyticus violacea, assembly GCA_030762175.1. Classification (NCBI taxonomy): domain Eukaryota; kingdom Metazoa; phylum Arthropoda; class Insecta; order Mantodea; family Metallyticidae; genus Metallyticus; species Metallyticus violacea. The sequence goes on from CM060844.1 coordinate 86,419,244, forward strand.
CGAGGAAGTAGATTATCCATTTTCTGGAGGTATGCATCACATATTTACCAAATTTAACAAAGACCCAAAGATTTTTAGTTCTGCTTCAAATGTATAATTAGATACAGTTCAAGCTAATAACCTGATACTATTCTCTACAAAGGTGTTTCGCACTCCGATGATCTCATCTATCTGTTTCCACAACCCAATTGGGAGATGAATGCCAAAGACGAAGAAATGGTACGCACGATGGTACAGCTCTGGACAAACTTCGCCACTTTTGGGTAAGTAGTTAAAGAGGAGATATAAATGATGTTATTTATATCTGACATATCATTTTGCCTGAGCTAAAGTTGCAAAGATATATTCCCTGCAGATCTCTGGGTTATAAACCTTTCAGTTCTGTGTCCTGCACGGATAAAACTCTAGTAATTTTGTAGAGCTTTGTTTTGATCCCATAGTTAACTGCCGCGTGTTTGGCTAACTAGAGACGCTAAGCATTCTAATCGACATTCTGGAGTCTTCGGTTTATAGGATTTTTTTTGTACTGTAGCTATTAATCTTTTGACTGTTTTATAAAATATTAACTAATGGGAAAGTTTCCTGAAACTCCTCAAGACATAGTGCGGCTGAATAATATTTATAAAGTTACAAGGAAAGGAAAGTTTTTGTTCCTTACTAAATATCTAAACCAAAACTGAAAACACGTACATAAATAAAGAGGAATAAAACAACACAATGCACTGATAAAAACGCGTATAAACGCGCCTTTTAGCGAATTCCAAAGGAACCTGGTTATTTCGGTTGTACCCATGAAAAGATTTTGGAAATTTTCTTCAAGTGTCCATCAATCCTACTATATAGCACCAAAATTACGATGAAATAAAAAAAAAAACACGCACGCGCACACACACGATGTTAATAAACCATGCCGAAATACTTTCAGAGAGTGTAGATATGTCTTATATAAGCAATTTATAATCCACAACTAAACATAACGCAGTTATATGGTATTAAACATTTTGGCATCAGGTGCTGCTAAGCCGGTGTTAAAGCAAAGCCGGGTGAAAAATTGGTTTATAATGTCTTTAAAATTACCTTACCTACATAGAAATATTGATTTTTCTCACCTCGTTATCAGCGTTTTCAAGATTTAGTGCCATAAAAATCCCCCAAAATCTCGAACTAATCATCTAGACAGTGCGACACTGATCATCTATTAATTGCCTCCTTGTATTATGTAGCCTACTAGAAGGAGCATTTTGCTTGTATGGCGTAATGCATAAAGCAAAAACTAGTGCTCGTAATTCAATTCCGGCATGGCGTTAATTTAATTTTTTTTTTTTATTAAATATGAAACGTTGCGATATGCATACTAAAGAAATATCAATGAAATTTACTTAATGCTTTCAAGTTTTACTCTCGAAATTTGAACACTTAGACCATATGTTTAATATCCAAAATTGTTTACATGCGACATCTCTATATTCTGAAAGTATTCCTGTGTAGTTCATTAACATCTTTTATATGTTTCTGTTAAAGCTGTAGCGAGGCAATTCTTTGCTTTTTCTCAACAAAATTCGATATATAGCAATCAATGAACAAATTATTCATTGAGTTCGTTAACCAGCAAAATTGGACCGTTGTGGCGGGGGTTCACCTAAAGCGAAAATTTAAACTTTTTTTTTCAACAAAACCCTGTATGTGCTGTTGAAATAAAATAAGAAAAATCTTTTCTGAAAATCAGCAAAAGCAGACTATTATGACTGAGGGTTTACCAGAGACCCAAAATTTTAAAAATATTTTGTTTTTGCAACGAAACTGGAGTATATACAGTTTAAATAAAGTAAGATAAACATTTTCTGAAAAGTACCGAATTTTTGTAATCGCCGAAGAGGTCGTTTAAGGTGGCCCGGGTGGAGATGTGGCATACGCCAGGGTTGCTATTGTAAATTTTATCAATTGGGTAATTGCTCCAAGCGATAAACTCTGTGTCGTGTGAAAGAGTATGATGGAATAGTCTGCGCATGCGCATGGATGAATAATCGGACTGCCTCTTAGACAGCGGCCGTATTGCAACTTCAGCACCGAACGGCAGTAGAAAAAGCCTAGTTCCAGTGAATGCTGGAGCGATGCACAAATCTTAAGGGAAAGTGTATGCACTCTATAAACGTTGGACAGGCCTTGATCGTCTTTTTGTTCTTGGAATAAAATTACAGCTCTTCAACTGTTTGTTACTTTGATATGACATGCATTAGGAATGCAGTAAATCAGATTTCGCTTAGAAAAACAACGTTGACACGTCTCTGCAATCTCTTTCAGTACATATTTAGTGCTAACAGAGAACGGGTTTAGAAATGAAAGTAAATGAATATGCATTTATTTATTGTTTGTTTAGCAAGTTGACAAGCAGATTGAGTCATTGCCTATCCTAGGAGAATGCACACCACGCCGGACGCGCCGACTAATAAATCGGTGCATCTTTGCCTTTCCGTTTACCTGTTGCTTTTTCATTTCTGGTTCGATTTGATTCCGACACTTCCGGAAAAATACATATCGATCCAATAAACTATGAACCAAGTTGTGGTGCCTTACCTGTAGCCGAAAGCCGTCTGCGTGTATCTCAAAGTGGAGTGGCGCTGATACAAACATATAACAGTTTCCTCACTGTTTTGAAAGCTTTACTTTTCAATTTTGTGAATAAACGAGTGGAAAGTGGCTGCCGTCGTTATCATTTTAAAATGACTTGCGGTAGTTTACGTTCAGCGGTTCTGCTATTTCCTGATGGATATTTTGTTTCAATTTTTCCAAGACATGTGTAGTTTGTCTTGTATATAGTATCTTTTCATTTACTCAGGAGACCGAGGGGGCACAAATTCTTAAAAACAACTCTTATCGTTTTGAAACAGTCTTTAATATTTCTCATTGAAATATTAGCTGTGGCAGATTTTTGTTGAGAAAGGTGAAATCATGCTACGTCATTTAATTCTCTAATAAAGGGGGAGGATTATTCAAGTATGACACAGTAATTTAATATTACTTTACTTTTTAACAATTTATTAATGCTTTACGCAGAGTACCGCCGAGGTCGATAAGGCACGGACTCGTGAGCGGAGGTCTGGGTTCGAATACCGCCAGGACCGTCCTCCCTGACTGAGGTTTTTTTCCAGGTTTTCCTCAGTCCTCATAAATGGCAAATGCCGGGGAGGTACCCTAAAACTTAGGCCTGGAACATTTCCTTCCTTAAAAATCCTTTCCCAATATATCATTTCATCTCGTGTATCATCAGTGTCCATCGCCTGTAGTGCCTCTGTAGCAAAAACGGGCGTTAAACACCATTCATTTCAATTTGCACAGAGCAATAAGAAATGACTGTTCGTTGTGAAAGATATCTAAGCGATATCTAGGAGGTAATTCTTCAAACGAATACGATGTTAAATATGAAAACCCCACGGTGTATGTTAGGTTTCTCGTCACATCAAGTTTATTATAAACATTATAAATTCTTTTACGTCCTGGAACCATTTCTCCAAATCGTCTTTGAACTTGATAAGTTAACACAGATTAATAATAAATAAATAAATAAATATTATGCAGCCATAATTCACTTCCCAATAAAATGCACCACTAGTAGTAAATAAACCAACGTAACCTTGATCCAGTCAATGGCGGAAAACACGTGTGCACAAGCTCATCGCTATTTGGTTTATAATTTCGAGGGTCGCTCCACAGTTCGCTTTGGAAAGGGGCTTCACCAGCCAAGAAGCACCATTGAGAGTTGACCAAGAAATTTTTTCCTCTCCCTCAAAAGTTATTCGCTGAACTCACATGCACCTTTATATCGCTTTGCAAGTATTACGAATATTAGTAGTAATATTTTCTACATTTTAAAATTCCACTATTTTTCTTCAGCTTGTTGCAATATTCAGTGCTCAGATTTCTTAACTTAAATTGCATTTTCAAACTCCAAATCAGACGTACCCTTCTACTTTAATTTAATTCCAATATAATTATTATAATATATTATTAGGTATGCATGGAGAAATTTTAATTGCTGTATTTCACAGTGCTTGTTACCGCTAGGTGGCAACACCCAGCACATCTTATGAGAGAGTGTTTTAAAGTTTCATGTAGCTGGGTAGATGTGTTGAAATTGTACTTTTTATGATACTCTGTGTGTAGTGCATGGCAATTTTACGATGGATCCAAGATTAGAGCAGAATGTGCATAAAATTCTGTGCAAATCTCGGGAAAAATGCTACGGACACCCTCGCAATGTTTCAACAAGTATTTGGGGGACAAAGCACGAGCCGTATATATGTGTTTGAGTGGAATGCTCAGTTCAGGTCCGGCTGTACGCTGTTGAAGCGATGCTCGCACCGGTAGGCCTGTCAGCTGCCCAACGCCTGACATTGTTGCCAAAGTTCAGCTCATTCATGAGGATAGATGTCGAACCTTTGAAGACCTTGCCCATGAAGTGGGAATTGGTTATGGGACATGCCAACGAATTTTTAACTGATGAATTGGGCATGCATCGTGTCGCCCCAAAATTTGTGCCAAGGATCCTGACAGCTGATCAGAAGGCACGGCGTGTTGAAGTTCGTCGGGCCGTATCCGATGACCCAACTTTCTTGTCCAGAGTCATCGCCGGCGACGAGAGCTGGATGTACTCTTACGACCCTGAGACAAAACAACAATCCTCCCAGTGGAAGAGCCCGAACTTACCATGACAAAAAAAAAAAAAAAAAAAAAAAAAAAAAAGCGAAACAAATGAATAGGAAAGTCAGAGCATGCTCCTCGTTTTCTTTGGTACCAAGGGGATTGTGCACAAAGCATTCGTCCCACCAAATCAAATGGTGAATTCCACTGTGACGTTTTGCGACGGCCAGAATTTTGGCTCAAGGGAACTGGCTGTTGAATCACGATAATGCGCCCTGTCACAATTCTTTGTTAACCAGGAACTTTTTGACTTTTCCCCCACCCACCGTGCTCGCCGGATTTGACACCCTGCTACTTCGCTCTATTCCCCAAACTGAAAATAAATTTGAAAGGACGTCGGTTCGGAACAAGAGAGAGGATTCAAGAAGTAACGCTATCTGTGCTAAACACCCTCAAAGAACATGACTTCCAATATGCACTTGGAAAATGGCAGAATCGCTGGGACCGGTGTGTACTTGTGGAATGGAGCTACTTTGAGGGTGACGGCGGTCATTAGTCTCAAAGTAAGTTTTTCACCAGATGGCAGCACCAGTCCCAAGTATTTTACATACCACCTCGTATGTTAAAATAAATTCATGAACAGATGGACTTCTCTTTTTCTATTTTAGAAGGCAGTTTGCTTCTTTTAGGCCAAATCTTACAGGCTAGTTTTCACTGTGATTTTGAATACAAATGTTTTACTATGGCATTAGTGAGAGAGTGGCAAATTACATTAGTTAGTGCAAATATTGAGCTTGTTTGTTTTTGTTCAAAGTGAACCTGTAGCAACGCGCTGGTTCAGGCATCTACTATTAAGTTGTTTGAAGGAAGGAACGGTAAGATTTCTGTTCCAGGATAATCGGAATGTCATATTTTGCACAGCTATGTGCAACTATATGCGTAACATCAAAACTATTGACAGAACACATTGAGATTTTGAATCATTAATAACATAAACTGCCTTTTTCATTACACAAGCTATTTTTATAGTATGAACAATTTACAAATACGAAAGATATAATTATTTGATCTGATACTGCAAGCAAACGTCAGCAGAAGGTACAATTAGCTATTTTACTTTTTTAGCATTGTAACTTGTACAGTTGTAACTTATTATTTTTTTCAGGAACCCTACACCAGCCTATAAAGTTCCCGAATGGCCACCAGTGTCGGGGGAGAAAGGTCCATACCTCAGGATCGATCAAGTTTCGGTTGTTCGAGAAAACTTCCTCGATGAATACGTTATAGCTGTCACGGAAGGTTTTAAACCCTTGGAGCACTCGTCAGGAAGCACATTCAACGCCGCTGTTCCTATTTTACTTGCATTCTGGCTCTTGCTAATATGAGTCCTAAGGTAGGATTCGGTACGTTCAAGAATTGTTGGGAAGTAGCCTTGCTGGGACATGTTGATGGTGAAGGTGTAGAGATATTTATTGATGATTGCGTGCATCGTTGTGAACGTTATGTCACTTAAACCCATTATACATACTTTAATACAAATTAAAACTTAAAATCATGCAAAATTTATATTGTAAAGTTAATTTTAGGCAATTTCATCAATATAAATAACAGTGACTTGTTAAAAACGTAATATTTTTTTAAATGCTTTTTTCAACCTTTATTCACAAAATTGCTAATGTAATTTGTCACAAAAACAAAGTTAAATATTTAAATTACTACATAAGGCCAAAAATGAAGCACTTTATGGATAAGAAAACTAGAATACCTCTTGTTCTTTATGTATGTTTATTTTTATATTATTGGAAAAATGTACGTCATTATAAACCAAATATGTACTTTCATTTAATTTAGGACATGCAAATTCAGTAAACCTCAATCAAAAGGTTTACATTATTTTTTCCAAGGACCGTATTGTACCCTTTGCCTTCACTTGGAAATATAGATTGATTACTACAGTGCTAGACAAAGGATACATGAAGACAGTATCAAGAATAGGATCAACTTTGTATTATGGAAATACACGGTTTAATATTACGTCATTTTAGTTTGCTAATTTGAACCATACATTCATATTGGCGTGGATAAAGAATCTTTAGCTTTCTTAAGATGCTATGTATGGTACAGAAAATAATTATATTTCGAATTTCTGGGGAAGATGTCCTTTTCATTTGAACTTGGTGTCTATCGTTAATATTAACATAAATATCTACATGTCACTAACATTCCATTCTAATGACGTTTCCTTTTCTCTGCATTATATGCTCAAATTGCTCTTTATACATTGCATTTTTAAAACTGTGTAGAATTGAAAATATTATTTTAATTATGTTATAAATCAAATAAGTGACGAGCGGTTTAAAGGTGTTCAGAATCTTTCAATGTAATTACCAATTGCATATTTTTTTCTCTAGGGAATTTCTTTATAGAATTCTTTCTCAGCAATTATGTTGCTCCTGGTGGTCTAGTGGTAACCATACTTGCCTTCTAAACCGAAAATTGCGGGTTCAAACTCGGCCAGGATCGATGAATTGCTTTCGGGCGTAAAAATCCTAAGTATGGCTTCCTTCGGAAGGGAAATAAAGCCGTGGGTCCCGTGTCGTACATTTACAAAAGAACCTCAAGCCTGAAAAAATATACCTCTGAGAAAAATTGGTCAGGCGTTTCGCGTCCTGAATTGAATGCGACGTTGATGACCTGAGATGTTAAAGAGCGTCCATAAATAAATAAAAAAAAAAAATCTGCATTTATTCCGTATTACAACAAATCTTCTCTTGTTTATTCTGAAGTGAGGGAAATAAACAAACTATGTCGGTTAAATTTAATTTTTACTTCCATGAACTAATCACTCATTGCCGTTCAATTTTATTCGGAAATTTTATTCACAGAATATTTCATTCTCACTTTTCATGGTGCCATCATTGAATTCCTTTTTGGAAGATCTCTCTTCAGTATAGAGATGATAAATTTATCGGAAATAGTCTGTAAATTGGGGATTGTCTTCAACCTCCGCAGCAATAGTCATACAGACTGAAGCATTGTTAAACTTAAATTCATTAGCTCTGCGCATGGAAGTGTTCTTGAAGTCGATCAAAAGCAGTCCATATCAAGCATTGTTGATGCCTTGATCATGTGGAAGAAATTCACTATTTCTGATTACTGATAATGGACACAGAGAGCTTTAAATCGTGCAGACATTTTGGAATCTTTCCTATATTCGACTCGGTTTTTTAACCCTGATCCATTCTAATTCGATAAATGTTTTCTTCTCTTATCACTTGAAGCACAGAAAATATTTAGTAACACAACTTTAAATTTAATCAACATCTTAATATCTGTGAAAACAAACCATCAGCTGTAGGTGTGGAATATACGATAAATTTCTGTATACGTTTTGGAATAATGAAAATTTTATTTACGGCATTTGAATTAGTCTTGAAATAGTGCAACAAGGTTGATTACGTAGTATTTTTAATTTACTGTAAAAGAATATTTTATTCTCATGTTCAGAAAAAGTTTATACAAAGGCTTCGCGCATGAGCTTGGCCGCTCGTGGCATTGCACTATGGACGACAGAGAAAGGTGTTATCTCCCGCTTCTTCTTACCTCATTTCTCCTGTGTTCATCATTTCGTGTCAGTACAAGGAGATACATCATTTTGTTTTACGTAAAAATGTTGTTAGTACTTTCATAAAGCCAGGACAGAGGTATATATTACAAGAAATAAAATTTATGTACCATACATATGTCATTACCAATTCGTTCAGGGGGATTAAAAGTAGACTTACAATAATGTTTTTCAATGTACTTTCTTTTCCAAAGAAACTGCTCGGTTATTTGTAAACAATTTTGAACAAATTGGGTCTGTTCTCCATTGACGATTAAACGATTTGCTCATACTAAATTGAAACCAAACGAAATTAATTGAAGTAAAGTTACAATGCAGTTCTAAAAAGGTCTCTGTTGTCTGGCACAGGAAACACAACTTTCGCAAATTACAGCTTGGAAAGATACAAAACTTAAAATTTTAAGCTGGATGTTGTCCAGCAATTCTGGCCATTAATCAGCCGGTTCACTTTCTTTAATTGTATCTTACGAAGTGTTAAGGCAAGTGTGTTATATTCTTTACCGAGGAGGTAGGTACAATAACAGACACTGGAGCACACAGAATTTCGAGTTTATACATAAACATACCTTGCACGATGAGAAAATTAGTCCACTTGGGTCCATGACGGGGTAGACATCTATTGTCATTTTACTTGTAATTTCACGTTGTGACATTGCGGTGATACTAGCCAATTTTCGTCGGCAGTCTGAGCATTCGCAAGTCACTGCATGTGCTGTCGGCCACCGGGCAAGTTCACAAGCGAATAATCTGTATTATGTTTTCAAAGCAGATATTTCGATCGTGAATAATAAATTCCATGTTGTTCATTATAATTGTGTGTTCATTCACTATATGTAGCTCTTGGTCATATCATACATGCAATTATTTTTGAGTGTAATATAAATTATAAACTTACTGAAATTTATTACTTTAAAAATAGGGACAGTAACAAAAGTTTTGACCACACACAATTGTTACTAAAATATCTTAAACTGAAATATACAATAAATCTTAGGCGCGTATGCATGTTCCAAGCACATTGGCTGCCGGCAACTCCGATATCTTTATCAAATTCAAATTCCAAGAAAGGCACTGAATCATGTACAGTGGAAAATGTTATCATCTCAATTCTTGTTTAAATAATTGGCGATAGTTTTTAAAAATTCTGCTATTTTTTTTGTTGCAAACTAAATTATCTAAACGGAGTCTTTTTTTTTTTTTTTTTTTTTTTTTTTTTACAAATGTCCAAGTAATATCTTTCTGGAATGGTAGTGAGCAGACAAACTGATTTGCGAGTTTTGTAATAGAAATAATAATTAATGTAAATTATATTTGTGGAATGTCCTGCAGAAACAAAACCTCCAAACATGTTATCGAACTATATCGCCTGGAATGTGTGGATGATTTAATAACCTCTGAGAATTTTCTTTACGAAAAACTATAGAGGAATTTTTGTGTAGTACAAACCACATTGTTATTTATCATTCTATGTATCTGTACCTGATTTGTTAAATGTCACTTATGTTCATTAAAGATATAAATATTATTGTAGAGCAAATTTTGTTTCTGGGAAAAGAAATCTGTTCCATTTATTGTGGCATCCATTTGTTTGGCCCTCGCTTTAAGCAATAGATCACTTTCGGCAGTGGTGCGCTCAAAGCTAATAAACCACGTTAATATTGGCGATCGTCATATAAAGCACATTGTTGTAAATAAGTAATAATTAATGCTAGGATGAACACAATTAAATTAACACAACGTTTTTTTGCAAAATTTATTAGTATTCATCACTTGCTGCACAAAGCGAAGATTACACAAATGGATTACGGAATAAAAACTCTTGGTATTTTCTTTCTCACCTGTAAACAGAACAGTTTTATGTGCTTAGGAACGAAATCCTTAGCTCTGTGTATTTATACCTCAGTCTTCTGAATGGGAAATTACATGCTAGTGATAGTATATAATGTACTGCAATATATCGTGCGCTGCAACATACCAATTAACGCGTTTACTTAATTTTTCTCCCACCGGAATTCTGGTCCTCCATAAGATCTCTTCAAACTGCATTTGTGCTTATTCAGGGATCTCTTTTGATGAAGTAACGGGTTCAGTTGTGGCACTGCAGAATGGTACGGTCCACGTCAGCATAATTTTCTGTCAGTATGTCTTGTCAACTTTTATATAACATCTCAACATAAACATGAAAATTCTAAAATAAATCTCCCTAGAAATTACCATTAAAGGAGATTAAACCATTTGGGGGTAGGTTTCATTAACCTCCTCTTGAAGGAACGGAAAGTCAGTTGATAATGCTAGGAAAGTTTCCTGCAATTGCGCAATAGATATAAAACCTATTTTCTTCTTCATCCTATAGGCAATATACATTTCGTAGCAGTGTTGTGCTAAACGAAGTGGCATTATCGTCAACATTTTCTAGCTGTTTTATAAGGCCTCAAGAATAACCCACCTCCTTCCATTCCCTCATTTTCTTCTGGTCTACTTGAGGCATACATAATGGGTCATCGAAAACTTACAGCTCTAGAAACATTTGGTATTTCTACATTTGACCTGCAATTTCTGCTTTCCATACTGACAGGATGTTTCCAGCACGTAAAGAGCCAACTGTTAAGTAAGGGTTACTATTGTTATTTAGTCGGTCCTGGTGGTGTAGTGGTAACCATACTGCCTTCTACACCCAAGGTCGCGGGTTCAAACCCGGCCAGGATCGATGGATTTTTTCGGGGCGTAAAATCCCAAAGTATAGCTTCCTTCGGAAGGGAAGTAAAGCCGTGGGTCCCGTGTCGTACATTTACGGCACGAAAAAGAACCTCGAGCCTGAAAGAAGAGGCCTCTGAACAAAATTTGTCGGCCGTTTCACGCCCTGAATAGAATGGGACGCTGATGACCTGAGCTGTTAAAGAGCGTCCGTAAATAAAACAAAGCAACCAATCAATTATGCTATTGTTATTTGGACTTGCAAGTGAAGGGGGTTATAAGAATATTAAATATAGAATGATCGTGAAAATATATTAATTGTTCGTCATGTGCGTGAAGTGAAACGGCAATCAAAATTTACTCTATAGAGCAACGTGCGTTTCTAATGGAAAACGTTTTTGCTTAACGTTTGCCATCCTTCTGCAATATCTCATTTAAAAAGCGTTAGTCCCAAACCTCAAATTTGAGACAAACAATTCAGAGCGACATTTTGATTGCCGTTTGATATAGCACTCTGCTTTCAAACTCTTCGTATGGACCTGTAAGCTTCTGATAGAATTTAAAAAGGCTTTGCGAAATGGCAAGACCAATTTCTATCTTAATACTCTTATTTACAAACATGTGGCAGAAAGCACTCTTCATTTTATTTGAAAGTCTGGTACTGGCGAATTCAAATGATGAAAACATATTTACGGGTTTAAACTCTGGTTAATTAATGAGATATGACACAAGTTTCTGAAAGCTGTTCAGTAGTTTTCTTCACGCTTCGTCTTTCAGGACTGCAGACCGACAAATTACTGGCCGTAATCTTGTGTGTGTGTGTGTGTGTGTGTGTGTGTATGTGTACTGTATTTCATGTTCAAATTAGCTTTATTTTTCATAAGCTTTTAAAAAAATCTCATTGTTTTTATTCCATTTGTTGATATGAAACAAATGAAATGTTGTCTAACATATGGTTTCCATGTAGATTTTCAGCACAAAAGACCCACACATATTTAGCGCTCCGTATAGAAAGCATTGTCAATGCAGGTATGATTCTCTGTAACATTTACATCAGAGAGAAGTTTCCTAGTTGTGATCCCGTCACAAGCAAACACTCTGATTTGAAAACCAACTTCCACCTCGATAATATGGAGAAGCTAATCCTTTGTCATTGGCTTGTCAGATTCATAGAACAACAACACTACTTCTATTTTCCGCGCAACTTTTAATAACTGCGAACTTGAACGTTGACATGACGTCCTCTAAACTTCCCGACTGCACAAAGCTATCTCTCAAACCTACGCTGGCTTGGGGGTGGGAGGGGGGGGGGCGCATTCTGCGACAAACTTTATTCCTAAATAAAAATTAAATTTTCGATACTGAAAATAAAGGAAGGAATGTCACGGGATCGTTACACAAATAACACTGTTCAGCACTGATCATTTACACTGAGGTTATATCTTTACATTACCTTCATGGTTTGTCCTGCACGATAGTGTGCTGTCTTCTACCTCAAGAATACTCTCTATACATTGTCGACGTATAATTGCTTCCCATTGACACAATATATTATTACGATCACACGCCTGCGCTCTCAAATTCATGTCATTGTTGCCTTGTTCAGGAAGACTCTTTGTTACTGATTGCAGTAAACTGCAGCTATAGTGTGTTTCAAACCGTGTTTTAGATGTAATAACGCACTGCTTTCAACTCTTTCACTAAAACAACTCTCGCTTGTTCAACAAAAAAATGTAACCTACCTTACACTTAAATCCAGCTCTCTCCAGCGCAAGTATTTTATGAAAACAATGCAGCCTTAACCTCTCGATTTAATTTTGCATAAGATAACCACAGTGATTTCTGCAAATATACATTTCAATACACACTGGCACAAACGTGAGCAGGCAGCTGTGCATCTTCCAGGGTTGTATACAATTCTACACTGCCCTCGTTTGAAAGCGTGGCCGGCTTATTGAGGATTTCCTCGGCGTGGGGAAGCACCCTGTTTGTGGCGGAGTCGAATATTCAAAGCCCCTTCAAATCAAGCGCATACATTTCTCATGCAATTATAACTACAGTAACCATATACCTTCGTCGTAGATGTTGAAAATGGTATCCTTGTACCGCTACACAGCTTTTAACGAATTTTGCATCAACACTCATTTAATTCTTCTTCTGAAATTGCAACGATTTTTCTTCTTATACCAACTTATGCGGGATATACCGATACACTTTATTTTTTAAAGCATACATAAGATTAAGATTTAGAGATCGCTGGCCATAATTCCCTACTCACGACTCTCCTTCATACATTTCCCCAATCAAGAGATCAGCTGTATGCGCTGTAGCGGAATGTTGTTGAAAATATTCCTTGTGTACATTCATGTTACACAATTCCTCTAGAAAGGTATGATTATGTTATCCTTTGTCCATTCACTTTATCTTCAATAAATTTAGCTCTGTAATTCTGTAAGCATTCTCGGCACACCAAACACCATTTTTTTCTCATACATTGGTATTTCTACTTACCGTGGTTTCTTGCCATTTGAGAACTCCCATTTCTAGTAATTTTTTTACAAGTTTGCAAACAGTTTCTATCTTAACCACATTTTCTTGCGAATCACTTAATCACTTCTCTGCAAGAATCCATTTTCACACATATATCACATATAAAAACCAGTTCTTCAAGGCTATATTTGTGTATTGGCATAACTAACGAACAACAATTAGCTCACAGTTAACACTCACATTAAAGCACTTAGTAACACACATACACACAATCACTTGCTGACAAGCCTCCCCTCAAACTAACTACAATATGCACATGCATTATATAGTACACAATCGCGCTTTGTCGGCCGGTAACTCGAATAACCTCATTATCTAACTGCCAGGTAATAAATTTGAACCGTGAAATTAAAAATTATTTGTTGTTAGTGAAGTTTTTTTTTCAAAATTTAGAGACCATTACAATTATGATCCAACTATTATCCTATACTTGTGAGTTATTTCCTTAGGACTATATGCACACTGACACTTAGGTTATTGGTGTATAATAATTCTGTTTCTAATGCTAATTTTCCCCTCCTATTCAATTTATCAATAATTGATTATCTCACCATTTTTATTTCTTCCTCTCCTTCCCTAACAATATCGTAAATCCATAAATTATTATACTTCTAAGGTTACACTCGTTTTATATTTCTTTCCGTCATTCTTATCCATTTATCTCTAACTTTACCTAAATAGTTTCCTATCATTTTATACCCTTCTCTCCTTTTACAGTTATAATCTTCCTAATTAAAAATTCCCCATATCATTTTTCCTATTTTAATCCCAAACTTTTTTTCTCCATAACTTTGTTTACAATATAACAATTGTATATTGATAATATACAATATCTCTTGGTTTCTCCACACATTAAACAATTTCCTATTTTTTTATCATATTCTAAAGCTTTTAAATTCATAACTCCAGTTCTAGCCCAAGCAAACTCTTCTCTACCTGCCTGATCACATTGTTCTATATATTTTTCCCTACCCCATACTATTTTTATTCCCCTATAAAGTCTCAATGGACTCTTTTTGCCTAAACTACTAATTATTTCTGTCGTTCAAAATCTTATATTTATTTCTTTCCAAAATCCTGTGTTTTGGTATTCCCTATTTATCCATACGTTTCCTAAACCTAGCTGTTGCAAAATTTCCTGCACTTTGAAATACCATGATTCTTTCCACTTAGATTTCTCCTGTTCTAAAACATTCTTCAATAATATGTGACAATTTCGAATAAATATTTCATAATTCTTGCGATTATTTTTTCTTAGTGTAATATCTACCGAATTCTAGCTATACCGTTTGGGGATGATATTGGTAAAATCAATTTACAAAAACTTCTATTTATTTTATCAACATCTTTTCACGCATCCTCTACACCCCAAATTTCTAATCCATACAACATTTTGGTTTCTAGTGTAGTTGTTTTTGTTCTTTTCCAGTCAATTCACTCTTATATCAGGAATTATTCTTATGTAATTATATGCCATACTGTTAGTGTGTTGTAGAAATAAAAAGAATATTTTAGAAATTGCTAATTTTTGTTTTTAACTGTTAAGTAGCAAAATTTAATCTTTCAGGAGAACCAGCTACATTAGTTAGACCGCAATGAGGTAACTGGAAGACTAAAATTCGCTACAGTATTACAAATAATTGCCTAAGAATAATGTAAAAAAATATTATAATCCTAACTATTCCAACTCACAAATTTTTAACGTTCTACAATGCGCTGTTTTTGAATTCATAAATTAAATTTAAGTTTACTATATAATTATGTTATGACTGTTTCTATTTATATTTAAATTAGATATAAAATGTTGTTGCATTGGACAATTAATTTCTTTTAAACATAAAAGTTTATTGAAAAGATGTACATTTTTACTCTACACTTTTAAGTACATTAGGCGAATGTATTTATTTCTCAATAGTATTGCATTATATCTGTTGAACTTTGTTGTGATTACGTTTTGTATTCTAGTTATAAGTTTGGACGGATATATATGTTAAGTCACTATAAATAAACATTTTCAATATTAGGTTTATACTTTTTATTTTTATTTATTTATATACTTTGTCATTATTTCATCAATCATCCACCCGCTTATAAACTTTTACTAAAAGCATACTTGGAGGTTTAAGAATTCTTAACAATAAATGTATTGAAATATAAACTAGTCTCTATTTTCAAACGTATCTGTCATCACAAAAGCAAATATATTCAGGAATATAACAGGTGTAATAAAATTTAATTACGACTACATTTTAACTACATTTCAATTGCATATTTCTGTAAATGATAACTGTTTATACTTATCATTTGAAAACAAAAATCAAATATACAACTATTCAAAACTGAATTTTCGATTGAGAGTTATGGAAATAAGTCAGGCATTAAAGATATTATTACGATATATAAATGCACATATTTGTTATTTCTAATATATTTTGCTACCTTAAAGTATACATTAATAGTCGTAAGTGGTAACATTTAGACAACAAACTATATGAATTATGGACAAATAACAATATTGTAAGCACAAAGAATTTCTGTTATTCTGACAAATCGATTTACTTTGTCTTCCATAGGGCATGCTATATCAAAATACTGTACCGTAGTTACCCAAAATGTCGCATTGTTTTATTTACATTCCTCAATCTTTGCAAAGATTTTTCATGTATCAAAACTTGTAGATAGTGGATACTGAAAATAGCTTTTTCCGGCATAAAACTTCAATTTTGAACTAAAATCGAAGATATGAGTTAAGAAACCAGAGGACACCAAATTACCTGTTAAATGTTGAACTGGAAGACCGAATATAATGAAGTACTCATATATAAGACAAATACAAAAAGATAAAAACTAAAATGTTGCATGATATAACAACTAAAATGTTGTTAATTAACAGAGGCAAAACAGATCAATTATAATAATTATAAACCCGGAAACAGGTTCTATAAAATTTGCAAATAAATGCATACGATAGTTTGAGCGGAAATGCTCCAAATTAAGGAATGAAACAGCAGGATTGCAAGGAAGTTAAATAATGGAAAATATGTTAAGCCATATAGAAAAAAAAATCAGTTTTGGGAGAGCAAAAACATGAGATGGGGGAAAAAAATCAATGGAAATATGCAATGAAATGGTGATATAAATAGTTATACCCTTACAAATTACTAATACCATTTTTCGAACTTTACACTTTTTTAACTTCTGTTACATACATTACACAAACCTAGAAATTATACATTTGAATGCGCACTTTTACGATCAGAACCCTCTATCGACACTATTGGGAAATACTGCAGCTGGCGCGTCTTCTAGTGCTATCTACCTAAGAATTTTCGAACTTTCATGAAACTGCGCTCACTGGTTGCTAGCGCTAATAGCGGAAGTGTTGGTAACTTCCTCGAGCTTTACAAAGATAAAAGACGAGAAATCAAATTGAAAATTCTTTTAACTTCTAGAGATTGCTCTAAGAAGTTTTGTACCTTTAAAATTGTGTAAAATCATCCGTTTATCTGGTTTAGTGCATTTATTTGTGTTTTTATGGTGCCTGTATTGTGTAAATCAGCGGTTCCCAAATTGTGGGTCGGGACCCTTCGGGGATTGCGGGAGATTTCATACTGTCTGCTGTTAATGATTCATAACCTATAACCCACTGTAGCCGATGGGATCGATCACCCATCATTGGGAAATCAAATTGTACATAACTTTCACAATATTCATTTCGCTTTCTGCGCACCTTGGGAAGTGATGTTGCAGGCGGAAACAACACTTTTATTAGAGTTTATCCATTTTTACTTCCGTTCTTATTAGGAGTGTTTAACTTTACATTATGATCATTTTGACCAGCTATATAGTAGCGCAATAACAGCCATTGTGATTGAATATATGTCACATTGCTGCAGCGTGCTTGCGAACTTGCAAATTAATTATTATTAAACAGAATGGGTGGTACGCCGAATTCTTTCATTCTGGAAAAGGGGGTTGTGCATGCAAGAAATTTGGTCTAATCGTTTTGAATATATATTAAATATTTGAAATTTATATATTTTCTTTTGGTATATAACACTTCTAACAAGTATTATTTATTATCCGCAGCAATGTTTTTAAACTAAAATGGAAAAATCATAACGGCTAAATAAAGAAGATGCCCATTCGAAGTTACAAAAATGTTGTTTGATGAAAGTTTTAGTGCATTTTTTGTATTATATTTTCCTGGACAAGATTTCAAAAACTAAATGTTTAGGCATATTCACTAAATGTATCAATTGTTATAATCTTTCTTTCTTTCTTTCTTTCTTTCTTTCTTTCTTTCTTTCTTTCTTTCTTTCTTTCTTTCTTTGAAACGGAATAAAACAGATGGAAAACCTTCTTTTTCCACGAGGTATCTTGTAGGTATCTTCTACAGAAGAATATTGTTGGTACAATATTATATTATATTATGGTAAATGCAATGCTAAATCCATTGTTTCAGCTATAAAAGAATATTAATTGTTACTTAAAATCTTTCTTTCTCCTCAACTGTTAAGTCCAGTGGCGATTAAAAAACATTGCAACGTCGTCAGTCATGGAGGAGTATAACTCTAAGTTCCCCATCCTAAAACATGTTTACATTGTAGACGTTGAAATAATCGTCCGCTGGTTCAGACAGGCACTGAATCAGGAAAACACATTCTGTGTGACAACATTAAGTTGACCACAGTAATGATTCCGATTTCATTGCTAATGTTTTCCTTTAAATTCCGTCACCCACGTTAAGGCATTCAAATTTGTGCACAATAGCCTGATTTGCACTTTTATAAACAAGCAATTAGTCAGAAAATTTCTGAATTAATTCCGCACGCATAGACGAGTTATTTAATATTTAAAAGAACGTTTACATATTAAAATGCGCTGATCTACTGCCAACTCTAGCGAATGAATGCATACGGCCGTGAGACAGGCAGGGAACAGATTGAGAAAGTGACGTTCAAAGATATAACAGGGGGAGTGCCATCTACTGCGGTACATCTAGTAGCCGAGGCTTAAAAATCAATTCAGATTTTTAACCAAACCTGTAAGTCCAATAGGACAAGGATTTAGCTACAACCATATCCAGAAAATTGATTCACAAATAGCAAATATTTTGAAACTCAGACAAACCAACTGTGTAACGAAATGTTTCTTTGCGCTAAACAATCTTAATAAAATTAAAAAAAAATTAAACGGGTGCAAAGAGGAAAAAGTTTTGTCTCGTTGGTAATTTATTTTTGGAGGGAGGGGGAGAAAAACTCTAAAATTAAAAAAAAAAAAAATCTTTTATAGATTGTTTAAAAGGTTTTGCTGCATATTTTTGAGGGGTGGAGTATAGTAGAGAACGTATGCTGTAACTACCACCACCGTATTCTAGTGCTATAACATTCGTGCTTCCTATGCGGCGGGTCTGGGTTCGATCACGGTTTGGTCAGTATTCTGAATGAATCATTTTCAGGGGCTAAGTGCATCTGTGAAACTTGGGCGTTGAAGTCCCCGAGCTTATTCGGCCCAATAATTAATCACATTCCCGGATAACGGAATCACTCCTTCCTAGCATTCCAACCTCAGGTTGCATAAAGAAGGCTAAGTGTAGAAGATTGTGACATGCTCAAAATAGAGTTTCGAGCTGTTATTAAATTCTTTACAAAAGAAGGACTTGCTCCAAATGAAATTGAACAGCGATTGGACTGTACATGCGGAAGCATCCCCCTCATATTCTACCGTAAAAGAATGGGCTAAACTTTTTCGAATGGGTCGAGAAAACATTGAAGACGAACAGCGTGAAGGTCGGCCCTTGGAGGTGCTCAATCCTGAAAACATCGCTCTTGTGGAAGGAGAAATTATGGAAGACCGGCGGCTCAAAGTTACAGAAATAGCAGCAAGGCTGGGCCTTTCTAAAACAACAGTCCTTCGAATTATTCATGAACATTTAAACATGAATAAGGTTAGTGCAAGGATGGGTGCCAAGACTTCTTTCCTCAGTCCAAAAGCAGCAACGAGTCATCTGTTATCAGGCGTTTTTGGAGCTTTGCCGTAGCAACGAGAGAGAAGTTCTGCAAACCATTGTTACAGCAGATGAAACTGTGTCCTCTACTATGATCCCTTGTCCAAAAGAGAATCAATGGAATGGCGTTAACTTGGCGAAGCACCGCCTCTAAAGGCCAAGGTCACTCAGTCAACCAACAAGATCATGGCCACAATGTATCGGGACTATGAAGGAATATTCTTCATTGACTTCAAGGAGAGGAACACCACAGTAAATGGGGAGTCCTGTTTTTTTTTTTTTTTTTTTTTTGACTGATTTATTTATGGACGCTCTTTAACATCTCAGGTCATCAGCGTCCCATTCAATTCAGGGCGTGAAACGGCCGACAAATTTTGCTCAGAGGCCTCTCTTTCAGGCTTGAGGTTCTTTTTCGTGCCGTAAATGTACGACACGGGACCCACGGCTTTACTTCCCTTCCGAAGGAAGCCATACTTAGGATTTTTACGCCCGAAAAAATCCATCGGTCCTGGCCGGGTTCGAACCCGCGATCTTGGTTTTAGGAGGCAGGTATGGTAATGGTAAGGAAGTCCTGTGCTGGCCTACTGCACAGACTACGTGCTTTCATCAAAGAGAAAAGGCGAGGAAAGCTGGGTGGTGGTGTGCGCCTTCTTCACAACAACGCGCCTGTGCACACAGCTCTTGTTGTAAAGGAAGCTGTGAAGAAATGTGGCTTCAAGGAGATGGACCATCCACCCTAAGCCCAGATCAACCTTCCTGTGACTTTCCTGTTCTCAAAACTCAAGTAGGGCCTTCGAGGAAAGAAATTTAAGTTTGACGAAGACGTGATGGATGCTGTTTATGTCCATTTTGCAGACAAGACTTCTATTTGGGGAGGGGGGGGATTGAAATGTTAATTCAAAGATTTGAGAAGTGTATTGCAATAAAGGGTAACTATTGAAAAGCGAAATATAGTTTTTGTTTTTATCATACCTAGAAAATTTTAGGCCGGAAACCCATTTACACCATATTGTCAATATGGCCAATACGAACTAATGGCAACAAACGAGGAATGTTGTCGCGAAAGTGAAATAATTACAAGCATAAGCGGATCCCATGGTTCATTGGAGTTTAATTTATACACTCGAAATACACCTTAATGAGAACTATATCTGATTTCAAAAAAAAAAAAAAAAAAAAAAAAAAAATTAAAAACATAACAATAGAAAGTTTTTTTAAGGAGCATATCCACGTATATTCTTATAGAGAGAGAGTTAAAAAAGGGGGGAAATGATTTTTGCCTTTGTCGTGAGTAAAATCAGAGTACCTTGAATCTAATGGTAAATGCCTTAATTTTAAAAGCAATCTGTTAAAAATGAGGATTATTTAAATTAAACAAAAGACTGCTTTATTATTATTATTATTATTATTATTATTATTATTATTATTTAGAGGGAAAATACATGGCATCCTATAATGACTGTTCAACTATTTTCATTGTTGTGATAATACTCATTCCATATTTCCCTCTTTTATTGTTGCTCTTTCATTTTCAAAATTTTCTTCCTAGCCAGTCTCTTGTTACTGAAGCTTTAGGACCAGAGTGCATTAGTTAAAAAATATCAAAACTTCCCTAGTGCTTATTTAACTATTTTCTTCATTTTATTTTTAGAAGGATTCTTTTCTTGCAGTCCTTTCAAGTGTAATTGTGTGCATTATTAATATTTTAGAATTCGGGGAATTTTCATATTGTAGAAATCTTTTACTTTTCTATTTTTTCATCAAACGACATTTCATGATTTGCTTCTGCGTAATGAATTCAACTTACAGCGAGATTTGATTAGCTATGTTCATTTTCTTTAACCATGACTTATAAACAGCGAAAACTCCAGTTCTTTATGTGCACTTGTTCGCAGTGATTGTTACATTAAAAACAACGCAATCCAGCAATTTGAACATTATCATCACAAAAGGCTAACGACAACACACAGCTAATACTTTTTTAAATCACGTAGCTTAGCTATGTACCTCATGAAGCGAAAGAAGCTGTAATTAATATACTAATACAATAACATTCGACGATGGATGTGAATGACATCACATAAGCTTGAAGTACAGAAAATTGCTGACATTTTCGTGAACTGGACCATGCAAAGAACAAAAGACTAACAGTTCAAAACAGAGAGAGATCTAGATGCAAATTGTGAATATTTACCAACAAAATCACTCCCAAAATTAAGAAAAATCGAGGCCTCCGGGTTTAAAGAAAATAAAAACGTTATAGTGTTCGAACTTAACGTGTTAATCAAACTGGTGTTTTCCATACTAAATCTGTTGAGCCTAAGGAGAAAGAGAAGTTCATGCCTTCTACAAGATGTAATTGTAAACAGCTGACGTTGTACCAGGTAGGTAAATTATCTCCATGATAACCTTAACACTAATTAAAGTCCACTATTTTTATTTTATTTGCTACAAACAATAATATGGGTTGTTAATGATAACAATACAACAAATGTTTAAATAAAAAACACTGCAATAAACTTGCACCATATAACTCCATAGTTTGTGCATGTCAAACACTTATACCATCATTCCACAGTAATGTTTATACAGGGAGAGCCACACAAGTATTGACCACTTGCGCTGCGAGTTAGTGTGTATAAAGCGACCGGAAAGTCATCGAATGACTTTTGTAGATGGAGTTTCTAAATGATAACCAATAGGTGATAGTATTTATTATACGCTTATGCCGAACGCTTTCAATTTCCTGGTTTATTAATTAGAAACTAAGCATTTGATGGCGTGGAATTTTACTTAGATAAAGTATTTGAACTTGACGAACCGACTTTCATAGACCATAGATAAATATTTGTAATACTAGGTGCCCAATGAAAAAGCAGGTCCCAGCGTCGTAAACAAAGTGGACATTGTACCTTTGCGTCAATTTACGTGACAATTTAATACAGCTTCTGCGCATGTGTGAAGATTAATGTGTCAAAACCGGAATCGAGTCAGTCTTTTCTTTTGTTTCCTTTCTCGCATTGTTAGTCATTTTTCACCAAATGATATGTGAACATGTACAAGAGATATTTGGCTGCAAAATTCTCCCCTCCTTTTATATGGAACAGATAAACACATACGCCTCCATTGTTGCAATTCTTTGCTGTAGAGATACATTGGGTTTCATAGATTCTTCCTCATCACAATAACCACTGTTGAAATAGTCACTTCCTATGGGTTGTTGTAATATATTTTTTTTTTCCTTTCCTCTTTCCGTCAGTATTGTGTCATTATCTGGTTCACTTGTACGCTCGAAATCGGCTCGTCGTGAGCAGGTCGGCGTTTCTCGGACCACCAATACATTTGACAAGATATGCTAAGCCATTATGTATTTGAATCACGCACTGAACAACTTCACACGGTAGACCCTTACGCTCCCATTATTTTGTGATCGTTCTTGCTAAACAATTAACAAGCGACCACGGGAGTAATATCGCACTATTGGTTAATTTATATGTGACTCTCAGTTAAAACTATTTCAAACACAAAAATAAATCTTAAACTTTTAAATTTGAAAAATATTATGCGAAATACAACAAATTACTTGTATCCGAGAGCTTGTGCCCAAAAATATGGTACTAGATATCGCTAACAATTCTTTTTATTTATTTTATCTCTAGTTGAAGTCGGTCCTGGTGATGTAGTGGTAATCATACTTGCCACCAAATCCCAAGATCATGAGTTCAAACCCGGTCAAAACCGATGGGTTTTTTCGGGCGTAAAAACTCTTAAGTATGCCTTCCTTCGTAAGGGAAGTAAAGCATCGTAGATTTACGGCACACGATACAGAACCTCAAGCCTGAAAGAAGATGCCTCTGAGCAAAATCACGCCCTGAATACCTGAGATATTCAAAAAGCGTCCATAAATAAACCAAATCAAATAATTGCCTAGTTGAAAATCATCAACCCACAGTGAGGTAATGTAAAAATAACGAGACAAGAATTGTTAGTGTTTATGAACGGATGTGCTCACTTTTTAATCATAATATTACTACGGTTGTACTTCTGATATCTGTCCTCCACTTCAGTTTAGTGTGCACGGCTCAGGAATATAATTAATTAGGGCACGACACTGTAGTTCCGCTTTTAGCTACTAGAATCCGCTAGTTACAGCAATTGCAGTGTTTTGTAGAAAACGTGTTTATTGCTACTCGCAAATAAAATCACCGCTAAGACTGGTAATGCCTAATGTACATGCCAGTGATTAAAATTAAATATTTCGGCTTATTCAGACGTGTAACACAAACTTTCAAAAGATCGTAACTAGCAGAACTTGTAAAACACTTTTTGAGTGAATCTAAAAGCAAGAATTTAAACGTGAAATCCTACTCATATTTTATGTAATGTCACAAATTAAAGTAATAAACAAGGTAGGTGAGGTCTGAGCTTAAGCTATTTTTGACTTTATTTTAAAAGAATTTCAATATTATATTTTAATGACACATGAATCCAAAATTCGGTAGTATTAAACAGACAATACTAAAGAAAATATAGAAAACATACATAAATGATTAATTTTCTATACCAAAAGCTATTTAATTTTAAAATATGAACTTAATAAAAGCTTGTCATTAAATTATTATAAATTAAAGGAATTTAATAGTTCCAACTCCTGCATTACATTTATCAGTCTAAGCGACTACCGGGTTAGCCGGTTATCTGATGACAGACGCAGCGGCGGGGACTGCTTCGACCATTAAGCCATCGCTCACGACTAACCGGCCTACAGTGGAATCGGGGAAATGCAAAAGTGTCATTCTAATAGATCCTAATGCATTTCAGGTTAGACACCATCTCACATCACGAGAGGAGATGCTTTCATTTTCCACTTCCATTTGGCATCTGCTTATGAAATTATGCGTTATCTCTTTGAAAATTTAAATATCTCTATAAGTTGTTACTGTTAGTTCGTCTAAAGTGTGTAGATACTACTAAGTTAAGAACAACATCATGGCTTCTATTCTGATTACCTGGAAAACTCTTTAAACTTGATAGCACGAGCGAAGGGGACAAGTATTCTTTCTTTCGTTGTTCACACGACATTGACTGAGTGGCGTGAGATTCAAGGCTGGTGTAGCAGTTCGGTAAACGCCGCCCGCTCCGCCTCGTGTGGCTGGCTTTCAGCGATGGTTTATTGCCCATTGCAGTTGCCCGTCGCAGTGGCGGTCACCAAATAATTGGATGGCCTGTTGTTCCGATGCTTTCCTTTATCAGATTCTTTACTTATCAGCATTATAAATTAAATAGATAGTTCAGGAACTGAACTATTTAAGTATAGTCGAACTAAAAAAGTAAATATTGATGAAGTACCATATGTGTACAATAAAAATTCATTTAAACTATCTGTATGAAATCCTCAAAGCTTTCTGGGTTTTTAAAATTAGATTATTGGAATAACTTGCAAGTCTAACACGCCAAACAAAGGAGTACAAGTTTGAAACCTTCTATAATGGAAAAAATGCATTTTAATCCATCATTAAAAGTATTAATGTAACACATAAATGCATTTTCTTACTTTGTTTACAATTTAAAGCATTAAGAAAAGCCTCAAAAATTATGTTTACATGTATAATTCGGTTGGACGAAACGGGAGGTATGCAGTTTGAATCCAGGAAAGTTCTCCCTGATTAAGTTTTTTTTTTTTTTTTTTTTTTTTTTTTTTTTTTTTTTTTTTTTTTTTTCCACTGTTTCTTAAATTCTCCTCAAGTCAAATGCGGGAGGGTACCCTAAATTTGGGCTCGGAGTGCTTCCTTCCTAAAATTTATTTCCCGATTAATAAATAATTGAAAGTAATATCAACAATTTTCCCCGGTTGTGATACCTTAAGGGCGTTAAGCACTTGAAAAATGAAATGAGAAACATTTTTCTCTATTCTTAATGTGTTATTTCTACACCTTACCTCAAAGTAAAATTATTCATAAGAGTTAAGTAGAAAACTACAATCAACACGTTCCTGTACTACATAAAAAGCCATAGCTAATGCATTCTTGATTGACATTATTAACTTTGACCGCCACAATGTTTCTAATTTCTTTCCGAAACACGCAAATTCCGGGAGCGACTCATTAACAAATATTCAAGATTTAATTTAGCGTTCCCTCAATTACAACTTTACGTTTTCGCTCGTGATTTATTTATTGCATTAAACTAATAAATAGATCGTGAATAGATTCTATAACACAAAACTGCATCGCTCTCGAGCCAACTGTGTAACCATCTTCAGGAATGGGCGCATAAGTATTGCCGTGAATTCAGTAGTGTATAGGATCAAAAAGCAAATTTATGGGACATGCGGAGTTAAAATAATAATGATGTCGGCTGCCGTGTACGTAAACACAGCATCAGCGGGCAAGGTACATAACTGAAATTTGTTTGATTTTTAGTGTGCTTCTTAAAGTCTGTTATACGCCTGGGGTCTCACGTTTTTTTGATGCCTTGTTCATATATTTTCCTTAATACATGTTGAAATTTTCTCGAAAGCGCACTTAAATTCCGAAATATTAGGCTGTTTAGTCTTTGTGTACATAGAAGACACCTTAACACATATTTAATAAACCAGTAGTAAATGCACATTCTCCTATTCTCCTATTTATTTATTGCTCTGTCGGTGACAAATTTTTCATATATATATATATATATATTTGGAGTATTTTTCTGGTGACGCATGCCAAAGCAGGTGGAATACGAGTAAATTTAGTGTAAATTACTCATTCATTTGTTTATCTCGTGACTCATCCATTTGATATGCCCTTTTGAAGTTGTCACCACGCCAGAGAGCTCTCCAAACTGCCTGGTCTGCAAAACTCAATGCTCTGTACAGAAGGGTCATATTCCGCCGTGACCATAAAAGAACCAACTGCGCAATGAAACGGTATCGATTGTTTACTTTTTGAGGCCATACATTTTATTAACTATCATAGTAACGGCTATCTAAATTCAAACACTGAATGCATAATATTGTTTACGGATCTTTTCAAAAGCGTCCAAATCGATTGGAAAGTGACTAAGATTTATTTTGTTCCCAAAAAGAAATCGCCATTTTTTTTTTTTTTTTTTTTTTTTTTTTTTTTTTTTAAATTTAACGTTTGTCGCCTGCCAAGGTCTTTCGATACGATCAATGGAATGAATTGATTAATCAAGTATGTAAATCCGGAAGGCTTGGCATTTAAAGTTACCCGGTAAAGGAAAATTCTTAATAAAAATCTTAGCCAGGCAATATTATTATAAAAGAAATGTCAAACAAGTTTGATTTCAAACCAAAACAAAGTGATATCGTTAGTCCTGGTTGAGTTACAATGAGGCATAGATTTATTTTATTTTGTGAACATTATAGATTTTCCACTTACAATTTTCACTTATTCAGATACAATATCTTCACAATTACAAAACGACGAAAAAATAAAACAAAATAAAAACAGAATAAAATAAATGAAATATGACAAACAAACAAAAAATGGTAATGCTGGTACATGTTAAGTTAATGTATACTTTGTAATAAATGATCACAGGAAAAAGCGAAAGTGTTAAGATTCATATTGAATATGTCAATAGTTAAGTAATGTAATTTATTATATAACATATAGATGTGCACCATTTTGACTTTCTACCCTTATGAATTATGTTTTTCGACGATTTAACAACTGTCGACAAATAGCGAAAACGCCTGTTTAACATACTGGTGTAGGATGCCCGGTAATAATGTGTGCATTGTGCTACTTTGAGAAAAAAATTCACCTGTTGGAACCGTTAACATTAAGCCTTACTTAGGAAATGTTCAATACATCTGACTTAAAAATATGAGATAAAAGTTTTCCCTCCTTCTCCCTATAATACAAAAATTGCAGCATCTGATTACAATTTATGTTGTCTATCTAGAATGTTTTTGCTTGTAAGCTTTCAGAAGTCATCTGGTGACAAACTGAAGTACTCATGTGCAGTAAAAGGTTGCAATGCTATTTGTTAATAAAATAAAAATATTTTCTGAGGTAATTGTATTAGAGCAAAGCTTCACATTTGTTGGATAATATGTAGTAGATAATTACTATATTTAAATTGCTGTGCTATGCCACTGTTCATTGTTCACGAATAGCTTCCAGCATTTTCCGTCTAGCAGGGAGTGTTCTTGGTAGCAGTAGAAAAAAGTCAAGATAAAACAAATCTAACAATAGCTCATTTCTCACCCCTTCACAATTTATCACACTTCCAGCCACCGGTTCCGAGTAGCTTTTGTTGATTTTTTTTTTTTTTTTTCGTAGTTTTACTCGATTGTTGTTGTTATCCAGATATCCTTATTAACGAGTCTGTAAATACATCCACACGTTCCCAAGTGCCTCCCCCATGCTTTGCAATAAAACAGTACAGCTTGCTGCACTCTGTTGACAAGGGAGGTTGGATAGGGGCGGGGTTCGAGTTAGACACGGGTGGGTGAATTCGATGAAGGCTACGAACCGTGGAGAACGGCAAAAGCTCACCAAGTAACAGGCGTGCCAAAGCCAGTTCAGATTTAGCTAATTAGTGGGTGTAATCGGTGTAAATTTCACCACAAAGTATGGGAGAGTGCAACGCGAGCAGGGGTGAATGGCGTTTGTTGGCAATTATTATTATTATCATTATCACCGCCAATAAGAGCACTGACGTGTCAAGCGATTAATGAATTCTCTCTCTTCTGCATCGCTCTGTGTTTCATAGAAGGGTTTTGTGCTCGATACTAACACCATCCTGCATTATCATTTCTTCTAAACTGACTACACCATAGCCTTTCTTTCTTGGCGCAGTTCGCCTTAAATGCATTCATCTCATAAACGCCTTTATAATCAATGCTGTAGTCAAAGTATGTTCTGAACCGGAATACATGCAATATTTGATATTTAAATCATGTATTGTTATAGTTCAGGGTATGGATATATTTTGGCAAGTGCCGTTGGGTACCCAGTTTATTGCTGCAGTGTTTTTGGAAGCGTCTTCCATGCAGAAGTACAAGATTACCGTTATTAAAAAGTGGTTATTATGAGAGGCTCCACCCAATTTCTGATCCCCCCCCCCCCGACTATCTTCAGTTCTCAGCAGATAAAATTGCACGAACTTTTTCTAGCTGTTGAAAATAAAGTTGAGTGAATGAAATGCATTAATGCTGCAGCAAATAAGCTCTGACCTTAAAGCTATGGTATGTATTTTCTCATAGTCGGTTCTGGTGTTGTAGTGATAACCATACTTGCCGCATAAGCCCAAGATCGTGGGTTCAATCCCGGCCCGGATTGATTAATTTTTTCCAACGCAAAAATACCTCGGAAGGAATGTAAATTACTGGATCCCACGTCGTAGATTTACGGCACGAAAAAAAAACCTCAAGCCTGAAAGAAGAGGCCTCTGAGAAAAGTTTATCGGCCATTTCACGCCCTGAATTGAATGGGACGCTGATGACCTGAGATGTTAAAGAGCGTCCGTAAACTAAAAAAAAAGGCCTTACCCAGAGAGCTTGACATGACCGGTATTCGAACCCAGGACTACGGATTAGTAGTGTCAAACACTTACACTACACCATGGAGGTGCCCAAATGTAATATTACTTTAAGCCCACAAGAGTTTCTTGAACAATAGCTCCATAAGGCTGGCAGAGGTGAATTCTCCTAATTTTCTTTCCTTATACTTTGTTTAAAGTTTTGTATTAATTTTATTATCGCATTCTGCCTGCCCAGGGCTTAATCGCTGCTCCAGAATGCTGAAGTGAAAGTAGGGGCTGGTTATGCAAAAATCACGTTCTAAAGTGGCTGCTTCTATACATCGTATACATGACATCGAAAAGAAAATCACGTTAGCAGGTGTTTATGATGTGAGGTTATGATGCCGCTCTCGTCCTCGTCGTGCGAGGTACTCGGATGGTTGATGTGACTAAGGAGGGATGTAAGTGCATCCCTTGGCACTTACGGGCATTTGCTGTCAGGCGTAGTGTGGCTTGTAATGGCCAGACGCCCATCCAAGTGTCGACCAGGCCCAAGCGGCATAACTTAGTTGATTTCTCAGCCGATTGGCGATGCCTCAGCTGGAGGTTTCAACATTTTGTTACCCTGGCAGAAGAAAGGAGAAATTTTGTGACTGAAACGAAAATTTTTTGGAACTTTTATCAATTACAGGCGAATTGCAAATATATGTCGCTTTTATTCTTATACTGACAATCGGCATGCTTCTGTCGCAAGGTTGCTTGAATTGGTTAATTACAAATATACAATTAATACAATTTTGTAGGCTAAATTTAGAGAATTTATATTTAAATTTTTATTTTATTCGTGAAATAGCCCTAATAAATACCACGCGAGGATCTGAGCTTTCCTGATAAACTCACTATGTTCGTGAATTTATGGGTAATCTCGGGCCCTCTCGCAATGTTACTTGTAATAATTATATAGACCAAATATAATTTTATTAGGTTGGGATGGATTTGGATTAGTTTCATATTTGTTGGGGGTGGGCCTTAAGGACTATTTCGGAAGATATTAAAGTTTATATTTTTCATTGTAAAGCATTAATTCACAAAAAACTGGATGCATTATATCGAGAGATAGTTGTAAGAAAACCTACAAACCATTACTTACAGAGAAGTAGCTTGCCTAGCACAGACAGATAGTCTGCGCACGCTCATTAATGTTACAATTTGATCGGAAAATCTCAGAACGTACATTGTAGCTAATAATGAGTTAAGGCACACCCTATATCTGATGGAACATAATGATTCATTATTCGTGGTGACACGCTCCAAGGAGACGTACAACATCCCTTCCAACGCTTTCTACATCTGAATAACAAACCACCCTGGCCCCGCCCGTTTCTGATTAGCCCTCACCGCATGTCAAACGCATCACTCTCAAACAAGACGCCTCGGGTTTTAGTTAAAACGGAAAACCATTTCCTCCCATCCTATCACAGTAGTCCAAAGAAAAGGACCTATGCCCCTGCAAACTCCAGAATGATAACGAAGCCAGTCTTCAAAGCGATGTACCTACCGTCATTAATAAGGACATCTTGTCTATAGAACCGTTGTATAGGCGATCGCAGAGCTCTGTAGGGAGTTGTCGCATTGAATGGAACTACATGTCTGGTACTTGCTTTTTTTATCAACAAGTGAAACGACGTTGATTTTCGACCGATTCCTTTACCTGTTACTATACGTAAACTATTTCAAATTCGAAATTTGCTATCAATTTTCATATATTCAGATGCCATTTCACCGAAAGAACACACACATGTCGGTCCTGGTGGTGTGTGGTAACCATACTTGCCTTCTAAACCCAAGATCGCGGGTTCAATCCGCGACCAGGACAGATGGATTTTTTCGGGCGTAAAAATTCAAAGGTTATTTTTACCATGTGTCCCTGTCGTAGATTTACTGCACGTAAAACAACCTCAAGCTTGAAAGAAGAGGGCTCTGAGCAAAATTTATTGGCCTTTTCACGCCTTGATTTGAATGGGACGATGGTGACCAGAGATGTTAAACAGCGTCCATAAATAAACCAAATAAAAAAAGAAAGAAAGAATACAATCGGATTTACTAAACAAATGAACTACTGAAAATTTAAAGTAGTGAAATATGAACCAAGCTTTTTTTTTTTTTTTTTTTTTTTTTCCCCGGAACCGAGTTACCCAGTGCTTACTGATATTGCTTTATGAAGCGGTATTTAGAGACATCCTTACACAGAGAACGCAATGCTGGCTGCAGTGCCGAACGGTTACGATTCCACTAGTAGCCATTACTTTACGCAAATAATTTCCAATCTGAGGCACGAAGCCCTGTTAGCTCGGTAGGTTAGAGCGTCGTGTTCCTAAGGTGAAGGTTGCGCCGTTTCAATTTCCTGTGGATAAGTACGTTTTTTATCTTTTATTACCTCACAATAAATGTTATTATTTATTTTTTTAATTTTCATAATTTTCTACTCTATTCTTAATTAAATAAACGTTAATTTTGTCATAGGTTAGGTTAAGTTTAACAAAAAATAATAGAGCATTAAAAAATAATATTCCTCCACAATACCACTTTTTCTGCACTATTCTTAATCCAATAAATGTTACTTTTTTATCCGCTAGGTTAGTTTAGTTTAAGTTTGAATCTGTTCCTGGCTTCCCGTCAATTACAGAGTAAATCCAATTAACTAATATTTGTAATTTTAGAATCAGGGACTCTGTAATTCCGGAGATCAACGGAAGAGCGTCCTAAGTACCAGTTCCGGCGACGAAGCTTGAGCGTGAGTCGTGACGCTAACTGGCGATACGTCATTGAGCTGCATTAAGAATGCAATTAAACTAACAATTTCGTCGCGCTCGGCACCATTTGGTCAACGCAATAAACTTGCGCGTTTGTCAAGGTTACCTTGCCCGTGGTTCATGATTTGCCGATTATTCATGTTAGGAGAATAAAATATGTCAACAAGTATATATCGAAGCGTTATTTGTCGTCACATGCGGAATCCCGTCTCAGGCCCGGCCGGTTACAGCAGCCAAAATCCAATGAAACACCCTCGAGAGAGTCTCATCGAAGAAGAGTGGGGTGATTTGTAGCAGGGAAACCTGCGATCAGCGGGCATAAATTATTTACCGCAGCAACCATACAGCCCAATTTCCACTCCCATCAACTTTCTTTCTTCAAGTTTAATAGAGTATAAATAAATAATATTACTCCAAAATATCATTGTTTTATTTTTAATTTTTCTGCGCTATTCTTGATTGAATTAAATGTTACTTTTTCGGTTACTTCAGTTTAAGTTAAAAAAAAAATAATAACAGCACCTTCATATTAAGCTAAAGTATCTGGTGGCTGCAATCCCGGACCGTAGTGTCGGCTTGCAGCCTGTGTTGCGTTCTCCGTGTATTTTTGCGTTTTGTTAACATGTAATTATCTTTATTACATAAAATTGATTTAAATGTTACGGTTTATATAGTTGAAATAACAAGAACTAGGAAGTATAAATAGATAAAACTGTGAAATAGTTGCACAAAGCGTGGTATTTCTAACGACTTATGTTCTTCAAAGGCAGAAGAAGAAAATGTATTGTAATGCGCGATAACGTTGAAATGCTAAAAAAAAAAAAGGGTACAAATGTAAGAAATCGCCTGAGCAAAATTAGTTTTCATTTTAGTCGCCATAAAATAATTAAATAGTGCAATGAGCTTGGTAGCTTTTTGAAGATATTAGGACGGGAAAACTGTTATCATAACAAAGAAAGAAATGGCCATGTATGTGATGATTGAGAGTGGAAGGGAATTTAGAAACTGATCTATGATCGCTTGGTGAAGCTTAGAATTCCAGTTAACAGGAGCAAACCAGTCGCCTCTCGAGATTTTAAACTTTTAAGCTATGCGGGTCAAAGATAACGTTTGCTCGGCTATAACCGGATATACATACAGTCTCTGAACTCTCATTAATCGATGTACGTTTAGACTTCTCTCGCACGGACCAATTCCGAACATTGCTCGAACCTAAGTATGGATACAATTATCGTCGCCTTCATCAGCTTCATGTTGTGGAGTTTATTAAGTTCAGCAATAGATCCAAGATCGTGGGTTCAATCCCGGCCAGAGTCGATGGATTTTCCCGGGCTTTTGGTTTGGTTTGATTTGATTTGTTTTATTTACGAACGCTCTTTAACATCTCAGGTCATCAGCGCCCCATTCGAATCAGGGCGTAAAACGGCCGACAAATTTTGCTCAGGGGCCTCTTCTTTCAGGCTTGAGGTTCTTTATCGTGCCGTAAATGTACGACACGGGACCCACGGCTTTACTTCCCTTCTGAAAGAAGCAATGCTTAGGGTTTTTACGCCCGAAAAAATCCATCTGTCCTGGCCGGGATGGAACCCGCGATCTTGGGTTTAGGAGACAAGTATGTGAATTGAATTGAATAGGACGCTGATGACCTGAGATGTTAAAGGTGTTCTGTAAACAAAACAAATAAAATAAGAGTATAGGAATGCGGCCGAACAGGTTTAACAAATTTAATTCCATAAATAGGATGTAAAATCGGTAGACGGTAATTGTTCTTGCATTTCAGTCGTTAGAGGTTTGTGTTTTAATTTTAAAGTGTTCCATCTGCTCGAATATGATAAAGATTCCTGAGAAAGACTCTCAGCGAAAAGCAAACAATCCCACGATACAATCGTTGCCATTGTTTTAATTATACCACTTGTTAACTACGTGCGACAATTGGATTATTGCACCACCAGTTGGGATTCTCAGGACCATATACTCCTTCAATTAACACACGTGAGGAATGAGGCATATCAGATTCGCTGAGGAAAACAACTGGTCAGTTTAGTAACAGAGATCGGGTAGGAACTAAAAGTAAATGATTTATTAATTAAGGCACACTCATATATTTTAACAAAATGAGAAACAGGAAATATTCATAGTTTCTGCAAATCTTTGATGTAGCAGCTCTGGAGAATTATCACTGTTGCGAGATAGAGAGTTGGCTGCCGACGTGGGCGGGAAGAGCAGGGATTTGTTTGCCAAGTAAAACAAACGCACTGCATGTCTATCTTTTATTCAAACACTTACGGCGGTTCGTTCTCATTGCGTTAACGAAAACAGAATATTAATAGTGAACAGTTGGACGTTTTAAATTGCATGTGTTAAGTGCTGGTATCTACTTTCTTAACATTTTTCGATATTGACTTTTCCACACCAGGTGCCGGACAAAGAAGAGCACAGATCTAATACAGTTCTAAACAAGACATAAAAGATGACAATTTCCTTAAATAAGGTTTCATGTAAGGTAACTTTCCCCAGAGAGTCGTCATCTTACTTGCCCGGATTGTAGCAGAGATATTCCTAGCTGCTGCTTTGTCAAAAGCCTTCAGAACATCTTTACCTCTAGCAAGTAGTCAATACTGGCTCAGGAGGGAGGCGCACCCCTTTGAAAAGTTAACTAAAGAAGAAGCTTTCACAAAAACTTTTTTCATGGATGAAATAAGAGCGTTAACTTCTGGAAACTGGAGATTTCTCTTCTGCTGTTCTTTGCAGTTCATGGCCAAACATGCATAAGATAAGGAAGAAAAACTTTACAAAGCATCAGATTCCTTGGCCATATAAACTGCAGCTTCTGTTAGTTTTATCAAAAAATTGTCTCTTCTGGAGACCTTGGCAGTCAGGAATAGCAACAGTTGAAGGTTAGTTTGCCGTTACTCTGGATAACATTACATGTGTATTGCTTGGTTCAAATTCGCCAAATTTCTCCACAAAAACATTGAAAACGTAACCTATATAGCATTATAAGTGTAGGAATTCAATACTATATTCAAAATCTTTAAATTTGATTGATCAAAATTTTTCATATGCCACACTTCGCTAAAAATTCCCCAAATGTCTGATTATTAACTGTAAGGTATAAGAAAAAACTAGTATAGCATATATCCTTCACAATGCAGTCCTCTCGTATTTTATCTTCTTTCTTTGAGGCAATCATTTCAAAAGTGTATAAGGTAGGCTGCCCAAGTAACGCCAGATTCATTTAAATCGCTATAACTTTGGAAATAAGGTATATATAAACAAGAAATTTATAACAAAAGTGCTTATATACTTTCTTCAGCCAATAACATAATAAATAAATGATATTTTTTGCTGTATATTACATACAACTTAACTACTTAAAACTGCCATTCTGGGTTTATTAGGAACGATTGAGCTAATCAATGCCATCTCTTTTCAACATCTAAAATAGATCCCATCCAACTAAATTTGCATTTATGTGAAATCGGTACACACGAAGCAACGAAATTAATGTGGAGTGAACTCTTAGGTGGTTGATTTCATCTGTGTCAGATCCTTGTGGCGTAAATTGCAGAATATGGGCATAGTCTCCAACTCGCGTTTATACTATTTACCTCCATCGGAAGTGACAGTTTTGTATTTCATATGACTGATGTAAGCCAACTTGTCCAGTTTGTTAGTACCTTGTATATAATTTTGTCTCTGACGAGCCACATATTCCCTCATACAATGTGTGTTGAACATTCATGTTAACACTAACAACGCCTGCAAGATAATTCATTGATTTTTATATTTTATAACATTATTACAGCATTAAATTATATCCAATCACAAATTTGATCTAAAACTAATGGAAATGCGCATGCCGAGTTAAAAAAAAGAGGGAAAATTGAAACCAATAACAAATAGTAAACCGTATGAATAATTAGTTTTCATTTATTTAAACCGACCATCCCAATGTTAGCCTTTAGAGTTAATATATAGCCATTTCTACACCAGTAAAAATGCTAGAACGCATTTAAGCATGAGAATTTAATTACTCATCTATCAGCCGCAGTCTGAGAGGTGCGCGAGGTTTTTATAGCATACCAAATTAAAAATAAAACAATTATAGAGTTCTATTTGACTGAATGGCGCTGCGGCAAATTTAGCTCTCAATAGTGCTATAACATTGTCCAAAAGAGACAAGTAGTGCAAACGTGGCAGCCCAGTGCAGCTGGCGACCAGGAAAAACTGCTTAATTTATGCCACATATTACGACACACAACGATAATACAGTGAGGTTATTTGAGTTCTGAGCGTAGCTGTTTACTGGGGAAGTAATCGGGAAAAAGAAGAAAAAAGTCACTGCCCCTAAATGTACACTCTGTGTTTATACTTTTACTGATAAGCATAAAAGTATGCCGTGTAATAAGCGTTTGAAAATGATTCCCCTCATTGGCAACATATTGAAGGCATTTTCGTAGGAAATCCGTAAGAACACGACGATTCGAAACACATTTCTTGTAATTGACAGCTCCTGTCTCAAGTAACTTTCTAACAAGTTGACAAAAAGTTTCTCCTAGGAACACGATTGTCTAGACCACCAGCTTCTCCCCCAACACACAGCCGCGCTCTGCTGGCCCGTAACTCAATTAACCTTACCTCTTCAGTTGGAAGATAAATACTTCACTGCGTTGTTGCAGGGTTCAGACTATCTTTGATCGATTTTTACTAATCAAACCCCAACCTGTTGATAGCAAAAGTCGAATGTTTCGTCAGCAAGAAATCATTTTTACTGAGCAGCAGGCCCCCTCCCCCTCTATGCTCATCTTGGTAGTCAATGTTTAGAAATAAGAACCAAGAAGGAATGTCAGCAAATTATCTGGGAAACTGCAGTCAGAGTTGGTCTTCGGATTTTGTTCAGCGCCCATTGCTTTCTTCCTTATAAGACACAGTGAGTTATTTACTATTTATAGTTTGGGCACTTGGCAACGAAATTATATTATCTTCTTCGTAGACCTTAAACTCTATTGAAAGTCGATGAACTGGAATTGAACAATAGTCCTTGCTCGTTTTAACATTGAGATTTGCTTTTGGCTGCTTGTTATTTGATAAATCACCATTTATGTTGTTGCGATGTATCCAAATGCAATAACCACCAAAATGAGTGGTCTTCCTAGCTCCGTTACATTACCATCACTAGGTCCATACTCATGACAAAACAAATCCTTGTCAAGTTGTAATCGTATTTGAGACTGAACTGTACACGCTACTAATTAGGTCTGGTTTTCCCAGAAGGTCACCAAGTACATGCACGTCATTGGCATGGACTCAATTTTAAGCTTGAGCTGTTCCACTCTCAAGTCTCTCTTTGACACCTGAATTCAATCGCCCCACCAGGGAAGGGTAACATTTTGCCATCCCAGTACATTTGTGGTGTGGAACTAGTATTGGTTTCTGACGCTATGTGACGTTAGTGTGGATCTTACCCTAATGATTTTGCAGCAGCTACCAGACTGGTAAGCCTCCCCTCTGTCACTAACTAAACAGCAATCAAGGCAGATGTAAGTTTACAGTTCTGAATACTTGGCTAGAACTATTTATAGCGAGCAGCGGTTTACTGGAATCTGGAACAGGCAAATTTTACAAACAATTCTCTTCATTGTTGTCCCTCCTGCCATTGGTTCAAACTAATTTTGCTGCCTTCACCTCTCTTTTCTGTTTTTACACTATCTTCCGCTTGCCTTTTCCAATGATTTTCTTCTGGGTTTTGTCATATATTTAGTTTACTTTATTTATGAATAAAATATTTACATTTAATATTTTGTAGTAAGTACATGGAACCGACATATTTTTTTATAACGCACTAGATTTAACACAAGATATTGAATTTGACATTGTATATTCCAAAATAAAATCTAAAATAAATATACATAGATTAGAAAATTGAAAAAATTACCAATTACTAAAATATAAATAAGAATAAAAAGACAATAGGTTTAACTCAGTATGTTTCCCCCACCGTTTCCTCCTTTCAGCCTTTTCTTGAGACTTGAGCTGTATCATTTCATCAGGAATGTGCTTATTCCCTCTTCCTCTTTCTTGAATGTTATGGAACTCAGTACGTCCATTTCCTCCTTTTCGATACTACGGTCAGTGTACATAATTCCTCTTCCACAAAGATGGAACAAATTCTCAGTTTCCTGAATCATCTGCCATTCCCCTAGTATGATTTACGAGACCCCCAGAACTGGTAGTCTTGAATTGCCAATCGCTTGCTGCCTATCCCTAAAGCAATTTTTGACCTTCCTCCATGCGTCGGTCCTGGTGGTTTAGTGGTAACCATACTTGCCTCCTACACCCAAGATCGCGGGTTCAAACCCGGCTAGGACCGATGGATTTTTTCGGGCGTAAAAATCCTAAGTATGACTACCTTCAGAAGGGAAGTAAAGCCGTGGGCCCCA
The DNA here is from genome assembly GCA_030762175.1 of Metallyticus violacea. Classification (NCBI taxonomy): domain Eukaryota; kingdom Metazoa; phylum Arthropoda; class Insecta; order Mantodea; family Metallyticidae; genus Metallyticus; species Metallyticus violacea. The sequence continues at coordinate 86,457,494 of CM060844.1, forward strand.
TGTCGTACATTTACGGCACGAAAAAGAACCTCAAGCGTGAAAAAAGAGGCCTCTGAGCAAAATTTGTCGACCGTTTCACGCCCTGAATAGAATGGGACGCTGATGACCTGAGATGTTAAAGAGCGTCCGTAAATAAACAAAATCCACCCATCCTCCATGCGCTCTTTCTATTCCCGTGACCCGTAAATCAAATGGAACTCGAACCTAACGTTTTCAGTCCAGCCCCTCCCTTATTTTGGATGCCTATATTATATCCCCTTCCTACCCTAGCGGCTTATGGTAGCACATAAAGTTTAATTTCCATGAATAATTCGCAGTCAATATTTCACTAGTCAGAGCTCTCACTGTGAAACCCCAATTTCCTTCTTAAACTCGCAATTCACTATGCCTCTTCCCATTTCGAAAATGTTATTCAAACAACGTGCCCTCGCTGAATTTAGGTCCGCCTTTTGACCCCATGCCCAAATTTCTACGTCGTACATCATTACAGATCTAACTATTCCTAAAACTGTTTGTAGTAAACCTAAAGATCTGCTAAGAGAGTCTCCGCTTTTGTCATGTCAACATGTCTTCCTTTCATTGTAAAAATGCTCACGTACATGTTGCCTAAAGTCTGTCACTGCCGTGCTATAAACCGGTCGGTTCTTATTTTGTTTTATTTACATTAAATATGTTCAATGTCTTATCCAGTTCTCTCTGTAAGCCGTTAATCGTTGTGGATATCACATCATTTGCTATCTCCTACTTCAGAGGGATTTGCTATTGGACTGTGAAAGGAACATGTGTTTTTCCTGGCAGAGCTCGACAATGTCTTATAACAATTTTGAAGTTGGTTGATGATCTCTAAATATTTTAAAGATTAATTTTATGGTAAAAAGTTATGTATATTTTAATGTAATAAATCTCTTTTAAGGAGTAACATTTAGAAAAAATTTGAAAAAAAAAACCGGATACAAATGCTTGGTATCCTAATAATTATGTTTGTATTAGAAATAACAGTCAATTAATTTAAACGTTTTTGCCAGATTTGCAAATTTCCTTATCTTCTAGTATCTTCTCCAGTCACATGACAATCTCCTTATGATTGAAGCGTTCTCTGATTGACTAATGCGCCTCTCTATTAATGGACATTCAAGGCAACTTGTCTTCTTATATATCCACCTTTAGAGCACATACATTTAAGATGATCCGGTGTTAAAGTAAAATTTTAATGTATTAGTTACAAATTTTAAGTAACCTATAGCCCTACCGCCACGGGTGGCCGAGGTCGTTAAAACACGGGCTCGTGAGCGGAAGGTGTAGGGTTCGAATCCCGTCAGGACCATGCTCCCTGATTGAGGTTTTTTCCAGATTTTCTTAGTCCTCATAAATGGCAAATGCCGTGGAGGTATCCTAAACTTAGACCTGGAACGATTCCTTCCTTAAATAAATCCTTTCCCAATATATCATTTCATCTCATGTATCATCAGTGTCCACCACCTGTGGTGTCGCTAAAACGGGCGTTAAACACATTCATTAAGCTACAATAAACTCTATCAATAATAAATACAAACGTCATCGTCTTGCAACACAAATAAAGTATATATCTGAAAACACTAATCAGATGTGCTTATCTTGGTTAAAAGCGTATAAAGGAATCGTCAGAAATGAAAGAAGTGATGCTATTGGAAAACATTCCGTAAAGTCAAGTCATAGCCTGCCTGCATCATAAATAATGAGAATACAAGCACAATAGCTTGATTTCGAAACCGCCCTGAGGAATGAAACGTTTAAAAAGATGTAATATATTAAAATTATTTTCTATTAAATAGATTACAACCAAAGCATTTTATAGTTTTAGTGCTTTGCTCAAGAACTGCTTTTGGTGTGATCTGCATAAAGAATACTTTCATGCTTGACAAACTGTTTACTTTGGCTGCGAAGTTTAGATTAACTCTATCAGCGTGCAAGACAGGTAAAAGTACTGTACTAGGTATGAAATTATTTTTTTCTGTGCTGTTTTACCTTGGAGCAGATATAATTATTTGTAATTTTCCCGCATTTTTATTTGTGGGAAAATCGTTCAAATATGCATAAGAAAATGTTGTTATAATCTTTAAATTAATGAAAGTGTTAAACCCACTATGTTAGTTAAGTATGACCATGGTTTATATTTACATTTTATCTGACTATATTCGAAAGCGAGTTTAATAAAATGGAACAATTTTAGGACATTTTTGCACGAACACTATTAATATTCATAAGCAGAAGTACTCAGTCCCTTGTAAAATCATACATGCGCAGTGAATATTTTCACAAATGCCGTATTTCTGCATGGTTTGTCAAATGTTTTCTATCGAATTTTACATTTAAAACTGAAATTATAAAACTGAATTAGTTACTCTCATGCACCAGCAAATAAGGTGTAATATCGTAGCAACAAACATATATAATTAAAAAATAGTATAAACCTAAAATGATAAGAATTTTATTTAAACAAATAATCGCTTTCAAATTTCCCCACGTGTGCTATTCACGCTCCAATGGTTGACAACTCTATCAACCAATGCAAGGCTTGCCAAATAAAAGAAAATATATATATCCTGCAGGAACGCAGTGTTCAGAAAAAAAAATCACATATTGCCTGTGCGTGATAAACAGATTTTGTGAGGCGACAAGGGAAACTCAGATTTTTGCCAGTGTTTGATAATTCCCTCTCTGTATTTGATTTATACTATTCGTGCGATCTCTTTTTACGTACAGTACACTGCAGGCATCGCTGAAACTGGTGGGCGATATCTTTTTTTGTCATTTGTCACGTCGAAAATTCTTTTTTCTAGCCATTGTTTCACTCATTACTAAGCATTCAAAAATAAGGATCAGAAACGTATGTGGAGAAACTGCGTGGTTTCGTTTTTGCCTGACATTGAAACCAAAGTGAAAGCAAAATTTGATATTGATAGAACACAAATTATTTATTAAATCTTTCCACGAAAAAGTAATAAGAACGCACATTTCGGTATATTTGCATATTTAATTCCCTAAATATATGCTGATATTTTTAAAATGCATTTCACACCTTAAACTTTTGAATGTTAATGTTTTATATTTTGTTTAATTAATTGTACGATGTTATTGCACATTTCTGTATTGATCAAGTATTTTAGCATAACCTATTAAATTATATTTTATAGCAAATTGCTTTTCATTGAAATTTTAAAGTATTAAACACACATACATTTAAAAGAAACTGAATCTTTGAAATATATTCAATTTTTATTTCATTTATTGTAATCTGTAAATATTAAGACAGATTACAATAAATTCCCCTTTGCCGACGAACCTCAGTCAAAAATATCCATAAGTAAGCTAACACAAAACTTTCAAGTTCGCCAAAGTCAAAATGTTACTATTTATTGCCAAAATTACAGAGCCGGTAAAATATTTTTCTGCTGTCTTCTTGCTGACATCATACAATTTTAAAATATTCAGCCTTAGAGAGGCTTTGAAAAGGTAACTTAATAATGAAGAAGAAACAAAAAGGGTAACAATAGAATTTAACAGTAGTTTTAAATGTAGTTTATTACACATAATTGTTTCAATTCCCAAAACGGTAATTATTGTAAAAATTGGCATGTAATTAAGTAAACATACTGCAGCAATAATAATGATTAACATTAAAACATTTAAATTTAAGCCGTTTTATGTGTGGCAGCCCCACGTGATCTCTAATTATGAAGCGATTTATCGTTAAATGATTAATTATCGCTCCAGGGTTGTTGCCCACGCTTCAATGCCAGTTTCTCATGTTGATGTTCAGCTATTCTGTTGATTCGTGCTCAACAGGACTGGGAGAGGAGATCAGTTAGGTCAATAACATAATATAAGGAAACGTTCCAGGCCTAAGTTTAGCATACCTCCCAAGTATTTGTCATTTATAAGGACTAAGGAAAACCTGGAAAAAACATACCAGGAAGGACGGTCCTGGCAGGATTCGAACCCCACACCTTCCGCTCACGAGTCCGCGCTTTAACGACCTTGGCCACCCGTAGCGGTTTCATTGTAGCTTGCAAGCCACAAAGTCGTCATGGAAAATTTGAAAGTTATCTTTAAATATTAATTTTTCAACACCACAATGACTCTAAGTGAAAAATCGAAATAAACTGCGTTTCTTTTGCTCTTCAATTGCGACCTATACAATCAATTTAAATATATATATATATATATATATATATATATATATAATTTTACTGCCTCTTCAACGTTGTAATGTAAATTTGACTCGACCGTTAATTGAGTATTTCATAAACTTTGCTACATTACAAAGTATAACTGATATTTATAAAACATTGTGAATAAAACGTAAATAATATGTTATTCCATTTTACTATTTTAGTATGTTAATGTTCTGTACTATAGTATAAAGCTTTAGCTCTTAACATTTCTTAAGATGGACCATGTATCTATTGTGCTGAGTTTAAATAAATAATTATCATCACCCGCCTAAAAACTTCTTGACGACAGTTATCTACAGCACCGACTATTTTGAAAATGTCAAGAGTGTTCTATCTGTATAGCCAAGACTAAACCCCCATTCGGAATAAGAAAAGTCATTTATTAAGACCAACTTCAACGATTCTCCTGCAGCTATTTAGCGCTTGGAATCAGGATATTTTCCACTAAAAGATGTAATTTCAAAGCAAGAAATATCAAAGCCAGTAAGCACAGCCTGTAAATTGAAACTCGCCCAGATTCTGTAGCGGAAGGGTTTGCAATGATAATAAATATACCTGCAATTTTCTAGGAAGAACAATTTTAGATCATTTACCATGGAGAGCGGCAGCATTGGCCTCTGTGTAGAGGGAACATTTTCTTCCTATAAGAAATGTTCAAATACAACAGAAAGGATTTCACCATACAAAACCTGCATTGCATTTAATAGCACAGTGCAACAGTGTGTTACCTGATTAATTGAATACATTTTCCTTATTGGGTTTATTGCGTTGCAACTTTTTTTTTAAAAAGGTTCATTGTCATCGTTATAAATACAGTTTGTATGCTGAATTAATTAGCAATTTAAAGCAATTTAGAAAATTTTAAACGCAAGAGCTCTTTTTAAATTTTGTTTTTCAATTAAACTCCTACTCCTAATGGTTCAATTCCCCAAATGTTCGCCAACTATTTTTCTTATTTTATTTAAATGGTATATTTCATATTTTGTTGTGAAGAATCGAATATTGGAGCCGCTAGAGCGATTTTTCAATTTTGAGTTTTAGGTAACCCCCACTTTTAATGACTCGATTTCCATGATTGACATAAATTATATATTTTTATTTTATTTAAATGGTATATACGGAGTTTCCTTGTGAAACGCTAGAGTGATTGTTAAGTTTTTGGCTCCTGGTAAACCCCCCTTACTAATAGATGTCACTAATTTTCAGTAACTAATATTATTATTATTATTTCAATGGCATATATCAAATTTCCATCAAAACATTTAAAATTGCGGTCTTTAGAGCGATGTTCACTTTAACCCCCTCTAGTTTTTCAGGCATACCTCGTCACCTAATGGCTCCAATGCCATAATTTTAGAAACAACTTTTATCAATTTACTTTAAATAAATATAGAGAATATTGTGAAGATAAAGAAAAATTGCAGCCGCTAGAGCAATTTTTTTCAATTTCGCTTTAACCCTCAATAGTTTTTCAGATATACTTTCACTCCTAGTGGCTTGATTATCTGATTTTCGGACAAATTTTATCAATTATATATATATATATATATATATAGTTTCAATAAGATAAAGCAAAAATTGCAACCGCTAAAGCGTTTTTTTTTTTCCTTTCCATTTTTAATAACAGTTTGTTTTGGTTAACCCTCTCCCCCCAAAGGTCCAATTTCGCTAGATAATGAACTCGACTAATTGTTTGTTAATTGATAGATGTATGTCGAATTTGGTTGGGAAAAAACAAAAATTGCGAACGGTTAATGGATAACACACGCACACACAAAATTCAAAAGGAATAATACAATTGCAAAAGCTTATATTTCTTCGGAATACGCTAAAAAGCAATAAATAACTGAATGTTTTATAGATATGATTGTAATATTCCTTCGGAATTCTTTTAAAACTAAAAAAGATTATTTTAATATGTTGAACAAATTAATACAGGATTATAAAAACCTAAATTTTTGAGCCCGAGTCCTTTGTATTGTTTAGTGCAAAAAATAGCCTACGACATCATGTTGAAAAAATGTATAAAATGTTATATTACAAATTTCACTCAAATTTTTAAAATGTAATTCACTTAACCCATCTTTACCTTATCGACATTAAAACATTGTTTGTATATAAAATTAATATTATGGTAAGACTAAAAGTATTTATTATATTCAGCGCTCCAGATCTTTGGGAAAAGAGTAATTTGACATCTGCGCTGATTTATGTTATTAAGCACTTGATATAACTACTACCGCCGCCGCCGCCGCCGCCGCCACCACTCAAAACGCCATGTGTATACATTATTTTATAACGCGCTTGTATTTCTACAAGGATCGCTAAGCGAAATATATCCAAACGCCCAGTCTAGAAGAAATAAAGATAAAATAGCTTTAAAGTGATAATATAGACGGACGTCTTTGACGTCGATACTGCCGTCCTAGACGTAACTAACACCACTATAATATGCTCGACAAATCCAGGGTTAGATTTTCAGATTTATGATTCTGGGTGAAAGGAGTGTGATTTTAAGTGTAACAAAAATCATCACGGATAGAAATCTACGGAGTTTATTAATGTTTTGTTATTACCACAACAGAACACTTTTTCTAATTACGATATAATTATATGCAGACTGAATACGAGACAGACGTGTTATAATGTTTGTTTCTCTCCCGAAAACTGTATATGGATATTACTTCCTATCATTTTACAACAAAGAATTTTGCAATTTATTCCACGAAATGTTAATCACCATTTATTTTTACGCAATATTAAAATATAGTTTCGTTATAAGGAGTAAAAAAAAAAAATTCTGCTAATGGAGTTTCAAACACGACTTCTCTCGACTGAATCCAACGCATAACTAACAAGTTTTAAGATGAAAACATTCACTTATTACGATTGTATTGTAATAATACTATACATTATAATGTATTATATTTTCAAAATACAAATATTAAGCGAATGAAATTCGTTCATTTCTATTTAGTCGCAACAAAGATGTCTGTCTCATGTTTCATTCTTGGTACACATTATTAATGTTGTTACGCTTGCCATTGGTTCATTCAATTAATATAACAACTTTCTTATCTGTAGTTTTAATCTTTTCATATTCTTGGCTATGTATGTGTTCCTTTGAATCGTTACATTGTTATATTATAAATATTGTCATAAAGACCAACAAACAAACATTAAGACATACATTGTAATAACCCTTATCGGATACATGAAATCTATACAAATGAGCTTGCTATATTTATATGATTTAAAACGTACATACCGAGGGTGCCAAAAAATGTATGCATACTTTCATGGTAGATATCTATTTAATATATTTCAAAATTGGACTGAAAAACAACAATGTGTAGTATGATGTTCAGATAGCTTTGCTACAACAAAATGGAGCCAAGATTATCGTTTGAACAGCGGAAAGAAATTTTGAAGTGGTATTAGAAAACCGAGAATGTTATTGAAGTTCAAAGGCAATGGAGACGTGTGTACAGAACAGAACCGCCAACGCAAGTAACAATTGCACGCATTCGAGACAAATTTGAGACTTGGTACCGTATGCGATGTTCACAAGGGCAGATCTGGAAGACCTCGCACAGTAACAAGCCCCGCGTCCTCGGCTCTGGTTTTGGAACGTTTTGAGCACTCACCGCAGAAATCTACAAAGCAATGTGCACGTGAAACTGAGATTAGCAGAACCAGCGTACATCGTATTATTAAAACAGAAAAGAACAACTTCATTGGACTTCTACCTATGGGAAACTCTTAAGGATGCTTGTATACCGTAGAAAACCAGCTACACTGACAGCACTTCTAGAAGAAATTGAAACGGCATGTGCTGCAATCGCTGACGACATTTCCGCAAACGTTGCTCAATCAGTAGTTCAACGTACTCTGAAGTGTATCGACGCTGATGGTGGACATTTTGAGCAACTGTTGTAACTGTAAAAGTCTAAGATGATTAGTGTTCATCATTTTCTGTTTGTGTGAATTCAGTTTTGTTATGTTAACACAGTTTTTTCTTTGCTTGAAGTGTGTATATGTTTTTGGCACCCTCTGAATTTGTTACTTTAATATTTTTTTTTAAACTGAAAGTTAAAGTCATTACGTAATATAAAACATGTGCAAATGAACTTATTAAATTTATATAATTAAAACTTATCAATAAACGTTAGGAGTTTTAAATCAAATATTATAGCCTTTATCTTACGTAATAACATACATAAATGAACTTCTTAAATTAACATAGCTAAATAGATATTGTTATTAAATGTTTGAGGCTTTATATTGAACATTTTCGTAATATACAAACATGTGAAAATGAACTTATTAAAATAATATTCTTAAACAAGTGCTGATAATGAGTGTTTAGGGCTTTAAGTTAATGTCAACGTCTAACTAAGTACAGACAAACCCTTTCCATTAATTAGTAAGGGTAATGATTGTTTCTTCGTTACACAAAGAGGCTCTTGAAGCTGCTATCATATATGGAACACTGACAGTGTTTTGTTTCATCATAATGACTGTTGTTACAGCGTGTACAGATAGGTACGTCAAAGGGAAGAACCGGTATCGTGTAATCCTCTATCAGACAACGTGTTGAGCCGATAAAGCCAACATTAACCATTATTCCATGCAAAACAATCGGGGAGGGAGAGGCAGGGGACACATTTCATTGTTAACCATCAGAGAGTTGCCTTGTATGACGGAACACACACGTACATATGACACTTTGTCCACAGATATGCTGCTACAGTGGCATACGTGCAAAACGATTTGATAGAGAACGCCTGAGTTGTAGTTCAAGAGGAAGAACGTAGGCATCTTCATCTATAATAGAAAAGTGATAGCAAAGCAGGTTAGAATTGGCGATTGGGGATAATTTGGCCTGCGAAAAAGGATTTGAACGAAATTTGGCATGCTTAAAGTTGTTTTTCCTTATCGCGTAAAGTTTTAAAACAAATTGGAAAAAAGAAATTTAAATAAAGGGTATCATAAAATGCCAAAACGGGTACCTACATACCTTTAAAAAGTTCGGTTTCTCAAGATCAGCATATTTTCTTTACTTGAAAGGAAGCCTGTGTTGATTTATGTTATGGTTGCGTATCTGCTCTCGTCAAGCACCGGCAGTAGCCCGCCAGCATTCCACCATCGCTAATATCGCCTTTCCATCCCAAGTTAGGTGGAAAGTAGTCAAGGTGAGTTCAAGAAGTGAAGTTTCAAACTTGCAGTCTCCATGTTATATTTCTTACAATTTCATCGTATTCCACGTCTTTTACATTTCCAAGGAACTTATTGATAACATCCTTGAAAGCACATCATGCCTGAAGTTGTATGTCGTTCATAGTGTTCAAAAAGACAGTATCCTTCATTAGTTGTCTGGTCTGAGGTCCATCAAATTCACCCTCAGACAAAAGTGGAAATTTACGATATAAATACTTGAAGCACAAATCATTCTTGTCTAGATTTTTTTCATGATATCAAGTTTAATATGAAGAGTAGACAATAGCATCTTTTTAGGGTCAATTTGACTGACACGTATTACATTTATTTCTCCCGGCGTTAACTTTTTTCTTAGGCATTCTTTCCTTGACTAGTGTTTGTCCCTACATCTACTGTCCCATTCGCATAAAAAGAAATTTTATATATCCACCTGCTGACCAAGTAGAAATAACTTAATAATATCTATTGCTAAAAAGCTGAAACTTTTTACATTTTTAAGATAAAGAAAAACATTTTATTCAACCCATCAAACTACCCAGTCCTCTTAAAGAGTAAGGTCTGTATAGTAGGCACAGAACTTTTATAGTAATTAAGAAAGATTGCGAAAGAGAATGTCAAAGGCTGCTGCACAAAGGATAAGATAAATATCGAAATGAACTTTTAGGAAAAATTAAGAAGACAGTATTTGGACTTGAAAAAGTCATTATGTATTGAAAATGGTTGTCTGTTAATAAATATAAACATTAACATTTATTTTATTTACTTATTCTTGTAAGTCAGGTTTCAAAGATATGCAAATTTATCTAAGCTTTTCCATATTTTCTTATTCAAGTTTTGAGAAAACCTTAAGTGACAGTAAGGTAGTCCCAAATTTGAAATCAACATACAACTAAAAATAATTGCAGTTATTACAAATATTTTTCACTAATCCGTTGTTGCATGTTTTTGTTATTTTGCATAGCGTAACCTCTAAGGTGTTATAACGTTTGTGACGAAATAAATATTTCCCAAAATATGTAAATGTGATTTTCAACATATTCCAAGAATTAGAAATCAGAATCAAATAGGAAAATTTATGGGCATATTCGGAACATAAACGGCGACTGACGAATTCGGCCCGCTAAGAGATGGTTAGGAAGAAGGGGTGAATTAATTGGGCCATGTTGTTTACACATAAACAATTTGTCCCGTTCAGAGGTGGTTAGGAAGAGGAGACAAATTAATTCGGCCCCGGCAGTTGTTTACATAAATCTAAGCGAGGGCAGAAAAGTCAACAGTGCTTCCAGTGTACTCGTATTACTGCTGTGTAATGAAGTGCTTGCTAAAACGTGTTATATTATATCTGGATATAATTCAAGATTTATAAAACTTTAGCTGCTTGAACTGGAAGATGGACGTGCTCAAAGTGTGTTTCATAAAAGTGAACAAAAGCCGAGAAATGAAAGATAGTTTTATAAATCACAATCATGACAAGATAATGAACATGCATTAACTAGGCATAAGTCTTTGAAAAGAAAAGCTGTGAGTGGCCCATCGAGATATTACACAAGGAGATGATGAAAGTAGATGTTTTATATTGACATCATACGAGGGGAACAATTAAAGTTCGCTTTTTATTTTTTTTATAGAAATGTAACTTTTAAGTTTAAAAAGGCTACAAAGTTAACCGCATTAGATTTGTAGAATTATTTTTTCTACAGTAATTCTAAAGATAGTTATCTAACACGCCCTTCTTTTGAAATTAGTGTCATGTATAATTTGTTCATGTTAATTAGCAACAAAAAGTCAAATTGTAGATAAAAACAATCAAAGTTCACTAATTATATTATAGAATGTACAAAAGTGTACTAGATATTTGCTTAGGATAACATAAACTTTAATGGAATACTATTGAAAATAACCGTTCAATCAAAAGTATCCATTATCTATTACAAGCTCCTTGAAAACAACGGCTGAGCCTTTTCGGAACAGAATTTCTTCAGCTATTGTAGGTCATCACATTTTGTCTTGAACTTGAGTAAAAAGGGGCACGCTGCTCATCGGTCTGTGTACGGTACATTTTGTCAAAAATAACATGAGTTTTTTTTTTATTTATTTCACCCATATTTTTATTACATTCCAAGTAGCTGTAGTCTCTGATGGGAAAACTCACTTTTATTGATTCAAATATGCCGTACTTATGAATGTGGTTTGGATGCTTATGACCTAAAAAGTTGAAAATATGCAAGCAAATATGACCAAAAAAATACACTAAAATTTAATTCCATAATTGCTGCATTGTTTGAATTACTAAGTATGTCAAAATAAAATAGCAAAATATGACCAAATATGAGGGTAGGTCCATAAGTTTCCTGCCTCGCTGATAAGGATTATCGCCTTCACAAAAGTCTTATCTAATGTTATACCTTATCTGTTAAGTAAATAATTGCAGCTTTAACTTCCGCTCTGCTGTGTTAAATTGTTCATATGTAGTTGCATAAAGAAGGCTATGTGTAGAAGATTGTGACATGTTCAAAATGGATCGATCATCGAGCTATTATTAAGTTCTTCACAAAAGAAGGACTTCCTCCAAATGAAATTAAACAGCGATTGGGCGGTGTATATGGGGAAGCATCCCCCTCATATTCTACCGTAAAAGGATGAGCCACACTTTTTCGAATGGGTCGAGAATGCATTGAAGACGAAGAGCGTGCAGGTCGGCCCTTGCAGGTGTTCACTCCTGAATACATCGCTCTTGTGGAAGGAGAAATTATGGAAGACCGGCGACTCAAAGTTATGAAAATATCAGCAAGGTTGGGTCTTTCTAAAATAACAGTCCTTTGAATTTAAACATGAATAAGGTTAGTGCAAGAGCATGCAAAAGAGTTTACACTTAATAAAGTAACAATTACGTCGCTTCGCGTGCTTATTTATTCTATTGAACTACTCACCCAGTCCAGTTGATGACGAATCACAACTATAGTTGAATTCACTCTGAGAAAATTTCAAAAGTTGGTGACCAACTTGTGGCCGCAAACATAATTAAACCATAGCTGAAGAACCGATAAATCTCCTCAATTTCAATTTTTTTTTTTTTTTCGGTTATCAACCCTTTCCTACTCGCTTTACCCAACTACAACGATATTTCTCATTGGCTAAATTTTGTTGAACACCTAAAATCATTCTTAATAATGTATCCATATTAGTCTGTCACCATCAATCTCCCATATTTCTAAGCGCATATTCACCGATTCTCAACCAAAGCAACATAAACCCTCTCAAAGCATCCACACTGGAGCTGGATACCAGCATATTTCAATATACTCTTGGACAATCTCTCTTTAGCTAATGCCATCTTTTTCTGATTACTGATCTTGACTCCTAGACAAATAAATTCATTAACTACTTGAATTTCTTTATCATAAATAAAATATTTCCTTCTTTTTTCAAATTTGTTCCCCTTCTTGAATGAATGAATATTTATTATTATTTCTACACATTACATTGCTATTTTACAATATTTCCCTGATACTTGAGTGTTTGTCAATTCAGGATCCTATACAGTGTGTACATGGATGCTACATCACTCTAAATAAGTTAACTTCATAAATACTTCCCTAAAGAGGATCACCATCCCTCACTGTTACTTTATTACCTTCTTCCTTTGTCTTGATCACTTTCCTCCACCGCTTTTCTCTTATTTTCCCTACATAATTTCCAAATTGATTCAAAAATTATTTTCTGCTAATACAACAATCTTTAATGCCAGAATTTCTGCCTACAATTTATTGTTCCAGATTTCCTCTCTCGAGCCTTCTGTTTCTGTACATTCTGATATACAGTGTAAGTTCTTGTCTCTCTTACCGTCAACTTTTACCCCACCTAACATAATTGTTCCTGCTCTTGCCCTCCCTTTTCATTTTGTCACAAACCTCAATATATTTTTCCCTGCCCCATTCTTTCTTAAAACTCCTATAATATATTTAATTATTGTTATCTCTTTGGTTACCAAATACTTCCTGTTTCTCTTTATCGTCAATCCTTTGCTTTCACTTTAATCCACTCGCCTTAACCATTTGGTGACTGTAAACTAACCAGTTCTCCCAAACCAATTTCCTTACAACCTCCATTAATCTACCTCCCCATTTTACTTTCTCTTGCGTCCCCAAGCAGTCTTTGAGAATATTTCCAATGATTGTTCCTCCTGCCAATATTTCATAGTGCATTTTATTAATAGACCTTTTCAGCCCACGCCTCCTAGTACCATCAGAGCTACTCCATTGGGTGCAGCTCTAGACAATCCCTTCTTAAGCACCCCAATAATAGGCCTACTTCTCACAGTGTCTTTGTTATTGTTTGTTTAAACAGTAAACATTGAGTCAAGGCATTGTCTGTCTTTGCAAAATTAGCATCTTGAAGTATATTTTCTGCTATAGGTTGTAATTTTATTTACTACAGTAGATAATGTGTATGCTTTATACTTTTTTTAGTAATAAATAATTTTAGCGTACTTCCTATTTCTTGGCATGTTTCCTCTATTCAACATCTCACAAAAGATCAAGCCTTAGATCTATTTAAAATGTTTGACTTTATTATTTTATTAGTTTTAAGTTGCTTTCATTTCCGGCGCTTTTATAATTTTTATTCCATATTTTATTTAAAGTTGTCGAACTTGGTACATCCACGTTTATTGTATATGTAGTGAATATTTAATTTTGTTTACAAACAAGTTTTGCAAGTATTACTTAAAAACATTGCACTAATTTCTGCCATTGTAGACAAATAATATTTAATATTAATTCATTGCAGGTGTTCTATATGTTGCTATCGTTGTTTTTTCTGAAATTTTATCAATTTTGTCTTAAAGACTTTAAAACTAAATCTATGCGAACCTCCAATAATTATATTAAAGTGTATTTCTCAGCACCTCGTTGATCTAGTGGTTAGCGTTTCTGTCTTCTGGCGTGGAGGTCCTGGTTCGGTTCCCGGTACTGTTTAGGAATGTTTCTAAGATAGGGAGGTCTAGAATGGAGTTCAACCAGCCTCGTCAGGACAATTGAGGTGACGTTCTTCGATCACAAAAGTCGCATGATAGGCGACCTGCTGCTGGATGCCGGCATGCGGATCACATGCCCCCTGCAACACTGCCCTTTTTCAATGAAATCGTAAGACGGAAGTAGACAAACCAGTGGTCCCGCGGCAGGCCGGGGTAGAAGAGAAGACTTGCATTTGTCAGAATAATGATACACTGTTGTGTTCTCAGTTCTGTTGACTACATTTATAGCTTTTGAATTAACGCCTGCAGCCCCACGATAGATGCCTATTATTGGTTTGGTTTATTTACTGAAGTTCAACATCTTAGATCATCAGCATCCCATTTAATTCAGGACATGACACAGTCGATTAATTTTGCTCAGAGGCCTCTTCCTTCAGGCTTAAGATTCTTTTACGTGCCGTAAATCTACGAAATGGGACCCACTTTACTTCCTTTCCGAAAGAGGTCATACTTACGCTCGAAAAAATCCATCTATCCTGACCGGGATTGAACCCACGATCTTGAGTTTAGGAGGGAAGTATGATTACCACTACATCACAGAACCGCCTTTCACAATAGAATGACCGACATTCTTTAAGGTTTATAACGTTTTAACCTTTTCTATTCATAAATTCTTTGTACATATTTTAGTTTCTTCCGAAATGTCAGCAGTAACGCTGATTATGTGGCACAAATTTATAAATAAGATTCCATTGGTGCGGCCGCGGAAGCCTACCAATGACATGAACATGGAGATAGGACGATACTACCCTCACAACAACGGACAAAAGGACGTAGACATATTGATATTATCTCCGACTGAGCCAAAGCTGGTATTGTCCTCTGTTTTGTGGCTACCATAGCTACGTATTAAATACAAAAAACACTCTATAAAGCTTCTGTATTCATGGAGAGAGAGGTTTTTAGGACGGCCATTGAAAAGTGCGCGAAGCATGATATATAACAGTTGCCTTTTGTTTGTTGTGGTTTTGTGCGGGTATCCGGTATGCATTGAAATCTGCTTTAGTTTTCAATTATGAGGGATTTGCTGTACAAAAATATAATGACGCACAAGCAACAAATGTGTAAATGTCACTCAAAACATTTTGGAATATTCTTCTCTTTATAAAATGCATACTTTCACAGGTTTCCTATGAAAATTTGCCTGTGTGAAAATATTACTATTACAACTGTTTTCCATACTCTGCAAATGCATTATAACATTTAACAAATTTGCGTTTATAGTTACTTTCACAGCACTAAAGCACATCTTCACAATACGTTTAATATCTGTGCTCCATTTATATAAACATAAAAGTATGCAAAAACTCGCGACTAGTTAGATAGAAATTTGTTTTCGCTTACGTAAATTAAGTTAAATTTTTTGAATGAAGTAAAAATAAAAATCAACAAATGTATATTTTAAGTAAAAATGCTGTGAAGATTTCACCAATAACTGCAAAAGATAATATGTAATTTACATACTTTATTTCCTAAGAAAGTTTATTTCTGCAATTTTCTTCTGTTTAGTTTGAACCCTATTTAACTTAAAATCGTTCAACACAAGATTTCTAGATTTTGTCCCTTTCAAGGAAGGCAGATTTTTGATGCTAGCTAAATGGTGTGTTGTCTTGGTTATAAGTAGATAAGATTTTGTGTGTGCACTTAAAAATTTCTATTTGCTATAAACAAACTAACTTTCTATTCGTAGTTTCTACCCACCTTTCACTAGGCTTCACCTTGAAAGCAAACATTTACACTTTCTTATTTTGGCGATTCCATATGAACAGGATTCAAAATTAGAACAACTGACATCATACGTTTTAAATTGTAATACCATAACATATAAATACAAATGTATGTTTGAAATGTTACATTTACTAGTTTTCATACAAAAATTTGCCAAAGCTACCGTATTTTATTTTTATAGAGATGCAGCCGCTAGGGGCCACTACTCCTTTGCGAAGTTGCTGGTTGCCCTAACCCCAAACATTTCAAATTTAATTTCCTGTAACTATTGCTTTATGTATAAAAAGTATGTAAGGAAGTTTTTATTTTGCGCCTGGTGTTTAATATTTGAGGTTATTATCTGCAGGGAACCGTTTGCAGCCTCGGTAAGCATTTAGAGTATTTGTACGGGAAGGTGAGACGAAATGGTAGGCCAAGCTTCTTTCCCAAAGCGCCATCGGATGCATGCACCACTTGAAACGTCATATTTCATCACGTGCGTTTCCGGAAAAGTTTGCCTCCAGTTTTATACAAACTGAAAGTTGTTCTACTATAAAGTTAAATAAAATCTTTTAAAAGAATATTAGCTAAGTATGAAACAATGCCTAAATGACAATACACTCATACATTCAACATGGGTAATGGCCGCCAAGGGTGGCCGAGATTGTTAAGGCGCGGACTCGTGAGCATCCTTCCTGACTGAGGTCTTTTCCCAGGTTTTCCTCAGTCCCCATAAATAGCAAATGCCGGGGAGGTACCTTAAACTTAGGCTTGGAAGTTTCCTTCCTTTAAAAAAGTTCTTTCCAAATTTATCATTTCACACATGAGATATTATTTTGTAAACAATTTTATATTCTAAAAACCATCAGTTGCTGTCTAAGGTTTTATTCCAGAGGTGAATGTTGGGTAACTTTAAACGCTGCGGGCTCATTTACGCACTCATTTCATCAAACATTCATTGGACCTTTGTTGTTATAAAAGACGTTAATCTGTAACAAAAACAGGCGAAACATTTAATTCACCAAAGCATGTTTCGAAACTTAGGCTTATTGAACCTGAAATTGCATGCTGTATTTCTTTATTGAGAATGTCTGGTGGTGATCTATTCTCAGGAAGTGACGTTTCTTGTTCAGCTTTACGGTCAATGCACGAAGTGATTACTAACACGGATACCACCACCATTGTCCTTGTAAAACTTTATTATTGAATATTTTGTGATGTATGAAATGTTGAGGGGTAGCGGAAATGTTATTTCGTAATACACTGCTACATTAGTCTAAAGTATCCCTCAGTACATTAGGTCTTTTACTTTATGAATAAAACGTTTTCTCTCTGTAAAACTTATAAAATAGAGTGTTTAATGAAATACCAAAATGCTTCATTACTCGAAGAAACTAATCTTTAACGAAAATGATAAATCAAGAAATACAATCTATTGAGAAGTGTTCAGCAGAATAGGTATCGAGGAAGATTCTTTATAAACAAAGATATAAGATATAAAAATCTGCTACAAGCAAACAAATGAATGCTCTACAAATAAGCCAAAGTAAAATGGAACGCAGGATATTAGGAATAAAAATAACGGACAAAATCTCCAACGAAGCGTTAGCCCAAATAACATCAAAAACAGACATCGCAAAAAGAGCCGCCAGGCTGAAGTGGAAATGCAGAGGCCACATGTCGAAGATGTAGGACGACAAATGGACGTATAAGACCACCATGTGGGACAAGCACTTAGGTAAACGACACAGAAGTAGGCCAAGATGGAGATGGGAAGACTTCTGCACGGCACATGTAGATCCATAATGGTCCAGAATAGCAAGAAGCAGGAATATAAGGAAAACCATCTAATGTCAACTTTGAAACGAGTGAAACCTGTAGCTAAGTGTAGCTACAGAGCAATGCTACTGGCACCCCTAAAGTTACTCTCTTGTAGGAGGCCTGTGCCCTTCATAGGGATATTCTTCTTCTTGATAATATTATTATTGTTGTTATTATTATTATTATTATTATTATTATTATTATATAAATTATACAATTTATTTATCTGTCAACCAGAGAGAAAAGAGTATGGCTGAAATTAAGATAATATTGTTATGCAAAAATTTCAAAGGCAAGAGTGGAGACGTTCGCATCAGGTTCTTTGTGGGGAGAAACTGAAACGCAAACAGAATATTTCCACCAAAAGAGTATGGATGGCCATATTGAAATCTCACTTTCTTACGGTGGTTAAAAGTTAAATAGAACCAAAATTGTACCTATATAATTATTGAAACTATAGAATAGTAAAGAATAACACAACTGTTACCCAGATACTATAAAATATTTAAATGTAAATTTTATATGCACGTGAAATATTGTACAAAACTAGGTACTATGAATTTAAGGGCAAGAATATAAGTGAACTACAATGCTTGTTTATTGATTTTGGTGTTGGTGTTGGTTAGAGGTAACATAAGCCATTTTCTCCAAGTTCCCTTTTAAGGTATTATGGAATATTTTTCAGATAGGAGATGGGTAAAAAAATTTGGGTAAAAGTGATGAAAATATTAAATTTTTGTTTTAAAATATTTATATACACTACTTTCATAATTCGTCGACAGTTATTTCCCCACGTGATTTAAATGGCCACTATGTTACGATTTAATATTTAAGCTGTGCTGCTTGATTGTAAGTTTGAAACTAGGAGCGAAAAGATACAGAGACATCTTCTGGGATTTTTAGAAAACTTGTAGATACCGGAAGAACGCCGTAGTGAGAAAGTTACCACTAGTTGGTGTGTTTGGTTGTTTTGCAGTCAATATAAAGTTTTTGTATGAGTGACATTGTATTCATACTGGAATACAGAGAAGCATAAGCTAGAATAAGAATAGGCCGTGTGGGATAAAGATCAGGCAGCACTTGCTTCCTTGCTTGCTGGCGACATTATAGCCTACCTTGTTTGTCAGCTTCTACTACAAATATGCTTGTAAATTGTCCTTTCACTTTCATGTATTAATATTTTTAAGACTCTGTGACTCTGAGATAGAGGTTGTCGCGGCAGATCAAGGCAGATATTGCTAGGCCCACAGAAGTTTTAAATTTACGCGAACCAGTACTAAGTGCCAGAAAACTTCACAAATTCTCCATAGATGGTACAAATGATTTGAAATATAGAACAATCAGAAATAAATATTTAAGGGCTTAAGTTGCTCATGAATTTAAGCGTCTAGAATAAATATTACTAATAAAGGATTTGCCAGTAAATTTACTGTCTACTGCTCTGCATTGTAATAAAATGTACGAGGTGGTATGCACAATATTCGAGACTGGTGCTGCCATCTCGATAGTAGTTGCAGTAGAGTTTTCTACCGCTAAGTGGCAACACTAACACATCTGATGAGTGCGTGTTTAAAGTTCCATGCAGCTGGGTAGATGTGTTGAGATTCTATAGTACTTTTCATGATACTCTGTGTGTAGTGTGTGGCGATTTTACGATGGATCCAAGATTAGAACAGAGAGTGTGCATCAAATTCTGTGCAAATCTCGGGGAAAATGCTACGAAGACTCTCAACAAGTATTTGGAGGACAAAGCATGAGCCGTACACGTGTGCTTGAGTGACATGCCGGATCTGGGCCGGCCGTACAGCTAGCTATTGAAGACGATGCTCACTCCGATAGGCTCATCAGCTGCACAACGCCTGACATTGTTGCCAAAGTTCAACACCTCGTTCGTGAGGTTCGACTTCGAACCATTGAAGACGTTGCTCATGAAGTGGGAATTGGTTATGGGACATGCCAACGAATTTTAACTGATGAATTGGGGATGCATCGTGTCGCCGCAAAATTTGTGTCAAGGATCCTGACTGGTGATCAGAAGGCGCAGCGTATTGGAGTTTGCACGGAGCTTCGTCAGGCCAAATCCGATGACCCAACCTTCTTATCCATGGTCATCACCGGCGACGAGAACTGGATGTACACTTATGAACCTGAAACAAAAGAACAATCCTCCCAGTGGAAGAGCCCGACCTCACCAAGACCAAAATAGCGAAACAAGTGAAGAGCAAAGTCAAGAGCATGCTCCTCTTTTTCTTTGATACCAAGGGAACTGTGCACAAAGAATTCGTCCCACAAAATCAAACAATGAATTCCACGTACTACTGCAACGTTTTGCGACGGCCCTAACTTTGGCGACAAGGGAACTGGCTGTTGCATCACGTTAATGCGCCCTGTCACAATTCCTTGTTCACCAGGAACTTTTTAACGAAACATAACATGACGGTTGTCCCCCACCCACCGTACTTGCCTGATTTGGCACCCTGCGCTCTATTGCCCAAACTGAAAATGAAGTTGAAATGACGTCGGTTCGACAATTGAGAGTTTTCAAGAAGAAACGCTATCTGTGCTAAACACCCACAAAGAACATGCTTTCCAAGACGCACTTGGAAAATGGCAGAATCGCTGGGACCGGTGTATACGTGTGGAAGGGAACCACTTCGAGGATGACGGCTGTCATTAGTCTCAAGTAAGTTTTTTAACAGATGGCAGCACCAGTCCCGAATATTCTGGATCACTACGTATGTCCATTCTTCTCGATCTGATTTTATGTTAACAGAAAAACGGTTGAAGTATTTCTAGTAATTGGTAAAGGCCATGCTGGTATGCAGAAATGTTAGACAATGGGTATGAACTACATGAGCTACTTACATTTCTCGTCTCACAGAGAGGAGAGAGAGTGTGGCACACAAAGTTGCGCATCAGGATCATTTAAATGTTAGTTCATATCTCTCTGAGCATGACACTATTGATATAGTGGCACATGGCACTAAAGAGCACATTAATGCTTTCTATAAATTTGGAATTGTCATTAGTGATTGTTTTTGCAATTATATCCAATATTGCAGTACACGTTCATTTAAAGATAAATTGTTTGGTAATATTAGTAATAAATATAAAAGGTACAAGGCAAGGGGTACGTGTGAGGCAAGTCGCATAGGGTCTTTTATGTCCATGGAAGCAGTTGGTTGCAAAAGAAATCTAACAGATGTATTATGTGCTGTATTGCTATAGTGCATGATGGTAAACCTTGCTGCTCTGGTCCAAATATTCAGAAGCCCATTACTATGCGTGTTGAATGCCAAAAGAACACATGAAATAGTAAAGTGTAGTTAAAGATAACAGAACTTAAAGATGAAGCAAAAAAAGTAGCTGAAGGACCTTCAAATGAGCAGGGGAATTCTAAAGAATAGAAATATGCTTTTCTCTATCTTTAATTTGATTTATTTCCACTTTTAATTTTACCACGTTCCTGAATGTTCAAAATTCTTTGCGCAGTTTTCTCACAGATTCTTAGATAAATGCTTAATAATATATTGGAAATTTTATACATTTTAATAGTGTCGTTTTAATTACTGGGGAATCACAGGCGGTGGACACTGGTGATACATCCGTGCCGATAGCTTGTAGATGAAATACATATGTCTATTATGAATAATTGAAATGAAATCATTCACTTTTGCATTTATTTTCCTGCAAAACAATTTTTCCTAGACAAATGAAACATGCCAAGATTTATAGCTACATTCTAATGAACTAAACGCCCAAAGTTTACTTTATTTATAATAAAATAGTAATACGTGAAGTGTTTTTATATACATAAAGCTCAACAAAAAGAGCAATTGCAAATACAATTTTAAATAGAAGAATTGAAGGAATGAATTTCGCACACTAGAACCTAAACGATTCCAATAATTACAAAATTTCTAACTATTTGGATGAAAACTATTTTCACAGAGGCATTTCCTTCAGATTTGTTTACATTCCACGAGATTGCACGGTAACTAAGTCAAGTGATGCCATGTATATCTTTAACGCCAATAGCTAATTCTTGAAAATTAATCATATTACGATATTGCACTATAGAAGTCTTAAGGTATACTCACATGGCATCTAGTGATTAAATGAGTTAATACAACCCCGGATTCATATTTTACTATCGAGATGTTATTTCTGCCATTTGCAATAGCTACTTAAAGACTATTATTATAACGATTTAACAGTAACTATTTAATGTTATAGATTCAATGTGTATAAATTTTGAAAACGTTAAAGAAACAGATAGTTTACTATTCGGTAGCGTTGTAAAGACATTTTTTTTCCGAATGGTGTTTTAACGACCCTTTTTACTACTGAGGTACCACATGACGGTGTAAAGCCATGGTGGCGCTATAGGTCTATATATAGTTAACGTTATTCACGATGCTTATAAGGGGCAGTGCTTATAATAGCAAACTCCTTATCTCCGCACCTTTTGCTTTATATGCAGAAAACGCCGAAAATTATATTGTTTTTTTTTTTTTTTTTTAAAGATGAAATTCAAAATATATTTCCTCATTAGCTCCGATTTAAATTTACAGGCCAAGGAAAATAAAACGAACAAATTGACTACATTGAAGAGATACATTTTATCAGAAATTAAACTTTATTGTATATTGTTTATTGTATTTGCCTACTGATAGTTATGAAAAATAACTCTTTACCCTCTGAATTAGAAAAGAAATGGCGTTAATTTGCTCCACCGTTCCTATAACGACAGTTTGAAAGCTTTTCCGTTGTATTTGTTATATGATAGTCTGCCATTAAGTTTTGCACTAAGAAAAAATTAAAGTATCAATTTATGTGTTAACATGGCGCTATTCGGGCAACTTACTTTAGACAAATGTAGAGCAGATACGAGGGAGCTTTCGGAAATAATTTGCAAAGTAGTTTTGATACCTTATTTATTATGCAACATGTTTCACTTCACAGCAGATCTCTTGTCAGTCCTGGTGGTGTAGTGGTAACCACACTTGCCTCGTAAACCCAAGATCACGGGTTCAATCCCGTCCAGGGCCAATTGATTTTTTCGGGCGTATGACTTCCTTCGGAAGGGAAGTAAAGCCGTGGGTCCCGTGTCGTACATTTACGGCACGGAAAAGAACCTCAAGCCTGAAAGAAGAGACCTCTGAGCAAAATTTACCAGCCGTTTACGCCCTGAATTGAATGGGACGCTGATGACCTGAGATGTTAAACCAAATCAACAACGACACAAGGGATCTGTCAATATATCACCCACTAACGTCAATGCAATGCTGCCATCTTCCTGGTTTCTTCATTATGGCGTCGCAAACTATTGTTTAGCACTACTAAGCCACGATTTGTGGACATTTACTTGAAATTTCTCCTTGTTGCCGAATTTACCTCGCATCGAGTTTTTCATGCTGTTGAGTAAGGCATAATCAGACAGAGCAAGGTTGGTTGAATACAATGATGGGGCACAGTAGTTATCAAATGCGAGAATAGAGAAAATGAATAAGATAGGGGAGGGTTTAGGAAAAATAAGGGATAAGTGGAGAAGAGTATAAGGAAAATTGATGTTGACGCAGTGGTGAAAATTATAATTTATTTTAGAGGTTCATTAGTGTACCTGGTGGTTAAGAAAACCTCAGTTCTGGTACTGCCAACTTTTATAGCCCTTGATATTCGTACTCAGCAAAACTGGGAGAGGAGTTCAATAGTAGAAATAAGCACGCTATGTGACTCAATATATATATATATATATATTAGTACTTTATTGTGTTCTAAGTCTTTCGCGTCCTCTGGTGTTTTGCGTACGGTAGACCTAGCTACGACGAATACAAACTTAGCTGCCGCTAGTGGAATTTAGGAGTAAAACTAAGTACTGCATAACTGATGACTGCATTGTCAGTTGCTTCTGAGTAGCTGAAAACTGAATAATAAACAGCTTCTCACGCGTCTGGAAGTTAGGAATGCGTGCGTGCATACATCCGTGCGTCGTGTAGATCTTGGAACTGTGTTTAGAACTAATACGATTATCGGGAATACGTCTTCGATATTCAGATTTTCCAAACGCCTACACTTTTTGAAATTTAACAATTTCATCTTAGGATTAAATAATATCTTCCAGCAGAGCAAACGCTTCCCCAACGGTGGTCACAAAGGCACGCGCAAACTTCGCATCTATCTTTAAAAGTTCAAACATACATTTACCATTGACTGATTTAAAGTCACCTGCTACATGTACCATTCGCTATTTTTTGAAAATTTAAAACGTTTTGTTGACATTGGATAATTTAAACGCTAACAGTCTGGTTCATGGCTCTGACGAATTTAAAAGTCCTTGAGTTTATTAACATTACAACGGCAGTTCTTTTAAACGCAGCATCACGCTTGACCCTCGGGTTTCTGTATAGAGTTGTATGACCTTCCAAGCTACCAGAACAGAAAACACCATGGGTTTTTCTCTTTTGTTAATATTCAACTCGCATGTAAACATTATGCCGAATTATACATATAAGATACCTACATACTGATTACAATAATTAGGTTTGCAGCATACATATTAGTTGGGATTGGGCCGTAATAACCCCTCCCCCCCCGTTTATAATTTTGAGTTAATCAAAGTCTGCCGTGAAAGTCTAGGAGTTATTGATTTTATTAAATTAAAACAAACACACAGTAAGACGCACCTATATTAAATTTTGATTACAAAGGTATAACTTTTAAAAACTCGAAGTATGGTAAAAAGTGTTAAAATAGAACAACAATATTGAGCGGATATTGTCACAATTGCAGGTATGGCATGCATAGCGCTCGCTGCAGGATTTCCATTCTTCCACCATATTTTGTTTTATTTTTTTGTCGCGAGAATAGGAAACCCAGTCTAGTGTCCCAACACAATACAACATCCTGTTATCTAATTTGCTTGCCTTTGTTTAAGTTTTATTTTTGTACTAAATGTAAGCGCCCATCTGTGTGTGTTGCACGCGCTCATTTTTCCCCCCAAACCTCTCTCTTTGCCCATATATTTTCTCACTCTCCCCTTTTGTCTCTGCAAAGAGGAGTTGGATTCAATTTATATACAGAGTACATCGCCGGCATTCTGTTGCCTATATAGAGACAGGGTTTACTTAGGTACCTCGCTGTGGCCGGTTCGATTATTGCATTCAAGTCGACAGTCCAATCCTGGAGTTAGCATCCCTCCCCTTTCCCTTCCATTCCGGCAAAGCGCTGTATTTAATTACCCTGCCCTACTTCGATTTCCCTGCTCGTTTCTTTTTTAGCCCACTGCCCAAAAGTTGAAGTCTGCTAGCACCGATTGTCTATTAAACTATTGCCCTCTTTGCACTTGTAAGGAAATAATTTCTGTTATTTTATTATCACAAAAGGGTCTGAGATTACCGATAAATTCACAAACGTAGAACCTCGAGTGATATTTATCAGGACTATTTTACGGATAAAACAGGAATTTGAATATAATTCCTCTAAACTTGGCTTATAATATTGTAATAATTGTTCAGTTGTATTATGAATACTTAAACTTTTCAAGCCATCTAGCAATAGACGAATGCCGATTGTTAGTAATGCCACTAGAGAAGAGCTAAAAACTAGTTTGAGACTATTTCATGAATAGCATAAGAATAAATGTAATATATACTTGAAATTCGCGCATAAATTTTTAAAATCATTGTGTAAAATGTTATATTTTCTTATGAACACCTACCTATACAGAAAGCGTGTGAATGAAATAGACCAAAGTCGACTATTACAATCGCTACCGTGCGATTTACTAATACCAACTGAGAAAAACAAAACATACCTAAAATTATTTCAAACTGTTTAGCTGAATACTCAAAAAAAACAATTGCTTGAGTGAATACACATTAAGTTAGTTAAATTTACAATTACTGGAAACACAGAAAAGATAGTGCGGGTATAGAGTTGGCTACAATGACCACAAGACAAATGCACGTCGCGGGATAAAACGGAATTGAAACTTTTTTCTATAATTTCACTGCAATATTCGGCTGTGATTGGTCAAAATTCAAAATTTTGTTTCGTTTGATTGGTCCATTTTAAGATAACGTCACGATTAGTAAAAATACTCTTAGAAAACTATGACTTTACTTCTGGTTCCATTATGCTATTATTATTATTATTATTATTATTATTATTATTATAATCATCCTTGAAGACGGTCTTAGATTTTTGAGCTTCAATACCCTCTTTGCATGTGAAGTAAGTAAAAGTCATTACTTATTGTTTTCTTTATAAATGACGATAAAATGTGTTTTATAACGAAAGAAAGAGAGAATATGTAGGAACAGGCCTATTTCTGGTTTTCATGTAACAAATTTATCGATACCCTTTAATTAAAATCTGGAAATTGCAGAACTAAGCCCTTCTCTATAGGAAGCATTATATTACTTCCTAAGTTTGAAAACAAGTCACAGTATTACTCAATTTAATATTTGACGTAATTCTACCCAATCTTTAACTTCCATTTGTAATTCTAATGATCTCACAGAAAAGTGCTTAGAATGTACTTTTTGTAGTGTTCATTCAATTAACAGTAAACAAAATAAAGCAACTATATATAGTTCCCTATCCGTTTTATTGTGATATTCTTTTAATTAAAAAGTTATATAATTATCTGAAATTTAGTCGGTCCTGGTGGTCTAGTGGTAGCCATACTTGCCTCGTAAAATCAAGATCGTGAGTTCAATCCCGGGCAGGGTCGATGGGTTTTTTCGGGTGTAAAACTCCAAAGTATGGCTTCTTTCGGAAGGAAAATAAAGCCGTGGGTCTCGTGTCATACATTTACGGCACGAAAAAGAACCTTAAGTCTAAAAGAAGAGGTCTCTGAGCAAAATTTATCGGCCGTTTCGCGCCCTGAATTGATAAAAACGCTGATTACCTGAGATGTTAAAGAGCTTCCTTAAATAAAGCGAATCAATCAATCAACTTTGCAATTTAAGGCATGTTTCCAGTATGCGATAGTGCTTCGTGTATAGAGGCCTGCCTGAAGATTTAAATGATCTCTTAGGAGTATGCACGTGACCAGAAGATTAATTTTAATTAGGAAAGTAGGCCTAGCTACTGGGTTTAAATATTTTTATTGTGTTTCTCCCGTCTCAATCATCGCATTTTGTTCATTTTCCTTTGCCGTTTTGTTTCGTTATTACTTCTGAGCAACGATGGTACAAACCGAAGCTGGACTCGTGGGTACAGACTGGAAATAATCGAGTGTAATAATACACAGGAAGGACATTTCTTTGTGTGTAAAGTCTCTGGGGAATTGCCTGTAGTCCGTTGACTGGTTTCATTACAGCACAAGAAGAGCTAAAAATCACACACTGCGTCTCTACTGAAAAACACAAAAAAACTCTGAAACAAAAGATTGCGTTTTATGTGCTCTTCCGTTGGAATATTTTTCTTCTAAGAGAATGGTAAAGAGAACACTGAATGTGCTGTATAAAGTAAAACAGTGTAGTGGGTGCAAAAACGTTTAAATGCTACTGGTATTATACATTTAATGTTCTGGTTTCTTGGGGTACCTAATATATATGCTGTAGTGGCATCTTTGACATTAAAATTTTCTTTGAAAATGTTAAAAATATTTATTAGAATTAAAAATAAGAACAACAGAAGAAATAATCATAAATAATTAGATTCTCAAAGTATCTAATTGCACAAATTTTGCATTTTAATTTAATATGAAACGAGATAGCCCGCACAGTATATGTGTGGCAGTTGGTTTTAGGGGCTGAACATATGGATCGATTACTTTCTTTAAAAATCCTTTTCCAATTTATCATTTCATGTCATGAATCATCAGTGTTCGCCCCCCTATAATACCTCAGCAAAAAAAAAAAAAAACCGCCATTAAGCACTATTAAAAAGAAATAACACTGTTAATTCTAGAGCGTTTCTAATACTAATACCAAATTGGGAGTAGGTACGAGGGTAGATCCATAAGTTTCTGATCTAACCATTTCTAGGTGTGATAAAGACAAAAACTATATTTCACTTTTCAATATAGTTGCTCTTTATTGCACTACACTTCTCATATCTTTGAATTAACTCCAACCCCCCCCCCCCAATAGAAATCGTGTTCTGCAAAATGGGCAGAAAAGCATTCATCACTTCTTCGTCACACTTAAATTTCCTTTCTCAAAGGTCCTTCTTGAGTTTTGAGAAGAGGAATTAGTCGCTGGGAGCTAGATCTGGGCTGTAGGGTGGATGGCCGGTCTCCTTGAAGCCACATTTCTTCCCATTTTCCTTTGCAATAAGAGCTGTGTGCACAGGCGCGTTGTCGTGAAAAACACGCACATCATCACTCGACTTTCCTTGCCTTTTCTCTTTGATGGAAGCACGTAGTCTGTGCAGTAGGCCAGCATAGTACTCCCCATTTACTGTGATGTTCCTCTTCTTGAAGTCAATGAAGAGTATTCCTTCATAGTCCCAAAATTGTAGCCATGATCTTATTGATTGACAGAATGACCTTGGCCTTTAGAGGCGGCACTTCGCCAGGTTTACGCCACTCCATTGATTCTCTTTTGGACAAGGAATCATAGTGGAGCACCATAGTTTTATCTCCTGTAACAATGGTTTGCAGAACTTCTCTCTCGTTGTCATGGCATAGCTCCAAAAACGCCTAACAACAGATGACTCGTTGCTGCTTTTGAACTGAGTAACGAAGCCTAGGCACCCATTTTGCAATAACCTTATTGATGTTTAAATGTTCACGAATAATTCGAAGGACTGTTGTTTTAGAAAGGCCCAACCTTGCTGCTATTTCTGTAACTTTGAGCCGCCGGTCTTCCATAATTTCTCCTTCCACAAGAGTGATGTTTTCTCCTTTCAATCGCTGTTTAATTTCATTTGGAGTAAGTTCTTCTTTTGTAAAGAACTTAATAACAGCTCGATGATACATTTTGAACATATCACAATCTTCTAAACACAGCCTTCTTTATGCAACTATATCTGAACAACTGAACATAGTGGAGCGGAAGTTACAGCTGCAATTATTTACTTAACACATAAGGTATGACATCAGATAAGGTTTTGGGAAGGCGGTGTTTCTTATTGGCGAGGCCGGAAACTTAAGCACCTATCCTCGTATATCATGAAACGAACATTCAAACTTCCAAGGTTGGAAAATCCATTCTTAAAGAAACTGACACTGCTGCATAGAGGGGGTGCAATAGAAATATTGAATTATTTACTGTCGTTTTGAATTTATTGTTATTCTCGCCTGTAGATTGTGAACTTAATACCATAGGCGTAAGTCTGTTGGGATGAATTAATTTCCTTAATGGAGAAAGTTGTTAGGGATGGTAAAGGCTGGTTCACATGCAATAGTTCATGCTAATACACGGAAACAATATTAACTTAAGGAATACAACTGATAACAGTAAAGTTATTGAGATAGCAAACTGTCTTGGGCTCCACATATTAACTCATTATCTATAAGTCGGTCCTGGTGATGTATTGGTAACCATACTTGCCTCGTAGACCCAAGATCGCGGGTTCGATTCTGGCCATGATCAATGGATTTTTTCGGGCGTAAACATCCTAAGTACGGCTTCCTTCGGAAGGGAAATAAGGCCGTGGGTCCCGCGTCGTACATTTACGGCACGAAAAAGAACTTCAAGCCTGAAAAAAGAGACCTCTGAGCAAAATTTGTCGGCCGTTTCACGCTCTGAAATGAATGGAACGCTGATGACCAGAGATGTTAGGGGTGTCCGCAAATAAACCAAATCACAATTGAATATAAAACGTTCACGAGTAATCCATTAGTTTATGGAATCAATTGTGAGATAATGGTACTTGAACATAGAGATGTTTGTGTACTTAGAGGAAAGCGGTACCTACATTTATTTTTGCGATCCTTGTGAATCTTTCAATTTTTTTTAAGTGAAGGAGCTTTAAAAGTTGTGGACTTACATGCATTAGATATTTTACATATTAAAGATATCTAAAAATACTCACCAGTAGAAGTAATGTACATAGTTGTAACACAGAAATAATCACCTAATTAATGTTGTACGGTTTCGGCTAGCAAAATCAAAAGCAGGTATAAATTCATTGCCATTTCGTTCTTTAATAAATTTCTATGCGAGTTTATACAGTTAATATAATTGACATTTTGTCCTTACCAACTGTGAGCTTTGTATTCTACATTTTGATTTACAGTATAATATAAGATATTTGGGGATTATTGTGTTTAAAGTCAAATTTCAAATAAATAAATTATTATTAATTATATTTCAAAATATTCCATTTCCTGCTTATTTTTGAAAACTGTTTCACTCATAGTACGAAATCTTACGTTGCAGAGTAGAAAGAGAGAATAATTCTCACCGGTCCGCATTGATTGCTGCCTTGGTCTTTCTTGTTCATTTATTTTGTTTGAACTATGTGAAGTTTTTTGTGTTTATTTTTCTTAGTTTTTCAGTTGTTAGCTCATTTTAAGAAAAATGTTTAATTACTTAATTGATTTAATTTCTTGTGTTTACGTTTGCTCTCAAGTTTATTCGACACTATTTACATTTTCTTAGCTATTTCTATCCCTTTAATCTATTATTTATATTCATTAATTAGCTACATTTGTCACAATCTTATGCGCTACTGGCCTTATATTATTTGTAAATTATGGTTTTTGTCTATCTTAAATTACGCAGGCTGTTTCAGTGGCTTACTTTGTTAATGTATTAACTTTTAGTGTTTAATTTGCATAGCCTGGTATATTCACATTTTTATAAATTTTCTTTCTCCGATTATTTTAATTTTTGTAATTACCCATGCTTCCTATTTAATCCTATAGACGTTGCACTTGCTTGTTCTTTGCTTCTCTGCATTTCTTTATTTATATATCACGCGTTAACACTAACCTATCTTAGTTTATTTGAAGCTAATTGCCTGTCTTTACTATTAATGTTGTACCATATTCGAATTTTTGTATATTTATCTCAATTAACACAGGCATGCTTTGTAGCCTCCATCTGTTTTTTTTTTCTGTTTATTTTTTCTTTTTATGGTTGGCTGCCACATATTGTCCGTTTTATACTAGCCTATTCATGGTCTATCCATTGTTTCTTTACATTTGACTATGCATTTATTTTCCTGTTTATGTTTGCTGTCAATGTTTATTTATTATTATTATTATTATTTCGTATCCTAAAATATATAAATTCTAGGCGCTGTCTCTGTGTGTGTGTTTTTCTCTCCTATATTCGGTTCTAAGTCAGATCTATTTCCACAATGAACCTGTGATATTATAATTAAATTAAAAAACGGAAAATAGACTTCGTTTATGAAATTGATTGTCCATATCCATGTATGCTACAACAGAGAACATTTTAAAAATAATTTAAATAACGATTTTGTATTTGAATATTGTTTAACGCCTGTTTTAGCGCCTAGACTGATATCTGAGAAGGAATAATAAACTGGGAAAGATTTTTTTAAAGGCAGGAAGTGTTTCAGGCCTAAGTTTACGCTACCTCCCCGGCATTTGCCATCTATAAAGACCGAGAAAAACCTGGAAAAAAATCAGTCACAGAAGACAGTCCTGGTGGAATCGAACCCCGTACCTCCCGTTAACGGCCTCGGCTACTCCTGGGGTAAAAGAATGGTTTAAGACAAGTTTATCATGACTACTAAAGTAGGCTAAATATTTCTTTCCATAGCTCACATTGAAATAATACAAAAACTATTCTAAGAAGAACGGTATATCATTTGTGTTATTTTTATATTCAGTTTCTAAGCACGTGCGAGTCTAACAAAAGTTTGGAACCGCTTGATCTGTGAATATTTTATGCTCTCTTGAATGAGGGTGATTATAATGGAGTAGCGATGAAATATACCAGAGATTATTTTGTGATACATAATGGCTATAATTCATTTGTTAAAGGTTACATTTTATATGGTTGACTTTTCACCTAAACGCTGGAAATTTAAATATAATAATAATATATAAAGTAAACATACGACGTGCCTGGTTGAATAATTACTGATGCTACTTTTATGTTTTTTAAAGTATCTTTACAGATGAGAGTTGTATGTATAAATACATTACTAAAATAAATCTAAGGTCCTTTATTTCTTTAATGCTTTATACTATTGTTTATAGTAGATTTTTAGGCTGAAATAAATACATTTCCTTAAAATATACAAGGCGGATCAGCCAAGAGTTTACTCTTTTATTTCACGGGCAAAGAAAAGAGCGCGCTAGCAGTGAAGGTGCTGAGTGCTTCCCACACACAATTCTTTCGCTCTCAGTAAATTTATTTCTATCTTACCTAATTTTCTTAGCGATGGCAATTTTTTTTCAAGTACATGTAGCATCTTTTGAATAACTTTTTTTTTTTTTTTTATACATTCGTTTCTGTTATTTCACTGGTCACTATAAATGGAATTCTTTCAAGTTAAGAGTATGTGACGTCAGAGAAAGAGCGAGTTTGTGACTGCAATGCAGACTGCTACTAATCAAAGACAAGTCTATACAGAGTTCAAGGACAACTACCATGTTTGGGCTATGGTGAGGCAACTTCACATCCATGGTAGCAAAGATTCCATTAATACTGATCACTCGCTGATGCATCTCCTGAACCGCTATGGTTCATCATTGTCCCACAAATGAACTGTGATGTTGGAAACGACTGTACTATAGCTCTCTGCTGATATTTCAACCATTAAACTACTTATATGAAGACTTCATTTTATTTTTCCCGTCACGCATAGGTCACAATTACAAATATGCAATTGCCCCTCATAAGGCCAAATGGGGTGTTAAGGTTTGGAACTAACAACTACTGTGTTATGCGTTTCATTTCTCTGTTTGCCATGGTTCAAAGATTTAAAATAGAACAACGCATTTCCATTTGCTGCAACTTTAAAAGAAATTAATCATCTGCTCAGTGTTGTGTAGACTTTCAAGAACGTTTCTGGGAGTTCGTCTCTCTGACAGAACTACTTTTGAAATGGTGCTTAAATTCAATATTGGCAGGCGTCGTGTATTGATAGAGATAATTGCTGCTCGATTAGAACAGTCACCGCATATATCTCTTGCATACAGCTTATTCTGCTATAATATTTTTAAAAGTTAGGGAAGGAGAACTGTGAACAAGATAAGCCCATTTTAAGTTCTTTGCCGATCGCGTGGTGAATTGATGTAGTCAGCTGCGCTACGTGCTTCCGGCTACCTGCCTGGTCTGCGTGCGGGGAAAAACAAAACAAAACTCCAAAATATATAAGTATATTTAAGTGTTTCTTCTGTAAGGGCTCTTTTTACAGAACGAATAGCCCCTTTTTAACAGCTAGGTCTTAACAATAAACACACTTGATTATAGCTCACACTTTGGAATGACTCCAACCAATTATCCTTGTTCAATTAGCATAATCTCAAGTCTCCTACTCGGAAGGTATTGTAGAAAACTATTGTACAGTTACATTATTTCCAAAAGGAAAGAGCGAGAGGGATTTGACATATTCATTGCAAGTGCGCTCATAAATCCTTTCGTGAAATGTACGTAAACTCTTAGCTGTTCCACACTGTAAGTTTTTGGTTTCATTTAAACATTTTTTCAAAATGTTACTTCTTGAAAAACAACAGCTACATGAAAGAATCGATATTAATCTAGTTGCGCTTGCTTTTGAATTAAGAAATGTGTTTTTTCTTTAAATCTGTGTCAAATCTTTGCGCCAAAATTATTAGAAAGTTCTCAAAACTTTTACAGTACATAAAAAGTAGAAAACATTGCGTAACTAATCGGTCAATTTTAGACACAAACTTGTCTTCCATTCATCATTATGTTACATACACGCTATTTGAAGCAAACAATTGCTAAATACCAAAACTCTCTAGGATATATACAATAGCTATATACATTGAAGATAGAAATTTCCTATTAATTTACTCTACTGTTTTACTCACAATGGATGTAGATATGTTTAACAGCATTGCAAAGAGCAGAAAATAAAATGCGTAGTAAATTTAAATTGTTGTATATGCACTGTATAATAAATAATATATTCTGAAAGTTCTTATTATTCCAATTAAGTACAGGTTTATGTCCCTATCTCTTACAGATTTTAAGCTACAGTGCCAAAAAAAAAATGTTTTTACTAACCTAATTATCAAATGAGGTGTTGCAACTGCACGCGTTTATTCTCCATACATTTTTTGACATCCTTTACAGGAAATTATTTTTCACCCGCTGTAGTTCATTTTGAGAAATCCAGACAATTTTCTGATACTGAAGTCACCTGACTGGAGAGAATGTGTGCCGCAGTTATTTAATAAGTTCTGAAGTGTAATAATTTAGTACCCTTTTGCACAGACCCATATGAAATTCCCACTTGTTGTGCTAGATGACGAAGAGGTTTTCTGGAGAAATTTTCTAAACGATTACCATTATCATGTAATCTTTCTTCGGTAAGAACCCTACGCTGTTTTTTTTTTGTTTCTCAGGCTGGACACTTCCAGTTTCCTGAAATTTATTATATAGGGTATGGGATCTTTTATGATCTAGAGCAGCGATTCCCAACCTGTTCCAGTTATGTACCATTAATTTCAACGCAGGATATAATATGTAGCAGTAAGCAAATTTATAAGGGAAATACGTGATTTTGTTATATAAGGATAAAAATATGAATTTAAGTTTATAATAATAATAATAATAATAATAATAATAATAATAATAATTTATTTTGGTATTTAATGTATGTAATATTTAGAACTAGATATTCATTGGATTAAAAACTGTTCAATCTATTTCAATGGATTGTTCTGTGAAGGGCTTAAAATTAATGTTGTTAAAATATAGTGAATGAATACATAAACACTTCGACAGACTATATTCCTGATACTAGTACCATACTCACACTTACAAACACTAAAAACTATTAACTTTACAAATTTAACTAATTGCTGACACACTTTTGTTACGGTGCGAAGGTTGTGCTTGTTTAGCTAAACACAGTTTTTAATATACAAAAAAAAAAGGTTAATTTATCAGTGGTATGCGTACCACGGTTTGAGAGCCGCTTACCTAGAGCGTCTACACTCTGAAATCTTGCTTGAAACAATCTCCGAACTTCTCGATCTGACTGAGTTGACACATAAAGACGCTGTGCCATTGTAAACGCACGAGACATAGTATATTATGTATGCTATCGGATTAAGTAACGAACAGCATAGCGCACACCCGGGAACAGCTGCGCTACGACTAGGACAGTCGGCAAGGTCAAAAAGTAAGCAAGCAGGCATGTTACCATCTTAACAGTGTGACAAACGAGTTGGGGCTTATAGAAAAAACCCCGCGCCGCGGGCGAAAGTATCATTTATAGCACTGCATTAGAGTTTAAATGTTTTAAGCTGAAAACTTTTGCATGCAATGTAGGCAAACGGAAATACTTAAACGTGTTAAAAGCAAACAAATATCCTTATAAATAAAGATTCTAATTATCTATCAATAACAAGGAAAGTTTCTAAATTCAGCCACGTCATAATGAAAAAATGAATGTCCTCGGTAAATGTTTGTGACATCAGATCTCTCTGTCTTGCCATTCTCCATTAAGAAGAATGAAGTGTGGAGACAAGTATTTCCCGTTAATTCTTCCATCTCTGTTTGTATAGACCATTGGAGGGAAGTATTGAAAATGAATGGAGGTAAACATACGTGTCTTAAATAGGTGGCGCTGTGGACCTGCGCATGTGCAAAAGGCAATTGAAAGGCGATGGTGGTGCAAGAGGCGATTCTACTGATAATTACATCTGACGATGAGTGTCCTTCTTCTCAATGTGATGACGCGAGAGGCTGCACAGGGTGTTTATAAAATGTCTACCCCCTTTTACTAGAAAGTAGTAAAAGAGTGACTCCGAATGCAACAAGCGGAAAGTTCACCATATTAAGAGAGATATACTGTAAAAGGAAACACTTCTAAATCGAATCTAGAAAATAAAAAAAAAAATGTTTTTGAACACAATTAGCCCTCTTTACATTTCATCACATAAATTCACTTTAATTGCAAAAGTGACTTGACTTTATTTACTTGTTGTAACACAACATTTGGTAGTTTTAAATATAAAAGTTTGTTAAAAGTGTGATTGTTAGACCTTATATACAAGAATTAAAATGAGTTCCTAATATTCAGGACTTCCTCAAAGCTCAAAATGACTTCCTTTTTCCTATCCGGGGATCCCACATGGAGATCTTGTAGGTCCACCTATTGTCCTGCATTGTTGCGACGTGACCGCCCCATTGTCACCCATGTAAATACTTCTGGTAGCTATTTGTGGGATGTCTGTTGTCTGAGATAACTGATTTATTAATACTATAGTATTTTTTCTTCAAAGTTATTCCCAGAGTCTTGCTTACCTTTTTCTTTGACATATTTGAATGTTGTTCTTTTGTTTTTCTGTTATTGACCATGTCTGGCACCCATATAATAATACAAGGTATACACAGGTTTCGAGCGTCTGGGATCTAATTTTCTCCGTTACTGTCTAGCAATATAAATTTAAAGGGCCCAAAAGTATCTCCAGATTAATGAGATCCCTTTTTTGTACTTCTGTTTCCATTTTGGAATGGAAGGAAATCTGTTGTCCTATTCGCTCACATAGGCAACTAAAATCATTTACGATTTTCACAAAACACCATCAACAATTCAATCTATGCAACATAGATCGTATTGCTATGCAACAGCACAAAAATTACATTTTGGTAGATAGTATAGATTTTTATAAACTTTGAAGATATTTTTGACTAATGCTATATAATGTTTTTGCACAAATCAAATACTTTTTCGGTAATAAATTGAACCAATTTTGACACAGGAGAAAGATTTGTTGTCTTATGTTTTTTTATTGCTCTTATAAACTACCTTCCCAAAATAATAATTCATGAAATTAAGCGAAAATGAATGTTCTTCCTATATTTACCTATATTTTCATTTCTTAATCATATACGGTTTATCAGTGCAATATGCAGAATGTTTAATGTAATGTATGTAAGTAGTGTTTAACGCCCGTTTTCACTACTGAGGCACCACAGGCGGTGGACACTGATGATACATGAGATGAAATGATAAATTGGGAAAGGATTTTTTTTTTTTTTTAAGGAAGGAAGCGTTCCAGGCCTAAGTTTAGGTACCTTCCCGGCATTTGCCAGTTATGAAGACTGAGGAAAACCTGGAAAAAACCCCAGTCAGGGAGGACGGTCCTGGCGGGATTCGAACCGCAGACCTCCCGCTCACGAGTCCGTGCCTTAACGACCTCGGCCACCCGTGGCGGTGAGAATGTTTAATGAATGGAGTATTCAAATGTAAACAGTACAAATAGTTAATAGCCTATAGGTAAACAACATTTAAGCTATTTTATTTTGTTACATTAAAAGCAGGGTGCCCGATTTCTTGCCCGACGTGCTATTGATCATTTGTTTATGCATGATGACGCTCTCTCACATTTCAGTGCCCTTGACCGCGAATGTTTGAATCAATGTAGTTCCGGTCTGTGGATAGTCAGAGAGAGGAGATTGCTTGGCCTTCAGCTCATAATAATCCTATCTACCTGTGGCCGTTTAAAATAATTATGATTCAGTAACTCTCCGCAATATAATTTCGCAGGTTATTAATCATCAGCATAATAAAAATTATGCCCTGTTTCGTCTCCATTGGGAATTAGACTTTATAACGTTTCTCGGGCGTCACTATTTTTTTTTTTTTTTTTTTTTTGGTCGGTTGGTGAAGAGGCGAACATAGAATTATTCTTGGATCCATTCCAAGCATGTTATCGTGTTATTTATGTCTATAATCCGATATTGATACAGTTTTACTTTGTATATTTATTTCTTCTGTGATCTCAATATTTGTTTTGGGATTTAATAAGTTATATATTATAATTTTTTGTCTTCTAACCTTTTCTTCTACTACTATTTTTATAATAGTCCATATTTCAGATTAATTAAACTGTTATATTTACGGTAGAATTTAATGCTGTAAAAATGTCAATGTATTTAATGCTCTTTTAATATTCATACGTCAAAATGAGATTTGTACTCACATTGATAAAATCATTTTTCATTTTTTTATTTGAGACGAGCTACTTGAAGATAATCTTGTTTTGAGAAGGAACATAAATGTGTATCCCATTTTATTTTTTGTTTGGTATAAAATTGCATTTATGGATATAATTGGTCATATTTATAGTACTGTTTAATATTTACAAAATATATCACAAGTTAACGAGAGTGTCTGAGATTACCGATAAATTTATGAATGTAGTGAGTAATATTTACTTCTTAGGCACGAATAAAATAAAATTGGAATTAAAATACAATTCTTCTAAACTTGGCTTAAAAATTGTATCATTGTATATTTGTACTTAACCTGTCCAAGCAATATTGCTACAAAAAATGCCGATGGCCAGTAATACCAATAGAGAAGAGCAAAATACGGGTTTAGGACTATTTCGTGAATACAATAAGAATAAAATTATATATATTTGAAAAGAGATACAGATGACAAACGACTGTTTGCCTTTTATAGCATGCCACTACTGTTTAACTACATAACAAAACTGAATTCACACAAACAGAAAATGATGAGCACTAATCATCTTAGACTTTGACATACAGTTACAACAGTTGCTCAAAATGCGCACTATCGCCGTCGATACACTTCTGAGTACGTTGAACTACTGATTGAGTACGTTTGCGAAAGTATCCTCAGCGATTGCAGCACATGCCGTTTCAATTTCTTCCCGAAGTGTTGTCAGTGTAGCTGGTTTTCTACGGTATACAACACCCTTAAGAGTTCCCCATAGGTAGAAGTCCAACTGAGTTAAATCCGGAGAACGTGGTGGAAATTCAATCAGACCTCTTCGTCCTATCCAGTGCCTTGGAAGATTGTCAAGGTACGTACGTACATCTCGGTGGTAATGCGGTGGTGCGCCATACTGTTGGAAGTAAATTTTCTCCTACACACATCTTCGTTGCCTTTGAACTTCAGTAACATTCTCGAATTTTCAGTACAACTTCAAAATTGCTTTCCTCTTTTCAAGCGATAGTCTTGGCTCCGTTTTGTTACAACGCTATCATAATGTATGTGAGTCACATCTGTTTACAGAACATCATACTACACATTTCTGTTGTTTTTCTGTCCAACTTTGAAATATATTAAATAGATATCTACTGTGAAAGTGTGTGTACACTTTTTGGCACCCACGGTGTATGGTATTATAAGTTGTTTCAGTTTCTCGTGTTTTGCACATGGTCTGTTCTTTGTATTGTTTACAGATGTGCAATTTTATAACGGAAATTGGATTAGAAGGGTACAAATAGGTTCCCTTGTTATATACAAAACTATTCAATACACTTTGCTATTGTTTATTCTTGGCCCAAAGTAATCAACATGCGTACAACACACACTTATCAACTAAATATGGAGCTTGGGTACAGGATTTGGGTTCCTCGTGTACTATTCTCAGTAAATGAGAACCAAGCACGGGGAGATAATTTTCCATTTATGTCAGCAATGCCACCCTTCTCCCTCGCACCCCTTGCCTCAAGTGCGATTGAAATCTGGAGATGAGGGAAGTGAAGGTTTACCAGCATCAAATGGAAATTCGATTTAAAGAAGAGTCGACACTCGAACAAGAGCATTAGACTCGGTCAGGCTTCATCTGGAATGGGGGAACCACATCAGTCAAGTGAATGAAATTCTCTGATCTGTATTTTCTGCCCCACTTCAGCACCTTCACCGATGCAGGGATTCTGAATAATCACAAGATGACATAAAACCCTGATTACGTCACCCTGAAGAAGTACTTTTATACTGGGTTTTCTTCAACAAGCTAAGGCTCCCTGCACTTGGTGTTAATAGAAACCACTTCAAATTGGTAGTGAGAAGTTGAAGAGCGGGAAAAAATAAAACTTCATTGAGCTGGATGCAGTTTAACAGAATTATCTGTCAAACGTACCAACTTCGTTTATTTCGATTAATTTTACAACACGTTCATTGTATTGAAACGCGTAACAGTTTAAATTTGTAGCTATTAAAGAAATGCTAGACTCTTTCTTTCCTCTTCTAGACTAACAAAGGAAGGTTTAACCATTATTATGCAATCATTATTTAAAATTACAATGTGTTTTCATACATAAAAGTCTTGTAATTATGTTGAGAATAAAGACTTATGAGGTTAAGTTTCCGGCCTCGCCGATGAGGATTATCGCCTTCACAAAACCCTAATCTGGTGTAGTATGTAACCCTATCTATTAAGTAAATATTTGCAGATGTAACTTCCGCTCCGCTGTAGTCAATTGTTCAGATATAGTTGCATAAAGAAGACTATGTGTAGAAGATTGTGACATGTTCAAAATGGAGTATCGAACTGTTATTAAGTTCTTCACAAAAGAAGGGCTTGTTCCAAATGAAATTAAACAGCGATTAGACGGTGTGTACGGGAAAGCATCTCCCTCATATTCTACCGTAAAAGAATGTGCCAAACTTTTCTGAATGTGTGGACAAAGCATTGAAGACGAAGAGCGTCATGTGATCAGTATGCCAACACACCCCAGTCGCCTATCATATGGCTTTCGAGATCGAAGGACGCCACCTCTCTATCAGACAGCTCCCCAATTATCTTCATGAGACTGGTTGCACCCTATTCCAGAAAAATTTCCTAAGCAAGTACCATATACGCAGTATTGATAAACTTTAAACTGTTTACCGCTTTGGAGATAAAATAAAACAAAATTAGACCTTCAAAATAGAGCAAAATTTTAATCCATTCTTGCAGGAGAAGAAGCACTTATGTGACAAAGAGCATATCAAATCCCTGTACACTAACGGAGATATATAAGGATTGTCTGTTTAAGTACAAAAATATACTTGAAAATGTTTATATTTACCTACTAGAACTGTGATATAACTAAACGCGATTCGAGCTTGTTATCAAACTGGATATTTTTCTATACCCTGGTAGAGATTAACAATTCATATATGACTGGCATCACCTGATTTATGTGTTCAAACATATTAGAAATGTAAATATGAACTGCGTAGCTCAAAAGTAATGTAATATTTCACACCAGACGACCAGTTTCTGTATTTGGCAGCGGGTGCCAAACCTACATGACTCATTTCCAAGTCTTAGCACACAATTTTTGCTGAATTGCATCAGAGTTGTAAGTTTATTACAAAAAGAGATAAGAGAAGACATTAATTAAAAAAAATTAAATGCTGATAACTGAAGGTATTGGTCCTTATAATTGACTGACTTGTATGGCCACTAGAATTTTGATGCGTAAACTTGTTGACTGGACTTAATAATATCTATGAACAAGATGAATGCAACATTGGTCCGCATTTTGTAAATAATTATCGAATTTTATAGCCTTAAAGTGTGCAGTAGTGTTTATTTAGGAAATGAAACAATCAGAAAGAGTAAATACCTTAGGTACCTTTGAATTGTATGCTAATATTTATAAATTACTACAAAAAATATCCTCAATGCACGTCTACAGTTACAGCAATTTTAAACTCTCTATCTTCAATACATGCTTTGTGAAGCAAATTTAATTATTATTATTATTATTATTATTATTATTATTATTATTATTATTATTATTATTATTATTATTATTATTATTATCATTTCCCCTTAAAATGTACATATTTATACAATGAGGTTATTTGAGTAATGAACCGCCTGGGCGCGGTTGCTTAGTAGAGAAATGCAGCCGCCGCAACCGGAAAAATAACAATAGTGCGGCCGCGCGCAAAGCTAACATTTTCATTTGTGTATTTATATTTTTATTGAAATCATAAAACAAATGCCGTGTTTAAAACTCATGATAAAATACACCTAAATTGTGTAAAAAGAGATGTGGAAAATGATGCCCCTCAGCGGCAATACATTGCCGGATGCGTATGAAATTCTTGTATTTCATTAACTTTTGTTCCGAACACTGTCTCTCCTACTTTTTAATAAGTTAGCGGACAGTTTTTCTATCTAGAACACGATGCCGGGGTATTTTCTTGAGAATCTTCTCACAACTGCTCTGCAAAAACCATTCTCATATGTATAGTGCATACAAACCCATTCATCAAGATTATATATAACTAAGAAGAACATAATTTACATACAATGAAAACACCAAGTAAAATACGAAATAACAATCACTAGCTGACAAAGCCTCCCTTTAACTATCTTACTTTCACATGCATTATACAGCTTTGGCTTCTCCCATTATGCAATCGCATTCTGCTGGCCCGCAACTATAATAACCTTACTGTAGAATATAGTTAACGCGGCGTAATTCTGTTTAGCTGTCTGTAATACTTTTTATTAAAAGAAAAACTGTGAAACAAAACCGCATCAAAATTCAATTATAGGTCGTTTACTTACCTGAGATATTCTTTATCTTTAAAGCTTCGCAGTTGGTCGGACTGGGTCCTGTTTCACTTACAACTAGTCTACTAGTTTTAGTTACTAGCTGTAATTCCATCAGTTCTACAAACATTTATTACACTATGGTAGAATATACAATTTTGTCGTTAGTCACTTGTCAAAGTTACAAGTGTAGAGCGTCGTTTGTTTATGCGATTTTGTTTACCGACATGTATTTTAAATCGTATATTCAAGTCAAGAAATAGCATTATGTTTTACCACATCGAAAAGAATATCTAGTGTTGAAAACAAAGTGTTGCATTTAATTATTGAGCATAAAGAAGTACTATTTGGGCAATTCTCCGACAAAATTACAAGAAAGACAAAGGGCGAAATGTGGGATATAATAATGCAAACTGTGAAGGCTTTAAGGTTAATTTATATTGAAGAAAGTTTACGCATATGTGAAGGACACATTTTGGCCAAACATCAAGAAAGCTACAATGGTAAGTGTTTTTATTTTAGGTTCATATTATTATTTACAAATACTTGTATATGTAGCTCAGTTTCTATGGAATTCAAGAAGTACGGGAACGGTTGATGGATTTGAGACAACATATTGAATAAATAACCTCTAATGAGCTTTATAATTTAAATGCGTCAAGCTTAATTGATACAATCAATACCTAACCTCAAATATGTACTCTAGTATACAAATTCATTATTCGATATTCACAGGTAGAATTCCACTAGTTAACAGCACGTAATATTGCAAGACTAAATGTTTCGTAAAACGAAATCGTACGCCGATAATATCAATCTGTCACATTAGTAACTAGTAGTTTCAGCTCATAGAAACTCACGCTTATAAAATAAACATGTAATTGTAGAATAGAGAATAGTTTACTAGATCACGAACTTCGTCAAACGGGTACTGGTCTATGAAGACAAGAGTTCGAAATAAGGGATATCAACATTTGCAGTCTCTACTTGTGTAGCAATGAGCGAACCACTGGTGCGCCACTGTGACATTTTACGGCAATTCCAAGTATTGACCGAGATATGTAAATTTTTTACATGATGCGATTTTGTTTGTTCGAACACATTATTCTTGTTAGGGAAAAAAAAAAACATATTCCATAAGGTTTTAATTTTTAACCATGTTGTAACTTAATACACTTAAGAGAGAGAATTCTA
The DNA here is from genome assembly GCA_030762175.1 of Metallyticus violacea. Classification (NCBI taxonomy): domain Eukaryota; kingdom Metazoa; phylum Arthropoda; class Insecta; order Mantodea; family Metallyticidae; genus Metallyticus; species Metallyticus violacea. The sequence goes on from CM060844.1 coordinate 86,501,082, forward strand.
TCATGATTTTCAGAAATTTTCTTGGTTTTAAATGTAGCATTTGAAATAATATTTCACGATACTATTGCAAAAGAGAGATCAATATAAAATGAAAAAAGTGCTCTCTCTTTTTTTTTTTTTTACTAAAAATTTAGTGTTTAATTAATCTACGTATTTTCTACAAACTAATTACTTTATATATGCGCATTAATGTATATATTCATCTAATTATTTTCTAAGTGCGTACAGAGAAATTAGGTCAAAATATTTTACCCTCCATATTTTAGCAAGCAAATAAATTGTATTCATAACAGAAATACAAGTTTATATTTTAACTCAGCAATGTTGTCAGAGAAACGGAAAATTAGCTTACATATGAAGATTTATTAATGTAATACTGGTCAGAATAGATGTTTGATACTAAAGTCTTTAACTTAAAAAAGCTCCATTGACATATTCTAAATTTTTTAGATACAGGAATACTTTTACAATGCCTGTTTTTCCTGGAATTCATTAAAGTACTTTATTTTACCTGTCCATAAATATCTATCTTGAATGTTGCCTTCAGTCAGTTTATTGTTAGCCATACTTCTGTTTTCTTCTTCTGTAAAATCGCCATGGGTGGTCGAGGTCGTTAAGGCACGGACTTGGGAGCGGGAGGTTTGGGGTTCGAATCCCGCCAGGACCGCCGTCCCTGACTGAGGTTTTCCAGTCCTTATAAATGGCAAATGCCGGGGAGGTACTCTAAACTTAGGTCTGGAACGTTTTCTCTCTTAAAAAAATCCTTTCCCAATATATTATTTCACCATGTATCTTCAGTGTCCATCACCTGGTGCCTCAGTAGCAAAAACGGACTTTAGACACTATTTATTCATTTATTCTTCTGTTACCCTCAAAAGTTATTGATTGTTCATTCTTTCGAGATATTTTGTATATTTTCATAAACTTCAAAATTAATGGCATGATTTAATCTATGCATTGCTACATTAAAAATTTAATGATAGTTAACAACTTAAAAAAAAAACCTCATTTCCTGCCAAAAAAAAAGTATAATATAAAACGCAACGCGACAAAGACAGCACAAATAAACTCTGTAGAGTTTCCATTCTCCCTACAACTTCAACTCTTGAATAAAATGTCGTTTTCCTTTCACAATGAACTCTTAAAGCTCTTTCTTAGCTCGCTGGGAAGCCATAGATATAGATGCAATAGGCGCAGACATGTAACTACATAATTCACAGAGATTGTGTACATAGAAGAGCTACTGTATATTCGCTTTCCCCGCAACCACCTTGCTCCGAGGTACTTGTATGGTTTCTTTAATTATAGAGTGCCGTTTACCTTGCCTTTACTTCGGCTCTTCGGCTTTGTGCACCTTCTGGGGCTGTGTTAACGAGAAATGGGGCAAAATCTTCTTTCACGACAAGGGAGTTTATATAATACATTTCGTTCAATTTGTATTTGCCGCACCTGCTTGAGATTTTTTCGATTAGAATCTTTATTTATGCGTCTGAAAAGTTAAACTATTTTACAAAACACCAAAGAAATTAATGTCTTCTTAAAAGTTTGATTACAACTAAAGGAATTTGTCTTCTCTAGCCTTGGGCAGTATAAAGAAGTATCTACAGCAAAGCTATGCGATAGGCTTAACCCTCCAATGATATATTTCCTCTTATTGCCTTTTTCCATTGTGGCCGACAAGCGTGCGCTTCTCAGTACGTTTTTACTTTAATTAAACTGCATCTTTACTCTTGCTAGAGTGCTGTAAATCGCTCACGTAACATTTGTTAGCTTGGATGACTATAATGTTTACCTTGCGAACTAAATGCTGCTTAAGTCACGCCTCCCTTCACGAATATCAGCGGTGGACAGCGGAAAAAACCGAGCTCAAGTCGACTTGATGGCTCAGTTTGTTAGAGCGTCGTGCTATCAATAAAAAAGTAGTAGGTTCGCTTCCCTAACTTCTTTTTTTTATTTAATTCAGATAATTTTTCTGCACCTTTCTTACTATAACCTTCTTAGGGAGGACGGCGCATAGGTTGCAATTTTGCTTTCAATTCGTGTATGCTGCAAATTTAGGTTAGGTTAGTTTAAGCTAGGGGGAAAAATGTAAAATTTACCTTAGGTTTAAAAATGCAAAAATTATACTGTTAACGTACAGGTTGCAAATTTTAGTTTCATTAGACTAGCTTAGTTAGCTTAGCTTAGCTTAGCTTAAATTTAGAAGGAAAAAATGCTAAAGCTGTCTTAGGTTTAAAAAAATTGAAAAAGTTATACTGTTAATGCACACGTTGCAAATTTTGGTCAGGTTAGGTTAAGTTTTAAAAAAAGAACATTTCCACAACTTTCACGCTTATGGCTTTTTTCCGTATTAATTGTCGCCGTTTTAGTGTTAGTTTGGAGTTGCAAAGGTTATCATGCCTACATCGTTCCTGTTTTAAACAATTCTTTCATTTTCACGCCTATGTTAAAGCGCCTCTTTCTTTTAGCGTGAAGTGTGAGGAAAGAACGAATGGGTAAGTAATCGCAACTTACACTTTCCCCGCCTGTTAGTGGAAGGAGGTGTGGCTGCCGCACCCGTTTCGTTCACACTGTAACGTCAAGTGATGATTATTGCCATCCACACATCATTGTTTTGAAAGTCGTTTAAGTTAAAACACAGTGTTGAAAATGTATTGTTGTAAGAGTAGTATTCAGTTGTTTTCTCTGTTGCTATATGTCAAGTATCGAATGATCGAAATCATTGGCTAAAAGAAATAGATGAGGAAAAAGAAAACGGAGATAGGGAGAGTAAAGTAGAAAACAATGAATACTGAATGTGTGCCTAGGATGTTTGTCTGAATAGTAAAGCGCGTACGTATTGTTCATTCTGCAAATTGCTTTGGTTACATAAAACAAGTGTATACTAATTCCAGCACATTTTCTATCTCAACAAAGCAGGTGGTTTAACTCTTAATGATTAAGGCGATTTATTATAATTTAAAATTGTAACCATGCTCTATCATATCCTAGTAACCAGTCAGAGTGCATATATTCTTTAGCTACATGTTATGAACATGTTCTCTATTACTTCTAATATTACATTTCCTGCAGTGAATGTATATGAATTATGTAATACATTTATGAAATAACCATCATTGTTACACAAATATCTTGCAATGCAAAGTATTTAACAAAACATATTTTAATAATACTAAAACACGAGGGCAGGTCCATAAGTTTCCGGCCTTGCCGATAAGGATTATCGCCTTTACAAAACCTTATCTGGTGTCATAACTTATCCATTAAGTAAATAAGTGCAGCTGTAACTTCCGCTCCGCTATGTTCAGTTGTTCAGGTATAGTTACATAAAGCAGACTATGTGTAGAAGATTGTGATATGTTCAAAATGGACTTTCGATCTGTTATTAAGTTGTTCACAAAAGAAGCACTTACTCCAAATGAAATTAAACAGCGATTGAACGGTGTATATGGGGAAGCATCCCCCTCATATTCTACCGTAAAAGAATGGGTCAAACTTTTTCGATGGGTCAAGAAAGCATTGAAGACAAAGAACATGCACGTCGGTCCTTGGAGGTGCTCACTCCTGAAAACATCGTTCTGTGGAAGTAGAAATTATGGAAGACTGCCGGCTTATAGTTACAGAAATAGCACCAAGGTTGGGCCTTTCTAAAATAACAGTCCTTCCAATTGTTCAGGAACATTTAAACGTGAATAGGTTTAGTGCAAGATGTGTGCCTAGATTTCTTTCCTAAGTCTAAAACCAAAAAAGAGTCATCTATTGTCAGATTTTTTGGAGCTCTGCCGTGGCAACGAGATAAAAGTTTTGCAAGTCGTTGTTACAGGAGATAAAACTATGGTGCTCTACTATGATCCCTTGTCCAAAAGAGAATCAATGGAAATGCGTAAACCTGGCGAAGCACCGCCTCTAAATGCCAAGGTCACTCAGTCAACCAAAAAGATCATGGCCACAATCTTTTGGGACTGTGAAGGAATACTCTTCATTGACTTCAAGGAGTGCTTCCATCAAAGAGAAAAGGCGAGGAAAGTTGAATGGTGGTGCGCGCCTTCTTCATGACAACGCGCCTATGCACACAGCTCTTGTTGCAAAAGAAACTGTGAAGAAATGTGGCTTTAAAGAGATCGACCATCCCTTCTAGAGCCAAGATCTAGCTCCCAGTGACTATTTCCTCTTCTCAAAACATAAGATGGACCTTCGAGGAAGGAAATTTAAGTGTGACGAAGAAGTGATGGATGCTGTTTATGCACATTTTTACAGACAAGACTTCTGACTATTTGGAAGGGGGGAGGGGTTGAAATGTTAATTCAAAGATGTGAGAAGTATATTCCAATAAAAGATAACTGTATTGAAAGGTTTTTGTCTTTATCATACCTAGAAAATGATTAGGGCGGGAACTTATGGACCTACCCTCGTATATCCTTTAACCGTCTTTCCATGCAAGTACTGACCACTCTAAATGTTCTTATCGTATGGGATGAAGCATAATATTTGCTAAATGACAGCATTATAGTTAACGAAAAGTAAAAGTTTTCTCAAGAATTCATTAATTATAGCTATAGACGAGTTCCTTTAGTTTAAGAATTTTCCAAATGCGGTCATTGTGATTAATTATTATTTCTTATCCAGATCATTTCCCATTTACTGAAATATATCAGTTAAAGATTTGAAATAGAGCTTACTGTAATTCATGAGAATATCTTTTGCACAACAGTAAATAATTGTAATTATAAATGGGCAACAGTCGCCTGCTAATTATCATAATTCGCATGACCATGCTTGTAAAAAACTTAAATTGGTCAACTTTGGGAGCATAATGCGCATTGTGGTCTGTATTTGTCTTATTTAGTGTATGCTATCAGCATTGTTACTTTTAGTTTACCTCAAAGCTCTTCGATTATTATTTCTGTCTTTTCCTCACCTCCTTTATGCTCTAATGAGAAGTCTTAGCAATTTGCCTTTTTTCTAAAACAGCACATACTTCATGGTTGTTTACTACAGAGCCCTCATTTGGACGCGTGGCCGGCTTAACGGAAATTTGCTTGGCACCGGGAAGCACGTTGTTTGTTGGCGGAGTCGGATACTCGTAGAGGTACACGGCTAGGACAAGGAAGCGCCAAGTGATTAATAAAGGTAGGGACCAGTGCACACAAACATAAACGAATAGCGGCTCACAATTTTTTAAAGGTTGTATCAGAGAAACATGGTTTATTATGTTAACAAAATATTTTCCTTGTTGTGAGGTCTCTCTCCTCAGGACTCCTGCATCATGCTACATATTACTAGGTATGCTCAGAAATTATTTAGACTCTACTCAATTTTTTGTAAGGGAATGAAAATATTTATTCATGTAAAAATTGGTGTCACTGGCGTGGCAACGAGCAAACAATTGTGGCCTCTGAAATAACAAGGACAGAAATTGGACCCTTCGTTTCCCTGGAAGAAAAGTGATAGGGCAGTGTAATTCATAGCCGTTTGGTCAACGTTTGTAACGATTAGGCCTTGTCACGCACACAAGTGTCTTCATTTGGACTTGTAGCATTGCCAGCGGTGAAGACAAAGTCGTCAAGATCTCCAGCACTCAACGATCTGCAATTGTCAAAAACCAGTACGGTTTCATCGAACTCCAAATCAAAAGAACACAGAAAGATCATGAACTTCTTACATTACACGATACAGGCCCTAAGCAATTCCTACCACTCCTGGTGGTGAGTGAAGAATTCTCGTTTCACCATCACACACCCGAAATCAAAGAACAGCGACGACAGTGCAAACACAAGAGTAGTCTGAACTTCAATCTACAATTATTGTTTTTAGGCCACACCGTTAATAGTAAAGGTTACTGAATTCTTAAGATACAAAATTCAATAGTGCGTAAATGCAAATGCTTTCTGAAAAAGTTACTGACATATCAGCCAGAAAAACGTCAGTGAAATGAAATATTTGGCCTGCCACAGCCAGCATATGCTGTTAACCTTACACCAAATGACTACGCTCTTTGATGCTATGAAGAAGAATGGCTTTATAGGGCTAATCCTTTTAGTGCAAAGTGACTAAATGATAAGGGTGATTTGTTGTTGACGTTTGTTTGTTTCTCTAGAATCTAGTTCTTGCGACGTCACATATTTCAAGACAAAAATGCATTGGATGAAAATGTTCGTAGCTGGTTTATTTATGGACGGTCTTTAATATCTCTGATCATCAGCATTTCATTCAACTCGGGGCGTGAAACGGTCGATTAATTTCGCTCGAGGCCTTTTCTTTCAGGCCTGAGATTCTTTTACATTCCTTAAGTGTATAACACGGATTCTGAAGGATGCCATACTTAGGATTTTTTTTTTTTTTTGGAGGATTGTTCCACTCTTCAGCAGCTACCCTTTATTCCCAATCTCCATCTCTCACGATCTTGCCAATCTTCCTCTTGCATGTTGTAGTTTTTCATTGTTAAATTCAATTCCTGCCATCCATGCTATGACATGTCTTGAGCGACCACATTTTCTCCTTCCTGACGGTGACCACTCCAATAGAATTATAGAATTGTAGAGAAACCGTCATGGGTAACCGAGGTCGTTAAGGCGCGGACTCGTGAGCTAGAGGTCTGGGGTTCGAATCCCACAAGGACCGTCCTCTCTGACTGAGGTTTTTTCCAGGTTTTCCTCAGTCCTTATAACCGGCAAATGCCTGGAAGGTACCCTAAATTTAGGCCTGGAACGCATCCTTCCTTAAAAAAAATCCTTTCCCAATTTATCATTTCATGAATCATCAGTGTTCACCGCCTGTGGTGCCTCAGTAGTAAAAACGGGCTTTAAACACTACTAAAAAAAAAAAAGCATTGCAGAGCCCGCTTCTGGATTCTTCTACAGCTGATTCCTGCATATTCATAACCCGTCTAACCTCTTCATTTCTTTTTCTTTCCAATCCAGACACCCTGGCTTCTCTTCGTATGCCATCCACCTCCACTGCCTGAAGTTTATCTTTTTGGCGTCCAGTCAAAGTCCAACCTTCTGCCCCGTAAATTAATAAACTCTCCACTAATGTATGAAGCATTCTTTTCTTTGTTTCCTTGGATAAAACTCTACTGGAGAACAACATTTAACATCTTAATCGTCCTTCCAGCCTGTAAGATTCTGTAGTTCACATCAACTTCACAGCTCCCCAATAATGGATCCCAAGTACTTCACTACTCTGTTGTGGATATACCTGAGGTAGATTTATATCTTTTCCACCTCTTCCTCTACCGGATATTCAGTTTTCTTCATATTTATTTTAAGTTCTCCAGATTCAAGTGCTATCAATAACTTTCTTATAAAAAACTTTGCGTCCTCTCGACTTTGAGCAAACAACAAACAACACCTAGTCATCCGCATATGAAACAGAGTAATCTGTTTCATGTTCCCATACCTGCACAGAGCGTTTCCACCTCCTCAATGTATGTTTAATATACATTTTAAAAAGGTTTGGAGATATACTACAACCTTGTCTAAGGTCTTTAGTGGTTTGAAATACAGTTGATAAATTATTTCCTATCTTCACTGCTGTTTGACATTGTTGGTATTATCGTCTAGTGGGTTAAATTAAAGGGGACTCAATACCAATGTTTTCCATTTCCCTCCAAAGTTGATGGATAGGCACAGAATCATGTACATTCTTTAAATCCACAAATATTAAATGGATTTCCTAGCATTTAGAATGCAAATTTCACTAATTTGTCTAAGCCTGGATGTATGATTCATACACTATTGTCGGGCGTAAAAATCTTAAGATCAGGCCGACTGCACAGGGTATGAACCCGCGACCTTGAGTTTAGGAGGGAAGCATGGCTACCACTACATCACCAGGACCGGCTGGTTTTGTTAAGCAATACGCAAATGATCAACAAGATGGTGTATAGACCTCTGCGGAACAGCGACTGTATATTTAAATATATATAACAAGAACATATTGCACAAGATAAGGGCATTACCCAAATAGCAAGTAATGTTAATGTTTCTAGAAAGCACTGCACAGAGTTCTTTATAATCGTATTGTACAGAACATGCTCATGGTTCAGAATGTATATGACCATATGAGAGGGATTCCTACTCCCCTGACGAGTTGACCTTTGTGGAATCAATCAACACGGTTACACAACTTTGTAGACGTGATTCCATCTGTTGATAGAAGATAATTAAAAATAATACAAGCTAGAACTAGTGGGGTCGTGATATGCCAAAGACTCAAACCAGAAAGCAAATACATATAACTGTTGATGATCAAATGTAACTTTCCAACCGCTCGTGTTAAACTGGCTTTGCCTTCATAAAATTGTTCCAGATATGCATGCAAAATTACCTGTACTTACGCACTTATAATAATAATAATAATAATAATAATAATAATAATAATAATAATAATAATTTTCATAGGTTGTGATCAACTACTTATCTAATATATGCTAATGAAATATTGTCAATACTGAAACCGAAATAATAAGAATTTGTAATCGCAGGATATTTTAACAATTAAAATAAAATAAAATAAATATGGAGAATTCTGTTTTTAGTACTTCGGAAAAAGCAAGTGAACTATTAATGAAACGCATAGACTCATAACGTTTCAACCTCTGTACTGCACAAAGACTTCGCGTCAACTGATTAGCCAGTCACAGGAGGAGGAACGTAGAGGAGAAATAAAACCGGTTAGTAACAGCGCAGTGCAGACAGGCAAATCCCGTTAATGATTTAAGCGATTGTTTTACTTTCAGAACTGTGGGTTTTGCGCAGCATTCGCTTAAGAAATCTGGTGTTGCACCTGAGGTGACATCTTATTTGGTTAAAATAAAATGTTGTTAATGCAAGTTTAGCGTTTAAATTAGAGCCCAAAACCAGCATTAGAAGATTGTATACGTATGTAATCGTGGGAAACGGTCGTGAGTAATAGTACAAACTTTTGTATATTTGAAATCAGTCTTGAAGCGGTTTGGTAGGCTCCGGCTAAGTGCTCCAGGTTTGAAGCGAGTTGTTGTTGACATCGAGCGACCTCCGTTGTGGTGCCAGTTTTGAAGGAGTTTGGCAATTTGATGTATGATCGCATCGGTGTTGTTGCCTACGCTTCAATGACAACAAATTCTACTTTTATTACGTCCAAATTCTTTCGCGTCCTCTGGTGTTTTGCGTACGATAGACTTAATTACTTCAAATATAAACTTAGCTACCGAGAATGGAACTTAGAAGTGTAACTTTAGTACTGCATATGTCGCAGTGTATATCTTACAAGAGTGCTGCATCGGAATCAGAATAAAAACAAGTCTCTCTTGCCGCGTGTGAAACTTACAGATGAGTGCCGTGGCGCGTGAAACTGATAACTGAGCATGTACAGTGAAAACTTCCTCTCGCCGCGTGTAGAACTTATCTGCTTGTAAGAACTGGGTGCCTCAGCCGGGCAAATGCTTTCTTGTATATTAAATCCAAATCGAGTAATTCCAGGCACGCGCAAGTTGCGACCCTATCTTTAAAAATTCAAACATTGGCTGGTTTAAGTTCACATACCACTCGTGCCATTCGCTATTTTTGAAAGTTTAAAACATTTTGTTGACATTGGCTAGATTAAAGACAAACAGGACAACGGCCTGTCGGGATCAAAGCCCCAACGGATTTAAAAGTCTTTTGAGTTTGTTAACTCTGCAACGGCAGTCCTTTTTAACGTAGCCCTACACATTACCCTCGGGTTTATTGTATAGAGTTTTTATGGCCCTTTTGGCATTCCAAGCTACGTAACAGGAAACACCGACATACAATTTACATATTAGCATTATGCTGTATTATACATGTATGATATCTACATTACTAATGACAGCACATGCAATATTATGATGGTTAGATTTGAACATACAAATTTTATTATGTTTATATTTCAATGGAGTTGCGCCGTAGTAACCGTGTCAGTCTATATTGTAAACTGTACCTGCCACCTAGGGGTTGGTATGTCTGAGCTTAGTTTTGTTTTGTCGAGACGGCAGTAAAAGGCAAGAATATGATCTTTATTCCCTTGTTTCACAGCAGAAAATACAATGGTATACATTGTATTCCAATCAGAATCATGTAATAAAAATTTAAGGCCATGACCGAAATTCGAATCACAGAACTTTTGAATACCGAATCGATGCCCTTTGCATCTGAAATACCGCGCCATGTCTGATCACAACAGCATCTGAATCTTAGCGTTAACCGGACATTTCTATGGTTGCAGAGATTTTGTCCCTAAGAGGCGATTCGAAACCTTCGAGCTTTTGTAGATCCAGGCCTAATAGGTAACCATACAATTAGGCGCAATTTATATGATTGCATAAGCCGTGTATTAGGCTAAATTAGAATCAAATTCATTTTCGTGCATTAGCTCTCTAGACAGCCTCTTGCAATGTCATACTTGCTTGCTCTGTGCAAACGTAACCTTGAAACACGTCATAACATGCACAGACTTGACCGGTCGGCAGTCAACAGCGCCTCCCGACGAAGCGGATTTAATATACGTGCAACTGACAAACTTCCCTAAATTATAATTAAAAGTTCTATAAAAATAAGCTTGTGTCTTGCGAAGTGAAATGTCCTATTACACGCACTGATTTCTGACTCTTTTCTGAAAACTGTCATGCATTGGTTCATCTTTCGACACAGAGTCAATTTCTTTCTTGACATTTTATTTCACTTCTGTTTTGTTAACGGTTTATTTGTGAACTTCCTCCATAAATAAAAAGCACACACTGTATGTCATCGATATACTCCGACTTTCTCGTCAAAGAAGTGGATTTTGGTGTAAAAATGTGTTTTTCTACATTTTTTGTTTTGAAACATGGTCGTATAAATGCATTACTATTTAATTTGGTTAAGAATATTAATCCTGGATAAATTACTCTATCATTAACCTTCCGTAACACACATTACCAGAAAAGTATTGGAATGTCAAAGTCACATTCCTATGTTTGTGGAAAACAAGTGACCTTACAGGCTTTCAAGTTAAAATCGACTCAGTTTCAGAATATGAGCTAATGCGTGTAAATGAAATGCCAGATGCGCTGATATAGCCAGGCATTTTCAAATGTCTTAAGGTACTTGATTTTTTCATTGTAATAATTTTAGTTATACTTGTGAAAAGTTGACTCAATTGCGGGAATAAATACATATGCTTCGCCGGGAGCTGCCGCTCTAACTGCCGATCAGCCGACTGTGAGATAAAACGGTAGAAGATTCGATATGATTATGGTTCGGTATAAAACCGTATTATCACAGGTTTCAACGGTTTTCATTGTGAGATCATTGTAAAAATAATTGTATTAAAAAAGAGATTGATGGTGCAGAATAAATGCAGTTAAATCTAAGTAAATAATTATATTAAAATTGCATTGAAATCTCCTAAAAATATACATTGATAAACAAATATTCGATATATTAAAGAAAACAGCTGTATCTGCATAGTCTAGATAGGAAGTCATGGATATAATCATAATTATCTAAATGAAGATGGCGCGGTTTAGCCGATTGGTTCGGGACAACGCATTGCAAGTTGTGATCGCTACTCCAAACAAAAAGCAAACCCTGCGTACATTTGTTCCTTTTTATCCTTTATTCTACTTTCCTTTCCCTGAATTAATATCCGCTACAACACGTCAACGAAGCGCCTATCTCTCAGAAACCTGTCAGCGCCGACGAGATCAATTTCCAGCCTCAAATGAAAATTAAAAGCAAGAAAAGGAAGAGAGGTGGGAAAGCGGCGCCGCAAAGAGAAGATGCATCCATTCCGTTCTGTGGAAAAGAAAAAACGTTTCACTTTCATCACATATCTGTCATTTCAGATTGAATAACGCATTATTTTTTATTATTCAGAAGCGCTTGTCTCGTCACATAACCCGCCCCTACTCTCCCCCACTCAGCATCTAAGTCCATAATGTATATGACACAAGAGGGGGTGGTTTGTGGACGGCGTTGCTCCAATGGTGTGCTCGCAACAAAAGGAGGAAATGGGGTAGAAAGGAGGGGTAGAAAAAGAAGAGAATACAATAAAAAGAAGGGAAGAAAGGCGGATGAAACGCGAGAAAGAGAGAAGTAGAGAACGACAAATCGTGTAAGTGCTAAAATGCTTCGCTTTGATGTTCGCATACACCTTGTCCCGCGAAAAGGGAGAAGTAAATTCAATGAGTGTTCCTGCCTTGTGCATTTCAATTCAATTCATCTCATCTGCCTAAATGCAAAAGTTTTGTGCAGGTATATGTGGGAGAGGTTGGCCCATACAAGGAGGACGGACGGACGGACGGATGGTTGGATAGATGGAAAGAATGCCTTAATACGATGTTTCCACTGTGTACAAGCTCTGCAGCCTGGCGAGGCGAGTTGTCTTCAGTGTTTAATATCCTCCCGCCTACAATGACCACTCCGACGGCTGTTACCTTTGCAAGTACAAGAATGCTTCTGTATATCCTCCTCTCAAAGGAAAGCAAGATGGTGCTTGGTTATTATGTAAAGTGCTGTATTACACGATGAATTAACAAATGAAATAAAACCCTTACTGGCGCCATGCTGGACCGCCTACCTACACCACAAATAATACTTGCTGTAGTAAAAAAAAAAATTGAAACATTTGCTCTGGGTACTAATACATAACTTGAAATTTCAATATTTTAGGATGTAATAATACAACAGTTTTGTTAATTGGGAAGTAACGGTTTGTAGCAATGCAATAGAGAAGTGTAAAGTGTAGTGGAGTAGCGAAAGGGAACTTTTTATAGGATATAAAACAGTGTGGTGTATATAGAATGAGAGGAGGGTAAAGTGATTGTGGATAAAGAGTGTGGCGAAAGAGTGAAGAAGAAGATAAAGAAGTAAAGTAAAATATAATAAAATTGTTATAATAACTATTATAATTATAATTAATATTACTATTGAAATTAATAATAATATTGTTAACGATGTCAAAGTAATGAATTGGTAGGGTGAATGTCGTATTGATAAATGTCAATTAGATTCGCAAACAAAGAATATAACTAGTGTTGAAAAAATTGGCTAATATAAGACATAAATGTGAAATTTACACGAATATATTTATAAAGATGATATAATATAGAAGGATATTACGGAAAATAAAGAAACATATATAAGATCAATAATATAGTATATATAAATATAGACAGGGATAGATGCATCTAAGTAGTAATGTAAAATATCTAAGAAATGTACTGGTCACCAGTACAGTTTCCACCGGATACCGGTAAATAGTAGTTTATTAATTTACAGTTAAAGATTAAGTGGAAATAGTAGCTGGTTTCCAGCAATTAGGAAGTAGTTAAATGGAATTTAATTTTGTTATTTTTATTATTTTATAATTGTAACCTAGAAATAAGTATCATCTGGAAAATAATAATGTAAGAATTTAAATTTGAAATTTAGAAATAAAATGTTAGAGTTTGTAATATATGACTCGGTTTAGAAAACAAGGTACCGGGATGGAGTATTTCAGATTTTTATTTATTTATTTATTCCCTAAAACAAGCGAACCCGGCCAGGATCGATGGATTTTTTCGGGGCGTAAAAATCCTAAGTATGGCTTCCTTCGGAAGGGAAGCAAAGCCATGGGTCCCGTGTCGTACATTTACGGCACGAAAAAGAACCTCAAGCCTGAAACAGAGACCTCTGAGCAAAATTTGTCGGCAGTTTCACGCCCTGAGATGAATGGGACACTGATGACCTGAGATGTTAAAGAGCGTCCATAAATAAATCAATCAAAAAAAAATCTAAACCATAAATAGCTTTTACAAGTATGTAAGGACGGAAAAATTTAAATCGGTCTACAACTGCATCGTTTAAAATTTTCCATTTCCTCCTTATTATCATTGCTTTTCTATCATATGTTCGATGAATAATTGTAAAAAAATCCTTACAAACTACAAATAGCTAAATAAAGATGCTGTTTTTAACTTCAGCGCTTTACATTTTAAAGAGCATAAAAGTTAACATTTAAGATATTACTTCAAGTGTATGAATCCTCTAATACCTTGGAGCTCTCTAAAATCATGTCGATGTGCCTTTGAGTACTTTCAGTCTATACTTCTTAATTAATCATATTATTTGGATTAATTTATATGAAAACTATTTTTTTTCACGCAATCCACATTTTCGGCTATTTTTGTTTTTGTTTTTTTATTTTTATTTTTTCCCAAACTGCATGAGGAATTTTACAGAATTTATCAAAATTAATGGTCCAAACTGAAACGGCAAATGTATACGATAATAGAAGCAAAAACGTTTCAGTAAACATGGGTCCGCAAACGAGCCATATGCGAGATAATTATACTGCCTGGGACTCGATTACTTCAGTTCCTGTCATAAGTCAATAACAAACAATTGCCTTGCTGATGGTTGCTCCTGGACAGACAATCACACTTTGTCGTTGTCAGAGCAAGTATTATTTCTGTCTTTGTGTTATATAACTTTAGTTTTCAGCAAACAGTTCCGTATTTATTGGTAAGCCTTTATTATTAATTATATAGTGTTAGTGAAGTAAATGTAGTTTTAATGCACTGTATCAAAAGTTACCTTACAGGAAAGGAAAAAGTTTACAGAGATAATTCCAATACTGGAGATGAGGTTAAAGAAAATATCACAGCAAAAATTGCCACATTTTGGATGTAGGGCTATGGACGTTGAATAAAATTTTGTTAAAAATGTCAGAAATGTGTGCAAATGGGCACCACTTGGAATAAATCTAATAATGCAGAAATATACATAATGAAATATCACTAATTTTGAGCGTGGCTAATATTATTCAAAGTTAAGCCTGTAGAAATGCGAGGGAAACTTGCACTGGAGCGTCTGGTGTGATCTAATGCGGATCAAAAACAGTTGCTTTATAATTACGTATATGCCTTTATGTAAAGTTTTATGCAAATTTTGTCAAAGGATTTGAATATAAGTTAAATTTTGTGTAAAAACCGAAAGTCTCTCTAAAAGTATATCTATCCTATTGCGGGTTCAAACCCGGCGAGGATCGATAGATTTTTTCGAGCGTAAAAATCCAAAGTATAGCTTTCTTCGGAAGGGAAGTAAAACCGTGGGCCCCTTGTCGTAGATCTACGGCATGTAAAGAACTTCAAGCGTGAAAGAAGAGGCCTCTGGGCAAAATTTATTGGCTGTTTCACGTACTGAATTGAATGAAGAGCGTCCGTAAATAAACCAAACCAACAAATTCCTAAAATTATTGTTTTTATTTTTTCGATTTAATTTTTATTCTAGCTCTAGATTGCAAACATGCATTAATTACTTTTATATTTTGTTCATCCTGTATTGAATATACTTAAGTGAACTATGAAACGGTTCCTACCACTACCCACCCTCCACTGAAATGTATATAAAATACATATCTTGTAAACCTAATGAAAATATTTTTTGCATTTTCATTGGTAATGTAAATATTATGCATACATACATGTGTGTGTGTGTGTGTGTGTGTGTGTGTTTCAAGAAGTATAACTTAATGTGTTAACTGTATTTCGTAAAAGAGAAAGTTATCTGGTGTAACTGTCTACGGTAGCCCTGCCAGAAAGGGGCCAGAACCAAGGAGCTATTCAAAGGAAGGGGACAAGTGCTATACCCCTTCTTAAAGGACAAGGGGTAATAAAATCCAGGCTCTCTAATACCATAGAACAATGAACTCGGCAGCGGTTAATACAGTTATCTTTAAACCAACCAATGTAAATATATGTTTTAAAGTTCAAATAGCAGCGGGTGGCATGCGTTGGCAGGTAAATTTAAACTAGCCAATAGTATATGAATATTTTGAATTTTTAAAACGAGGCGTGAGACGTGCTCGTGCTTCTGTGACCCCCTTTCACATGGTGAGCCAACTTCTAATTAAAATGAATCGAATATACAAGGAGACGTTCCAAAATCTCTGTTCGCGTTTTAAGTTTTATGTAACCTCTACAATTAATGTGGGCACTGCAATAAGTTCTACTTCGAACGCAGTTGTCAGTTTTTCTCCTTGTAAATCGCGGCAAATACCGTACACAGAACGCGAAAGACCTTGCGAATAATAAATTACCATATATTCATGTACTAATCGCGTGATTACCAACACAGTTTATATATCCTCTCCCAGTCCATTTGAGCACGAGTCATAAAAAAGTGGAACAACCCTGAGATATGACGTGTAGGCAACCGCAGCAATTAACGATATGCTACTACAACATATGGTAATCAGCAACTAAATTGGCGCCCAACTTGGGGCTGCCATGCCAAGCCGCTTCAACTATAGAGTATGTCCAGATAGTGTGTGCAACATTTCAAATGACATTAGTGTGTTGGTTCTTGCTTAATAAACTTATTCTTCTGCCTCATAAAATTATAATTTTCAAATGCTACTTCTACTGCATTCAAATGTCTGAAGTATTAAGCCTTTTTCAATGTCTTAGGTTATTTATTATAAAATAATTCAGTGAACTATTGATATTTTTTCGAAATATTTGCACTATATTTAAATGATTTGAAGTCATTACAGCTTAATATGAAAGTTAATATGGGTTTCAAGCATAATTTCTGTAGTTCAGACCATCTCTTGCACATAACATCTGTATTTTATTAACACAACACTTACTTTGTGTGTGCAAGCGAATGGAAATAGAGAACTCTGGCAGAGAACAGCACTTCACAAGCATTCAGCTCATTTCTGATGATATGGAAGCATTCAGAATAAATCATTTTAATTTTCACACACGTTTCCAGGGGAAAGATACTCCCCGCACATAACAAAGCACATCTGCCGACAGAGACCAATACTGAGGGGTGCTGTTTGAGCTATCGCATGTCACATTTCGAAAGGAATGTATAGGTGTGTGTGTGTGTGTTGTAAAGAAGGGGAAAAAAAATGAATACAGAGGCAGTTCCGCAATTTCTGTTAGATCACAGATGCAAAACTAAACGTGGAAAAGTTATAGCTGTCTCAATTTTTAATCTGTACAGAAAAATCATCCGGAAAAATTGAATCTCTAGAAATGACTTTTTGTATCCTGTGACTTTTTATATCCTATATACCTTGCTTAGGCATTTATACATTTTATTTGGGGAAATTTTGCTTTCTTTGAATACTTGTTTGAAATTATATTATATACAATCCAATTTCGAAACCAATTTAGCACCATAAGAAATAAAGCGGTTCTTTTAATTTCGTTTTTCCTCTTAAATAACGCAAATAAATTTAATCACCAAATGTTTGGTTAATTATATTTTGAAATGCAACACAATTATTCCTTAATGATTTTTTTCTTCCAAAAGAGAGTGATTTCAATTTGATGAACTAGACAAAAGTTTTATAGCTAATTCTAGTCGGTCCTGGTAGTGTAGTGGTTACCATACTTGCCTTTAAACCAAAGATCGCGGGTTCGATCCCGGCCAGGACCGATGAATTTTATCGGGCGTAAAAATCCTAAGTATGGGCTTCCTTCGGAAGGAAAGTAAAGCCGTGGATCCCGTGTCGTACATTTACGGCACGAAAAAGAACCTCAAGCCTGAAAGAAGAGGTCTCTGAGCAAAATTTGTCGGCCGTTTCACGTCCTGAATTGAATGAGACGCTGAGACCTGAGGTGTTAAAGAGCGTCTGTCAATAAACCAAATAAAAAAAAATTCACCTTTGGCCGTCCATTCTGACCTTGGGTCTTTTCGAAGTTTTAAAATGTCACGTGGTCGAATCCTGGGAATTTTCCGATCTCTCATTTCATATCTTGTCATTTCGATTGGTTCTGTTACAGAGTCGAAAGTGCCAGGGCGAGGTGGGCTGGCATGGTGACTTCCGTTTAGGAAAGGTTTCTGCCCCGACGTCTGACATTGAAGCGGATTTCACGAGGGGTTCGAACAATTCAGCAGAGGGTTCCAATGGCGTCGGAGTATTCTGGACCCCACCTGCGTCCGCGCAGTCACAACCCGTAGATCCTGGTGTGTCCCTTCCTCCCGAAGGGGCTTAGGCACAAAGGGCTGTCGTGAACAAGTTTCAAGCACCGAAAGTGCTCTGATCTCCAGACCATCCAGTTATCACTTTTTCGTTCTATTCAGCGGGTGAATCAAAGTGCATTCTTACGCTCACAACACGTTCTATGGTGATTTAGATATAACCTATCATTTCATCTCAGTCTTTCATAGTCAATGAGAGTGACCAGCATTATGCGTAAAATCATAAACATTCACGTACATGGCGGTCAGTGGGAGATTCGCTGTAAATTTTTTATGCTCCAAAAATATGGCATAAACTTTTGGAGAACCTGAGAGAGTAATAGATAAACTGATGCGCACCCTACACTAATATCATACTTCATGGAACAAATTCGTAATTTTTCTATTAAATCAACCCATAGCAAACGAACTGTGTGTGTGTGTATTAATAAAACAAAGCTATATCTCTAAGTTAATTTCTATAGCAATATATATCATCTTTATCTGTCAATGTCCAACAAAATACAGATGTATATTTTCTAAATAAACACTTAAAACTAAGAAAGAATAAAAGTTTTTGATTTTTTTTAATTTATTTATTTACGGACGCTCTTTAACATCTCAGGTCATCAGCGTCCCATTCAACTCAGAGCGTGAAACGGCCGACAAATTTTGCTCAGAGGCCTCTCTTTCAGGCTTGAGGTTCTTTTTCGTGCCGTAAATGTACAACACGGGACCCTCGGCTTTACTTTCCTTCCGAAAGAAGCCATACTTACGATTTTCACGCCCGAAAAAATCCATAGATACTGGCCGGGTTCGAACCCGCGATCTTGGGTGTAGGAGAAGAGAGGAATAACAGAGGTGTCTTGCATCAAAGATATAGATGCTTACAGTGTGTATTAAATGGAAATAGTTCATGATCAAAATTATCACGACTTTACAGCGAGTCAGTTAAAATGAATGAAATGAATATGAAGATTCTAGATCTGAGAATTTGTTGTGTAGGGTGGGAGAGCTGCTCGGAAAGGTAAAAAGAAAGAAAGATAGAAGGAAATACTAGACGATATTGTAAATATAAGTATTTTTTTAACAAAATGTACTTTCGTTATTTGTTTAACTACTCTCTGTAGATGTCAGGGTATCGTACTCTCGAAGCCGATACCCTTCAAGTCAAAGTCCAAGGTCAAAAGTCATTCATTCAAACTGACTCGCCATAAAGTTCAAGGTCGTCCATTATATAAGAGGGGTATAAAACTGACTATGGAGTGGGTTCTACCTCAAAGATTAGCCCGTGCACCAATTGTTTAGTAGAAATTTTG
The DNA here is from genome assembly GCA_030762175.1 of Metallyticus violacea. Classification (NCBI taxonomy): domain Eukaryota; kingdom Metazoa; phylum Arthropoda; class Insecta; order Mantodea; family Metallyticidae; genus Metallyticus; species Metallyticus violacea. The sequence goes on from CM060844.1 coordinate 86,520,343, forward strand.
AAATAAAAAAAGCACACCTATAGCTGAAACAAAACACTCCCAGGACAGTGGCTATCTACAGACAGCAAAACTACAAATGATTAACAGTAAACAGCATTAGGCTATAGACTCACTAAGGAAATCAGAACTGGAATATAACAATTGGTTGAAGAAAGCCCAAAAATGAATGAATTCTAATACATTTGACCATCACCTTGCCAAACAAGCTTAACAAAGCAGAAACACAGGTTGATATCTAATAAAATTGAAGTGAAAACTTTAATAAACGCATTGCTGAAAGTAAAATCACAACCAAAGGAACAGAAACGCGGAAATATTTATCACAAATTTGTCAAAACTAATTCTCAATATCTTTCTCTCTGATGTACTCACCACAATACGCTTAGAGCATGGAAGAAGCATATTTCCATTGATTAAACATAACTTGAGATTCAACCTGTGCCTACAATGGAGGGGAACAAGATGCTGGGTTCCCTTTTGTTAAAGTATATGGAGTACTACAGAGATAGACAAATTAAAAAGAGGAGGAGGTACATGGGCGCCAAACAAAAAGGAGTATCCAATTTCTAAATAAATATTATAGCTACGTTAAACCGATTGATTTTAATAATAACTAGAAATAGGGCTTAGAATACGTTGAATATTGCGAATATAAATCTTGTAAATATCAATAGTTTTCCATATAACAAACTGAAACCATAATTAACCTACGTTTTAACTCGTAAATACTGCAATAACACCACTGGTAAATGGTCAAATAATTTTAGCTTAATCATTGATTTTTTAAAATCAATAATATTATGAGAGATGCACCAAAAATTGTAAATAATAAGTGAAAACCCAAACTAGTAATTTTTGTATTGAAGCTTGTTGTTCAGTAATATAAATATAAAATTGAGTTTTCTTGTAAACTGTGCTACATTTTTAACGTTCAGAAAATTCAAAATAATAACAGGTGATTAAATACATGTTAGAGTTCTATATTTATTTTATTAATATGCATTTGTGCTGTTGTGCCTATTATGAATTTCTCTAATCAAAGCAAATTTTTTACTATTAGTTTTGTAAAATGAAGCTTCTCTGTACATTAAAAGGCAATTATTCATTTTTCTCTAGGATAAAAACAAAAATATAATCTTAAAAGTTTAATTTTTTTAATTACAGATACATTTTACTTGGCTCCAGATAATAGTGCCTTAGCTAAGTGGAAAATAAACATTCAAAATACATTGAAATTACTAAGCATCTTACAGCGATCTGATTTATTGCACAATATATCTAGTTCGTTTCTCAGTTCTATTCAGAATTTAAATCAATATTTAGACAAGTAGTGGTTTTAATTACCACAAAAGCACTATTATTAATATTAAAACTAGATAAAATTATTTAATATATACCGAGGTGCGAAAAATTGTATACATACTTTCACAGTAGATATCTATTTAATATATTTCAAAGTTGTACCGAAAAAAACAGTAATGTGTAGTATGATGTTCTGTAAATAAACAGATGTGACTCTCATACATTATGATAGCTTTGTTGTGTGACAGATAAATCAACAGTGAACAAATGAAGACAAGATTATCGTTTAATATACCGTGGTATTATCAAATCAGCGAAGTTGAACGTTTTCATCCCAAGACTCTTGCATGGATTAAATGAAGATGACCCTGATCGGAGAATGCAGCACTGTGAGTGTATTCGGAACATGGTGCAAGAGGATGAGACCTTCGTAGAGAAAGTTGTTTGGTCCAATGAGATTTAAGTTGAACGCAAGTGTTAACCGGCATAACTGCGTCTAATGGTGTGCAAACAATCCACACGTTATTTTGGAATACGCTGTTAAAATACCTGAAATTAATGTTTGGTGTGGGTTGTCATCTAAAGTCTAATTGAACCATTGTTTTTTGAATGAACAGTAACTGGCCCAGTGTATCTGAACATGATACGCACATCCGTCTTACCCGCTATTCATGCATTCTATGGAAATGAGGAATTTTACTTCCAACAGGATGGTGCACCACCACATTACCATCGAGATGTACGTGCGTACCTTGATGACAATATTCCAAGGCACTGGATAGGACGAAGAGGTCCGATTGAGTTTCCACCGCGTTCTCCAGATCCAACTCCGTTGGACTTCTACCTATGGGGAACTCTTAAGGATGTTGTGTACCGTAGAAAACCAGCTACACTGACAGCACTTCGGGAAGAAAATGAAACGGCATGTACTGCAATCGCTGAGGACACTTTCGCAAACCTTGCTCAGTCAGTAGTTTAACGTATTCAGAAGTGTATCGACGTCGATGATATGCATTTTGAGCTACTGTTGTAACTGTAAAAGTGTAAGATGATTAGTGCTCATCATTTTCTGTTTGTGTGAATTCAGTTTTGTGTATGTATTTTGCCCCCCCCCTGTATATTAAGTTAAAAAAACAAGAAATTTTCACAAAGTACCCAATGTGCGCTAGGTGAGATGAAATAATAAATTAATCGTGCCAACTATCACTTTTATTATACTTTAAAACATGCAGAATCATAGCAGGAATGAAATAGACACGCTGCACTTAACTTTATTCTTTTGGAAGATAGGTGCGGGATTTTGCGACACCCTCTGTAGATATACACAACAATATCTCCCTACATCCCTTTCATCTGGTTCTCTTTCTGAACAGAATCGCATTTGCTTATATAGGTGCACATTTGCAGACGTGAAAAGGATCCTTAGTGTGTTATACGAGTGGATGGATAGATACATCGCGTGTATTGCAGACAACTCTTGTGTCGTCTCCTGCAATATGCTGGAATCTCTTCCCGTGTTGGATTCACACATAGAAAATCATATGATCCTGGATTCGTATAGGGAGGACCTGCGATAACTTGCCAGATAAAACACTAATATTGTATAATTAACCCAGGCAAAACTCATCGAGTATCTTAACTTAGAAATACTGTTCAAAAATGCTTCTAGACGTAACTAGCATAATTATTATGCATGTTTCGATATATTAACTGCAGTATTACTCTGTAAACTACATCTAGGAATAGAACATCTTATAATTTAGAATAATACTATTTTACACCTATAGTCTATCAGCAAATAATTTACAGAAGAATGGCAAACACAAGTAGTAATTTATGAGTATAATGATGGTTAAAAAAGTGGAGAGTATGAAGGGCCTATCCTTGTAATGTTAAATTTACCAAATTCAGTTCCTATTTTCTCAAGCACTATTAAACCCAGTAAAATGTAACTTTTAAAGCATACAGATGCACATAATTAAAATTTTGTTTTTCTATTATCACTGCTATACCATGACTCTGAAGTAAATTATAACATATTTTCAATTCTTTGCTTTTTTCCTATTTTTTTTTTCCAGCATTTAATTTTTTTACCTTATCACGTTTTACCCCAGCCCTACCATAACAGCTTCTAATCATCACAATAATGTGATAATAGAAAAACAAAATTTAATTATGTGCATCTGTATGCTGTAAAAGTTTTCTCAAGTTTTCCATTTTTACACTTTTATTACCACTTGTTCATGATATCAAGGACTATTAAACCAGACGTTTCGTCCACAACTGTGGTGAACATCTTCAGTGATGTGCTTGTAGCGATCTTCTTGGAGACGAGGTAGTGACTAATTTTAATCAGTTATTGGCTATAGCTGAAATGGTTAGTTGCGAAAAAATGTCTGTTTTAAAGGAAATTGATTCTATGAGAGCAAAAATCGTTACAATTGTTTCGCATTAGAAGAAATCCCAAAAGTTTTAAATATCATTCTTGGCTTTCCCTGATTCTCTCGGATCTTCTAGGGGAATATACTGCTTCTAACCTTTGAGTTTTTTCTCTTGTTTGTTTTTTGCCGTTTTTATACTCTTCTGCCATTTGCATGATATTTTATTTGTTAGCTCGTTCAATGCCCTAAAATCATCTTCGTCTCTCATGATGTTCCAGATGCGTTTCCCAGCAAGTAGTCGACTTTCCTCTGCTACAAATGACTGGTATTTAGGGCATTCAAATGAGATATGTTCGGTGTATCGATCACGTTACAGTCCGTGCTAAGAATTTAAATATAACATCTCTAAACGCGGCTTATAAAATTGTAATAATTGTATATTGGTTTTTCATGCAAGCTAGCGATAGAAGAATGTCGAATGCCAGTAGTGGAGAAGAGCAAAATACGGGTGTAAGACTATTTCATGAATAGAAGAAAAATAAAAGCGATATGTATTTAAAATTAGCGCACAGAATATTAACACTTGTATAAAATGTTATACTTATGAATGTCTATTCTATTCAGAAACCGTGAGACTGAAATAGACAAACGTTGACTATTACAATCATTGTATTGTTCGATTTCTAACGCCAACTGAGAAAAAAAAAATATAACATACAGTGTCTCTATTTTTCTTTGTATTCTGTGGTTTGGAATTCCTAATGATAAGATCAAATTGCACATTTGATGAATCACCAAAACGCTTTGAAGAACCCTCCACTTTGCATTATGATTGTACATTGTCCATGCTTTTGTTCTATCAATAGCTCCCCACCGTCTCTAGCAAAGTGGTCATTTTTTTTTTTTTCGTACATGGGACCCGTGGCTTTACTTCCCTTCCGAAGGAAGGCATTCACGCCCGAAAAAAATCCATCGATCCTGGCCGGGTTTGAACCCGCGATCTTGGGTTTAGAAGGCAAGTATGGTTACCACTATACCACCAGGACCGACTAAAAGTGGTCAGTGATGCGTGTCCAGGAGTTATATAGTGAAGGTATAGTTGGCTATACTGACCACAAGACAAATGCACGTCGCGTGATTAAAACGGTTTTGATAATTTTTCTCCTCGATAATTTCACTGCGTAATCCGGCTGTGATTGGTCAAAACGATTTAAGATCACATCACATGAGTGAAATGACGATTATAAACGAAGAAAGAGAGGAAAATAGTTGAAAAGATGGAATGAACAGCTGAACATGGAGAGGAACTAACTAGTAATTATATTCAGAGATCAAGCACATAGTTTTGAAAATTATTTTAAAATTGAATTGAACAAAACATCGTGTACGTAAGGTTTTCTGTATCGTTAATACCGCATTTTAATGCAAGTCAGATAAAATAAGCAGTATAGCTCTTTAAGAGGGGAAACCAATGCAATTTTGCCTAACTCGCAATGACTTCCTGTATAAGGTAAGAGTATTGTGAGAATTCGCTTTTACCTGCGTTTGCCATTTCTAAAATTGAACACGTGGCGCAAATTGAGATTCCAATCTCGTGATAAACTTATATTTTTGAACGAAAAAAAAAACAAACAAAAGCACTGTGAAACTGAAATCCCTATCTGGTGGTGTTCATTATTAGAAATCAGCTGGAGGTGTTAGAAGGAAGCAGACGTTGTTTTTACGTGTTTTCCCCTGCCATCCGGCCAGCCAGTCAGTCCCCCGGGGACTTGTGTTAATCCGAATGAAAGCCGAGGTATTGTGCAGTCCTAATGGAGGAGTAAGCAGACAAGGGCTGCCGTTGTGTGCTGGAATAAAAGAATTGAGGCGGTGTGTGGCAATATTTGTGGCTCCCTCTCCTTGAATATTCATGGTCTAGAGCTTCACTTGGGAAATTGTCGTGAAATCAGTGAGATTGAATTGAAGAGGGCTGCACATTATAGCTCGTGGGTGTAGTCCACATGCAGCGGAAATGTGCGCTCTGCATTTATAAAAAAAAAAAATTGCAGAGGGGCTGAGAGAGCGTAAACGCTACATTGCCTCTCTATGCAAATTTCTTCTTAATGCTTAAAGTGGTCTGAACTAAAAAAATATTATGTAGTTTAGCCTGTGAAAGCATCGTTGTGTGTAGTTAAATTCGTTTCTCATAACTCGAAATAGTTCTGAAGTTCCAAAAAGCAGTTTAGCAAGCTATGAATACTATTAACTCTTCCAGCTTTATTCTGTTTGATGAGGAAACAGGAACAATCAGCTATTGTACAAAGTAGAGTATTGTACAGTTAGGTTATTTTAAATATGGTCCGCCCGAGCACAGCTGCTTTCTGGGAAAGCGGAACCGCCACAACTGCATAAAGAGAGATGGAATGCCGCACGTAAAGTGTGTATTTTTATTTTAGTATTGATGTTATTACTGAAAGCATAAAATGTTACTGTATTAAAAAAATAATAATAATAAATACTCTGTAATAACAGATATTGAAAAGGGTGCCCCTCAGCGGTAGTAAATTGCCGGCATCTTCTTACCAAATCGTCTTACTATTTCCTTGCAAGAATCATCGTTCTTCAAGAGGCGTTTTATGTCATGGCATAATTAGTGAAGAACAATTAACACAACTTTGAACACAATGAAAGTACCGAGTAACACACGAACGTATAACCACTCGCTGACAAAGCCTCCCTCAAACCAACAGCAAACTGTTATTTGTACATTCATTACTTGTGCTCAAATAATCTCACTAGCTTTTCAAATCAAAGTTCATAACCAGTTTTGAACTTGAATGATTCTTCTCTGTTGTTGATGAAAATAACAATGCAACATCCATTCGTGAAAGAACTGTCAAAATGTGCATACAAATCCTGTAATAAGATTAACTCACTAACGAATCAATTATGAATGTCAGTGTTTTGTATATTACTTCAATTCCACTTGTTACAATGTTGTCGAGATACTTTCAGATTCTAGTATTATAATGTCCCCCTCGGCGATCTGGCATCAGCGGATCTGAGACTGTTATAATATGCTAAATTGGTTGTAAAACTCCCAGAAAAAGTCTACATAAAATACAGACTTACATCTTATGTAGAAAGACTGTAAAAATATGCGGGGAAAAAACTATCGATAAACTTTTTTAGAACTGGAGAACTAATACATTTATTTAAATGTAGTTTACTGCAAAAGACGAAGGAACTCAATAAACTTTTATGGTAAATAAAAGTTTATATGAGGATGGATTGATACGAGTAAGTGTGGTAATATTAAATTTTTAAAACAAAAATTTAATTCTCAACTTAATTTCGCATTAATTCTACTTTTTTACCTTAAATGCTTTCGAACTGTGCATAATAACGCGCAGAAACCTCTTCTATTGACAAAAATGTCTTCCCTCCAAACCAATTTTTGAAGTTAGGAAAGAGAAAAAGTCACATGGGTCCAAATTTGGGGATTACCGTGGATGGGAAACTATTGTAAAGCCCAGTTCGAGCACTTCTGTCATCACATCGGCCGACTTGTGAGCTGACGCATTGTCCTGCAGGAAGAGTATCATTGATTGCTTTCGCTTCAACTCACCATGCAAACGGTCCAGTAACGTTGCCAGTCACTTTTGACCCTTTTTCACATAATCAATCGTGACGATACTCTGTGAGTCACAAGAAAAGGTTGTTCAACCTACAAAAGGTGTTGGCTTTTTTCATTGCACTTTCGTCTTCGCCAACCCAATGTTTTTACTGCCATTTTGTCTCCGAGGTGTAGGTCGGATCCAAGTGTCGTCTGCAGTCACAAAACGAGTTAGAAGTCATTTCAATTATGGTGCAAATGTTCCAAACGCGAATTTGAAATGTTCCTTTCTCGAGCGTTTTTGTTCTTGAACAAAATGCGCACTCATCTTCTTCATATGTAAAACATCAAGCGGGATATTTACAGTTGTCTACCATCTCAGCAATCTCAGAATATTAATACGACGGTCTTCTATCATAATAACATTAATTTTATCGACAATTTCTTCAGAAGAAACCTCAATCTGTCGTCCGAACGTGGAGCCTCTCCAGTGCTTGTACGGCCACGTTTAAATTAATGTATCCAGTAATTAATAGTCTTGAGTGCTAGTGCAAAATCCTCATGAACTTCTTTTGTCTCGGTTTATTTTTTTAAATAAAAATATTTTTATCACTCACTGCACAAGATCCTAGTTTTTATCAATTTCTACGAAACGTGTTGTAGCGATCATTTAAGATACCTGCCAACAAAGACATGTTTTAAAAATTAAACAAAACTGTTACAAGAATAATGCTTAACAACAATAATGTTGCATAATAAATATTCTCATCATTTAGTCGAAATTTAAACAGATTTATCAGTTCACCCTCATATGCACTTAGTGTGTTTCGATAGCTGTCTCGATGTTGTTCTGTCTCCCGCCAGGAGTTTCCCCACCATCTCAGATGTGACATTTTCACAAGCACCGATCCTTTTTCGACGTAGTTCAAGCAGTACAACTACTGGAATTTTGTAGTCGTTGTCTTTTAAACGAGGTAGGTCAAAAAGTTTCCGGCCTAACCATTTTTAAGTATGATAAAGACAAAAGATTTATTTCACTTTTCAAAATAGTTTCCCTTTATTACAACACACTTTTCATATATTTGAATTAGCATTTCAATTCCCCCCTCCCGAAATTGTCAGAAGTCTTGTCTGCAAAATGGACATTAACAGCATCCATCATTTGCTTCCTCGAAAGCCCTTCTTGAGTTTTGAGAAGAGGAAACAGTCAATGGGGTCTAGACCTGGGCTGTAGGGTGGATGGTCGATCTCTTTGAAGCCACATTTCTCCACAGTTTCCTTTGCAACAAGAGCTGTGTGCACAGGTGCGTCGTCGTGAAGAAGGTGCACACCATCACTCAGCATTCCTCGCATTTTCTCTTTGATGGAAACACCCAGCCAGCATAGTACTCCTCATTTACTGTGGTGTTCCTCATCTTGAAGTTAATGAAAAGTGTTCCTTCACAGTCCCAAAAGATTGTGGTCATGATCTTCTTGGTTGACTGAGTGACCTTGGCCTTTAGAGGCGGTGTTTCACCAGGTTTACGCCACTCCATTGATTCTCTTTTGGACAATGGATCATAGTAGAAGATCATAGTTTCATCTCTGTAACAATGGTTTGCAGAACTTATCTCTCGTTGCCACAGCAGAGCTCCAAAAATGCCTGACAACAGTTGACAAGTTGCTGCTTTTGAACTGAGGACAGAAGTCTAGGCACCATCTTGCACTAACATATATATGTTTAAATTTTTATGAAAAATTCGAAGAACTGTTGTTTAAGAAAGGCCCACTCAACTTTCCTGTTATTTCTGTAACTTTAAGCCGCCGGTCTTCAATAATTTTTCCTTCCACAAGAGGGTTTTTTTCAGTAGTGAGCACCTCCAAGAGCCGATCTGCACGCTCTTCGTCTTCATTTTCTCGACACATTCGAAAAATTTTGGTTCATACTTTTACGGCAGAATATGAGGAGGACTCTTCCCCATTTACACCGTTCGATCGCTGTTTAATTTCATTTGGAGTAAATTTTTCTTTTGTGAACAATTTAATAACAGCTCGATACTCCATTTTGAACATGTCACAATCTTCTATACATAACCTTCTTTATGCAACTATACCTGAACTACTGATCACAGCGGAGCGAAAGTTATCGCTGCAATTATTTACTTAACAGAAAAGGGTATTGTGAAGGCGATGATCTTTATCAGCGAGGCCGGAAGCTAATGGAACTACTCTCGTATTTCACCAAAGAAAATATCCAACGCAGCTGGATTTGGGGATTGGTGATGCTATGGGTAGACCGCGTGCAATCTTATATCGGGCAGCTCCTACTTGTCTGGTATCTGAGGAATGGCATACTTTTCAGCATATGCAGATTAACATTTCCATTTATTGCTTTTACATTGATCGCTTGTTGCATCATACATTGCTTTTAGGGCTTTCTCGCCCAACTTTTCTCGTGGATTTGCTGAACCCCATATTCGGCTATATTTGCTGACAACATCAGAAACTGACATTGTGATAATTTTATGCATATAATAATCTATCTGGCATATAACATTTAAATACGATTTTCTAAAAGTTTTAGCTGAATTTCTTTTCCATTTTGAAGATATTGTTATATGCTGCTTCATTTAAAGTCGATGACCTCTTTTTATTTCATCGCTTCAAATTCTTAATCTTTTATTTTGCCAATTGTTTCATTCGCTGCTCTTTTAATTCAACTTATGTCATGTACTGTCACGCTTGTGGTGTGAGCCGAAAGGGGCGTAACGATTGGAGCACTTAGAGGTACAATTAAAGAGAATTTACTGCCATTGCGACTTCTTTTATTGAATATTAATAATAAATTCGCATCTCCTCTGATGCTGAAGGCTTCGTTAACTGACAGCTAGAAGTCAGGCCATTAAGGCTGAACGGGCCGTTACCTTAGAGGTGATGTCTCGCAGAGCTGAGGGTGCAGAGTGGCCAGCGGCAACTTAAGATAGCACAGGCGACAAGCGACGGAACAGACACTTGTTGATAGCTTCACAAACATCTGGAGGGATCTTTACATTATGTTGTAAACGTTATGTTGTAGGTTTGAATTATAGTGGCCAATGAGAAGAGGTGTACGAAGAATCAAAGTTCAAACTAATTCTGCTGGTTCCATCACAAATTCTTTTGAGTCGTCTATGGAGTGGCAAACCAAATGAATGTATATAAGTGAGGCGGTGTAGAAATATAAAATATAAAATATTCAAGCAAATAGAAGTAACTGTTCGCATAATAATTTTGACCAATTACCAATTTAATGCAATCTCTTGACTGTACATGTAACAATGCCATTCTTTTTCTATATCATCACCGTCGTCTTTTATCGCCCTCTACATATTACACAGTTTCTTTTCCATTTTGAAGATATATACTTATTTTTTTAAAATCGAAGCCTTATTTTTATTTCATCCATCCAAATTCTTAATCTTTTTTATGCTACTTTTTCTTTTTGCCAATTGCTTCATCCGCTGCTCTTGAAAATTAATCCATTCTTTTTATATCTCATCTCTTTTAATTAAAGGTATACCATATAGCATTTTTTTCTATATCATAATCATCGTTGTCGTTGCTATTGTCATTCTCTTCGTCTTCTCTCTCTCTCTCTCTCTCTCTCTCTCTCTCAATATATATTACATAGTCTTTCTTTATAAAAAATTGATCATTCGATTCCGGCAATAAATTTCTTTTTAAATAGTTGCATATTGTCTTTATTCGTTCTCATCCCCCCCCTTTGTCTAAGGCCCCATTTTCAATGTTACTAAATAGTGACTAGAAGATATACAATTTCCTCTGTACTCTATGGTAAGTATAAATTAGTACATTTTACTTGGAGTTATATAATATATTAATGACTTATGGTTAATGGCATTTCAAGTATAATATAAATTTCTTTTGTTTTTAAAAACATATTTGTGATTTTAAATTTATTGTATGTATAGTACGTTCTTTGAATTTGTAGCCGTTTTCGTTTGTTTTCCTGCGTAAAGGAACAAACGAATGGTATTTAACACCCGTTTTTGCTACAGAGGCACCATAGGCGATGGACACTGATGATACACGAGATGAAATGATATATTGGGAAAGGATTTTTTTTATTAAGGAAGGAAACGTTCCAGGCCTAAGTTTAGGGTACCTCTCCGGCATTTTCCAGTTATGAGGACTGAGGAAAACTTGGAAAAAACCTCAGTCAGGGAGGACGGTCCTGGCGGGATTCGAACCTCAGACCTCCCGCTCACGAGTCTACGCCTGCGTAAAGGAGGAAGCAACTTTTGGAATATGCGTTGTTCTGTTTCCGCAACTAATTTGAAGTTTTATCTCACCTTCCTGCTAGCTTTGGCCAGACAGCAGAGAAAAGTTAGCTGTTTAACAAAAACCCAAATCAGGATATGGTAGTATTAATATCCGTTACTTTATACTAATAAATAGAAATTCACATGAAATTTAGTTTACTGTTCATCAGAACCATTTAAATGTAGAACACATTCTCAGTCTTTAGAGCCTGCAAATCACACACAGTTATCAGTCCAAAAGTTAGCGTAAATTTATGTAAAAATTTTAAGTGTTTCAATCCAAAAACCATGCACTTAATTTTTCTATCGAGTGTTTGTCCTTTAACAGAAACATTTGCTGTTAGCATTTCATATTTCTTGCACTTTAAAATGTTACACACTTGATTTAGTTTTCATCTTTACTGAAATAATAGTGACAAAAAATATCCATTTGTCTTCGCAAACGCTGTCTTTAGTCCTCTGTGCTTTTAACCATTTATTTGTACCTTTTGATATTCCCGCTTTGACATCAACTGTAAGTGCGATACAAATGTGTAAAGTAGGGGTATTTCTTTAAGAGTTTATTAAAGCATCCAAAAGAACCAACGTTAAGAAAAGTTACATGGGAGCATAAAGAATTTTCTTACTAAGAAAAGAAAAACAGAATGTGCAAGGAATGAAATGTGGAAGGCATAAGAAAATGAAGAAAATTAGAAGAAAAGCAGGGGGGAGGAAAAAGAAGAAATGCTGGAGGGCAAAATAAAAGACTCTCGCCCGCAAAAGCAGGAATAAGTCAAGGTAGCTGCCATTTTGTTCGTGTGCCCGTTGTGTTTGGCCACAACAGCAGCAGCAGCAGCGCCGCGTATTGAACAGAAGAGGAACTTTGCCGCTTGGGACTGACTTGCTGAATGCCTTTCGGGGAGGACAAAAATTCAGCTCCTACCATTGTCACCTATTCTTCAATCCAACATTCCCCCCTCCCGCAACCACCAGACCGCGATTCCCCTGCTATTGCTACTGGTGCGTTGTTGTGTATTTTTCTACATGTACAGGGTGGAAAAATATCGGCATCCGGACACAGTGTCACTCAATAATTAAAAACAGATAGCACTTCGTAGTGGGGTAGATATTTCTACTTGTCTCAAGTCGAGTAGGTTTTTTTTTGTTTTATGAATTAAGGAAAATGTAATATGCTATATGAACTAATTAAGCAGTAAAAAATATATTCCTATTTATTTTATTTCAGTATTTAAAATGAACGCAAGAAATAATTCAATCTATATATAAAGGATATTAATTAAAATTAAAAATAGTGAAAAAAAAAAATATAATGGCAAATCGAAGACTCCGTCTAGGAGTTCCATTGCCTCCAGTGCTGAAAACCATATACAGTAAGGTTATTTGATTAATGGGCCGCAGAACGCCTCAATCTCAACATGTCTCAGGTCGAGTAGGTTCTTTTTTATTTTACAAATTAAGAAAAAATTAATATGCTGTATAAACTAATTAACCAGGAAGAAAATGTGCGGGTTTAATTTAAATTTCATAATAATTAATGATACAAATTTTAATTTAGTGTTTAAAACAAAGGAAAAAATAATTCAAAGCACATATAAAGGATGTTAATTCAAATAAAAAGTGGTGAAAAACATAGAGTCAAATTAAAGAGTCCGTGTAGGATTTCCATTGCCTCCAGCGCTGTATACCATATATATTGAGGTTATTTGAGTTACGGGCCGCAGAACGCCCTTCCGTGCTGGGAGAAACCAGTCGTAAAGACTTGTAGTGTATATGCAGGAAGCAACCTGTGGCTGTGCGTCTTTTGTGTTGATTGGTGCTTTCATTGTGTGCTAATATTCTTCCTCAGTTAAACAACTGCATAAATGTAGAATGGGATTTTTGCAGATATGTGGACGGGCGATTCGCAAGAAACTGTCTTATTAATCAAGTTTCAGGTAGAGAAACTGTTCTAAAAGTTACGAGGATCTCTCAATTACCCCGAACCGCCGTGTTTAAATAGAAGAAAAGTTCCATTGAAATACAGGTATTTCCTACATACATACAGATACGGCAATGTACTGCCGCTGAGGGACACCACTTTCACACAGTTTAATGCTAATTATTAATAGCTTTAAATATAATGATTTATCCGGTTGTGGCAGTTGCATCTACCTGTAAACGGCCGCACTCAGGCTTTTCGCAATTAAAATAACCTTGTTGCATATTGGCGTTGCAATCATAATATACAAAGCTAAAATTAAAATAGGATTAAATGTAAATATTTGAAATTGTCAACTCCTTTATATGTGGGCGACCAGGTCCTGATCTGTGCACTTGGTAATATTTTGTCAAATGCATTTTATTACTTAAATATCATAAAACTATTTTCTTTATATTTCGTTAGAAAAATATAATTCGGGATGTTTCTATTAGCTGAAAAATCGTAACAGTGTTTGCCTATTCACTACTTTTGTATAACAGGCGGTGAGTACTGATTTTATATGAAATGAAATAATAAATGTTTTTTTTTAATCGAAGCGTTTCAGGTTCTACCCGCATTTGGCATTGATCGGTATCGAAGAAAACCTGAAAAATCCTCAATTAGGGAGGACAGTTCCGGCATGGATCCAAACCCAGAATTCCCCCTCACGAGACGGTCTTTAGTGGCCTAGCCATTCGTGTCCGGTTAAAATAATACGTAATGACAAATTAATACAAGTGGTTGATATTTTTAGTTTGCAGATCCAAATGTAATTTAAATTATGACTTCATTGTTTTAAAACGTGTGTGGTACTTTTAAGGAAATGTCCTCAGAGCTTTATTGAAGGGAAACCTGGATGCAAGCAGTTACACAAATCTAAAGGAAAAAAAGAAAATTACTAGGTCTGACGAATAACGCTTTGTAATTTAAATATTATATAAATACTAATTTCACATTACAACGGTATATATATATATATATATATATATATATATATATATATTTAACAAATATATGATAAAGGCAATGTATTATTGTTTATTAGTAATAAGTCCGAAGATAGCATATCACCAAAAATAATCGGTAAAAGATAAACATGAATGAAATAAGATAACACAACTCTAAGGTGCAGTGTGGACGGCAATGCAATATAATAAATAAAAAGTTATGAATTTAAGAATTTAAAAAGGAAATAGCTGAGCCAAAAAGTAGCTTTGGAAAATGTGTATACAAAAAAAAAATAGTTCAACTATACACAAGGTGCCAAAAAATGTATACACACTTCAAGCAAAGAAAAAAACTGTATTAACATAACAAAACTGAATTCACACAAACATAAAATGATGAGCACTAATCATCTTAGACTTTTACAGTTACAACAATTGCTCAAAATGCCCACCATCGGCGTCCATACACTTCTGAGTACGTTGAACTACTGATTGAGCAACGTTTGCGAAAGTGATTGCAGGATTGCAGCACATGCTGTTTCAATTTCTTCCCGAAGTGCTGTCAGTGTAGCTGGTTTTCTACGGTATACAACACCCTTAAGAGTTCCCCATAGGTAGAAGTCCAACGGAGTTAGATCCGGGAGAACGCGGGGAAAACTCAATCGGACCTCGTCGTCCTATCCAGTGCCCTTGGATAATTTAAAATTACTTTCCGCTGTTCAAACGATAATCTTGACTCCTTTTTGTTGTAGCAACGCTAGCATAATGTAATTTGAGTCACATCTGTTTATAGATCATCGATAATCTTGGCTCCATTTGTTCATTGTTGATTTACCTGTCACGTAGCAACGCTGTTATAATGTAGGTGAGTCACTCCTGTTTACAGAACATCATACTACACATTACTGTTGTTTTTCAGTCAAACTTGGAAATATATTAAATAGATATCTACTGTGAAGGTGTGTATACATTTTTGCACTCTCAGTATATACCCTTTACATAACGTAGCTAGCAGATAACTGATTAAACTTAAGATATTTCGCGAAGCAATGGAGAATTCACAACGTTGTAGCAGCGAACAAAACTTGAGCACCTTATTATGAACTAAAGGCAAACCTTCAATCTATGAAATGACGACATAGACTCGCCCGAGATCAGGAAATTCAAATTACAGGCTCCAGCTCATATGATATTTCTGCATAAGACAACAATGCCACATCTCATGTTTCACATAATAGCAATCAAAATACAAAATCTCACATTGCCGCATCTAATATACAGTCTATACTTGACCTCCCACGATTTCCATATTTTCTCTAAATGTGCAATGAAGAAAGTTAGGTGTTCGAATGGTAGTAGAAACAGATCAGACAGTTTTAGCGAAGGCTGCAAAAAATTTGTACTTTTGACACAGTTGTAATCATTATTTGGTTTCTATATTAAGTAACTAATAAGTAATATGTCGTATGAACTGTTTTTACATTTTGTTTAAAACAGTTTCACACATTCTCGAGTAAGCTCATATTGTAGCACATAGTGGAGTGATAATGTGGGGAAATGCATGTACGATAAAGTTCGTTAGGAAGCAGAAATGACGGTTGGGAAAGATTACATATATACAGGAGAATTAGAGTCTGCGCATGCGAGGCCAGAGGAAGCGACATTTTCAGCGGCTTTATGAGGGAAACCGGGCAGGAAACTTTAAAGAGAGAACGTTGCACCTTCGATCCGGAGATGGTCGCCATTATGACGTACCTGTCAAAGTCATAGCAACTTTACACACTGTAATAAAGTTAAGATTGAAATTATAGAAATGTTAACAGTTGTATAGCATATTGTCTCCTTAAGTTTTATAATTTTTCTAGATAATGTTGCAGTTACACTGCTTGTTTGGTCCAGGGACGATTAACATTTAACCGGTAAGCTTTATACATGGACCGCGACAATACAAACGTTCGTTTTCATTTCACTCTCGTAGAAATAAAGTTAGTACTTTTTTTAATACTTCTTTTCTATATGTTTATCTACAAACTTCACTCTTGTCATGAATTAAATAGTTAACGACTATGACTCTCTTTCAATAAAAATATATGTTTTATAAGTCTGGGAAACCAACTTAAACTATTTGCAAACTAGAACAGATTAAGGTTTTGGGTTAATTTTTCTTGCACATATTTTTCTCCCACAAGTTAAACAATGAAACATTATTTTATTTAATGAAAATGTTGTGTTTTTTCAGTGTATATTTTATAAAGCATTTGAAGCCCTTAGGGCTATAACAATATTATTAATATTCAAGATAGAAACGCTGCAAGTTTCGCTCTCGCTTTCCAGGACATTTTTAAATATTAAAATTGTATTAATAAATGTATCTAAGAGATTATGTTTCATCAAGTATAAATACAAGTACTGCAGCAAATGTTGCAGAAAGTCATATTTAATAGGGTGGAAAAAAATACTTTTCGCTTCAAAATTGGTTAAATTATTAGCCAAAAATGTTTCATAAAGAATCATCAGTCTATAAAATTGGCACATTTTCTTGACGTGTAATGTTTCCATTGCATGCACAGCGCAGTGTTCACCGCCACGGGTGGCCGAGGTCGTTAAGGCACGGACTCGTGAGCGGGAGGTCTGCGGTTCGAATCCCGCCAGGACCGTCCTCCCTGACTGGGGTTTTTTCCAGGTTTTCCTCAGTCTTCATAACTGGCAAATGCCGGGGAGGTACCTAAACTTAGGCATGGAACGCTTCCTTCCTTAAAAAATCCTTTCCCAATTTATCATTGCATCTCATGTATCATCAGTGTCCACCGCCTGTGGTGCCTCAGTAGTAAAAACGGGCGTTAAACACTACTCAAAAAAAAAAAAAAAAAAAAAACAGCGCAGTGTACACTCTTTTCAATAGTACATTTATATATAGAATAAGTTTGTTGCACGCCAATAAAAACTGTACTATGACAAGATTTTCTCGCAGATCAGGACCTTATTGAACACAGTATTATGTTTTAAATTTTAACCAATTTTCATTCTACGTGTTATATTGCTACAAACAATGTTTCTAAGACTAAAATAATGTGATTATATTCAACCTTAATATTTATTATAAATTATAATACGTAAATGTATATCACCATCTTATTCTCCAAATCTAAACTTTAAAACAGAAAAGGAAAAATATTTATGAGTGTTTCTTTTTTCTTCTTAAAATTATACACCAGTCTTTCATAAAGTTAGTTTAATCGTTTCCAATATATAAAATATAAAATATACAAGCTTAGCATATTTCATTTTCAATTTCTATTACAAAAAAGAACCTAACTTATTTTATTAATACTGCTTGTTAAAATAATTTCCAAATTTAAGAATGCTACTTTCCTGTTCTGGTCACCTCCCTGGTGTAGTGGTTAGTGTAGCTGACTGCTGGCCGGCCGGAGTCGGTCTTGAATCTCAGTATCTTCTTAGGAACTTTTTGGGGTTAGAGAGGTCTGGAACGGGGTCCATCCAACCTCGTGAGGACAATTGGGAAGCTGTCTAATGGGGGCGTTCTTCGATCTAGGGAGCGCCTTAATAGGTGACCTGTCTATCTATCAATGAAGTCGTGGGACGGAGTTAGAGGAAGCAGAAGTCGCTGCGGCAGGCCAAGGTCACTCCGGATTGTAGAGTGCCAAGAAGAGGAACTTTCTTGTTCTGTTGTGGTTAATAATTTATAGCTGGTATCAGTTTCTTTCTTTCTTTCTTTTTCTTTTGTATAGTCAACTGCAAATTCTGTACTACTTGTCTTTTTAACTTATATTATTTAAATGTATCTCATATATTCACTTTCTGTTCTATTTTTAAAATTTATTCCAAATTAATATTTACAAAATTCTCGTTTTATGTCAGTTGTTTTCTATTATTTACCAGATAGACCACATAACTTCGTTTTGAACTAAGAGTCTACACTCATTTGCTTCGTATTCGAACACTTATAACTAAGGAAAATTAAGTCTGTAGTTTAGAAAGCCGTGACTCGGTAGTAAGTTTTGAAAAATATTTTATAAATTATTAAGTATTCAATAGGAAAATGACTTCTTGAGATTTTGTGATTTTCTTCCTATACAAACTGAATTCTTCGTAATAGGGTGCAAGCACTCTTACGTGCATTTAATTTTATATTTCTAAATAAAAAAGAAATATAACGTTGATTTATAAAAACTGTACTTTTTAAATAGTTGATGTCGTACAAAGTTGGTGATAATTTCAAATTTCACTTGCAGTATTGAAATTTAATCATCTACTTTGTCCCCCTATCATTCCACTCATTACTCCAACCTATTAAATGCAATTCATTCCTATACAAAGATATATGTTTTAAATCGTTAGCTCATACTTAATGAAATGTATTAACGATACGTTTAGAGTAACTGAAATGTTTATTATTGATTTCCAAAATTTCACTTTGTACTGCATCCTAGGATTTCATAACGTGTTTTGTACATTTAAGTTTTAAATTATTAACGAGATAAGAAGGGGCTATTTAATTGATTAATGTATGACCTAAAGTGGAAAAAATGAAAGCACAGGGCTTATAAAGTAAATAATTAATATATATACATATAATTAATAATTATATGTATATATAATTAGAGCAAAATAGCTGCTAAGAATCGAGGTCTGCCAACAGAGCCACCTCAGAGGGGGTGATCAACACTTCGATATTTCTCACGACTTAACGTTGATTTTCCAAATTGAATTCGTTTTCCTGTTACATAACCAATCTTTTCGAAAACTCTCAAGGTTGGTTAGACTACAGAGATGGTTTTAGCCGATATATAAGTTTAAATAAATAAATAAATTACACACACAAAAGCCCCTATTCTCAACTTTTCTGTTTTTCCACATTATATGAAGTATTGGGTGTTTTAAGTGCCTTAGTGTAATGTACTAGTGCACCATCTTGCTTAAATATAACATAGACAAACCCTAAAATGCCACCCTGTATCCATGCGAATAGTTTGGAAGTAAGGGCTGGAATGGAGAAGAGAAAGAGAGAGAAAGAAATACACATACACATGCACACGCATAAAAAAATCCTACTCTCACACCCCCTGCCTCTTCCCTCCCGTTCTACTCAAACAGCCATGGCAACCAAGCAAGGAAAATATATTTAATGTTGAGAGCGCAATTTCCGTTGCAGCGGAGTTTGCGAGACAAGTGAACAACGCACTGCGCTTTCTCTCTCCCGGGAATCTTGTTGCGAGTTGTAATCACGCAGAAAGTAAATTTGTTATGTCTTCTGCTCCTACTCATATTAACGTGTAATAATGTGATGACTTCGCAGCACATCCTCTGGGAAGAGACAACGCACAGTACCTGGTTTGCTAATGGCTTCCCATCACATATTAAAAAGGAAATAATTGCAAAGATGGTATTTTGTGCAAGGTATAACAGACCTTTATTTCCAAGCATTCTGAAGATTTTATTTCATTGGATGCCTTTGGAGCACAGGTCTTGAAGTGATTGCTTTAAGCAAAAATGACTCCTGCAGGAATTGTGAGAAAGGTGTAACCTCATTCTATGCAAGAGACGTTGGCAAGGTGCACTCCAGAGAACGAATTCACAAGATGCAGGGTTCCGTCTTACTTAAGTGATCTAATTTGAATGATTGTTGAAATAAAGCAAATCTTTAGCGCTGATTTATGGCTCATTACCACAAGTCTAAAACCAAAAAGGCTATCATTAAAGTGTTTAATTTATTTTGAACAACTTAAGGTGCTGTAATACAGAAAATGAAACTTCTACAATCACTGGGAGGTTTCTCCATTTCTTGAGATGACAAAAGACTCAAGTTATGGTTTTGAGAATATTACACTACTCAGCTTAAACACTAGCAATTGATCCTGAGCTTTCAGGCTCTTTTTTAACACTAAAACTGAGGAAGGTTCAAAATGACTCCCGAACCAATTTATTGTTGAACAGCTTCCTCAGGCATTCCACCAAACACCATGAATCTTATTCGATTTTCCTCATTTTGTAATACTACATTTGGATATAAAACTATTTTATTTTTTCATTCATTTTTTATGCCCTATACCTAGAACGACGAGAGGAGACGATATGACCCATTTATAGCATTACTGCGCAGTAAACTATCTACAAATGACCAACAATACAGTTAAAGTAATCGACAATGTGCAAAGAGAAATATCCGCTCATTGTTGCGACCCGGTATGTGTGTATACTATCAGTAAATATTACGTTCCCGTTTGTGTTGTGTGTTGAAGATGGATGTCTTCAATCATATATCTTCAGAGGGGCTTTTCAGACGACGAGATTTAGCGCGTTTTTTTTTTCTTTTTTTTCTTCTTCTTCGAGAGTTCCGACGTTGAATCAAAAATTGACCTATCAGACTAGTGACGATGAAGTCTATGTTAGCGAGAATTTCTTAACCGAAACCGGTGAGGGTGCTGAACCTTTGCCTCAGTCATCTCAGCTGGTCCAGGCTTCATCAGATTCCTTCACAATGAAAATGGTGGCTAGAGACGGATCCGAATCAAGGAACCGTTATTAGGGGGGTGATTAATTTTAGTTATTTAATCAGATCATTGGAAGTCCTTCTTGTCCTGCCTCGGTTCCTGAAGTCTGCATTTCTCTGGTTCCAATACAGAGGACAGGAATCTCTGGAATATGGACCGTTTTTGATGACGTAATGCCACTAGGGAAGGAAGGGGTTTCTTCGGCTCGATTTGCACTTGCTGTGCGTCTGTCGTGTGTTTATAATTCTGGTTCTGTCTGTACTGAATAATTTACCCTCTGGTTATAGTTCGCTGCCTTCACTCCTGAATTTACTCACTTTGACTCAATTTTGAAATCCGGCAGTCACCTATAAGTTCGCATTAACACTTGACCGTAAGGACTTTATGGTAATATTGAATAAGCTTAGCAATATCTTGACGTTACTTTATCACTATCTCCGGTTACTCTTACACTTCTGACTGTCTGTGACTGACTTAAAGTACTTCCTGACTAACTTACGTCCAATCTCTGTGAAGCTTTTTTACAGCTCCATGTGGGCCTGAGCTTTACCGCTACAATCTCTGTGTCTTTTACCTCCTTCACATGGTTTCATCGGTAGGCTGAAATATTGTATGGGGGCATGTGACAGCACACCGCATCCTGCCGTCGCTAGATCGAAGATCGCCACATCTCAATCAGGCAGCTCCCCAATTGTCCTCACAAGACTGGGTGGACCTGTTCCAGACATTCCCTAACTTAGAAAAATTCCTAAGTAGGTACCTGGAATCGAACCCGGGCAGCAGTCAGCAACGCTAACCACCAGATCAAGGAGCTGGTCAACTTATTTCTTATATTTGATATTAAATTCACTATGTCAATTCGCTCCGTCCCTCGCGAAAATTTATTTCGCTTAAAAACTTGGTTCACTTCTAATTCCTATTGGACCACAATAAATATTACATGCTCGCTTCTATTCGTCAGGTTTTGAAATATATTTATTGATCCAACCAGCTCACTTATTTTCTAAAATAAATATCCTACGCGGCGACTTATGAATATGACAGATTTCATTACTCTTGTAATTTTACCTTAGTTAGATTCACACACTAAAGGTTTGCGATAGAGCACGTTTCGGTCATATAACGGCATTCCTTTGAAACTGTCGGAAATAGCTAAAATTTTGGCTTCTTGCAAGATGCGTGCAGAGTTTCTTTTTACGGAAGTTACCGATTGAACTTATGTTTCTTAGTTTTCCATGTAGAGGTAATAAAAACATTTGCGGTCTGGAGTCGGCAACCCTTATGGATGTCTAGCATGGGACGAAGGGGTCGTCCTTCTTTAACAAAAGAAGAGAACCTTTAGAGGCAAATCGTATTGTCCCAAGTCTTTCTACAGCAACATGTCCACCCCTTTCACAGAAACATAACAAAGATATTTATATGCACATAGTATTAGAGAAAGATAGCTTGAATATTACTTATTAGTCAAAAAGACATATCTATATACATACACTAACAATTATAACCGCTGATTCTAATTGTAATATTGATATCCTTGATTATTGTGTTATGCTTGACCTTTTAAAAAATACCTGAAATTAAATTGTGATATTATTATTATTGCCATTAGAAGCCATTATTATTAAAATAGGGAATTTTGAAACAACAATTTTGGCTTCACGATATCACCTTCGTCAGGAAGACGAGCTGCTGTAAAAGAGTAGGGAGGTCCCACTACATATGTCTCTCCCGTTACTACTTTTCGTCTACTCTTTGATGAATTGATGCTTCATCTCGTAAAGAAGTATACAGAATCCAATGTTCAGAATGGAACTGAAACACCAGTGGGCTGTTTCACTGGAGTGGTCGCGTTCTTAGAGACCCACATTCATCAAGGACACGCATCATGGGATAGACTTCAAGCAGCTGCACAGATTTCTTCGATTTGGTGAAAAATCAACCCGAACTGGACATGACAGCAATCAATGTATGGGTCATCGACAATGGGGTAAAAAACAGAAAAATATAAAGGAAGAAATTCTTCTTCAGCTGGCGAATGAACGGCGGGGGGGGGGGGGGGAGTGGAGCTCAAGAAGAAGAACCACAAGACGAAGAGGAGAAAGGGCATAGGCCTTCCAAAAAGCGAAAGAAATGTCAAATAATTCACTGTGAACGAAATGAGATAAGTGTATGAGTGTAAGGTGGATCAGAATAAAAATGCTATAATCCTTCAAATAAATGAACTTAACTGAGATAAACTTGGAGGTGTAAGACAGTCATAAACTGAACTGATAAGCCACAGCTAAATTTTCAGATTAGGAATAATATACAACTTTTTCAAGTTAAATATTTAAAAAATTTAATATCCACTTGTTTGTTGTTCTAAAGGCATTTATAAATTCAAAAGATGCTAATAATATTTAAACTAACAAAGTTTTGCATGTTTATATGTTGGGGTTCTATGACCCCTTTCCGCCGTTCTAGGTATATCAGATTCTTAGCTGTTCTTGTTAGTCGGGTTGTGTTTTTTGTGTTTTATTTACCTCCTATCATTTTCTGTAGTGCATGTTAGAAATGATTTGTTTCTTGTTTCTTCAATCTCTTTAGCGGCTAATTGGAAAAATAACAAAATAAATAACAATAAAATAGAAAACCAAAGATAAAAGATATATTCAAAATACCTCCTTTACAGGATTAAAGTAAACAGGATTTATTCCAATATAGGATGACACAGAAATTAATTGAAATTGATACCAAAAATGATAAATGATAGTAAACAAAAGCTAAAGAACCAAATTAAGGATACAACAGAACGCAGAGAGATATATACAAAGCTGTTTTTGGTAATGATTTTGAAAAAGAATATAAAAACATAAAAATTACTATGTTAAGCAGCAAAAGCGATACTTAATAATAAAAACAAATAACAAAAAAGACCCTCATATTGAAGAAATACAGATAGTAGTAAAAGATAAAAAGAAGCAATTTTAAATATTTACAAATACCTAACGAAGAAACTAGAGTATATAATAAATTTAAAAAGAGCATAGCAAAAGCAAAAATAAAAAATAGTCTTCTAAATTCATGGAATTGGCTTTTTACAATAGAACATGATATTTATGGAAGATTAAATATAGTTTGGAAAGTAATAAGACATCTTAAATCAATAGAACAAGTCTATCGTGTACCTCAGAAAGAGAATGTACAGAATATTATAAAAATATTATATAATGACAATATACAAAATGAAGAACAGTAGATTCAATAAAAATAGAAAAAATGCAAAATGCTGTCAAAGGGATGATAAATCTCCAGAAACAAACAATGTCACAGTGGAATTAATAAATTATGAAGGATTAATATTGCCACTACGTATATATTTATTTAATATGTGTTGGAGAGTGAAAAAAAAAATCAAAAGAAAGGAATGTGGTTGAAACTATCTCAATATTTTAAAATGAAAAAAAAAAAATTATCGAGGGACAAGTTTATTAAATATAATGTATAAAATATATGCAATGACCATTATCTTCAGATTAAATATTTTATATAACGCAAAAATCAGAATGGGCACATCATGTATGGAAGACTTTTTTTACAATAAGACAAATTATAGAAAAGCGCAGAGTAGAAAATATTATATCACAAAGAATTGGTATTTGCAGATGGTATAGTATTAATTTTTGGCGAGGAGGAGAGACTAAAAACAGAAATATACCAACAAAATAAAATAAATTAATTATACAATACGACAGTTTCAAAGAACAAAACAAAAGTAATGGCGTTTCAAGGTAAATACCCAATAAGAACAAAATGTATGAAAGAAGAAAAAATTATACAACAAGGATCTCACTTTCAATATTTAAGTTGTGTTGTCACATAAAAAAGAAAATGTGAAAAGACACATAACTAATATTCTACACAACCATGGCCTTACCAATTGTTTTTTTTTTTTTTTTTTTTTATGAAAGTGAGGCTAGGACTTAAAAAAATACGAAAAGAATAAAATTCAAACAGTAGAAATGCGCTTTCTGTGATCTGCCAGACTTTACACAAAAAGTCTTATTAGAAATGAAATGAAATATAAGAAGAGAATTAAAAATGCAACCAATATTACAACAATTAGGGAATTTCAAACTAGAATGAATAGAACACTTAAAAAGAATGACCGAAGATAGAACACCAAACAATATGCTTACACACAAACCGAAAGGAAGAAATCCAATTGGGGGACAAAAAATAAATAAGATAGAAACAAAAATATGACACTGGAACAGAGAGGACCCTAATCCATGATGGAAGAAGAAGAAGAAGAAGAAGAAGAAGAAGAAGAAGAAGAAGAAGAAGGTCGTGTTCTCTATTGTGAAAGAATGGCCATAACTCCCCGCTACCAATGGTCTTCTATGTGACATGACTATGCACCACCCATTTGGGGTATAGAGTGCTTCTATTTGGTTAGTCTATCAGATTTCCAATTGCGTAGTAACTTCAACGTTTTCTTTTTGGCTGATTTTTGACTCCGGGTCTATATGATATACAGTTGCCTCATTGAGATCTGTTGCAGTGTGTAGTAATTATATTGAACAGTATATAAACTGGATACCATGTTTTTGGGATCGACTTGCATCTAGACCTTAAACCGCTTTTGCATTGATTGTCAAGCTTCCATATATCTATAGATAAGGTAACTGAACCGATTGTGGAATATAAAGTGCAACTTGTTCTCCATATCTTCTACCAATTTTTAATAAAGACCAAAACAGTGTTACCCCGTTGATTCCGAAGCACTCTCTGCCAGCAGAAGGAAAAGTGACCACGCTAAAAATGATTACGTCACGCTATTATTTTTTTTTAAAGTGTCTTGCTTGTTCCAACCAATAAGAAGAAGACACAAGTAGCTAAATTTTCTAACTTTGACAGGGAGATGAGAATGGGAAGGGGGTGGATATTAGCTAAGACGTAGACAGGAATAAGTGCAAGAACTGATTGGTTTTGTTTATTTACGGGCGCTCTTTAACATTTCAGGTTATCAGCGTCCCATTCTATTCAGGGCATGAAACGGCCGACAAATTTTGCTCAGAGGCCTCTTCTTTCAGGAAGGGGGTTCTTTTACGTGCCGTAAATCTACGACACGGGATCCACGGCTTTACTTCCCTTCCAAAGGAAGCCATACTTAAGATTTTTACATCCGGGTTTGAACCCACGGTCTTGGGCTTAGGAGGCAAGAACTACTGGGAGCTGTCAGAGGCCAAGAACCAATTCTTAAGTATGTGAATAGAGGATACCATGAAGTGTGTAATGTTTTACTTGGTAGATATAGACCTCTTCCCCAGTACACGTCGCTAGCCATCTCTCCAGCTCCCAGCTCTAGGTATAACTTCCACTCAGCATGCTGCATGAATTCAGAAATATCAGGGACGGGTGATTTAGCCTGTATAATGTTCATGGCCGAGCAACAAACACAAAAGTGCGACTATTGTCAATATAGGAGTAAATGTTGCTCTGTGGTAATACAAATGACAGGCATAGACTATGCATTAGCAGCCGTTATTAGTTTACTGAGCCACCATTTGTAACTAAGCTAATTGTTGACATAAATCAAGTGGCCAACTGCAGTTATATTCTGATAGAAGCCTAGGAACCATTAACCCAGCCAATTGGGAGTAGAAAGTCATAGGTGTGACATCTGTCAGCTGCGTGGTGTATGCCATTCTGTAATTACAATTTTATGTGTTATCTCAATGCTATCAATAATATTTCATTATTGAGAAATACGCAATATATCTGTACCCTATACAATTACTTGTTTCTGTATCACATTTGAAATGTGTTTCATTTTTACACGATATTTTGTAACGGAGGGATAAATTAACAATAAGTCACCAGAGCCTGCAATAAACATTTCCCGAAACTTGTAAAAATGTGATCTAATTATACATTTATAATAAAATGTAAAAAAAAAAAAAAAAAAAAAAAAAAACTTTTTAATGGTGTTTAACACCTGTTTTTACAACTGAGGCACCACAGGCGGTGGTCATTGATGATGCATGAAATGAAATTATATGTCGGGAAAGGATTTTTTTTTTTTAAGGAATGAAACGTTCCAGACCTATGTTTAGGGTACCTCCCCGGCATTTGCCATTTATAAGGACTGGGGAAAAGCAGGAAAAAACCTGTCAGGGTGGACGGTCCTGGCGGACTCGAACCCCAGACCTCCCCTGGTCCCGTGGCGTTGTAAGAAACTTAAAAGATATAGTAACCCGAAAAGGTAATGGGTTCATATGGATTGTTTGTTGTTTTCAGCTTCTGTATGCAATTGCCAAGAGTTTCTTAATAGTTAATAACGGCTGGTGTTCTTTTTATTTAGCGATTGACGGGATCCAGTAATTTCGTGGACATTTGGTCCAGCCAAGTGGATATTTTAGTCTGGGCGGTTCGGACTAAATGGCGTTTTTCACCTAGTCTGCTGAAATTTTGTCATTTGATCCCTACTTTGAAGAACCTGCTCGGGAACCCCTTAGTTACTCCCTTACGCCATTTCTTGTAGCTGTTTGTGCCCCATCAGTAGCCCTGAGTGTGATAGCAACTAGGTAGACAATATTACGTGGAAGCGTGTCAATCTTGCTAATGGAACCACCATCATTAAGCTTTCCTCCGTGTTTATGTTAACCGATTTGCATAATGTTTTCTTCCCTATCAAACTGGGTTTACACCCTGGGGAACACGACCCACCCAAAGCCACATTATCTGCTTTACAACGACACACGATGGCTCGATGCAAATGAAGCGAGTAGTTACCTGGGACCTCCAAGGTTTGACGTCATCTCTCAAACGTCAAAGTTCTGGCATGTGTGAAAACTACGTCATCATGAGCCATGGTTTCACTTTCAAGCTTCAATGTCATTGTCGTTTTTAGAGATGATCAATGTTTACTTTGTCATTTAGTTTTGACCTAGTTTACAGTACATGTCTTATATTCTAGGAGTGATACATGGACTATGTTTCAGTTCTTGTTCATTCTAGAAGCTTGTTCACTTCCAGCAACACAGAATTTTTATTATTTCTTTCTTTGCTTATTCTGCCAATATTTTTATATAATTTATTGCATATTTAAGGTAAGAAGAAGGTGGCAAAGAAAGCTTAAGAGTTGGGAAGAAACGAAGTCAGGAAAGTCATGTGGATACTTTGCTACAAAGTGTTCAAAAATGATGCTGTTACCCTATGTATTTAATGTTATATGAACAATAAAAGAGTTTTATGTTAATATATACGTATATGTACTTTTATATTTAAACACGCAGTTTCTAAATTACATTAGAACTGTAATATGATGAAAGAGTGCTGAAGCAAATACGATAATAATCTGATTAGATACTGTAAAACGTTATACATTCCCAAAATAGCTGAGTGCAATTTCAGTTCTGCAAAGTATCTCAACTATTAACCGGAATTTTCAGAACAGTTTCATTATAAAAACAATTGCATTTATGTACAGATTTTTTTTTAATGCAATGCCAGCTTATTGTCGGCACTCCCCTTGTATTGTTTGTGACGTACGTAAGGCGCGCTGCATTCTTCCAGTAGAGATGATGGTGAGGGTGATTTGATTATGGTGCACCCTTAAACCTATGAACACCTAAACATAGTCTGTAGGGAGGAGAGAATTAATGATGGTGCAACGATCAAGGTGTTCTGGGCACCTGGGCACCTTCCCCAGACTTGGAATCGACTAAGAATCTTTGGATTAGCTCTCGTAAATGCTACCACAAGACCATGAAGAAAGCCATTGCATCGTTTTATTGTAAATAAAAGTCTTAGGTGGGGGATGGGAGAAACTTTTGGTCTCTTAAGTGGAAATTTCATGGAACTCCTTGTGTTTGTTATCTAGGTAAATCGATTCCAGTTTTAATATTTTGTTTTTAAATTAAAATGTGTTAAAATTAACATTCTCTTGAACAAACTTTATTATACCGACGTTGCCAAAATAAAATGTATATACACTTTCACAGTAGATGTCTATTTAATACATTTCAAAGTTGAACCAAAACACAACAGTAATGTGTAGTATGATGTTCTGTAAATAAACAGATGTGTCTCACATACATTATGATAGCGTTGCTATGTGCAGGTAAATCAACAATGAACAAACGAAGACAAGGTTGTAAATGTACCTGAACATCATGCGGACATCCGTCTTACCCGCCACTGTATGAAAATGAGGAATTTTACATCCAATAGGATGGTGCACTACCACATTACCACTGACATGTACATGCGTATCTTGATGACAATCTTCCAAGGTACTGGATAGGACGAAGAGGTCCGATTGAGATTCCACCGCGTTCTCCGGATCTACTCTGTCGGACTTCTACCTATATGGAACTCTTAATGATGTTGTATACCGTAGAAAACCAGCTACACTGACAGCACTTCGGGAAGAAATTGAAACGGCATGTGCTGCAGTCTCTGAGGACACTTTCGTAAACGTTGCTCAATCAGTAGTTCAACGTACTCAGAAGTGTATCGACGCCGATGATGGGTATTTTGAGCAACTGTTGTAACTGTAAAAGACTAAGATGATTAGTGCTCATCATTTTCTGTTTGTGTGAATTCAGATTTGCTATGTTAACACAGTTTTTTCATTGCTTGAAGTGTGTATACATTTTTTTACACTCTCTGTATTTATTTTGCATTTGCTGGGAATTAATGTGCTTTAAAGTAAATTTATTTACATTTTTTTCATGTTTCTTTGGAGTAATGTGATATTATTGTACCGTCATACCTTTATTTTTTTTTAATTTGAGGTATCTTAAATTCTATAGCCTAACTAAGGATACATATTTTCGTACCTAAACTAAATAGGCCAAGCATTTCGAGGAAAGCTGGTGAAAATTTTATTTTTGCAGATTCACTTCAAATTGTTTGTCGTTTTGATGCAATATTCATATTTAGTAATGTATCAATTCAATTAGCTGAATTTTATATTAATTGTGAAAGGGGGTTTATAATTAATTATTTATAATAAATTGCTATTGTAGATCCTTTTTAAATGCTGGTTATGTCGTAACAATTTTAACAGTTCGAGTGTGATTAAACATTACTAACTTTAGACAAAATTCATAATGATGCGGTTTTTCATTTTTATTAATGACTTGCATGGTAATACAGAATGGTTCTGATTCAAATCGATGTCTTTCCTTGTAAAATATACACCCCAAGTTGCATGATTGGTGCAAAATCACTTCAATCTACACACAATGCCGGAACTAAATACAGCATGTCCAGGAAGTGTTTCTTTTTGTACGAAACAGTTATTAGAGAATTCACCAATGCAAAATAAATTAGTTTTTTTTTAAATAAATAACATTTAGTGTGTGTTCAGCTGAGTGGCGTAATTTCGTGGAATTTAAGATGCAAAAAGGCGTTCTTGTTCAAGAGAACATTTCTGCTGTTAATCTTGCAATTTGATCTTTACTACAGATGTGACTTCTCCGATAGATGTGATAGAAAAAATCGAAAATCGAAAATGCCACGTTGTCCATGTCCCTATATTGTCGCAATCCAGACCTCCTAAACGGCACAAACTTACACTAGCCTGGGGGGGGGGGGAGCATATTCTATTGCAAACATTCTTCCTATTAGTAAAATTAAATCTTCGATCTTCAAAAAAGAGAAAGGAATGTTAAGGAATATTTTCACAATAATACTATTGATGTTGCAAATAACTAATTAACATTTTATTAACCTACGAAAATATCTCACATTATTACAGGTGATTTTTATCTACAAATCTTCGTTGCGGGGAATGGACATCTCGGTGTCAGATCTGACTGTCTTTGCAAAACCAAAGCAACCATTAGTGGCGCATTATGCGTAGACCAATCGCTATCTATCTCTTAAACTTCCTATTCTACTCTTACTTTAACGGGCTTCGTTAGAAATAAAACAATAAAATATTAACTAACAATTTTGAATATAAATTCTTAAAGTAATAACCTGAAGTGAAATGTAAATTAAAAATAAAGAGAAGAAAAATATGGGAACGCGAGAGTGATATCTTCCTTGAAAAAGTGCGTGAACGCAGCCTATTCTGACACTGTTACTTGAAAATTGTATAGTGTGATGTAAAATTATGTGTACCCCTGTAACCATACTGTTTTGCACTTCTTTTTAAAAAAACGTAAAGTAGATGTACTATGTCGTTATGTACTCTGTAATCTACATCTGACCGCAACGAGTGGCCGAGGTCGTTAAGGCGCGGACTCGCGAGCGGGCGGTCTGGGGTTCGAATCCCGCAAGGACCGTTCTCCCCGACTGGGTTTTTTTTCAGGTTTTCCTCAGTCCTCATAACTGGCAAATGCCGGGGAGGTTACCCTAAACTTAGGCCTGGTACGTTTCCTTCCTTAAAAAAAGAACCCTTTTCCAATTTATCATTTCATCTCATGTATCATCAGTGCCCACCGCCTGTGGTGCCTCAGCAGTAAAAACGGCCTTTAAGCACCATTAAATAAAATCTACACCTGCAAAAAAAAAAAAAAAAAAAAAAAAAACTTAGCACACGCTGACACAGGAGCATCTGTTTCATCTCCTGCAGGGTAAACTCTATCTCCACAACCAGCTGCTGGTTTGTATCACCAAAGATGGCAACATAGCCGCAGTCATGTAAAGGGTACATATCCCCTTGTTCCGCTGTCCTAGAGTGGGCACTCATGTTACTAGACTAAAGTATTCATTATCTATGACAAAATCCTTGGTTTAAAAATACAAAGAAAAACGAAAACGAAATTTAAATAATAAACTCTAACCAAAAATATTACAAAAAATAAATACAACAATAATCCTCTGGGTATATAAAAATAGTTAAAAAGTAACAAATGATAATATACTTGAGATAAATAACATTAGACTGTATGAAACAATATACAGTTTTTTTTTATACAACGGGCTCCTTTTAACTTTTACCAAAATGACCACCTGAAATGGGTACAACCTACTACACGCACAAAATACCCCACAGAAAATGCAATACATTGAATCTAATACTATAACACAAAAAATATATAAAGATGAGTGCACCCCCCCAAAAAACTGAAAAATGAAAATAGTAAAGAGAGGACAGTAAATAGTATAGACTACATTCATACGAAAATATGGGGAGGAAAAAAAATCATCACTATCGACATTTTGTTTATCTTGACAGCACCCGATCGGTCCTGGTGGTGTAGTGGTAACCATACTTGCCTTCCAAACCCAACATCGCGGGTTCATACCCGGCCAGGATCGATGAATTTTTTCGGGCGTAAAAATCTTAAGTATGGCTTCCTTCGGAAGGGAAGTAAAGTCGTGGGTCTGGTGTGATACATTTACGGCACGATAAAGAACCTCAAGCCTGAAAGAGAGTCCTCTGAGCAAAATTTGTCGGCCGTTTCACGCCCCGAGTTGAATGGGGTGACCTGAGATGTTAAAGAGCATCCTTAAATAACTAAAATCAATTGACAGAACCGGTTCATACCTTGTACAGGGGCCAAAATGCCTAATGACACAAATCTCCCAAAACTGAAAAGAATACCTTGACGAAATTTAAATCATTAATGTGTCGAGCAAAACATTTTCACTTACGCAACAAGTACCCTGTGACACATAGCTGAGTAACTGCAACACTAAAATACTTTCCTATTTCTGCAAATAAGGACTTTGGTCAATATTAAAAACCATTACATTATCAATGCCGCCTCCCAAATAATAGTTTACGTTTAGATTTAAAAGTAGCTCATCAAATCTAATATATATACCGTAGCAAAATCAGATTACAAATTTTATTTTCCTTATATGAAGGGACAAAGACAAAATGTTACAAGTCATAAATCAGACATTAACTCATTAGTACTGTATGTTAATGTCCTCATTACTGCCTCAGAAATCTGATTTAAATCCCTGAATAGCTGCACAAGTTTGTTTTAAAGTTTAAAATGCATATAAAATCAACCAATATAATTTGTTTCCTGAAATTTTACATGCATAATACTGGAAGTATGGACTCGACAATTTTTGATGGCCTAATATGCTTTTTGGGATGTTAAATCTCAAAACAGCACCCCAAATGAAGCGTAAGAAAAAGATTTAGATTTATTTATAGCGCTCTTTAACATCTCAGGTCATTAGCGTCCCATTTGATTCATAAATTCTGCTCAGAAGCCTCTTGTTTCAGGCTTGAGGTTCTTTTTCGTGCCGTAAATCTAATGGCCGCAATACTTTATTTCCCTTCCGAAATAAGCTTATAAATTTATTCTGGCCGAGATCGAACGCGCAATACTGTAACATACAACATGTTGCTTTTTTTCTTCTTCTTCTTTCTTTTCTTGTCTGTGGGTGGAATTTGGATCGGAAAGTGGGTTCATATTTTACCTTGCAGTCTTAATGGGGTATTTCCAGCTGAAGATCGACCTCTTAACCTTGTACTCTGGTAATGAAACAGCTGATGAGAGATGTTGGTTGCAAAGTCCGTGTAATTGTCCTTTTCTTACAAGTCATCTTGGGAAGCACAATGAAACAGTTTTATACGCACATGTCTAGCAGGTTTCCTGTAACCTTTAGCAGTGTGTCGCATTACAGGAAACAAAGCTGTCACTTGATCTTGCAAATCCGCACTTCCCATTGCTTCCTGGTACTCAAGGACATACTTCGGTTTCTTTACCTCCTCCCTGGGTGTTTGACCTTTCCTTCTTCTCAGCTTGCCTGTTGCTGTAATGTCAGCAGTTTCGTGTTTCGTCGATGGGGGGAAAAATACCCTTCCATCTCACACTCAGCACATTCTTTGGAGACCATGATTCACAATCGCCATGTTTCAGTTTATTATGAGAGATATCAGGCGACATTTCCTTTCTGTTTGTTCTCACGGCTTCTGTGTCCATCAAATCTCTAAAGAGATCTGGAGACGAATAACAGAAACTGTTTGGCAATGTGTCACACAGGCAGTACAACGTTTACACTTGTTGGAAGACTGGGATCTGTCACGTCATCACCTACAAATTTAAGTACAAGCAATGTCTAGAATATTCTGAAAGTTTGTAACAATTTATTTGAAATCTTGCACGATTGGATCCATTGCTTTGCACGTATGAGAGACGATCTCTGAATTTCGTTAGCCTTTTATCCCTGACAATTTTGCAGAAAAATGCTGAAAGATAATATTTTTTAACTTATCATTTCGGGCTTCATTTCTGTAGTCAGTGAACAACAGAAATTGCGACGCTGTCTGCTCGTTGTCTCTCCAAATGTCGGTGTCTCAAAGCCCCTCGTCATATTCCAGTATTCGTCACTTGAGACATGGGAATATCCAGAACAAAACATGCTCTAACCTCACCTGGTGTATAAAACCATCTTTCAGTCTCTCTCTCTGTCTCTCTCTGTCTCTCTCTCTGTCTCTCTCTCTCTGTCTCTGTCTCTCTCTGTCTCTGTCTCTGTCTCTGTCTCTCTCTGTCTCTCTCTCTCTCTTAATTGTTTGTTTTCGCACAATTTTTTTCCAACATGGTTCCATAAGTTCCGAAAAACATCAATTTCTGAAGACGATTTATATTTTTTAGTAATTCTTTATAGACTCCACTGTAATCACCGTGTGGGTACACAATGGGATTATTATCAGTTTTTATTCAGTTCTAATCACTTTGTTTCTTATGCTTCATAATGTCAACACAATTTGAAGGACCTAGATCGGAATTATCATTATCAATTTCTGAATTACATTCAGAGCTAGATTCATAGACAGAAAGCACTAATTGTATCTTCGTTTTCTATTTCAAAATCCGAAAATTTGCTAAGTTCGCTGTCATTATTTATAACGGTTTCAATAAATGTTCTCAAATCCTCTTTGTTATCACATCTCACTGATTGCCTTGCCATTTTGACTACTGAGGTTAGGTGTACTTTGCAATGAAAGAGTAACTTTATAGAAAATATAACGGATGACGAGGCAAACCATGCAGACTGCGAAGTGTATTTAGTTACATTCTCATTTCATTTGAATGCAACTGGTGACTTAGAAATGCAAACACATGCAGTTTTATTGACCAACTCACTCTTGCGAGCTGTGCTTGTCGTGCGATTATGTGCCATTACTACCTTATGCTAGTACAGCTCGTCATATGTTGTACAACTACTGTGAAACCCAAGTTCATCACGTCAAAGTAAACATTCTTTAACTATCATATCATGGATCGTGACACACTCTTAATTCTACAATAGGAAAGCTGCTACTATGTGGACTAGTAACTGAAATCGTCTTCCAAACTGGGCCAACATACACATCAAATAAAGTTTCTATATGCAAATAAGTTGTCAGATTTGAATCTGTACAGTGGAATGGTATGACTGTAATAAAACAATATTA
This sequence comes from Metallyticus violacea, assembly GCA_030762175.1. Classification (NCBI taxonomy): domain Eukaryota; kingdom Metazoa; phylum Arthropoda; class Insecta; order Mantodea; family Metallyticidae; genus Metallyticus; species Metallyticus violacea. Next base: position 86,555,706 of record CM060844.1, read on the forward strand.
TCCTGTGGCCACACTGAAGAGTTATAAAAAATGAATCATCCAACTAGTACCATCGAAAGCGCAGACATTGCAAGGATGTTGTAACCTGCATGCATTACTGCAGACACGAATACCTCAAATAGCCTAAGCACAGCATACTGTCTATATTGGTTAACTATTAACCGGGTCAATAAAGTCAAAAGTGGTGTGTGTATATTAAAGATTTTCCACCTACACGGAATCCTAAAGACATTCTCAATGACATCATGTCTAACATAATGACAAAACTAACATTAATGTATTATAATGACGGTCTGTAATTTAGTTTAAGCTATTACAATCTGTATGACCAACTAGGTCGTAATAATCGTAGATACAGGAACAAACCGTTCTTGAGCTCTAGCGGCATTAGATCATCGAACCATATATGTAACAGGAGTAATGCGTTTAATAATCTCAAATGGACCAAAATATGTACGTAATGTTTTGGTACACATACTTTTTCTTCGAATAGAAGTGAATACTTAGACACAGGACTCAATATTAAAGGTAAGCATTATACCGAATGGGGAATAGGTAGTTGTCTCTTGAACCAAGGAATTATAGGCAAAATGGCGTCCCAAATTTACAATATAGCTCATCATGTTAATAAGAGTTTAATTGAACCGCTCAGTTAACACAGGCTAAATGATTAGTACGAGTAAAATTAGGAGAAATAGCCAATGATTTTAACAATTCTTGACCCCCTTCCTCGTTCTAATGGTGGTTATAAACACATCGTTGTTGCTAGAGAATATACTTCTCATTGGATCGAGGAATCTCACTAAATTCATCAAGCTACTGAGTAATCTTGTTAGTATAGCTACATTATTATTGAAAGGATAAAACCAGATTGTATGGGGGATGGGAATTGGGCTGTAAAGGTGCTGCGGTAAATAATTTGTGCCCGCCGGTCGCAGGTTTCGCCACGGCTGCTGCAGACCACCCCACCACTCTTCTTCGATGACTCTCTTAAGGGAGTTCGCTGTATTTTGGCGTCTGTGAGCCAGCCGGGCCTGAGTGAAATGGGACACCGAAGATGACGATAAATAACGCTTCGTTATTTACTTTGCTGATCTAGTTTACTCTTCTAACATGAATATTCGGGCGAACTCCCGTCTTTCGTCGAACCACGGGCAAGGTAATCTTGGCAAACGCGTAAGTTTATTGCGTTGACCAAGTGGCGCCGAGTGCGAAGAAATTGTTACTTTAACTGAATTCTTACTGCAGCTCTATGATTTGTATCGGCAGTTCGCGTGGTGAGTGACGCTCAAGCTTCGTCGCCGGAACTGGTACTTGGACAGCTCTCCCGCTGATCTCCGGGCGACGGCAGCCACACGTATCTCGGCCCGGAAAATTCTGAGACTGCTCCCTTTTGGGAAAAATCTATTCCTTTAATACGCGACACCAAATGACACCATCCATGAGCAACGGCGCGAAATACTCCCGTCAATTTTATGTTAACATGTCTCATAGGTGAGTGCTTACCTCACTGAATTTAATTTCTATTCGCTGGAAATTTTTGTTCAATTCAAATGCTTCGCTATTTGCCAGTAAGATGAATTTAAACAGATTTCATGCGTTATTGTCAACGACTCTTTTACTCGGAAACCTGCTACACACCGCCACGGGTGGCCGAGGTCATTAAAGCACGGACTCTCGTAAGAAGGTCTGGGTTCGAATCCCACCAGTACCGTCCTCCCTGACTGAGATTTTTTCCAGGTTTTCCTCAGTTCTCATAAATGGCAAATGCCGGGGAGGTACCCTTAGACTTGGAACGATTCCTTCCTTAAAAATAAATCCATTCTCAATATATCATTTCATCTCATTTATCATCATTGTCCATCGCTGTGGTGCCTCTGTAGCAAAAACGGGCGTTAAACACATTCATTCATTTGTCACTAACAGGTCGGCATTTTCAATCCTAGCCGTATACCAGAAGGGATTACCTTGCATGTCTGCCTTTTGTCAAGTCTTTTTGCGTTCGGAGACAGACGTTTTCTCTTACCTGGTTACATATTTACGCGCTGTTTCTTAAATATTCCAAAAATACTCTTTATGAATGCATTTAAACACTATAAAATATTAATTTTACATATATGAGTTATGTCATTAAAGTTCCTCCATTGAAAGAAAATGCACAACATACCTGCACATAATTACAGAGTTACTGATTTTGAAATTACAAATATTAATTGTTTCAATTATTCTGTAATTAACGGGGAAAGAGGGACAGCTTAAAAGATTAATGACAATATCACCAATTGGGCTCCCATCTGTCTCTACAATCAGAATGATAATGCGTTTATAGATATCAGTATAAATGGAAATTTAGTTTTGGCGATAGTTAATAACAACTTCATGGCTACATAAGAAATTATTGCCTAAAATAAAATCTTATGCTAAGTCCTTTACAACGAACACTTCCTCCTGGAAAAGAAAGTTATTAACATTAAAGTTCATAATGGAATGATACGGAACTTTAAAAAAAAAGGTATTGTTTGCAGTACTTAAAAAAATAATGAATAATGCTAACAACCCGTGTCTTAACGACCTCGGCCTCCGTGGAGGTATATATACAATATTGGGTTGTCAATTTGCTTTTTTAAATATCTCTTCAGTTATATCTAAAATAGCTAGCTTTAAAACCAGTAAAATAAATTAAGCTTTCCTTTATATGTTGAAAAGCTTAGTATTGTATATTGCATAATGTAGTTTACAAACAGAACAAATTTTAATATAAATTACTATTTCATTAATATTTATGTAAATATGGGCGATTTGTTTAAAATTATATTGCTTTTGTCTTGTATTTTTGAGATATACACACAAAACATTTGATTCCCTCCAGACAACATGTGGTACTGAAGTGTCAAAAACATTAACTTTGTGTTGTGCTGCAACTCTACTGCATTAAACTGTTTATTTACATAGTGCTTGTAAAGCTGTTCACTAAAAGCACTAGGTATCTTCATTTTGAATAATTCTAATTCTCGTTATAAAGCCTTAAGACTAGCTTTTGGCTTCAAACAATTGCCCAAAATGCTTAATTTGAATGGTATAGAAAAAAACTCCTTTATTTTGGTGATTTATAAGTATATTTTAAAATGGGTATTAATGTTATATAAAAGCTGTTTTAAGAACGCTTAAAACTTTTTAGAGCGTTCTTAAAACCTTTCACATTTATTCCTTTGGGATATGTTTTAATGTTTTTAGCCATCTAAAGCTGTTAAAAGGAGAAGTGTAATGTACCCAAGTTGGTAACATTGCGTTTGTTTTGTGCTACCCTTGCGTGTATGGCTCCCCAGGCTAGCATTAAAATTTAATTACCTTTCTGGGAATAAATCTATTTCCCTCTATCCCCTTTCCACACCAACCTTCACCTTGTCTGTTCCGCTCCGGTTTATGCTAAAATCTTGCAGTGAACGGCGCTAGTTTCCACAAGTGTGACAATAAAAAATATAAAGTGAGAGATGGGCTAGTCGTTTCCATAGAAATGGAGAACGGAAAGCACTCTCAAGTCCGTTTGATTACATTCTCTATGAGTTAATACAGAAAAGTGGTCGTAAACCGAACATGTCTTTATACGGAAGTGCAAAGAAAAAAATATGACTGTCGTAAATTGCACAACGTGAGTTGAATTTAATTAAGTGAATGAGAATGGGGAAAGACAATAAATCCCTCTTGAATTTCTGACGTTGAATTATGAATGAGTTCGGTAACATTTTAAATTCTACAATATATAGTCCCGAAAATAAAAACGTCAACGTTTTAATTTTTCCTACAAATAAATGTTTCTCAAATACTTAGGTTAACGATTAGTTTGTCATTGTTTTTATTTTTACTTTAAACAGTATTTTCCTAAAAGTACCAGCAAAAGTATTTTTATACAAAACAAATTACAATATTTGCATTTTATTTCTTTCGTAACTGCCTTTTAAAAACAGTTTATTGCACTTTTAATTTGAGATATTTAAAACTGGTGATTAATTAAGCAACATAACTAACATTTTGTACAAAATTAAGTCATATTAAAGTGATATTTGTTAGGTCTATTTCACGAATAAAATAAAAATTAAAATATAATTTCTCTAAACTTGACTACACAATTGTAATAATTGTATATTTGTACTCAACCTTTTCAAGCAATCTTATGACAGAAGACTGCAGTTGCCAGTAATGCCAATAGAGAAGAGCAAAATACGGGTTTAGTACTATTTCGTAATTAGATCAAGAATAAAAGTGATATATTTTTGAAATTAGCGCAGAATATCGACACTTGCATAAAATGTTATACTTACTACGCGAGACTGAAATAGACAAAAATCGGCTGTTACAATCGCTACCTGCGATTTTCTAATACAAACTAAGAAAAATGTACTCTGTAGTTTAGAATTCCTAATGCAAATTCCTAATTTGCACATTTGGCGCATCACCAAAACGCTTTGAACAACCCTCCATTTTTGGATTGTTCATACTTTTGTTGCTATCAATAGCTCCCCACCGACTCTAGCAAAAGTGGTCAGTGATGCGTGTTCAGGAATTATGTAGTGGAGGTATAGAGTTGGCTATACTGACCACAAAATGAAATGCACACCGCGTGGAAAAAAAAAATGATAATTTTTTTTCTCCATAATTTCAATCCGAAATCCGGATGTGATTGGCCAGAATTCAAAATTTTGTTTCGTCTCATTGGTCGATTTTAAGTTTATGTCGCTTGAGTGAAATAGTCTTATTTAATTTTTTGTGATATTAAAAGTGCTGTTTGAGATGTCATACGTTTGTGTTAGAATTTTGTTATTTTTTTTTAAAATATGATGACCGAAATGACGTTAGAAATTAGTTAATTGAATTACATTGCTTTAAAACAAATACACAGATAGGTTACATCGCTCTCCAGCACTACCGCCCACATTTCCTTCCTTAAACACAAGGTGCTGCAACTTCTCACCCTTTTGAAAGTTACATATTAAATAATGGAATTCGGTACTCGAGCTGTGCACTTTCTGTGACATATAATCCACATCTTACGAAACTGTCATAACATTTGTCAGTTCTTTCACACTAATGAACCTATTTCTGTTGGAATATTTGCATATACCTATTTTCTCAGAGATAGAAATTAACAAGGTATAAATTCTAGGGAATGAGCTGGTGGTAAACACTTGCTAATAATTCTGGGAATAGACACACAAAACAATCCCGTCATGGTTGAATTATTAGTGTGTGGTATGTGTCATCCTGCTGTAAATACGGCCGTCATATGAACTACAAGGAACAGATTTTGGGAAACAATGAAGACATCTTTCCCATTGGGGTACCACAGTAAGCCTTATAGGCTGACGATTAGGTTGTTCAAACTCAACATCCCCCTATGTCAATCTGCCTGCCTGCCTGCCTATATAAAGTAGTCGCAACAAACAGCTGTTTAACGCCAATTTTTACTGCTGAGGCACCACAGGTGGTGGGCACTGATTATATATGAGATGAAATGATATATTGGGAAAGCATATTTTTTAAGGAAGGAAACGTTCCAGGCCTAGCTTTAGGGGAACTCCCCGGCATTTGCCAGTTATGAGGACTGAGGAAAACCTGGAAAAACCTGTCGGGGAAGACGGCCCTCCCGCTCGCGAGTCCACGCCTTAACGACCTCGGTCACCCGTGGCGGTACAAACAGTTGTGAAAAATTAAGCATTGTTTTCGATTATAATTTGAGACGGAACAATTCCTTTGGAAACAACATCTTAGCACAGACGTGATGCAAGTTAGGGTACATAACATCAGATAGAGGGAATTATAGTTTGTGGCTTTACTTCGCAATTAAGAGTCAGTTACACTGTATGGTTGATGCTAATTCAGTTTCGCGTCCATGGTAGAAAATGTACCATCACCAGTTATTCCATTCATGATCTTTGATCGTATTTAAACTTTTGCTTTAGAAGTTAAAAGTTTAATTCGCAGCATTTTTAAACTAGTTTTCCCTGGCAGAAATAAACTCTGTCGATAACTTTTTATTGTGCAAATATAACATCCTCAGTCCTTTCCTTACTTATCAAGTTTAGAGTAAAGTTGGTGCATGTGACAGTGTTGTGTTCTTATTATTGTCCAAGTCTGCAGTTATTCTTATGGAATTTGTTGTACATAAATTTATTTTATTTCTCGTTTGTTATGACTCCTGCCTCTAGACTTGCATTATACCTCAAGCAATCTCGAAATGCAATGCAGAACAGGTAATGTCATGACAAATTTCACTTCACCGATCATGATGAACATTGCGAAGAAAGAAAAAAATTGGTTGATTCATATTTTCTTGAGCTTGTGAACCAGATTCAGTTAAAACGAATTCCCTACCTCAGAGAAGAGTGTAAGAAGGGAGGCTGTAAGTGGAGAGGGGTATTTATTTGTTTTTTTAAGAACGTTTTAATATCTCAGGTCATTCAGCGTCCCATTCAATTCAGAGCGTGAAACGGCCGACAAATTTTGCTCAGAGGCCTCTTCTTTCATGCATGAGGTTCTTTTTCGTGCTGTAAATGTACGACACGGGACCCACGGCTTTACTTCCCTTCCGAAGGAAGCCATACTTAGGATTTTTACGCCCGAAAAAATCCATCGATCTTGTCCGGGTTTGAACCGGCGATCTTGGGTTTTTAAGGCAAGTATGTTTCACCAGGACCGACTGTAAGTGGGGGGAATGACACCTGACACAGATTTCTAGCAAATGTACAATGACACTTCTTGAAGGGAGAAAGTGGTGGTTGTTGTGTAACTCCAAATGATCAAGACAATAGCATCGCATCTCTCGTTCACTAATTAAAATATCATCGTCTGTAACATAGGCCAGCTCCACCGTTTTATAAACCCTGAAAGTTTATAACCTATGCTTTTTTCATGTTTAAAAATTAATAAAATGTTGAATCTATAGTTCTTAATTTTATTCTTACTTCATTAGTTGTATTCATAACTTCTCAAACAGTGTGCTAAAACACTTTGCATGTATTTCCTTGTCAACTGTTTTACAGAAAATTGCCCTTTTCTTCTGTGGGCTTTTGTATGTCTTTTCTTTTTGTTTAGTAGGATGCAAATTAATATTTTAAGCTCTAACCCTCCATTTTAAACCAAGTAACTCATTTCAACTATAGACAAAGAAGAAGATGAAGGGAGACAAATAGGGTCTGTCATTCAGTACAACTACAAAAGTGTGTTTATCAAACTGAACGGTGAAATCCACAGCCTGTGCTCGTATTCCATTATTTTCTCCTCGTTACAGGTTTCTCGTTTCTTTACCTCCATGTTCCTCGAGAATATTGAAGTATCGACTTTTCCTTTTACAACTGCTGCCCTCGCATTTTTGCCTTAAAATCCCGGAGAGCCACTATTTTTAATTTTCTTGTCCCTGAGTCCCTCATTTGAAGACTGAACGTAGAAGTTTTTTGCCGTCCCCAATGTACAGTATCGGCTTCATGGTGGGGTTATCGGAAAGGAGGAAGGGGGCTCTGCTTGGGGTCACATAAACCCAATAAAACTGCACAATCCTTCATCATCAGAACACACATACACAACATAACGGCCCAGAAGAGGACCTCCCTATTTTTTATTAACGTTGTCTCCCTAGATATCTGTCTTCAGATAAGTAGACAACAAGCTGGAAGAGCGATGAAAGATGAGGCAGTATAGCCGTTAACATGGGCAGCAAAATAACGTGCACAATGATATCAAAATAGGAGCGACTGTTTACATACAATGACCACACTAGTAATGTCAACTGTGTTGTCAAAACATCCTTAATTAAAGTTGGGGTGGTTTCACAGATAAAGTAATTACAAATATCATTAAAATTTCAATCCAGTTTAATGAATGAATTTATTTCTTCTAATTTCCACATATAATATTTTTAACACATAGAAAGAACCAATTGCATGAAAGTTTTACAAACAAATAAACTCGTTAAAACCAATTTATATGTCCATATTCTCAATACATGTAAACTTACTGGTTTTAAACATTTAAATTTCTCATTTAATCATCCTCAATTTATAGAGTTGCATTCCTTCCCTACCACATTACAATTAACACCAGGATGAGTATGTAATGAGGACAAATATTCACTCCTAAACAGTGCAATTGTCAACATAGCTGTTCCCATTTATCCATAACCATTTTTGTCTCACCTTGCCTATGTATTTTCTAAATTTCTTAACATTTTCCTCTTATTTTAAATTTAAAATTATTCTGTCTCTTATTTCATTTAATTTTTCCCACTTTCATAATTCTAATACACAATGCCAAGTACTTCCACATAAGACATATCCCCTTAATGTATCCCTTTTTATCCCATTTAAATATGTTATTCCTGTTCTAAACCATGCCAGTCCCTACCTCCCTGCCTGGTGGTGTAGTGGTAACCATACTTGCCTTCTAAACCCAAGATCGCGGGTTCGATCCCGGCCAGGATCAATGGATTTTTTCGGGCGTAAAAATCCTAAGGGAAGTAAAGCCATTGGTCCTGTGTCGTCGACAAAGAACCTCAAGCCTGAAAGAAGAGACTTCTGAGCAAAATTTATCGGTCGTTTCACGCCCTGAATTGAATGGGACGCTGATGACCTGAGATGTTAAAGAACGTCCGTAGATAAACCACCTTCCCTTCCTGCCTTTTCCCATGTTTCAATATCCTTCCCCTCACATTTTTAACCTGCTATATATTTCAGAGATCTTTTGACATTAAGACTTGCCCATATTTCTGTTTTTCAATACCCTCGGGTCTATCCTTGTAATGTTAAATTTACCAACTTCAGTTCCTATTTTCTCAAGGACTATCGAGCTAATGAAATGAAACTACACCATACAGATGCACATAATTAAATTTTGTTCATCTATCTTCACTGCTACAACATGACTCTGATCTAAATTATAAAATTATTTTCAATTGTTTGCTTTTTTTCCTATTTTTTCAAACTTCATTTTTTACATTGTCACATTTTGTCCTATCTCTACCATAATAGATCCACATCTTCACAATAATATCATGAATAGGTGGTAAAAGTTTCAAAGTCATAGGTTATACAGATCTTAAAAAATGGGGAATATTTGCAAAAAATGTAGTTTTTTAATTACTACAGTTAAAAAATTTATGGAAAATCTAACTTTTTGAGGGAAACAGCAAAAACTCTTCAAAACTGAAAAAGAACAAAAGATAATGTCATAGAAACAAACGCTGCCAATTTATGAAATACAACTTCTTTTATCATTCTAGGCAAACCACAGTCTTCTAGAGCAAATAGAGCCCGAGATATAGAAATTTAACTGCTCGCGAAATAAAAAATGCCTCTGCAGTGACATAATTATTAAATTTATTATAAATGCTTATAACCAAATAACATTAATAATAATCACATAAAATAAACAGAAAATTCCAAAAAATTCAAATGGTACAAAAAACAAAAATATGAGTTTTAACACTCCCCCTTCCCTTTAATACTTCCGTCAAGTTTCGCACTCTTCCCTAGTGATCTCATTTTATATTCCTTTAGGTATCTAACAAGCCGTTCCATATTCCATTAATTGTCATATTAATTTGATGTACTCTATTACTATGGATTTGGATGAATTTTTGGGGATCCTAATAATAAAATGCACCTACTCCATGCTTTTCCCATAGCATAATAATGTTTTCCTCCCTTGAAAGTATAGCACTTAAGTAGGCTACTATTTAATTGTTACAGAAGGGTCTGTAACTTGTGCCTGAGCTTGTGACTACAGCATTTTCCTTTAGTGTTTCACAGAATGTTTTTGCTTTACATTTAGAACCATGTGTTTAACAGTCCAGTTAATTTAGGCAACTTTATATTATGACCTTCTCCTTGGGCTAGTGTTAACGCTGCTGTCTGCTGACTGGGAGCTCTGGGTTCGATTCCTAGTACTATACAAATAATTCATTTAATGCTTGATGAATAGTAAACAGGACACAAACATTTTATAAACTCTCTCTTTTAGACAATGATTAGAGTGTTTTAGTGCCGCCTTTGAATTACAATTAATTTTGAACCCTTGTTTTTAACAAACTATGAAGTGAAAATGTAAGCCAATTTAATAAATGTGCATTAATAACACACTAACAAGATGGGAGAAAGTCCCATGCTACCTGGGTCACTGGTCTCAACGGAAGAAGAAAGCTTCGGACATCGCAATTTGGAATACAAGGCCCCTGCACTTCTAAGTCATCTTTCCGCTCTTACCAAGCGATAGAGTCAAGGCGGTTACGTCATTAGCTTTTTGTTTTTGTTTCAACTCAGTAATTTAAGAATAAAATTTGGTTTTGCTATGAAAAACAAAATTACTTGTATCCGCGAGCCTTTAATATTATAACTATTTTTCATAAATAATTTATTTGCCAATTTTATTTTTGAATGGTGTTTAAAGCCCGTTTTTACTACTAAGGCACCATAGGCGGTGGACACATGAGTATGAGATGAAATTATATATTGGGAAAGGATTTTTTTTTAAGGAAGAAAACGTTCCGGGACTACGTTTAGGGTACCTCCCCTGCGTTTGCCATTTATGAGAACTGAGGAAAACCTGGAAAAACCTCAGTCAGGGAGGACGGTCCTGGCGGAATTCGAATCCCAGACCTCCCGCTCACGAGTCCGCTCTTTAACTACCTTGACCATTCGTGGCGGTTTATTTGCCAATGAAATTATTGGAGCATTGCATATTAGTTGAAACTACATAAATATAATTTCGAAAGTATAAAATAGAATAGACACAACTATTTTGAGTATTTAAGAAATGTGACGGTATTTATAAAATGTCTGTGAAATTAGTGTTGAAGGAAAATAAGAATATTTCTTGACAATTACGGAACTGCACAGTGTTTTCAAAATGAATATGATAGGCGCTCCTTGAGTTCTGTGTTTGAAGCGAATATCATCCTCTTAACCTCTCAGCACTATGGAAGAATAAGCCAAGAGAAAACACACACCAGGGTTTAATCTGACCGGTAATCACAACAGCCAGCCGTTTTCCGCACCCCTCGCATCATCATTGAACCTAAAATAAAACCCTTCGACTCAAATCTAGAAAATTAGGAGTGACAACCCCCAACCCTCTTCTCACACAAATAGCCATCTCTTGTTTACTGAAGGAGGACGTGAAGAGGGGGAGAATTCCGCTCTTCATCTGTCTCTCTGGGGTCGATCAAACAATCCATACCGCATTTAATTCCACATACTAGGCGCTCTGTGTTTACAGGGATATCCGAAACAAACGAAGACTGCCCGTAAATGAATCATCATAACTGTTGTTAAGAACACGAAACATCGTTTGCAATGGAGAAAACTGCTATGCTTCATTTTCGAATTTACAGCTGAAATTTAAAAGTTACAATGTTGACTGCGAAATGAGTCTTGCTTTAAAGTAAGTTTAATCATATTAATTCCTAATTATAAATTTCTTATATTTTGTTAACAGAGGACGAAAAATTGACATTATACCTAAGCGGCCAGCAATTATATATATATTATACTTTTCAGTCTGTTGCATACCGGGTGTTAATGAAATATATACTCCCAATAAAATCAGAGATTGTAGAAGGTTCTGGAACAAGCAATTTGAGGTGCTGAATTTATCGTCCACGAAGAAAAATAGCAGAATTTTAAATAGTAACAAAGGAATTTAAATTAGACGCGATTCAGGGAAATGGGATTAAAGTTCTCATGCAATTTAAGCAAACTTGTTTCACAAGGAAGGAAATATATTTATTTATTTATTTTGTTTTAACTTCTAAACTTGCATGATAACGTAACACATTTAAATTTTGAAACGTGACTGAATAATAGTTTTAATAAAAGCTGAAGTAAAAATATTATGCACTATTTAAAAAAATTAAAAACGTAATCAACAAGACAACAATGACAATAAATTTCTGACAGGTCCTCATTAGCTAAGTTAACATTTGCACATATCAGGGTGACGTTCATTATTTTGAATGTTAATGAAAATATACAAAGGTGTGAAATCAGTTGGTATAATTTCCTATTATTCATTATGTTAAAAATAGCACCAGAAATATGACAGTTGAGATCAAAGGATGGGCGGAAAAACACGGTTCAAATTTGAAAAGCATCAAGATCTACTATTTGAGTCGTGAGCTGCTAACGATTAATTATCGTATTATCAAGAAACAGGCATCTGGTACAATTCTGAACGACGAGGCCAGTATACATTGCATTCCATTCACATAGAAGTAGCATTTCAATGTTAGCCATAATTTCCTTCCTATTGCTTATTCCAGTGCATATTTAAATTTCCATCTATATTGTGTATTACTTTACAGGCTTTATGTTTGTCAGAGCATACACCGAATTGATTTCCCAAATGGAAGGCAGTGCATAAAAATATTTAAAATATCTTCAGCTAATATAAAATGTTATGGAGTAAAATGAAACTATGAATAAAAAAATGAATAAATATGTGAAAGAATTGAAAAACTTGCCTAGGAAAATCCAGCTCTTCGCTTATTTGACCAGATAGACACAATGAAATATTAGCTCAGATTAAAACTACAAATATAAATAGTTGTATAATAGCATTACTAACTACAGAAAAGATATTTTATCCAGAGATAATTTTGACTCCAAAATGTCTAGGTATTTGGACGAGGTGAGATAAATGAAATGCAACTGATGAACACAGACTTACGATAGATGCACATACAAGGGTAGGTCCATAAGTTTCCGGCCTAACCACTTTCTGGGTATGATAAAGACAAAAACTATATTTCACTTTTTAATATAATCCAATACACTTCTCCCATCTTTGAATTAACATTTCAACCCACCGCCCCAAATAGTCAGAAGTCTTGTCTGCAAAATGGGCATAAACAACATCTGTCACTTCGTCACACTTAAAATTCCTTCCTTTAAGATTCTTCTGGAGTTTTCAGAAAAACGAAAGGGTACTGGGAGCTAGGTCTGGGCCGTAGGGTGGATGGTCGACATCCTTGAAGCCACATTTCTTCACAGCTTCCTTTGCAACAAGAGTTGTATGCATCGCCACGTTGTCGTGAAGAAGGCGCACACCATCACTCAGCTTTCCTCGCCTTTTCTCTTTGATGGAAGCACGAAGTCTGTGCAGTAGGTCAGCATAGTACTCCCCATTTACTGTGATGTTCCTCTCCTTGAAGTCAATGAAGAATATTCCTTCACAGTCCAAAAAGATTGTGGCCATGATTTTTTTGGTTGACTGAGTGACCTTGGCCTTCGCCTTTTCCAGGTTTACGCTATTCTATTGATTATCTTTTGGACAAGGAATTATAGTAGAGGACCATAGTTTTATCTCCTGTTTGAAGTTTGCAGAACTTCTCTCTTGTTACCACGGTAGAGATCCAAAAATGTCTGACAATAGTTGACTCGTTGCTGCTTTTGGACTGAGGAAAGAAGTCTAGGCACCCATCTTGCACTAACCTTGTTCTTGTTTAAATGTTCATGAATAATTCGAAGGACTGTTGTTTTAGAAAGGCCCAACCTTGCTGCCATTTCTGTAACTTTGAGCCTCCGGTGTTCCATAATTTCTCCTTCCACAAGAGCGATGTTTTCAGGAATGAGCACGTCTAAGGGCCGACCTGCACGCTCTTCGTCTTCAATGCTGTCTCGACCCATTCGAAAATTTTTGACCCATTCTTTCACGGTAGAATATGAGGGAGATGCTTCCCAATATACACCGTCCAATCGCTGTTTAATTTCATTTAGAGTAAGTCCTTCTTTTGTGAAGAACTTAATAACAGCTCGATGCTCCATTTTGAACATGTCACAATCTTCAACACATAGCCTTCTTTATGCAACTATATCTGAACAAGTGAACACAGCGGAGCGGGAGTTACAGCTTCAAATATTTACTTAACAGATAAGATATGATACCAGATAAGGATTTTGTGAAGGCGTAATCCTGATCGGGAGGCTGGAAACTTGTGGACCTACCCTGGTATGACATATTTATTTTAAGTTTGCCGATGGTCAAGAATGCTGCCTATATTACACGAGCATGAACGATTCCGTCTTATCTTCTGCTAGAGTGGTGGGGAATGCACCAATAGGAGCGGATGTAAACAGTTTTCAGCTCTACTACCAAAACAGGAAAATGTACAAAACAAGTGTGCATTCTTTCAGAAATCAACATACTGTAAGAAGTGCCTATGCTTTTTAGTTTTATATTTGTTAGGTTTGTTCTTAAAGATTACAAAACCGCAATCAAGATTAATTTTTCTGTTATTGCTGTAGCAAAAAGAATACGAGCTTAAGAGAATTAAAATATTAATTATACATTAAAAATAGAAGTTTTATGTCGCGACTTTCTATGAAGATTAGTAAATATTGGAACTTATGATTATTCTATTAGTATTTATGATATTTTTGAGTGATTATTTCCGTATAGCTTTGTAGTGTTTATGCAGGAATTGACCAACAAAATGTTGCCATCCCTAATTTGTATTTTAGTCATTTAATTTTATGTAAAATGCGTAAATCTTCAAAAACAGTACAGCTATACTTGTTAAAATTCTGATAACTATACAATTGATATAAAATGACTGTCGAACTGTATTGGAAAGGCCCGAACAAGAGATGGATTTGTGAAAAGGCTGAAGAATGAGACAGATAAGAAACGGGGAGTCAGTTTTGGGAGGTGGAATGGACTGACTGTTGATTAAAATCTCAAGCAAAAGACTCCTCCACCCCTCAACGCAGATACTTCCAACTATGTAGTAGATTTCCGCCTTCCTCCCCATGCTTCCTTCTATTGTTGTGTCTAGGTGAAGATACAATGCCACCATTTGACCTCCTGCTAGTGTAATCAGCATCCCAAGGGAAGTCCTGCTTCCCTCCTGAAACTTCTTCCCTCATTCGCTTGTCCTTTTCCCCCCCTTTTTAGCCTTCACAAAAGTTCGGTCAATATCGGGTCATCATGCATTATTATCCCGAGGCAGTTACATTTATGGAGTAATAAGTTCATTTGTTGAAACACAGCAGATACAAATCCAATAACATGATTGTTAGAAGATTTACCTGGTTCCCAATCATTAAGTATTTTGGAATCTGTCATATAGAGCTCATATTCAGAATAACTATTGTATTGTCTGATAATAGATAAGAAATAAAATGTGTGTCTTAGTGTTTCTCAAATCTTTTATCCGTGAATATTTATTATTACTTTTACATTTATATTCTATAATATTTTTAATTTTTTTCTATTTGAATATAAATTGAATATTGTTTTAATGAACACGTTGCAAACATTACAATCTATCGGATGCACAAATCCGAAAAGACTATTGAAAGAAGATTAGAAGCTAGAAAAGAACCGAAAATACAAGGGAAAACTGTCTAAAGAAATGAATAGTTTGAAATATCATTCAGGATAATCCCATCTCGCCCTGCGGCTGGCTTCTTGCAGTGTAGACTCCATCACAATAGCACCACCCTTTGCGAGTATCTGTTACCCCAGCGCAATAAATCGTGCAGAAGGCCGGCAATATGGCACGTGTTGTCGCCTATTTGCTTCCAACAAGTACCTCTAAGTGATGCACGCGGAAGTCCAACGGCTATATATTACGCTAAATGAACTGTGGTAATACATTCCAACTGCGGAGGGTGCATCTACTTACTGTCCATTCAGGAAGAGATTTGTTCTTTGGAACAGCATCATCCTTTCCACCACTTCGTATTTGATACATTACTTTCCATTAGATTCTTTGGGAACGAACATGATAAGTAAAGGGGAATAAGTGCATTGAATCTAGTACAAAATAGGGGCTTTGAAAAATATTCTGTGGGGTAATAGTTTTCAAACGTTTGAATTATGTTCTTGGTATATTTCGGCAACTATGTAGCAAAGATTATTGAAATTTCTTGGTAAAACGATTTTTTTTTTTTCATAATACAAATCAAGTTCAAAGTAATTTATTTTTCCCCACTGTTCAAACCTTTCTTCTGCAAGTTTACATGGGCGACTATATTGCACAAGTTGTAATAAATACATAATATATTAAATATTTTATGTATAAGATATTAATATAAATCATGCTCTGCATCCATCCAGTATCGCCACGGGTGACCGAGGTTGTAAAGGCGCGGATTCGTGAGCGGGAGGTCTGGGGTTCGAATCCCGCCAGGACCGTCCTCCCTGATTGAGGTTTTTTCCAGGTTTTCCTTAGTCTCATAAATGGCAAATGCCGGCGAGATACCCTAAAATTAGGCCTGGAACGTTTCCTTCCTTAAAAAATCCTTTCCCATTATATCATTTCATCTCATGTATCATCAGTATCCACCACCTGTGGTGCCTCAGTAGTAAAAACTGGCGTTAAACACTACTCAAAAAAATCCCTCCAGTAAAAAGATAAAGATAAAGATAAAAATAGCCTATTGTGTCCCTTAAGGGCAAAGGTCTTCTAAAAGTAGGGAAAGTTCGCTTTTTTCTAACATGGTGAGCTATTTCACGCTAGTTGTTCGTATGCTGTTTAAGACACTCTTTGGTTACTCCATTTCTCACTGCACTGGTTGCTTCTCGAGAGATTTCCATTTTTCTCTTCCTCTTGCTACTCTTGACCAATCTGCACCTGCGTGTTCCTTAAAAAGATCTGTCCATCTGCTTCCGGGTCTACCTTGTGTCCTTTTTCCTATCCGGGGGTCCCACATGGAGACCTTGTAGGTCCATCTGTTGTTCTGCATTCTTGCGACGTGACCGCCCCATTGTCATTTGCTCTGGTAGCTATTTGTGCGATGTCTGTTGTCTGAGATAACTGATTTATTAATGCTATAGATATTTTGTCCTTCAAAGTTATTCCCAGAGTCTTGCTTACCTTTTTCTTTGACCTATTTGAGTTTTGTTCTTTTGTGTTTCTGTTATTGACTATTGACCTCCAGTAGATGGCAGTAAACAGTAGTAAATGGAACCCATACTCCTAAGGCTGCATACGAAACAGACCGCGTAATTTGAACTGGCTTCTCTTCGAGCAACCTTGGAGACGTGTTGGCAGCATATTGGGTTACTATGTAATAAACATGTAAAAAGTGTAATATCAAGTCACATCTCGGACAAAGGAGTAATAGTGAGTAAAAGTATAGCAATTGTACATATTTAATGTAGTTGTTTGGCACATACGCGTATTCTCTCACACAAATAAATGTAACATGACGCTATGCACCTGGTTGTAAGGTGAGCCGGTTGTGATATTATACACCTCGCAAGCGGACCGTAGTACGCTGAACTAATATAAGTATATCTCAAAGTATTAAATACAATCAATATGCACCCCACTGCATGCTAGTTACCATAACAATTAAGAAAATATCGTGCAAAAACTGATAGCCTGTGGCAAAGAACACGCTGCACGCCATCTTCTTGATTACGTCAGAACAGCTGAAGCATGGTCGCTTAATATTGCAGTTGGTCAGGTATATTCCTATTGCGCATTGCGCCATATTAAGGGAGGGGAAACTGGTAAGAGTATTGCAAACGTTACAAATAAAAAAAATGATAAAGAATTAAATTTAAACAAGAAGAGAGAGATATTCTCTCCAAGGAGAACACTAACGCGCTCACCCAAAAGAGCAGGTGTGTCGCCTCATTCGTAAAAACTGAAAGCAACCGCCGAATTGGCTTCCGGAAGAACGCAAGAAAAAACAGGAGAAAACTTTCAGACAATTATGTTTGAAATTAATATATATATAAACTATAAAATGACATCGCAAAAAATATGGAATAATCACGAACTTTTGAACAGACAAAATTTGAAACTCCAAACAGAATATGAAACTATAAACGAATTGAAAGAATAAATGCAAGCGGAGTAATATCCTATGCGCAGGCGGCAGCTAAACCAAAACTAAGAGAAAAAGAAGAAAATTTCAAATAAGCAGCCCAGACCCCCCCCCCCCAAAAAAAAGCCGCACACACTCACCCACCCTGCTTATTTCGTCATCCAAAGGAACAAGATTAAGGAGGTACAAAATCTGAAACCAGAGGAGGAGAGAATCAAAATCAGATACATGAAGTCAACACAGAAAAATTTCATTTTGTAAAGTGGTATATATGAGATGCCGCCCCCCCCCAATTAAATATTACCGAAATTAGTATAATCAATTACATATATTATAAATAGTATTACAATTAATGTTTATTCATATTAGTAAAGTTTTTGTGAATTTCATGGGTAGTAGAAAAATATTTGAGAGAAACTTTAGAAATTAGCCACGAAATGTTGATTGTAAATGTGTTTTGGGCTGGACAAAGAGCCCGATGGCCCTGTACATCTTTTGTATGTTTTTGCAAGAGGCTTTGTGTATGAAGGGTCGCTCCTTAAAGGTTTCTTAAACGCTTAGGAAGACGTAACAAGTCATACACCCCTCTATTATGTGAAAAGTCATAAAGCTTAGCCTTGTTAAAATCTTAAGGCGAACCGTAGTATGAACTTTGGTGATACAACAGATCATTGGGGGTGAAATAAATTATTGAGCCCGACATAGTGGAGCCAAGGGGTGAAAGAATACCCCTAAGGGAACATCCAATCAGGGAACTTAGGAAAAGTATACGCAAGCGCCACGGCCAATAGATAGCCATATTGTAGAAATTATTCAATAGTGATATTTAGAAAGGCATGAGACGGCCTACCGGACAAAGGAATTGTTTATAAAAGGTTGTGGTTATCAGAGAATTATAACGGGGACAGTTATAAACACTTGGTTCAGTTATAGTCTGTGTAATTAGACAAGTACAGTTATTAACAGTTCAACTCAGTGAGTTACCGGTCAGTTTGAACAGTGCAAGTGTGATCTAAGAACCACTTAACAGATCTTAAAGGCTACCCTTAGCAATGAACAAGAAATACAAGTGAATAAATTGTATCATCTCCAGTTCTAAGACTTGTGTTCATTTACCATACAACTGAATGTATCTTAGCATCAAAGGAAGAAAAGATACCCAGGGAAAACGAACTGCCCAGTTTACAAAATGTTCTGGGAAAGATCTGACTATGGATCTTAAAGAACAGAAAATAGGGGCAAAGGAAAAAATCCAAGCAGGCTAAAAAGAAATGCAATAAGAGCTTTTTATATAGGTGTAAGTTAAACTGCAACAAAATGGAAGTAGCAGTACAGACAAACGAAATTAAAATAGATAAATGCAGGTAGTACAGCATATTTCTACTTGAAAAAATAGAGGAAGAGAAAGAAGAAGTAATAAAACAAACAAACAACAGAAGATAAATGCAGGTCGATTATAAGGTCTTGAGAATGGATAATGAAATGCGAAAGAACTATTAAGCACAGCATTAAGACATATTATAGGGAAAATTACCATTCCAACACCAGAAGCAGTAGATAAAATAGATATAAAAACATACAACTTACTTTCAGACCCAAATTATCTCTTGGAAATTTTGCATCTAACTTTTAAAAGTAGCAGGGAAGTTTTGGATTTAGAAGGGGTACACAAGACTTTCGTAATGTGCCATGGAAAAATAACTACAGATTTTCAACAAAAATGGCCTAAAAGTCATATTCATACATATCACCATAATGGACAAAACAAATATTATAAATGTCTAAAATATATATAAAGGCTCTGAATAGTAGTATAGAAAAGAATAATAGTTTTGAAGAAATGAACCAACGCGACGGCTGGTGTACCAGATCTACACCAAACCACACTTTAACACCAGAGTAACAGAGTTAACAGAATCAACCAGTTACATGGACATACAGCGAGGGTTGTAGAGGATTAAAGATGTTAATGCTGAAAGGAGCATACGGTCATGATAGAATTAAGAAGACTGATACAGGAATTAAAATTAGATGTTCTATACAGCGTAAACGGGAGACCAGTACACATGCCTACAACTGCGAGAGTAATTGCGGAGAAAGAAAACTGCATGACAGCAATTATTGTTATAAAGCCTGAAATTCAGGTCATAAAAATCACAAAACTTTGAGATTCGCATACAAACTGCATTGAATTTGCACACCTACATAAAACTTGGATTTTTGTTAACCATTATTATCAATACCTATAGCTTTTTTGTTGATTTGGTTTATTTGCGGACGCTCTTCAATATCTGAGGTCATCAGCGTCCCATTCTATTCAGGACATTAAACTGCCGTTAAATTTTGCTCAGAGGCCTCTTCTTTCAGGCTTGAGGTTCTTTTACGTGCCGTAAATGTACGACACGGGACCCACGGCTTTACTTCCCTTCTGAAGGATTTATGCACCCGAAAAAATCTAATTTATCCTGGCCGGGTTTGAACCCGCGATCTTTGGTTTTGAAGGCAAGTATGGTTACCGCTACACCACCAGGACCAGCTTTCCCTTGGTGGTATAGCAAACATAAAAACGAATGAGGGGAATTATTAGAAGAAGCAATTGCTGAACTGAGAGTAGAAAATGTTTCCAACAATCCACCAACGTACAGCAACAGAGAAGGTGGCACAGAAAACATAGATATCACTCTGACAACTGGTTCAATTGGAAAGGGGAGCAATCTCTAACATCAAGTGACTGTAATATAATTTATTACGAATGTCAATTCAACAGAAAATTGGAACAGAGGGGCATACAGAACCGCAAATGCGTTTAACATATCAAAAGAAAACTGGGAAAAAATTAAATGAGGAATTCGAATTACCAGATATGCCACAAATAAATAATAACATAGATAACCAAAGCAATTCAAAACGCGATGAAATCTAACATTCCAAGATTAAAAAGCAAATCTATAGGAATGTCTTTCTGGAATGAAACGTTAAAAATTAAGGTGCAAAGTAAGAAATGATAGGAAAATTGAATGATAATATGCTGAAATAGAGGAAAAACAAGAAAGGTATTCCATCCTTTGTTCGTCAGCTACGAGGGCTGGTTCATAAGCTTCCGGCCTAACCATTTTCTACATAAGATAAAGACAAAACTATGTTACACTTATCAATATACCTACCCTATATTGCAACACACTTCTCACATCTTCGAATTACCACTTCAATCCTCCCCCCAAAATAGTCAGAAGTCTTGATTGCCAAATGGGCATAAACAGCATCCATCATTTCTTCGTCACACTTAAATTTTCTTCCTCGAAGGTCCTTCTTGAGTTTTGAGAAGAGGAAATAGTCACTAGGAGCTAGATTTGGGCTGTAGGGTGAATGGTCTATCTCCTTGAAGCCACCTTTCTTCACAGCTTTCTTTGCAACAAGAGCTGTGTGCACAGGCGCGTTGTCGTGAAGAACGCATACCACCATTCAGCTTTCCTCGTTTTTCCTCTTTGATGTAAGCACGTAGTCTGTGCAGTAGGCCAGCTTATTACTGTGGTGTTCCTCTCCTTGAAGTTAATGAAGAGTATTCCTTCACAGTCCCAAAATATTGTGGTCATAATCTTTTGATTGATTGAGTGCGTTGTCCTTTACAGGAAGTGCTTCGCCAGGTTTACGCCTGCCACTCCATTGATTCTCTTTTGGACAAGGGATCATAGTAGAGGACCATAGTTTCATCTCCTATAACAATGGTTTGCAGAGCTTCTCTCTCGTTGCCACGGCAGAACTCCAAAAATGCCTTACAACAGATGACTCGTTGCTGCTTTTGGACTGAGGAAAGAAGTCTAGGTACCCATCTTGCACTAATCTTATTCATGTTTAAATGTTCATGAATAATTCTGAGGACTATTGTTTTAGAAAGGTCCAACCTTGCTGCTATTTCTGTAACTTTGAGCCTCCGGTCTTCGATAATTTCTCCTTCTACAAGAGCGATGTTTTCATGAGTGAGCACCTCCAAGGGCCGAACTGCACGCCCTTCGTCCTCAATGCCCTATCGACTCATTCGAAAAAGTTTGACCTATTCTTTTACGGTAGAATGTGAGGGAGATGCTTACCATATACACCGTTCAATCGCTGTTTAATTTAATTTGGAGTAAGTCCTTCTTTTGTGAAGTGCTTAATAACAACTGGATATAGTCATAATGTTCTACACGTAGCTTTCTTTATGCAACTATATCTGAACAACTGAACACAGCAGGGCGGAAGTTAGGGCTGCAATTATTCACTTAACAGATAAGTTATAACCCAGATAAGGATTTTGTGAGGGCGAGACTCCTTATCCACAAGGCCGGAAACTTATGGACCTACCCTCGTACTTGTTCAACAAACTTTCACACTGTATTAGGTACGCAAAACAAATTGCATTTATTAAGCCAAACTTCCAGTTCCTGCGGAAGTACCTAGCAAACCCCATTACTGGCACTGCCGCACGCGGTTCTGAAACAGAAAGAATATGAGTAACTTATAGCTGTAGTCATAACAAGGGGAAGATTCCTAGAAGAAGAGGGGAACATATCAACTCTGATATTTATGACAGTTAACAAAATGTCCATATTTCCTGTATTCTTTTAATGCTATTACAGCAAGGCGGGGTCACGACTGTCATTTGTTCTGTTTGCCGTTCCGGAGCAGTGGAGATGGGACATAAGGAGGAAGATGAAGGATGAGATAGGGGAGCAATAAACAAACAAAAAACATATTGCCATGATGGCTGGAGAGTGGAATTAATTCAGAAAGTGTGTGCGTGGGGAAAACACGGACTGAATGAAACAGACTTTCAGCTAAGTGCTGTATGGTCAGGAATAAAACCAAGTGGGGCCTAATAAACTGTGTCGAAATTATACATTTAGTGGAAGACAAGCTTGCACGCTTGAACTGGTAAATAGAGGCAATGAAGCCCATGGATTCTTATGAAACTATTGGATTGAAGTTTACTGCTGGAATCAATGGAAAGAGCGTGTTTGAATTAATAGAGCGCTCTACTTCCATTGTTTCAGCTAGGGAGGTAGATTATTTTGGAATATGAAACTTTAAGACTTTTAATATCGTTTTAACCAAGGTTGAAAATTAATGGGAGTGTTTCTGTTTTGTACCCTTTTTGTGTAGAAAAGTTATATATGATAAAATGTAGAAAAAGAATGTGGAAATTTAAATACTTTCGTATTTCCATATTTTATTTAAATATTTTAAATGTTTTCATTATGTTTTCCAACATTTATGCTGATTCTTTGGTTTTACACGTGAGAGTATATTAAGCTATTTGCATTGTTGCATCTTAGAGACTTATGGTTGAATGAGATAGTAAAGAAAACCACACATTTTCAACTCTCAACAGACAAATCCCTTCTTGATATTGTAATTTGATTTCTAACCATATAACAATTCATCAAAATTGGTTTTATATATTTATTATAGCAATGGGAATATTTTGAGAATTCAAACTTTCTCTTTGGAAAAAAAAATGGGGAGTGTTTGTTGGATTTATGGAAGTCTTATCAAGTTACAAGATTGTCGGATGTACCTACCGGTTTGTCTGTTTTTTGTACTCTACAGAAGAGCGACATCCAGTAACCACGGTGATGTGGAAACCGTGGTAAAGAATGACTTGGAGTAACCGACAAAGGAATCCTCAAGTTTATGCACGCCAAGACATTCATGTGAAGAAATCTTACGGCTGTACTTTCTGTCTAAATATGGCACATACCATAGCAAGCACCGCCACGGGTGGCCGAGGTCGTTAAGGCACGGACTCGTGAGCGGGAGGTCTGCGGTTCGAATCCCGCCAGGACCGTCCTCCCTGACTGGGGTTTTTTCCAGGTTTTCCTCAGTCTTCATAACTGGCAAATGCCGGGGAGGTACCTAAACTTAGGCCTGGAACGCTTCCTTAAAAAAAAAAAAAAAAAAAAATATATATCCTTTCCCAATTAATCATTTCATCTCATGTATCACCAGTGTCCACCGCCTGTGGTGCCTCAGTAGTAAAAACGGGCGTTAAACACTACTCAAAAAAAAAAAAAAAAAAAAAAAACCATCGCAAGTTACGGAAGTTTGAAGGGTCAATTTGACCCGGGTTGGCAATTTAGGTCTTCCCAAGCGAAGGTCTCCTTAATCTTAAAAGAATAAATAGGAAGATCGTAAATCGCATATTGCGATCATTCCTCTTGATGAACCAAATGCAGTTGCTGCCAACTTGAGCATCCAGCATTGTTTCTTCAGTCTCCAGTGGTTTGAAGAAAGAAGAGTCAATGTGTTAGTTGATTTCTGTTCTATCACAAATTAAATTCAAATCAACTCAAGTGTTTTAAAAATCACTAGAGGAATGGGTCGCAGTAAAAGACTCGAGATAAATATACGTTAAAATACAATTGCAAAATACCATCGTTTTCCAAACAGAGCTCTTGGGAATAATGATGACAAACCAAAAGATATGCTAAAGCAGCTCTACTCACCATTAGTGTCAAAGAAGCATCCCATTCTTTTGTGACCGAGGTCGTTAAGGAGCACATTCTTGGGCAGCAGATCTGGGGTTTGAATCCCGCCAGGACCGTCCTCCCTGACTGAGGATTTTTCAGGTTTTCCTCAGTCCTCATAAATGGCAAACGCCGGGTAGGTACCCTAAACTTAGGCCTGGAATGTTTTCTTCCTTAAAAAAAAAATCCTTTCACAATACATCATTTCATTTCATGTATCACCAGTGTTCACCGCTTGTGGTGCCTCAGCAGTATAAACGGGCGTTAAACACTACTAATTCTTTAGCTTTTCGTTCAGAAGGACATGAGCAATGAATGAGCAAATTACTTAGTCAAGTTTGTTAGCCAGCCACAATATCACAAGTGCATACATTGACATATTTTTAAACAGTTTTAACACTCGTTATTACTACTGAAGCACCACAGGCGGTGGACACTGATGATACATGAGATGAAATAATAAATTGGGAAAGCACTTTTTTATTTTAGGAAGGAAACGTTCCAGGCCTAAATTTAGGGTACCTCCCCGGCATTTGTCAGTTAGGACTGAGGAAAAACTGGAAAAAACCTCAGTTAGGGAGGACGATACTGGAGGGAATCGAACCCCAGACCTCCCGCTCACGAGTCCGCGCCTTAACGACCTCGGCTACCCGTGATGGTCATACATTGCCGTGCCCAATACCAGAGGCAACCAAATGCTAGAAGGGAATTTTAGAATATCTACTCCAATTTTCAAAAAAAAAAAAAAAAAAAAAAAAATCACAAATAATTCACTCTCGCCCCATTTGCCACACACTCTCTTGGTCTCTCAGGTCATCCTTACACTGTTTCTCTCCTTTACCACCTCTACAAAATGAAGAGAACATGCTTTTATTTGTGATTCTCAACTCAAATAAAGCCTAAGGCTTGATTCGATCCTGGATACCAACCAATTTAACTTGATGTAAGCTTTTGGTAGATTCCCTAAGTGGAACAGGCAAATTTTCATTTGGGTATTTCCTTACAACGAGCCTCCAATAACGGAAAAGCCAATAAAAACAAAGTCATCTAACTGAAGTGTGTTGACTTGTACTATAGAGTTTATATCACCATCTCTTTCCTGTATAAAAATTATCTTTTTAAAAGTGTTTTGAAAGATTAAATTGTTTCAACTAGAGAAAAGTTACATTTATTTGATTAAAAAGATCATTAGTAAGAAAAATAAAAGAAAAGCGTAATAGAACGATTAGATCCTGAATATGCGTTATAAGAAAGGGAGATTTTCCGAGAGTACAGACGCTTACAAACTTTACCTCCATTTTTTTTATGGTGGGATCGTGTTGGCTGTCGTAATGAGTAAATTAATTTATAATGTTACAAATGAGTTTGGAATCTGACATTTCGTATTTTCAAGAGGACTGATCGGAGGGCATATCATTAGGGAGTTGAACAGGGTCCTATAGCCTAACGTTTTACCAACACTTTCTGTGGAGAGTCTCTGATGATAAAGTAGGCTGAAGTGTTTCCGATTACAAAAAAAATGGAGGGGAAAAAAACGAGAAAGACCCTTTGGTATGTGTTCAGTCCATTTAACACGAGTTTGGAAGCACTCATCATGGGCGACTAGACTCTTATTTTGTATGAGCACTCACCGTGAACTCTAATGAAACATTGCCGCAGCTAAGGAAGAGCCACTGTGCATTCATTCTCCGGGTTAGAGGGGAGAGAGGAACTGACCTTCAGAGAAAGCTTTGCATACTGCGTCTCAAAGTGTTTGACCTCAATTTTTGAATAATTAAGAAATTAACAATTAATTTGTATTTTAGGATCTCAGAAGATGAATTATAGAGATTTTTTTTTAAAGTAAAGCATAAATCCAACATTAACCGAGAAGTTAGGTCAACTCAGGTTTTGAAAGATAATGGAACATTTTTAAAATTGGTGTTAAAAGCTATCGATATTTTTAATAACAAATATTTCTTTGTTTTTCTCATGTTGCTTTAAAGAGAATAAATTTATCACTATTTTGAAAAGGAAAGGACGGCTATGCAGCCAAGTTTGGAGAAAACTTATCAAATTTATAACATTAACTATTTTATTCGTATATTTCGTGAATAAAATTGGTGATTAGTTTGAATGTGTTAACAAAATATGTTTTAGTTTAATCATTTCTTAAATTGGTGGACTTTTCTTCCATTTTCTTATCACCGATTCAATTATGGAGCACATCAATCCTTTAATTTAATTAAGCATTTCTTCAAATTTAAGTTCTAGACAAGACTAACACAAATCACAGTATTAGTTGAATAAAATGTATTATATCAACATCTTATGTAGGTATTTAAAAATTTAATTCAACAATTTTAATGACTTCTACATATATACAACACAAATATGTTTTTCTTAAGTTTAAACAGTAAATTTATAATTATCTGTATGTCTGAATTGTTTTTAATTGCAATCTGGTATTATAAAGCACTTCCCTCACCCTTATTCCAGATCCATGGATTTTTTCGGGAGTAAAAATCCTAAATATGGTTTCCTTTGGAAGGGAAGTAAAGCCGTGGGTCTGTGTCGTACATTTACGGCACGATAAAGAACCTCAAGCCTGAAAGAAGAGGCCTCTGAGCAAAATTTGTCGGCCGTTTCACGCCCTGGTTTGAATGGGACGCTAATGACCTGAGATGTTAAAGAGCGTCTGTAAATAAATCAAATCAACAACAACCCTTATTCTAACATCAGAATCTAATTATCTCACTTTCTCTTAAAATATTTTATGTTAATTTTACACAACCACACCATTAATTAAATAACTGTGTTTAATTTAATTAATTAAACTTTTCTTTATCTTGTCCTTGGATAACCCCTTTATGAAACTATTTCCTATGCTGAGACTCTAGGGAGCGGTTCCCAAACTGTGCTCCGCGAAACATCTTCTAGTGCTCTGTGAAGAAATTTGACGTCTGCTATAAAGTTCAAAGGTTTAAAAGGAAAACAAGTTTTTAGCAGAATCAGCGAAAAATCCTAAATTTTAAAGTTTTACAATGATAAAGAATATGGATAAGAACTAGACTGAGAGATACTGGGGAATATCTTAAATATATTTCTAGTTCATCTACTAAGTTCGCTTCATATTTTAAATAATTATCTTCCAGCAGAATCCCCCCCCCCCAAATGTTTAAAAAAGTGTATTTTAAAAACATTCTCTGCTGAGTAAGAAAAGTCAGCCTGCCTGATACAACTTAGCAGTTCCATGATATGATATTAAATTTTACTATAAAAGATTTTTGAAAATTTTCTTCGATCCTACTTCTAGGCATCAAAATAACGACAATATATATATAATATTCGGTTGACGCTCTAGCAGTCGCAATTTTTGCCTTTTATCACCTAAACTCGGTATATATCCATCAATTATCAAACGATTCATCGAGTTCGTTAACCAGCAAAATTGAACCATTGGATATGATGTTTGACCAAATGCTATAGGTCTAGGGCCGCAATTTTTTTGTTTTTTCTCAACAAAACTCATTGAAATAAAACTAGAAAATTAGTTTCTAAAACAAGCGAAATCAGATTTTTAGTCGTGGGGGTTTATCCGAGACTCATAATTAAAAAATCGCTCTAATGGTACCAATATTTGCTTTGCAATGTATGTACTATACAATTAAAATTATAAAAATAGGTTCCGAAAATATAGAATATTAGGAGAGGGGGGGGGGTATACTTAAAAATCTAAATTTAAAGAATGGGGGTTAACCTAGACCAAAAAATTTAAAAATCGCTCTAGATGCCGCAATTTCTTTTACTCTAAAAAAATCGTTAAATGCCATTGAAATAAAATAATAAATAGTTTCTGAAAATCAGCGAAATGTTAGGAGGAGAATTTACCTGAGCCCAAATTTTAATAATTGCTCTGACGGCATCATTTATATTTTCGCAACAAAACTGTACATACCATTTAAATAATGTAAAAAATCTGAGAATCAAGAAAATCCGACCATACCTGAAAACCGAAATTTAATGAGTGGAGATCAACCTAATGCGAAAATTTAAAAATCGCTCTAGTGAATGTAATTTTTGCTTTTTCTCAACAAAACACTGTATGTGCTATTGAAATAAAAATTTTAAAAAAATTATGAAAATAAGCGAAATCAGATAATTAGGAATTGATTTAGCTAAAATTTAAAATTTAAAAAGTGCTCAAGCTTTTAATTTCTATTAATTGTTTAAAAAAAGCAAATTAACTCATAATTTATGACGGTGCATATGTTTTATTTTTGACAAAAACAATATCGTGAAGAGAGCAACTCTGAAATGTTAATTTATTACTGAAATGATCATCGTATACCCAGCCGGTATCATAAGAGGCGCCTAGCTTTTGTTTTGATCGTTACTCGATTTCCCAACAATAACACTGTCTGCTGTTAATCCTAGACTGTTATTGGCTGAAGTTAAAATATTATTGGTGCGGTAAGGCAGAGAAAGCTACTGCTGAAGAATGGGTCCCAAAGTCCCTGAGGAAAACTTGACGAAGGCTGCCATTCGATATCATTCATCAAATGTGAAGTTTGCTGTTGATTCCTGTTGGCTGAAACTAAAATATTATTGGTGCGGTAGGACAGACAATTTCTATCCCTATGTTATCAAAGACTCCGAAAAAATCATGGCTATTAACTGGCTTGGCCCGTCTTCTATAAGAGAAGGGAAATGCCAGAGGCGATTTCTTTGAAATGTGAAGATTAGAGGGTTCATTCAAGTGAGTCTTGACTTCATTCGTGATATAATCCAATGGTTAAAATGCTAAGGCATTCGCTTAGTTTACGCAGCTCCTGCTTGGCTGATTTTTTAAAAAATGTATTGTCTTACTTTGATTTGTTTTGTTTTGTAAATGAAATGAATGTACTAGGTGAACTTTTCTCCTGAAAAGTGCTTTATGGCCTAAAAAGTTTGGGAACAACTTCTTTGGAGTAACGCATTTGGGGGAGGGGCAAACGTTAATTCAAATATATCATTGTAGACGTCTGGAATATGTTTAGAAATCTCTTGGTCGATTAGTTTCTGCAGTTCACGATATTATACAGAACAAAAACAAGGCTAAACTTAACGATTGTAACAGAGGGAAAATTAGACAATGCTGGCGCAAGTATTGAACATTTGCAAACAGAATTACTCCCGAAATTGGCACAAGTGAGGCTTACTAAACTTAAAAAGAAAATATTAGTAATGAAATCAGAAATGGCCAAACTTAATCTTGTCAGTTATTATTTTTACTGTCCTCATTTTTACTGAGGCAGGACAACAATTATTTCAACTTCTTCTACAAAGTGCAACATTTCTTTTCGTCGTGGTTACGTCGGTTAAACGTCGCTCACGGAGTCGCGGGAACAGGAGAGAAGGACAAGAACTCTCATAATTACAACTTTTTGCTGCATTCACTGATTATATGGTTGCTGCTCTGGCCGCGGACGTTAATTGAATATGCCATATCACTCGCGTGAAATTCTTAAAAGTTCAACAACCAATAAAAATTTACATTGAAGTGCATCTGACGTTTGGAATAAGTGGCTATGAGAATTACTCTCGATGTATGCTTTTGTGGCCTGCTTAAGAAAATTGAGCGAACTGCATGCTCTGCTCGACTTGGAATCTAGAATAGCTGGAACTACCTAACTAAAAACTGCTTGTAATTCGAAATCCTAGATGGCGTCTACTTCCTAAACTGAATTCAGCATATGCTTCACTGAAATGTGGAGAATGCGCGAACTGTATGCTTAAGAATGCCTGCCACATGAGAAAGTTTCCTCATTTTATATTCACTTAAAAAACGTCACGACGTATTCCATGACTCGCTACGGGGCTAAATAACTTTAACTCATGGACTCTCGTTTGAAATCTGAGGATCTAATTTGTCCGTTACAGCTGCTCAAACTCAACCCTTTAAAATACTGAATTGTTATAGGTGAGCTTGTAACAGGTGTCCTTGTCATGCCATGAAAGAAACACCTGCGTTAACGTCCCTTTAAGAGTGTTATAGCATTAGTATTTTCTCTAACATAAATAGGCCATTGTTACAGTCTTTGCCGGTTCAATTGTGTTCATCTTAGGTCTTTAGCCTGAGGCCAACCGCAAAAAGCCACACACTGTTTTGCAACACTTGCTTTTTCTTACATAGTTTAACTCATTGAAGACAATTATACAATGGATATCATACGCTCTCTTTTCTAAAACTCTTATATAATATTAGCTACATATTTTACGGTCGCCACTGTAGTAGCAGAGGCTTCGCCATGTGAACGTACAAGGTTTTATAACTAAGTTTGGTGTGAATGGATTGTTTGCCTGTTTTTTTTTTCTTAGAATAATTTAATTTTAATTAAAATTAAAAAAATATATGAAAATACTTCTATGAGAAATAGAAAAATATAAAAACTTAAATATTTTAATAATTTTATAAACAATTTATACCATATTTAGCGGGTCACAAGTTTAAGATCTATTAAAAATTAACTTTTAAAGGCTGAAATATGAAAACCAGTATTTTTTTTTCTTTTAATCTTGGAGAGTAAAAAATAAAATGCAGTCTCTCTGTTATTCACTAAAATTGAATTCCCAAAGCATCTGTTCTCAAGTTCATCATCCTCAAGTATAAATTAAAGTCTTTAATTAGAGTCAAAGTCAAACTTATGTGATGATAATGATAAAAAAATAAACTCCTGACGTTCCCCTTTATCGCAAGTCCATTACAGATGATGTCTGTTCAAGTCACACGTCTCTCTATGGAAAAATTCAAATACTTTTTTTTTCCCCAGTTCTGCTTTTCTTCCTTCTCTTTCTTGCGGTACTTTTCGGCTTTTTATTTATTTTTTTTTCTTTTCTTCGTTTTCATTTTATGCTGAACGCCTTTCATAACCATTACCAATAGTGGAAAGATAGAAGGAAGGGAAATCCGTCCGTAATTAAATATAAGAGAAGGATGGTGGAACAGAATGAGTCATAGTACTAGATGGTTTGTATGTGTTAAAAAGCGAACTTCTTCACCGCCAAACAAAAGCTCTATATTTCTTTTGACTTTTCTGCCAGAAATTCCGCTCTACTGCCTAAGCTGTTTTAAAACGTTTGCTTGGTAGTACAGCACAAAACAATTAAGATAATCAGTGCGTGTTGTGAATTTTATTTACACCAGCTGTCACTAAGGTTACAGTATAATAGATAGATATATCTTTGCGTCTACGTTTTTCAATGCTATGGATCAGAAATTTCTTTTTAAGAACTATAACAGAGAACTTCATTACCATTAAAGAATATTTTAGGGTGAATCATCTTTACGGACGCTCTTCAACATCTCAGGTCATCAGCGTCCCACGACCGACAAATTTTGCTCAGAGGCCTCTTCTTTCAGGCTTGAGGTTCCTTATCGTGCCGTAAATGTACAACACGGACCAACGGCTTTCTTTCCTTCCGAAGGAAGCCATACTTAGGATTTTTACGCCCGAAAACATCCATCTGTCCTGGCCGGGATTGAATTCACGATCTTGGGTTTAGGAGGTAGGTATGGTTACCTCTACACCACCAGGATCGACGAAGTTGTTGCAGTGAAATAAATGTGACATAATTTGAAGTCTAACCCTCCACCCTCTTTAACCCGTCAGACAATGAGGGCGTAATAAACCATTCCAATGACATTTGCGGGCCATAAAGCTACACTGCAGTATCTAAGACTGTACCTAACAGCTCCAAACGACATCTAACATCAGTATTACATCTTGGAATATAGTTCGTTCCAGTGCCTTCTATATATGTATATTTGGAAGAATCCCGGATGTTATTTTCATGTAAATACAGAAGGATTTTATCCACAGTAAGACGTTCGTTATTAAATCGCCTGTATGCGCAAGCATTTTCGCCTTGTCCGCGACTATTAATGTTTTATACTGCCAGAGTTTTGTTTTCTGTGAGACATTCATAACCGTATGTGACCCAGAGACTAGGTATTTGTACGAACAAAGGATTTTTTAATGCAAAGGCTTTTAAATGTGCGATTCTCGATTTTTTCCCGCCCGTTGTCTTTACTTCACCGACTCTCTCTGCTTTCCTTTCCCATTCAACTTTTTCATCTTAATGGTATAGCTGACTTATTTTCCATTGTGAAACATTCAAAATTATAAAGAATTTCTCTTACAATTAGTTTTATTTAGGGATAAATTCCTTAGCCCTTATCATCAAAGAGGTTTGCATTTATTATCTTTGTTATGGCCTAAGTATCAGAATAATAAGATTTTCTCTTCGTTTTCTCCTAATGCATTCCGCATAATGGCTTTGAAGACTCCGATACAGCCCCGTAAAGCGGAAAGTTAGCGAGGCTAAACTGTTCTAGAAACAAGAATATGCAGGTATCTTCAACCGCAGATGGACTCTTAGCTAATTTCCACATTTGTTAATACATTTATTACATTTAACGGGTTACCGCCACGGGCAGCCGAGGTCGTTAAGACGCGAACTCATGAGTGCGAAATCGGAGTTCGATTCCCACCAGGACCGTCCTCCCTGACAGGTTTTTATCAGGTTTTCTTCAGTCCTCATGAATGGCAAATGCCGGGGAGGCACCTTAAATTTAGTCGTGAAAGCTTCTTTCCTTAAAATCCTTTCCCAGTTTATCATTTCATCTCATGTATCACCAGTGTCCACCGCCTGTATACCTCCGTAATTTATACCGGCGTTAAACACTAATAAAAAAAAAGATTAATGTTCGAAAACATTTACCTTAAGGAACGGGTAAACAATTAATTGAAAATGTAATCATGACCAAATAATTTTTTAATTAGCCTTTCTTTTAACGTACAGCATAAATAAATAATCTATAGCCATTTGCAAAAAAAAAAAAAAAAATGTTTAAAATCAGTTTGAAATACTTTTTGTGCAAAGTTTTTAATGAAATAAACAGAAATTGCATTTTGGGGAAGATATTTTAATGTGAGGATAGGCAGTAACCGAATATCAAAAGTGGTAGATACTGAAGGGGAGGTGGTTTTGGGTGAAAATGGAATAAATTAAGACAGATTTCCTGTTTAATATTTTCTTCAAAATATAAGTACACATGATCAGCAACAGGATAGATATGAATAGTTGATTACTTCATACTAAATCAGAAACGATCCCCTTAAGTTATTGACACGAGAGTTTAGAGAGGATTTTATGTGCTTATTTTATACACAAGTACATAATATTGAATTTAATGTTGAAACTTCAGGTTTATAGACCACACAGTGCGATACAAGTACTCCATGCTTCTGACTTAGGTATTGTAAACAACTACACTAGCGGTGTGCAGGCTTATGGATAAAGTTAAGTGAAACGGGTAATATACCAGAAATATGTATACATTGGTATTGCTTCAATAAATTTACCTCTTTTATTCACACAATAGCACTAAGTATAATTTTATTAACGTAATTATATTCACAAATAATTTAGTTTACAAGATTTACATTGAAAATATATTTAACTTTTATCATATTATTATCATTATCCAATAACAAAATCATGAAAAATAGTATAGATAATTTTTGGGGAAAACAGATAAGGTGTAATGAGTTGCAGAGGCTTAGAAAAATAGTTTTAAAGCATTTTCTGAAAAGGTAACAATATATAAATTATTATATTATTCAGATGTTTTTATTATATACACTCCTTTTAGTATAACAATAGGGATAGTTTCAAAATGTAAAACTGTTTATCCTGATGCACAGAATGGCTCACGAAAATTCACTCCTAGCCTAAACATAAGTACCTATTGGTCTATTTATCTGTCAACGTGGTAGGACATTAAACATCGGTGCTTGAATGTCCCCAGCCATAGCAGGTTAGGAACGAAAATGGCACTTTTTTCCGCGTTTGCAAATGATAATGTTGTATGCCATTTCTTCATCAAATCTTGTACACTGCTCTTTACGGGAATCTTGGCCGCAAAATTCTTCCGCGCTTTCTTAATGGAACCAGTGCCCACTTACACCTCCACAATTGCAATGATGGAGAATATATCACCCATGGCATGAATACCAACCTCTTCACGACAAAACCGCTTTGCCATTGTGATAAAGACGTTGAAAGTATCACATATGGACAGCGATAACACGCTTATCTCTCGGCATTATCATTAAATTTTGCTTTCTTGCCTCATGATAAGAGCTATAAACAAATTCGTGGAACATTTTGTTTGCTATAATATCCCATTGTTAGTATCCATTATTACTCCCTTACATTTACAGTGGAAATGAGTAAATTAATTAATAATTGTGATTTTATGTGCGTATAAATACTTTACTAACCAAAATATCCAATGGATGCTATTGGAAGGCTGAAATTGTGTAAGAATTAAATATTTAACAGTTAAATATGAAACAATTAAACTAATTGTGATGTAGAAGTGATGTAACAATCATTAAATTAGATTTTAATAATTATTACACCATTTCTACAGAGCAATAACTTTTCTCTGATTGATATAATAAATACTTGTATGCAGGAATGTTTTCTTTAAATTTATTTTTATTTTATTTTTCAATATGTATTAGGTAATATGAGGTTCTAAGATCGAGAGTTCATACCGGACCAGATTCCATGGATTTCTTTAGGGCATAAATATCCTAAGCATGGCTTCTTTAGAAAGGGAAGTAAAGTCGTGGGTTCCATGTCTTAGAACAAGGGCTCGTAAAAGAACCTCAAGTCTGAAAGAAGAGGCCTCTGAGCAAAATTTATCGCCGTTTCACACCCTGAATTGAATGGGATGCTGATGACCTGAGATGTTAAGGGAAGTATGAAAGGCCTATCCTTCTAATGTTACCAACTATAGTTGCTATTTTCTCAAGTAAAGCTAATGAAATGAAGCCTATACGAAATACAGATGCACAAAATTTAATTTTGCTGATCTATTTTCATTACTACACCATTACTCTGAAGCAATTTACAATTGTTTGCCTTTTTCTATTTTATCCCAACATTTTATTCTAGCTTTACCATAATAGATCCACATCATCAAAATAATATCATGAATAAGTGGTAAAAGTTTCAGAGAGATAACTTATACAGATCCCCCCCCAAAATATAGTTTTTCAATAATTTTTACAGATGAGGGAAACACCATTTGAAACCCTCCAACAACAAAGGATGATGTCTTCGAAACAAACGCTGCCAATTTGTGATATACACCTTTTTCTATCGAGACAAACCACTGTCTTCTAGAGAAATAGTTCCTGAGATAGAGAATTTTAACTGAACAAATGCTTCCCCTCCCCTCCCTCAAAAAATATAAAAAATTCTTCTCCAATGACATAATTAAAAATGTATTTAAAAACTTAAATTCAAATAATATTAATGAAAACCATATCAAAGTAAACAGAAAAGTGTAAATATTACAATGGCACAAAAACAAAAATATGATTTTAACCCTTCCCCCCTTCGTTTTAACATTTCCCTTAAAGAGTATTCTTAAGTAAAACAAATAAATAATTATGTGAGAATTTTTTACAGTATATATATACAGTAATAATAGCAGGCAATTATTATGCATTTAGTTTTTTTTTTCACAATATCATCTGCTGATTTATTAAAAAAACAAATGTTTGTCGAGGTTTGCAACATTCAGGGGACAAGTACGCAATTATTTTTACCAGATTGTTTCAATTAGAAATAGTCACTTCTTATAACATTTCGAATTATAATTCATTAGAAAATAATTAACTAGAGTTATTTTCCTTTATTTAATACCCTTTGAATCATTTTTTTTGCTTTTTGTGACAAATTAAATATTCTCGTTGAGATGAAAAGTTTTATTTTTTTTATTTTCCAAAAAGCAACATAAATAGTAAACAGTTACTATAAAATACAATTTAAGCTCAAAACTTTCAATTTTGTTAACATTATAATATAATGAAACAGTGTGGCAGTGAAACAATTTTTTTTAAATGCGTTGTCTTAAAGCAGTGTCAAAATCTTGGAAATTAATTTCTTTTTTCTGCATTAATGTCTATTGCTCTTGCTGGCATCACTAATGGGAATTTCCAAGCCCTTATCGATATATTATGCATATTTCAAATTAACACACTCAAGCATTGTGCTTTAATGTAAACTATAAATACGTTAAAACTGTAGAATTTCTTGAGTTAGTTAGATTGTTAGGACGGATCAGAAGTTTCCGGATTTCAAGGCATGCTCTGAGAGCAACTATTTGCGCCTTAAGCCTCGTTTTCAATCCCTTAATAATTGTGTATTGACGCTTGGACAGGAAAACGTATGTAAATATTGCAGTTTTTGTTACAAATTGCTTATTTTATAAGATACAATAACCCCGGCCCATGCAAGGAAATTCACCATGTCTATTATACAACTTCTCCAGTGATAGGCAGCATAAAAGGCAGGTTTTCGTTAACTCATCGACCGTAAGTTATAGTGAATCTACCGCTGTTGTGATATCATGAATTTAGTAATTTTTGTACATTATCTTTCCATTGCAAGTCTATGAATGTTGTTTTTATGTTTCTCCCGCCGTAGTCTTGGATGATCAGTGACGTTAAAGCAGATGCTGTAATCATTTAATTAATTTTGGGCATCAAAACTATTTTTCCTTTCTTATTGGCTAATACCCATGTGCACCATTGTCGATAAATATTTGAAGTTGATTAAATCGGCATTTGACCGCGTTTAATGCGACTTTTCAGTGCACCGACAATGGTGAAAGTTAAACGAGTAGTTGATTATGGTCAACTTTGACCGCGGATACTGCGCCGATCAACTAAAATGGTTGCCCGATTCGATTTTCTTGAAGGTATAGAGGATAAGATGAATATATAGATTACTTAAATTGGGACCATTTTGAAGAGTATGGGGAAAGGATATTTGAAGAAAAATTCCGGCTATCAAAGGATACAGTGTGGTGGCTAGTAAGTGAAATAACTGAGAGATTAGAGTTTCTTACTAACCGCAGTTACCCTGTTTCACCTATGAATACAGTTTTACACTTCATGACCTATGCTGTTTTAATAAAGAGCGATTTATTTATTTATTAGTTGGTGTTTAGAGCTCGCTGATGTCTCGATGAAACGCATGGCTAAATCATTCCATGCCTCCTTCTTTTCCTTTAAAGAACAGGAATAAGTCTTTATTTTTCAGTTTATTGGAATATGAGATAGCTAGTTCCAACAGAATATCTATCTCCAATGTTTAGAAATGTAGACCTTAATTTGTTTTCCATTTTCGTTTACCTACCTTTGATAACCAAATACAAAACAAAAGCAAAGCGATATAAACAAGAAGATTATAATTGCACTACAACCTCTTTGGCTATACAGTTAGATGCTTTCCTTTGAGTAATTTTAGAATCGTGATCGTTCAGCAACCTAGCGCCCGGTCAGCTGATGGCGGTTCGTTGAGCGAGAATTAACCATGATGCACTGCAATTACAATTTCACAGCGGTCAAAGTTTCATTAACCCTCGATTAGCACGGATTTAATCGAGAATGGTGGACATGGCCGTTAGACTTAGGTGCTAATTGTCATTTACAAAAGAGAAGCGTTTTGTGCTCTGAGAAAAATTGTTCCAAAGAACGTGATATTTTCGATTTTTGTTCTTGAATATCGGATATAATGGCAAGAAGTGTTAGGAGTAAAGTGTATTTCATAAGAAAAAATTATATTATTGTAATTTCGAAATCTATTCATTTCTGATGTTGGAAACTGATTTTATTTATTCATTATTTTATTTTACTTTTTTTTTTTAGCAATAACAAATAAATGATAGGAAGTTAGATATTGATGGGCTGTATGTGGGTAATGTCAGTTTAAGCATTACAATTTTTCACTACTTTATGCCAGCATCTCTTATAATAGTTGCAAGTCTTGGCACTTGCGTGCTTTTTAAGTGCATATTACGATGGCACATTAACAGAAAACTATAGCATAAAAATTATGTTTAAGGTAAATAATCCCATATGGAAAGTTCAAACTCATTAATACTTGATTTCTGGGTTTTTGGTTACTTAATTCTTGATCGTACAAGCCTTTTATTTAAATATTAGCAAAGTTGCTTGTCATGTACATTTTAAGGACGCATTAAAATTGTGTAGCATTTCAACAAAAATTTTGTTCTTTAGCACATAGGGTCCTCTGATAG
This sequence comes from Metallyticus violacea, assembly GCA_030762175.1. Classification (NCBI taxonomy): domain Eukaryota; kingdom Metazoa; phylum Arthropoda; class Insecta; order Mantodea; family Metallyticidae; genus Metallyticus; species Metallyticus violacea. The sequence goes on from CM060844.1 coordinate 86,594,180, forward strand.
CTGCTGCAGTCATTATCGGGACTTGAGAGACCTAAAACAAATCTCTGCGCTGCAAAACCAAAAAATAATTCAGTGTTATGTTCATTATTTCTTGAGGATTAGACAGTGCCGACAGGCGGCAGGCAACCCGCCTCACATGCTCCTCTCCCTCTTTGCAGAGCCATCGCCCTCACTTCCCTCTTGGGACAGCTCTGAAGGCCCAACAATACCGCTCCCTTGAAAGCCTTGTGCTGTTTAAATTTTCGTGTGCATTTGACAGATATTAAAAAAGAACACGTTCGAATGTTGATAACACACAACAAAATAGAAGCTCGGCTGAGTGTATGGATTGTATTGTATGGAAAAGCTGCCGCGAGAGAAAGCAGAGGGAGAAGAAAAGAGAGAGAAAAAGTGTTTATTATTATTCCACTTTTCTTTTTTCCTCCCTCCAAGTTTGGCTTGTATCTCTGATAGACAAGATGCTTCTGTTACCATCTTCTCCTTTACAGCCTACTTTAAACAATAGCAAAAACTTTAAATAATTACTTGCTCACTAAATGCTATACTAAGTTCTGCTCTTTATCGCTTTTCAAAAATTCTCAAAGAAAATTTCGTTCTTTTTTTTTTTCCATATATTAACAAAAAATACCTGAATTTTAAGATTTCATGTATTTGTATCCTAAATCAAGCATTACAATAAATGTATTAAGTTATCATAATATTGATATAACCATATTCGTGAAAAAAAAACTATGACTCGAATCAAAACTAAATGCAAAATAAGGTTAAAAATAACTTAAAAATTCTGTGTCTCACTCAAATAGAGGAATATGTACAGGTGCGCCCTATTTTATGATTGAAGATAAATTGTATGAATTTACAAAACTAAATTAGTAGAACACTTTTGCAATTTAAAATTTTGTGCGTAATTTTTCAGAGATGATACTGAAAATATTCGCATATGGATGTTAACTCGCTGGACTGAAAATTCAGTGAACGAAATGTCAACTTTGTAGTGCGTTCTGTTGTCCCACACTTGTTGAGCTAACTTCGAGAGAAATTTTCTTTTTAATCATCAAAATTTCCTTTGTAAAAGCTAACCCTATTTTGAAATTGCTCTCCATTTTATGAGCTAAAGGTGCATTTGGTGTAGCAACCCCAGAAAAGATATTCTGAAATGATTCGTTTGTTGTAAAGTCACAATAATAGTTCATTATTTATTCCGTATAAATTTCTGAATCGTTATTCAAAATGCGCATGTGTGCAGAGGAGTGAAATAGCACAACACACCTATGATCGTGTTTTGCTTCCCGAATGAAATACTGCAGGGAGTAAGCCATAGCAATTAATGACAGGATAGACGCATCTTTAGAACTAGGGGCTTATTTCGTACAACTGTATGATGTTGTGCAGCTAGTAATAACAGGACATGAATTAATAAAAAGGGGATAAAACATTTGTAAAATTTAAAAATATTTTCACACCATTTGAGATTAACATGTATGTAATATTATGATTTAAAAAGTCTACCGTGAATATCGTTTGGTACTTTGAACTTCTCTATATTTTTCCTCCTTGCCCCTTCCATTCTCTCTTTCTTGGGTTATTACACAAGTATAGCCTGATCTTCAACGTGCTTGCCTATCGCAGCGTATGACTAAAACAGCATTACGGGTGGATGACTATCAGTGTAGTTAGTTATTTGTCGTTACAAGCAGGGCTGAAAGCACTAGGAATGGTATGGAATTTCCTGCTTCAGTGGAATCCAGACCCAAGCGACAGCGGAGAGAGCCGAAAGTAGTGACTTGCACAGTTATGACTAGATAACAAATCTTCACAAGCAGTAGCACAATAGCTCAGGCGGTTAGAGCGTGATGCTATAGTTGTGAAGATAGTGGTTTTGAATTCTACCATCCCAATGCTTCTTTTTCTGCTGGGTAAAAGAGATTTGGCACAATTGTAATGTTTTACTCGGTAACATAGTATCACGCGCAGAATGGCCTATAAATTGCTGTTGATCATTTTTTTTCTGATGCAGTTAAAGGAGAACTGTTAGAATTACAGTGATTTATCCGTCCCCATCAATTTACGAAAAGGAGGCGAGCGTAGGCCGTCAGGCCGTGGCGAGTCGCAGCAAACCATTGGGTCTACCGGTTTCTAGGATTTACCCGAGGTTTTTGTTAGTGTATATATATTAGTTAGTTGCGGATTGGAATAAGAGCACATTTTCCACTTTCATTCACCTAACTATGCCCCCATTACAGTGATTTACTCACCCCTATCAATGTATATTTATGAAAAGGAGGCGAGCATAGACCATCAAGTCTAATATTTTACTCACGTACCAATGCACTAATGATTCATTTTTCACAGGGCAACACATAAGTTACATTACTTTTTTTTTTTTTAAACGAACATTCAACAAGGAACACAAGAGCGTGAAGTGAACTGCTCTATCGCTTGGAATTGGCCAGCCGCTCGGACATTCCACGATTCCTAGTGCTCGTAGCGCCAAGCTGGCTATTTCGTCAGTCACTTGTTTTCTTCTCTGCGGTTAAGACGAGTAAACAAGCTCCGGGTGTTGGGTATTTTTCCGTTGTATAACTAGAAATTTTGTCGAGAACTGTTTATGTCTGTACCCAGTGAACCAGTATTTTATAAAAGCAAATGTTATTTTTATCGTAAAGATTCTTTAATTGGAACTTTTTTTTAAAAGTAAGTTCAATTGCAGGTTGCTTAAGGTGCATTTTATAACGTTTTTTCAAAAAATATGTGATTAGAGCATCTGTAAATATATAATATATTGGCAAGGTTTTAAATTGTGTTTTTAATTTATTTTCCAAGAGTTTATATACCTTGATAGTTAAATGGGGCAAGTATTGATTCATTACGTGAGTCTTTGTCTTTTAATGTTTCCTTTTGAAAGCCTTAATCATTATGTTGCGAAATGTTTTTCTTTTACTGTATACTAAAATTAATACCTTGTTTTTTACATATTATAATTTTGAATTTAAAAGATTTTCAGCATAAGTCAAGTAAATTGTTTATACAATTTGGCAAATTATGTTGAACATTGTGAATTTTTTCATATGGTTCAGTGACCTTTTCATCGTTATAATCTTGGGATTTTCCTCTAGCAACTTTCTAAAGTGAGAGCTTACAGACATCAACAGGAGAATGTAGTTTTCAAATTATTGATTTACAATACAGAATGACAAAGGGTAGTTACGAACACAAAGCGAAGTATGACTAAACGGATCGCAACTCGTGTGTTGTGATCAAAGAGAGGTGGCTTAATTCAACTATACGATCCTGCAAACTGTTTTCGTGTATATTGTATGTGAAAAAACAAAAGTTGGTACGTCAGGTTAGATTAGTTTGAAGTTATATTTCCTATAAGTCCACATATTTCCAATCTAGAATGGGAATAAGAATTGAATCGAGGACATTTAAGGGTGGGCCTTGAAGAAAATTGTGCCTTCAAGTGTAAGAATGAATTAACCCTACGGCACCACAAGCTGCCTAGCAATCTGCTATATCGTAATGCCCTAGATATGACCGTCTTCTGTGGTTTTGTGGTCATCGTGTATCTGTAAATACCAAGGTACCAGGTTCCAATCCCGTAAGATTATTTGCCTGGGTAAGGTTTTAGTCCATAAATTTTTCCTTGCCGTGAAAAAGTATATATCCGGTAACTTTGGGCATTAATATTTCCGGGTACATTTATACCACTCATTTATCGTCTCTTTAGACCTTCGTTGCTATGAAGTTTGTGAGTAGGTCCATAAGTTTCCCACTTAAAAAATTATAGGTATGATAAAGACAAAATCTATATTTCAAATTTCAATATAATTATCCTTTATTGCAATACACTTCTTACATTTTTGAATAATCATTTTAATCCTCCAACCCAAAAGAGTCAGATGTCTTGTCAGCAAAATGGGCATAAACAGCATCCATCACTTCTTCGTCACACTTAAATTTCCTCCCTCGAAGGTCCTCCTTGAGTTTTGAGAAGAGGAAATAGTCACTGGGAGCAAGATCTGGTCCCTAAGGTGAATGGCCGATCTCCATGAAGCCACATTTCTTTACAGCCTCCTTTGCAACAACAGTTGTTTGCACAGGCGAGTTGTCGTGAAGGCGCAAACCACCACTCAGCTTTTCCTCGTCTTTTCTTTTTGATGGAAGCACATAGTCTGAGCAGTAGGCCAGCATAGTACTCCCTATTTACTGTGGTGTTCCTCTCCTTGAAGTAAATGAAGAGTATTCCTTCACAGTCCCAAAATAAAATTGTCTTATTATGGCCATGACCATCTTGGTTGACTAAGTGACCTTGGCTTTATATGCGGTACGTCAGGTTTACGCCAATCCATTGATTCTCTTTTGGACAAGGGATCATAGTAGAGGATCACAGTATCATCTTCTGTAACAATGGTTTGTACGGCTTCTCTCTTGTAAGCACACAGATCTCCAAAAATGCCTGACAACAGATGACTTATTGCTGCTTTTAGACTGAGGAAAGAAATAGGCACCCATCTTGCACTAACCTTATTCATGTTTAAATGTTCATGAATAATTCAAAGGACTGTTGTTTTAGAAAGATCCAACCTTGCTTCTATTTCAGTAACTGAGTCGCCGGTCTGCTATAATTTCTACTTCCACAAGACCGATGTTATCAGGAGTGAACACCTCCAAGGGCCGACCTGAACGCTCTTCGTCTTCAATGCTTTCTCGACCCATTCAAAAATGTTTGGCCCATTCTTTTACGGTAGAATATTAGGGGGATGTTTCCCCATACACACCGTCCAATCGCTGTTTAAATTCGTTTGGAGTAAGTCGTGAAGAACTTAATAACATCTCGATACTCCATTATGAACATGTCACAATCTTCTACACATAGCCTTCTTTATGCAACTATATCTGAACACAGCGGAGCGGAAATTACTGCTGTACTTATTTACTTAATAGTTAAGGCATGACACCAGATAATGATTTTGTTAAGGCGAGAATCCTTATCGGGTGGTCGGAAACTTATGGACCTACCCTCGAACGTTAAATCATTAAAAAACAGTGTCATTTACCACTTTCACAATTCAAAGCTCAGAGTCCTCAAGGTTATAAGTCAAAGTCAGAACTACAAGCTCAGGGCTGTTGCTGAGATTAGAGCGAATAGATATCGTAGTGTTTGCGGAATGATGACAAGGCAAAATAAGATGAACTGAATAAGCTGAAGGGAGAGCGTTGATGAAATAAACAAATTTTTGTGACCCTTGATATTGGTACATATTTGTAATAGCCCACTGTTCTAAACAACATGCATGACCTTAACTTTGATTAAATTGTTTTTGGGAATTTATAGCAATAAATGAATGTTTGACTCAGCTAATAAAAAGTTGCCAACCTAGAGATAACGTGATATAAAATTATGATACCAGATTTAAATATTAATCCTGAAAAAATAAACGTGAATTGCAACACTCGTCTTTTGTTTGACAATATTTGGTTTCAACTTTAGGGATATAATATTGTACTTATGTAAACCATAACGTGTAATTTAATGATTACTGTGTAGTCTTGACAGTGATGACAATGATTTTACATCCTGTTTACTAAGCCTTTTAGTGAATTTCTCTACACCGGATACAATCTTCGCTTCATTAGAAGCAATTCGTCTCCCACCCCGATCTCCCAAAAACCAAAAATTGCTCTGAAGGAAAGCATAATCTCTTGCATTCTAAAGTAAGAGGTTAGGGTGGACCGCGTCCTTACCTAGCGTGTTGGATTGGACAGTAAGGGGCACCACCAGAGGAGTGGGGGCACCTCCGAGAGGAAGGGGTGTATTGAGGGAGAATCGAGCTGCAACAATTCATGAGCTGTGAGGTACGGACTTGGCGTCTATCACATTGTTTCCAAATAGAACACCCTGTCGCCAAGAAGTTCTAGTATCTCAGAAGGTCAGCTTCCAAATCAGATGCTGGTACCTGTTCAAGTCATATCGCCCTGGAGCTTTCGATCCTGTAACAGAACCAACGGAATATGAAATGGGGGAGCGGAAAATTCATGGAAAATAAAAATTCATATCAGTATTTGCCAAAGCACCTAGGAGAAATCACGAATCAAGGTAACGATAGCCTGTCCCCCGAGGAATTTGAAACAGAGGTGTTACTCCGCTCAGTAGCTGCGGTAAAAGCTAGATAAGTTCCAGCATTATTAACTTGCCTTATCTCCTACATGCATCTCATTCACTTCTCAAAACTCGTCAGGAGTTTTATTTACGTTTGTTATTTGTCATTTTTACTATTTCATTAAATTTCTTTTCCTGAAGGAAGAGGTAATTTTTACTGAGTGCTTGATCTGGACTATTTGCTTTCCACTGTAGTATTTGTAGTAATAGTGAAAGGGACTCTGTCATCAAACAGGCGAACACAATGATTGAGCAATCATCGTTTGGCGTCACTTGATTGAGCAGGAATGAAGCATGGTTACTGGTGTTGAAGCCAGTCAAGAGATTTGTGATGCTTGGTGAATTCCCTTTTGGAAAAAGAAGCATTATATGGAACCATGATATCATTCCTGCAACAAAGGATTTTAATATATCTTTCTGTCTACCTTGACATCATTACGGAACAGGCCACGTGATACTGTTGAACGTTGAACGTAGAAAGCCTCAACCTTGATTGAATTTCTTTGAGATCCAACCTCTTGACATTAACCGCCTCTTCAGCAACAGATCGTGTTCTTTGATCATTTTCTCAAGCCGATCATTGAGAAGTATCTGCAATGCTCTCTCTTTCATGGAGAAACTGTTCAGCCCATTTCTTCATCGTAAAATGCAAATCAGACGCTTCCCCATAGCATTATCCAGTCGTTGTTTGAAACACTGAATGACTAACTTTATCTCCCCGCTGTACATTCCACCTAAATGTGCGTGTTCAAGTATATAATACGAATAAATGAAATCTATCTCTCCCTTACTGATGCGATCCGTCACCCACGGCGTTTTAAAATTAACAAGAATTTTTGGTCACGCCGGAAGCCATTTGGAGCTCAACTAAAAAACCCAGACACAAGGTATCTAAATTTTATTTACGAATTCTTTACGAGAAACAAGCGGTATTATTTTTGTAGTTATAACAGTATTTCAAATTAGGAAGTTTAACTCAAGCGTCCGTTAGGCTAAAATCTGGTTTCAGAGGTAGATAAGAAAAATTCAACATCACGGCCACAGATCTTCGGTTTATCGTTTTTAATGCCCGTTTTAACTACCGATGTGTCACAGGCGGCGGATGGGTGAAACATGAGATGACATGATTTTTTTAAGGAAGGTCTAAGTTTTAGGGTACCTCTCGGGTATTTGTCATTTATGAGTACTAAGGAAAACCTGCAAAAATCTCAGTCAGGGAGAACGGTTGTGGAGGGACTAATTCCCAACCTCCCGCGTCAGCCACGCTTTACGGTCGGTTTATTGTGTGATACCCTTACAATCTGAGATGCCTTTCTCTGTCCAACCATAACCGCAAATTTCCCCTCTCTAAATCTACCCCGAAGATCTCTAAGGCTACTAACGCATTGCGTGATTTATTCCGAAGAGGCGACTCAAAATGTTAAAGAGTACTTGCGATCCTGACTTTATATTTAACTTTTGGTGTTCAGATAGTAAATACCTGATTTCGAATGCAAGCCATGACCTCTAAATTTTTTCTCTCTTCCCCTGATTCCAAACTTTAGAATACAATTTGTTCCAAAATGTTCTAACATTGTATGTAAGAACCTTCAGGGCGGTGGAGGAGCAAACAGTCTTAACCATTAGCATCGAACTTCCTAAAGATATCATGTAAGCCGCCAGTTTATTTTATTTTTTTTTTTTTAATTCTGCATCAAACACTTGGAAAATCAATTGCTATCCTAAAGTAAATAGCTGAGCATATATGTATTTCAGGAGGGGAAGTTTTATGAAAAAAAATCCTTTTACCTCTTTGATCTTTTGAAAATTAAATAATAATTTTTAATGAACCTACAAAAATATATAAGTAACACAGAGTTATTTTTGTTCTGCGTCCAGAAATGAACGCCAACCGCACGGGCCAAGCTCGCACCTATCAACGACTTCGTCCATGGTAAGTTACTCTCGCGATTCTTCTTGTTGAAATTTTCAATCAATAACAGCATGCACACAACATTAATTTCGTTTCATAATATGCAGTAATCTGTCTTATAGCAATTGTAGTGTGCTTCTTACATATTTCTGATATCTGCTTCAATAATTCTTTCAATTCTGCCTTGATATCTTCTTTAAGTTTCTCAAAACAATGGGTTTTTACTGTAATTAATAACGCTAGCACACCAATAGCCTGTAATAACACAATGACCCGAGTTCTATTGCTCTAATCGCAAAGTGTAACTGATTATCCTTGTGCAGTCATCAGCACAGGAATTATATTTTATTATAATAATCCTGGATAATTGATCTTAATTATTTATGATTAAACGCTGCAATCTCCGATAGGACATTGGACTCCTAACATTACATCCATTTTCGAAGAATTCAATCACCAGTATCCCTGAACGCTGCTCATTACAACGTTATATGTGATGTCACATTGTATAGAGCATTAAATTTGAATTACAGCTTTATATAAAGAAAACTACTCGTAGTGTCTACATACCTGGTTTCCTTTTATTTGACCGATGTGTAGATGATCAATGATATCTATTGCTACCCCTCCTAGCCTTGACAAACCATACTCAGCTTTTATTAAGGGGGTTGCGAAGTTGTGATGAATCCTGTGGTAGCCTTGAGCTTTTGGGTTTGTCATACCTTAAGTAAATATCTGCCTATGACATTGTATATTTCGTATGCTAATGCAATAGTTGGCGGTTTCGATTAAAATTGAAGGATTGTTTTCAAGAAAATGTGCAAGATTGGAGGAGAATAGCGTTTAATTTCATTGTACAGGTTGAACGTTTCTTTACGCAACCGGTTTCGCGGCGTGCTGCAGGCCGGCAAGGTGGTGTGCTACTTGCGCAAGATTTCAACTCACACGGAAGCCTCGCGCAACGGAGGGGAAATATACTCCCCGCCTCCGCCGACCGGTCCCGCGGTTATGTCAAGCATTGCTAACGCTTTATCTACCATAGTATTTTGTGACTCATCAAGTTATCTTTAACTATAACTTTTTTATTGTGTCAAGTAGGCTAGTAAATTCTTTTTCTTCTTTATACGCAAACAGTAATAGACACAGAAGAACTGACTCCCCTTTTACTACCACGGAAAAATTAAAAGTTTTCGACATATTTTTCCTTCAAGCAACAATGAAAGTTACAACACCAAAAAATAAAAGAATTAATTTTAGTCTTGTTTTTCTCTAAGCTGTGCGAACTTAAAGGAATATCAGTAACTTCTTATACAATATCCACTCGTTCGCTTGAAGCTCTGTCGCTGTGATTGTGTTTTGTTATTAAACTTTTCTACCTCAAGTCTTTCATTTAAAAAAGAGAAACATCAAAATCTATTCTCTGAGACAAAGCGCTGTATGCCATTCTATTCCGAGGCATGCAAACAAAAGATTGAAAACAAACTTGTTCGCAATTTCCAGTCGTTGGAAAGAGTTCCTTTGTTCATTCACGTCCGCTTCAATTTATCAATGTTCATTCTTCTTTGCCTTCTTTTTATTTTTATTCTCTACCTGCGATAGTTCTGTAAGAGAGTAGAATTTTCATTATAATAACAAAAAGCGTCTATTTCACCCAGAGTTCGGCATTTTTATTAATGCTGCAAAACACCTAGTTGACTGGTTTCCAGCGCTATTTATTCAACTGTTCAACATACAATGTTTTATGTGCAAACATGATAAATATGGCGTTTAATGTGCTCTAAAGAAAGTTGACATTAATTCAAAACAAAATGCAACAAAGATAGAAAGAGTGCTTTAAGAAAGGAAATAAAAAAAAGTGGGAAGAAAAATTTAATACATTAACGAAAACTCCAATATATGAACAATTGTTACAACAGCGATTTATATATTTCTGTATACTATAAGAGAGGACTACAATTATATTATAAAAGTTACATTTAGAACACGACGCTACTTATCAAAATTAATTCATGTAGTAAAATTTTAGCAGTACTTATAATCGGCGCCTCTCCTGAAATTTAATATTCATATGTTTTAAACACCACATTAATTTCATTGCTTTCAGCGTTGGCTTTGAATATTTTATTTAATTATGTAAATAGTTATGATACTTATCACTTAATAAGTCACAGGAAAATATTTTTATGTGTCAAAAATCAAGTTTTTTTTCCACTAGAAAGATGTGCTCTCAAAAATTAAGGAGCTCTACTCTACAAAGCCATGAAAGGCGAGTTTTCGTGCACGTGTTGTTGAAATTGTCTTTTATTGAAATGATTGCTAAAGTAGCCGCGTGGAACCCGTCTCAAGAAGTTGGGAAAAGATGTGAGACGGTAATTTCCTACTTGGAAGCGCTTGCAGCACGGCTGTGTCTCCCCATAAATGGGGTACATGTCTGCCATCTCGGGGGGCGTAAGGTCTGCCATTAGAAACAAGTGCAAATCGCACTATACACACCACAGTAAGCATTAACCGACTCTCCAGAATTACTGTAAAGACACTACCAACAGGTGAAGCGATATTAACCCCATTACATTACTCTTAATATAACCATTGATACCACAATTATTTTATCATCATCATTGGTGACATATGTGTTTCTTTAAATAATAGTGGTAGTCATGAGCGAGGGATATTTGACAATTTATATTCCTGTGCACATGTTAAATTGTTGTAACAAAGAGGAAAAGTACCTGTCGCTATATGTAGAGAGCAACCCCTCTGGATAATAGCAAAGCCAGGTCCCTTTGTCAAATCGAGGTCTCAGTTCTTTTCTTCGGCCCTAGACTTGTTTTATAGGAAAGAACTAGAATTTACGCAAACAAATGGGTGTTAAAATTCCGCTATAGGTAAATAGCCCCAACTGCCTAAGTCCTTTAAATCATAGAATTGCAAGAGAGGTTTTAAAGTGTAAGTGAAGAAGGAATCAAACCAGCCTAGACAAACTCAAATTTAGAGAGCTGGATTTAAAGAAGTTAGAGAAGACGTTTTTGTAAATTCCGCGGGACTTAAGCGTCCTAACGATATAGAGTTGAATTCTGTATAAATGGGAGACTTGGAGGTTGGAGCATGGTCACTCAAGGGCATCTGATTCAGTGATAATCATTCACTCTCTCGACATCGCGTACTTAATATCCCGTTATCATTCATCTTGATCACTCTGCATTCACATTCAAACACAGATGTTCATTGGTGTATATGCATCGACAAATGGCAGCACACTTAGGCATTTTGAAGTGAGTTATTCAAAAATCGTCATTAGACGCGTATTTATTTGCATCATCCTAACCCAGTGACTCAGTGACATAAAACAGCCAAATTCCCCTAGACCTTTGCTACTTCTAAATGGGACGGGAGTAGTAAAGAAACTTCAGCAGCCGAGGCAACATACCGTTAACTTTACCGTTGCGGGGAATCTAAACTGCGAGCTGGCCCAACCGACCAAAGCCCGCTTACAGTAGCAACTCGCTCCACAACGTGGAAGCAACTCGCGGCACCCCAATAATAGCCTCGCAAGACATACACGTACACATTACATTAAACAGATTAATTTGAAGGCTCGCCTTTTTTTTTTTTTTTTTTTTTTTTTTTTTTTTTGCAGTAGTGTCACGAACTGTTTTGCCAAACACAATATGTCCATCTGATCATAACATTCACCGCTGCAAAAATAAATTGAAGGCCATGTCCCGGAGATTGAGCGGTTCCTAAGCGATCAATGCTCTTAGCGTATAGGAAAACTGTTTTTGGAACATAAAATAATGAATGTTTTGTTTTGATCTCCTCTGTTATCCCTCAGACATTGCAAATAACCTGTTAAAATGTTGTTTAACAGTAAAAAAACAATGCATAATGCATAAATACTGGAGTTTTCTATAGATCGGCTTCTGAACTGACAATATCGTAGTATAAAACAGTGATAGGGTCGTGTTATTGTTTCCTTAAACAAGGCATGTGGGCTAAAAATGTGGCAAACACCCCTAAATGATTATGTGAGGGTGTCAGTATCCCTCTGTGGCTTTAAAAATGTTATTCTCCCCCTTAGGCATTAAAAACAGGAATCTGGTTGGAGATGATTGTCCAAGATTTCAATAAAGCCACATCCTGGATGTTAAGGGATGAATACAGTTACACCAGCGCTTTCCTTAGCAAAGAGTTTTTAAAGCTCTTGTTATGAACAAAGTGTTTTCAAAGCATCGGTAATGACTCGTGACTTGAACGTCAACAGCAGAAGGGGGAAGCATACAATGGCGTTCTTCAGCAACAATGGCCAACGATCCGTTCAGCTGTGCCCCAAACTGGCGAGAAAATTAAACAATGTGAAGTTTTAAGAAAAGAAAATGAAAAATTAAGCTAAAGCCTGTATAATTTTTTTCCTCCCTTCTACGTATATTATCCCTTATTGGGAAAATATATTTGTTACTTCATAGACTGTGCAATCTTATTAAATCAGCCGCTCTAAATATTAACAGAAATAAAATCCTAAAGGAAATAGAACATCTATTAGCTGGCATTTGTATTAAATGCCTTCTAATTTCCTAAATGCATAAATCGTGAGATAAACTAGACCTAAAAATATTTCTGTTTAAGGCATTTAACTCTTAAAATACGATGGTCAGAAACACTATTCTTAGTAAAATATTTTGTACAGAGGGTTTGTTAATAAGCCTTGTGCAATGTGACCAGAATTAAATGGGATGGTAAAATATCTGTTTATGTCTATTTATATACGTAAAAAAACTGAAATAACACAAGCACTTTTTATTGTAAATCTAATTAATAAATTACCTTTTATTTTCAAATTTTTTATATTTACAACCTTTTTTTGCAAAAAGAATAAATGTTAACATTTCACCTGGTTAGAAAACACGACTAACATTTGTCAATATTTTCAATAAAGTCCTACTTTATCTGCAAGGATATTTTTCAAGGTTGAAAATAAATGCTCCACACTGCATGGTTTTATGATACAAAATGCTAATGTATAAAATATGAGAGTTTATTAGTCCAACGGACCTATCCATATTTCCTTGGCATAAAATTTCTTACCAGAGATTTTTATATCTCCATATCTAATCTTACTAGCCTCCTAAACCCAAAACGCGGGTTCGAACCCGGCCAGGACCGATGGATTTTTTCGGGCGTAAAAATCCTAAGTATGGCTACCTTCGGAAAGTGAAGCCGTGGGTCCCGTGTCGTACATTTGCGGCACGAAAAAGAACCTCAAGCCTGAAAGAGAGGCCTCTGAGCAAAATTTATCGGCCGTTTCACGTCCTGAGTTGAATGGGACGCTGATGACCTGAGATGTTAAAGAGCGTCCATAAATAAATCAATCAAAAAAAAATCTAATCTTATCAACGAGTTATTTGCTTGGGAAATTCTACAAATTTAATAATTTGCATAATGGCATTCCTTTAGTTTCTAGATTTTTAATCAAGTTTGGAAAGTTTCCTAAATTTAATTTAATATAGAGCTTAATTTTAATCACGACTTGTGAAAGTGAGATTAAAACATTAGAATAGTAGCATTATAAATATAAGTGAACCTCTAGGTAATTCTAAAGAAATGTGTAGTTCAGACATTTTTTGTTTAATAGACGAGAAAAAAATTTGAAGAAACGGATATAGTTTTTGTTGGCTAGAAAGATCTTGTCGATTGAGGGTGAGACAAATACGCCGAATGTATTAATATTTCCTTGATTTTTTATGAACTATCTTCTGTTGTACTTTTTAAATATTATAAATTATTCAAAAATCCCCAAAATATGCAAAAGTTGGCCAAATAAACTCTTCTTATTCATAATCACTGAAGTTTGAAACTTATCAATAAACAGATAAAATTTCGCCACGCAGGAGCTGCATAAATTAAGCGAATTCCTCACTGAGTTAAATTAATTTAAAAAAAGATAAAATTCAAATTAGGCCGTATTAAATAATGAAATGAAATAAGTTATGGAATTACTATGTGGTATTAAGGTAACAAAATTAGAATTCTAGCAACCTATTATTATTATTATTATTATTATTATTATTATTATTGCTGAGATTAAACCACAAAATTAATGATATACTATTAATTAAATGAAATATATGACTACTGATAGACAAAGCTACTGTGTGGATATTTTAAAACATTTTTAAATGTAACCATGTTTATGAACTGAGTCCTTGATATCATCTTTACATTCACTAAAATTAAGAGAAATAACAGAACGTTTCGAGTTACATTCTGTATTTAAGATGATGTCCATATGTTTCAATAAAACAAAAACATGTTACTATTTTGAAACAGTTACAATATACAAAGCAAATAAACAATCGATTCTCATTAGCTTTGAAATTTAATTTAAATGTTATTACAGAGCGCTCTTACATACAAATATAATTCTGAAACACATATTACATTAATATTTCACATTTACTATCTTCACGACGATGCTTTTGTTAAATAGAAAATACTTGCATTTTTATAAATGCAGTTTATATGCTAAATTAATATGTCCTTTTACTTTAAATGAATATTAAATGCAAGAACACGTTTTAAAAATGTATTTTCAAGTATACCCCCACTCCTAATGATTCAATTTCCCTATTTTTCTTATTTTACTTAAATGATATATTTCGAATTTTGTTGTGAAGAAACAAATATTGGTGCCGCTAAAGCGATTTTTACATTTTGAGTTTCAGGCAAATCCCCCACTCCTAGTGCCCCCGAATTCTGTGATTTTCAGAATATATATTCTTTACTTTATTTAAATGTTATATACGGAGGTTTGCTGTGAAAAAACAAATATAATTCCACTGGAGCGATTTTTCATTTTTGGGTTTCAGGTAAATCCCCCCTGCTAATAGTTCGAGTTCACTGATTTTCAGAAAATCTTTTTATTGATTTATTTTAATGGCATAATTTCCATTAAAATATTTAAAAGTGCGGCCTCTAAAACCACCTTTAAATTTCGCTTTAACCCCCAGTAGTATTTCAGTTTTACCCCCACTCCTAATAACTCGAGTTCCTTGCTTTTCCGAAAATACATTATCAATAATTTTAAGGAAATCTACAGAATTTAGTTGAGATAAAGGAAAAATGGTGGCCGCTAGAGCGTTTTTTCCATTTTTTTAAAAAGGCTTGCTTTAGGTTAACCCCCACTCCAAATAGTCCAATTTTGCTAGTTAAAGAACTCGAAAAAGTGATGGTTTTGTCGATTTTCGTTGAGAAAAACAAAAATTGCGACCGCTAGAGCGTTAACATATTATATATGTTTTATATGACTTTTTCAGTACCTAGTAGGTGCGATCGATGGAGATTTGTAAAAATGGTTCAAAACGAATTCTATTAGTACAGTTGCAATAGCTACGAATTTGCTTAAAACAAAGGATACTTTACGGGTATTCCTTCGGAATTCGCTACATTTGCATATATATTCAAACTACGGTTATTTATTTGTTATCAATTATAAAATATTTGTTCTTAAATACCATGATGGTCATATTAACCATTATTAATTATTGTACCTGGCTTTGTAGGATTTGGAATTAATTTTTATAATAATGAAAGTTATTTATTGTGTAGGTCCTTGTGATCTAATACTCACCATACTTGCCTCCTAAATCCAAGATTACAGGATCAACCCTGTAATACATTCTTCGGGCCTAAAAATCCTAAGGAAGAGAAATGGGTCGTGTGCCGTAGAATTTACGGCATGTTTAAGCACTTCAAGTCTGGAAGAAGAGGCCTCTGAGCAAAATTTATCGCCTTGTAACGAGGTTATCTATTTTGTTTCTTAACAGGAAATGCCATTTTCTCTTTCCGTATATCTTTCTAAAAGATATTCAACTGCCTAGGTAGTGTGATGAATACACATGGTGAAACAATGTCATTTACAACTTTGTTTTCTTGAAGGGGCTTCGAGGATCTTTATTCTTCTGAAGAAAGGAATGTCATTTCTTATTTCCCCTACTAATTTATTTTCCCATTTCAGTATTTTCTCCATCTTAAAAATTGTGTGGTGTGCATTAATTTAACTTTCCTTATTTTTTCCGAAAACGATTTGAAATGCTGATCTTAAAGTGATAACCAATAACAAACAATGACTATTGAAAATTTGGAATAGCACTTGACTAAAAATCAAACAAACATTAAGAAAAACAACATGCTATTATTAGTTTATGCCTTAAATGCTTCAATGCTAATGTAACATTAATATCAGTTTTCAATATTATATATTCTTCTGATCATATATTTTAATACATAGGTATATACAAACTACACGCTTAAATATATATACAGTGTTAATGAACTACACCGAAATATTTTCAGAGAGTGCAGAGATATAATATTTAAGTAAATTGAGATAGCCAATATATGGTCCACAACTAAACGTAACGTAGTTTTATAGTGCTAAATATTTTTGCATCATATGCTAATTATATCGGTGTTAAAGTCAAACTAGGTAAAAATTGGTTTAGAATGTCTTTAAAACTCTCTTGTGAGCATAGAAATATCCATTTTCTGCAATTCGTTATCAGTATTTTAAAGATTAGGTTCATAAAAATCTCTCTAATCTCGAACTAATCATTTGACAGTGCGACACTGAACTGCCCTTTTGCTGTTTGTTGGCATTGGTTATTTTAAAGGGCTAACATACATTGACACTGGATATTTATATGGTTAACAGTACAACCCCTATCAGGTTCAGAGATCTTAACGAGTTTAAAAGTTCTTGAGTTTATTAACCTTGCCACAGCAGTTTTTTTAAAAAAGAAAGGGGCTTCACACAGCAACCCTCGGGTTACTTCCTCTGAATAGATATTTTATGATCCTTTTGTTGGCTTTCCGGGCTTCCGTAACAAAACACCCAGTAGCTTTCTATTCTGTATAATTCTTGAATTGAAGTTAAAGCGTATTACACACACATAGACGTAATATTTATATTACTAATGCAATGCCAAAATATGATTGGGCTTTTATAAATATACTTTATAATTATATTTCAATGGGGGTGGATCGCAGGATCTGTTTCAACCACTATTTAAAAATGTTTTGAATCATTTTGTTACAGTCGCTGAAACATGGAGCCACTACTTTGATCTTGCACCTAAAGCAAGGACAATCTCTATTACCTTGCAATGTGGAGTCCATTCCTCTAGAGGTAAGATTATGTTTACTATTTTTTGAACTGCTGAGGGAATATTAATGGCCGAATATCTGGAATATAGTCCCAGAATCACAAGTCTTTCATCAGTTAAGTGCTCAGGCGCAAACAGCCTTGTTTCCTTAAATGCATTCATGATGCTGGTGTCGAAATAGTGACATATCAATACGAGAAATCACCTGGTCTGACTCTTAAGGGATTTTTGTTTCCAAATTGAAGGAAAGTGTCCGGAGAACAAAATTTGAGATCGACGGCGCTGTTATTGTAGCAGTCCGAGAATTCTTCTGTGATTAAGACACCGAATTTTTAAAGAGAAAAGTTTTCCTATGCTAAAACATAGTGATCATATTAAGAGGTAATTTGGTTTAAGTTATTTGTTATTAAAATTAAATTTTAAATTAGTTTAAATAAAAAGATGCAAATGGAAATGTCGCGATCTGGCAAGTACGATGCTATTACACATGTCTTTTTGTTGATTTTAATGTCCGTTGATGCATCGCTCTATGCACAGACGACCAATGAACAACTTTTTCCGCTTATGTGTGTGGCTGATGTGCAAGACTGCAACTGGTTACTGTTAAAATTTTCTTGTTTATGTGTCAGTCAGTAATGAAGTCATTTCAGTATTGTCTTTGGGTTGTGTGGGACAAGGAGAAACTTCGTTACCTCAAGCCGGCTGCTTTGTGTCTATGCCTCCAGTGAGGGCATCTATTGGAGGAAGGGATGAGGTGAGGAAAATAGGATGGCCGTGATCTATGGGTGGTAAATGGTTGGACTAGACGGGCTCCCTAACATCCAGACGCCCCCAAGGAGTTCGAGAAACTCCGCAAGCTACCATCACATCATATTAACCCGCTTTGCCCTGGCACTTTCGAACCTGTAATTGAATGAAAAGAAAGGAAATAGGAAAACTGAAAATATCACCTAACTAACCAAGACAAACAGCAAAAAAAAGTGAAAGTTGGAATGGCTGGCCCAACGGGAACTGAACCCCAGTCCTCCCATATACGAATTTCAAGAACAAAATCTTTGTTTCATAAATAAACGTGCCTTGGGCATTGCAGTTTATTAAACACGAAATAATTGTGATTTTGAAATTCAATTTGTAGCCGACATAATTTATGCCAGAATATGACGTGTGTGCACAAAGGTAAAACTACAAGTACAATATGCGTTCACACATTGTTTGTTTTATAAATCCTCCGCTTAACTTTTCAACATAGTTGTAGCTAGTGCCCAAACACTTATTACGTCTGCTATTAGCTTCTGTACCCCAGAGATTGACGCTTACCTTTTGAACTCTCGCAACTTATTTTCTTAACGTAATGAGTGCAAGATTCGGGCAATTTGGCGGATGAGCAAGGACACTATTCCATAGGCGTTGTGCTCGGTTGAATTTTGTCATGAAGGAGGTCAACATGCGTTAACATTGACCTCTAAGTTTTTTTTTTGAG
This sequence comes from Metallyticus violacea, assembly GCA_030762175.1. Taxonomy (NCBI): domain Eukaryota; kingdom Metazoa; phylum Arthropoda; class Insecta; order Mantodea; family Metallyticidae; genus Metallyticus; species Metallyticus violacea. The sequence goes on from CM060844.1 coordinate 86,612,893, forward strand.
TAGTGTTTAACGCCCGTTTTTACTACTGAGGCACCACAGGCGGTGGACACTGATGATACATGAGATGAAATGATAAATTGGGAAAGGATTTTTTTTTTTTTAAGGAAGGAAGCGTTCCAGGCCTAAGTTTAGGTACCTCCCCGGCATTTGCCAGTTATGAAGACTGAGGAAAACCTGGAAAAAACCCCAGTCAGGGAGGACGGTCCTGGCGGGATTCGAACCGCAGACCTCCCGCTCACGAGTCCGTGCCTTAACGACCTCGGCCACTCGTGGCGGTTGACCTCTAAATGCTGACAATATACAACAGCATTAAGTGAATCGTTTATTTCAGAAACCAGTAAAGCGCCAAAATAAGAAAAAATGGGTTAGTGGGGGGGGGAATATTTCTATGAGAGCATATACACCCTTTAGTGCACAAATCAGCCCAACACCGACCTCCTGCAACGGTCAGACATGACGTTGAACTCCGTGTTTAGGTCAGACACCAGTTTGGTAGTTTCTGCAGTAAACTATGGGTAGGTGCATGGTGAAAAAAACAGATCCTCTACAGTGATGATCCTCAGGACAAAACAAGAATCAAACAGTTGTTAGATTTTTATGAACTTTTGTGACAAATGGCGATTTGACAGTATCACCCACAATTTCCCTGTTTGTATTGACCATGAGCTTTGGGCTATAAAGCATATACTGAAAATTTTGATTAAAATTTACACTCCAGAGAAATATATGGAGCTTATACTGAAAGCCATAAAACAAATTGATTCAATGTTCACAAAGATATCTTCCAAGATGTCGGAAGTTTCAAAACATGGTGGCCTCAATTATACAAAAAGCCTGCTAACTCAGACGAAACCTCTGGTAAGGGCGTTGCTAAAGACTGAAATGAGAGTTTCAAGATATCGACACACAAACAGTTTTGTTACAATGAGAACACTCCAGGAAACATTCTACCAACTTCCACTCTGCTGAAAACAAACCCTACTTCTGACTTACCGTCCAGTCAGGAAAAGTAAGGTTTTTAAATATAATTTACTATGCTTACTTACCAAAATATTACATGTAACAACACTCTGTCATTCAAGAGGTTATCAAAAATGTAAAATATATTGTGGCTTAAATATTTTGGACACTCTTCATGTTTCGGTCTGAGCCCTAAATTCCTTTGTTATTGTTTTAAGTTCCCATCGATATCAAGAAGATACATGACCTAAATGCCCTAAAATCTGGTGGGATATGAACACTTTTATGACAATATCTTACAATGGCCTAATACAGGGGCAGATTGTGCTGTGGAGTTTGTTTATGATGATTGATTAGCTCCTATCAGGATGACAGACAAAAAGTCCGTCATGGAGGGCTGCGTAAATTATGCAAATTCCACACCTAGAAGAATAACATTTAATGAAAATTAATTTAAATATAAATTAGGCCTTATTAATGAATGAAATGAAATAAGACATGGCATTACTATGTGGAATTAGGGGAATAAAATTTGAATTCTTAGCACCTATAAATATTACAAAAAAGAATTATCACTATTATTATTATTATTATTATTGAGATTAAACCACAAAAATTAATGGTATATTATTAATTAAATGAATTATATGACCACCACTGATAGACAAAGATATGGTGTGGGTATTTTTAAACATTTTTAAAATGTAATTATGTTTATAAACTGAACTCTTGATGTCATCTTTACATTCACTAAAAAAGAGAAATAACAGATAATTTCGAGTTACTTTGCGTATTTAAGATGTTCGTATGTTTCAATAAAACAAAAACATGTTACTATTTAAAAACAATTGCAATGTATTAAGTAAATAAAAACAATCGAAAGATATATTGATTTTAATTTGTTCTGACATTTCATTTAAATGTTCTTGTAGTAAAAACGTGCTACGAGAATTTTTTCTGAATGGCAGTACAGAGCGCTCTTACATGCAAATATATTTCTCACACACATGTTAGATTAATATTTCACAGCTGCTATCTCCACGGCGATACTTTTGTTAAATATAAAACATGTGCATAATTATAAATATAATTTTTAAGCTGAATTAATTTCTTTTATTTTAAAACAATATCGAAAAAATTAAACCAAAGATCCCGTTTTAAATTTCCGTTTTCAGGTGTACCCCTGCTCCTAATTGTCCAATTTCCCTAGTTTTCAATAATTATTGTTCTTATTTGATTTAAATGGTATACAATAATATTGTTGTGAAGAAACAAACATTGATGGGGCTAGAGCGATTTTTGTATTTTGGGTTTCAGGTACCTTATAGTTGAATTTCACTAAGTTTCAGAAACTACTTTTCTTATTTTATTTAAATGGCGTATGCCGAGTTTCCTTTAAAAATGTGAAAATGTGGTGTTAAGAGTGATTTTAAATTTTGCTTTAAACCCCCCTACCCACTAATTATATCATTAAACTGATTTTCAGAAACTATTTTTTTTTTTTTTTTTGTTTGATCTAAATGATATATGTCAAATTTAGTTGTGTAACATTTGTGCTGCTAAATCGATTTTTAAACTTTGGGTTTTAGGTTAACCCCCACTCCTAATGCCTCAATTTCCTGACTTTCAGAAACTATGGTTTTATTATATTTAAAAGGCATATATAGAGTTTCGTTGCTAAAAAAATAAATATTAATGCACTAGAACGATTTTTAAATTTTGGATTTCGGGTAAACCCCCTTCCTGGTTTACTGAAACGGTTTTTCTTATTTTATTAAAAAAATAAATAAATAAAATTGCGGACGCTAGAGTGATTTTAAAAGTTCGCTTTAATCGCCCTAGTTTTTCAGATATACCCCCCCTCTCAATAGCTGGATTGCCACGTTTACTGAAACGGTTTTTCTTATTTTATTAAAAAAAAATAAATAAATAAAATTGCGGACGCTATAGTGATTTTAAAAGTTCGCTTTAATCGCCCTAGTTTTTCAGATATACCCCCACTCTCAATAGCTGGATTGCCACGATTTCCGAAATTACTTTCATCAATTTATTTTAAAGAAATTTATTGAGTTTCGTTGAAAAAAGAGCAAAAAAAATTGCAGTCTATAGAGCGATTTTTCAATTTAAAAAAATCGCTTTAGATTAAGGCCCGCCACCAATGGTTCAATTCTGCTGGTTAACGAACTCAATTGTTTGTTAATTGTTGATAACATGCCGAGTGTCGTTGAGAAAAAACAAAAATTGCGACCACTAGACATATATAGAGACACATTTTATATTTTTTTAAATATAAATAGGTGCCCAGATCGATGCAGATTTGGATAGAGTATTGAAAACGGTATCCACAATAGCAATAGCTAACAAAATAAACAAACATTAACAACCACTAACAAGGAGAACAGACATTTTGTCTGTCTTCTGGAGGAACCACAGTCGATGCCTATTCACGAGCAATACATCATTAAACAGCTGAGACGGAAGATTAGGCAGAGACCGAGCAACAGAAGGCATGAGGAAGAACAACCTTAAGAATGAAAGAGAAGGAAGGACCGTGGTGTTCATCAATCCAAGCGCGTCATGCAAACAAAGCGGGCGGGACAAAGTCGATCTTGATTTATGGGAAACTGCTAGAGGGTCACATCCGGTGTTTGGCGATCGACTGCACAAAACCATCCATTGTCATGATCGTTAATCAGAGCCGCTGATTTGTGTGCGTTCTTTGCATTAGTGACCTTTAGCTTTGGCCACCCTTTCATTGGTCAGAATGACGAGCAAAAGAATGTCCGTCTTTCATTAATTCTTTTTAAAAATCGTGCACCAGAAAAAAAATGAATTGTGTGTTAGTGGACAAAAAGAAATACACAAAATTTTATGTATTAATTAGAAAGAATAGAGAGAATAAATGAATGAATGTGTTTAACGCCCGTTTTTGCTACAGAGGCACCATAGGCGGTGGACACTGATGATACGTGAGATGAAATTATATATTGGGAAAGGATTTATTTTTAAGGAAGGAATCGTTTCAGGCCTAAGTTTAGGGTACCTTCCCGGCATTTGACATTTATGAGGACTGAGGAAAACCTGGAAGAAACCTCAGTCAGGGAAGACGGTCCTGGCGGAATTCGAACCCCAGACCTCCCGCTCACGAGTCCGCGATTTAACGACCTCGGCACCCGTGGCGGTAGAATAGAGGAATAAAATAGAATAGCCCATGATGAACTAAATGTACAGGGTGTACACAAATGATTATGATTATTTCTGTGATATACAATATAAATTTGAATCATAGAAGAAAAAGAAAAACTGTGGAATTTTCCATAACACAAATTAAGGGTATTCAATGTGGGGTCATTTGTGACACGGCATACATCCAGCCGGTAGTCCATACTGATGTTAGCCTGTCTGGTGTAACTGATCCAACTGCTGCAATAATCCTCCGTTTCAACTCGAGTAGGTCTGCAGGTTGCATTGGGATGTATACACGATCTTTATGCACCTTCACAAGAAAAATTCACAGGGGGGTCAGATCTGGGGATCTTGGAGGCCAAGGTGTCCGGACCATGACAAAGAATCCAACGATGGGGAAAGTTTGCCTTTATGTAGGGGCCTTTAGCAATTGCAGACGATACGGTCTCTGTGAGAGATGTTTTATTAACACCTTCCACACTCTCATTGTTGCTACTCTCGAGTGGCCCGCCACTCAAAATGTTTAGGACTGCGCGCGAAAACTGTTTTGATAGACATTCTCATCTGACACACGCCCTTTCGTTGGATATGATTATGTCACATACGAATGTTATTACCGGAAGGGTCGTTAAGACCAAGTCTTTGCCTATACGCCCTCTGGAAGTGTTTGTTTCGCGATTTCCTAGACAAAAATGATTTTGCACAAAAGTTGTCTTACTTTGTTTACCATGACTACAAAAACAAAATCTGCGCAAGTAGAACTGAAACTTCCACAGTTACTCTTCAATTTAAGTTATGATTTCAAAATGATATCGTATACTGCAGAGAAAAAATATAAGTTTAAATTCACTATAATAATTTTGCGGGTCCTATATTTACTCTAGATATTTCACATTGTAAAAGAAAGCGTTTTGAAAAATATATTGGAACCATGGTCAATATAATTATAATTTACTATTGATGAACACACTGGGAAAACAGCAATTTTAATATTTTACATCATAAGCCATAGAGTATTAGGGGAAGGTTTTAGCAAGACTACGTATCATTGCTACAAGCTAATTTTCATATTTCATATTAATCCCCAAATTTTGGCGTACTATTTCAGAGTTTTACGCATTTTTTAAATGTTTCATGTTTAGTTTGTTGTTTTAACGTTATAATTTAACGGAATTCATGTTTTATAAGACTATAAGATTATACTTCAGACCTAGTGACGGGTGGCCGAGGTCTTTAAGGCTCGGACTCTTGAGCGGGAGGTCGGGGTTCGAATCCCCCAGTACTCGCCTAAGTAATCATGGAGAAGACAACATCGGGATGGACGGCCCTATGGCATCTCCCTAATATCAATCTCGAGCGTTACTACCCCAGCCAATCCTCTTGGTCTGTTATCATGTTATGTTATGTACAGCGCAGTTATTCATAACATAAAAAATATTCTAACATGCCCTTGTATGTATTAAAGAATTTTATATGAACATGAATCCATAAATGTTCGGTTTCTGAGTTTTTAAGAATGTTCTATAACAGTCGACACTTCACATTTCTAAAATTAATGCATACAGAATATGCGCCTGGAGAAGATCTCATATTCCAAGCGTGTTGCGTATTGTTTACAAGAATTCAATTCGTTTTCCACAACAGCTACCGGATACAAATGCGCGAATAGTTTTAAAGTGAAAGCCTGATAATTGGATCTACCTGTGCCTATCTATCGACCTGGAAATATTCGATTTAGATATCTGCGGGCACGAATGTGCGCAAGCACCGTCTTGCATGAAGTGCGGCTCTCGATGAATAATAAATTAAACATTCTTTTTAATATATATATATAAGGACAAAGGTCAAATCCCCTGTAGAGTGTAGCATAACAGGAGTTTAGGGTTTACATAAGGCAGACCTTACTTTTATTTTAAAGTATTAATCCCCTTATGTGGCTCTAGATATAGGGAAATAAAAACGTAATTTCTCTTACCCTTGTTATGGTAGAAATACTTAAAATACTATGAAACAAAGTTAGCATAAGAAATAAGAAATGTATTTCGGATAGTGAACAAGTATATAATGCCAATACCTGTCAAGGAATATAAATGCTCTTTGACTTTGACAACATTACTCTGTGTACCGGTATTGCATTCAACACACGATTGTTATGTAAGAACGTCCGTACTTCCGCGTTAGCGTGACCATGCTCAGACTGGCCTGATTGGCTAAAGCATGTTGAGGCTTGTCAACCCATAGGGACGGTGCGCCAGACAGTGCAGCTGGTATGGAAAGCGACTGACACAAACTCTTCCCTCTGGAATCTCTCAGCTGGGGTGCTCCTGGATAGTTAGAAGTTTGAAACACTGCGGACGTAAGTTGACTCAAGCTTTTAAATTGGCTAATGTTTTATTCTAATGTATTTTCAATTTCAATGAATGTTTTCATTAAATATCAGAGCTTTGTTCAGTTTATTATAAAAATATTATCCTCATACATAGCTCTGCTCTGTTTGCGATACATTCCTCAACATGCATTACTGTAATATTTTAAAATTTAATGCTAATGAAGTATTAGATGAATAATTTACGTATTTATTGTTATGCAAAAATGTCCTATTTTTTTAATAATCACTTTTAACACGTCTTCTAGGGCCTATACATTTAATTTTTCAGATGTTAGCAGGTATTCAGTTATTGAAAATTCATGTGTAATAATGTACAGTATCCAATGTACTACCCGAGATGAGCAATAGCAAAGAACGATAACACTTGGATAGTTTTTAACTTTACTCACTAATGTAATCTTACAGGGATACCGGTTCCCTATTCAATTGCAGGATACAGGGTTCAATTATCTAATTCCCGTATATATTTTTCAGCAATACAATCCGGGAAGCATATACTAGAACCTAAACTAAACTAATCATATTCGATGTCACAGATAGAACGATCTTCGGTTTACCGTGCTGATACTCTTATCATTTGAGTTTCCGTGCCCTGTCCTGCCACAACCGCCAACTTCCCACATTTGAATATTTCCTGTCTCACTCTTTTCCAAACCTAGCTCTAACATATGGCTTATATGAAAAAAAAAAAGTGAATTTGACTGTTATATTGCTATTTGCACTATACAGGCCAATAAAAACACCTTTGCCGCATCAAAAGAACTCGCTAACCTCTTGACTAAAAGGATTATGTGAACATCAGCAAGGGTCACGCAATTGATGTCGGAAATTGTTAGGTGGTGGTGGAGGTGGGGCTGGTAGTATTTATTATTCCAGTTGAATATATTGGATATATTCCACATCACAGTCGCATGACCGTTCATGCTCTTGTAAAATGCTTCATTTCTGAAACTAATTCCAACAAACGAAAACATTAACAACATTAAAAAGACAGACAATAATTCCGACATTCTTAAATTTTTCGTATTATTTATGTACAATGTTTATAGAAATTTCTTGTCCCTAAAAGCACGTATTCATTTAAGACAGTGCCCAGGTTTAGCCAGTTTTGTCTCTTACCCTCTATTGGAAGTCAAAAATGAACCCGCGAGAAATTTTATCCCAACACCTTCTCTCTGTGTATACTTGGCCAAAATGTGCACCCAGTCTTCCGGTTTCGGGTATAAGGCAAATCCTCCTGTCTTCCTTTTCACCAACCTTACGTGCCTTCCATTCTCCCAGTCGTAAGTCATGCTATTCCCGACCTCTGTTTCATGATATAGGTCGCTTTACCCCATCTAATTTTAATTTCGCTCTGCAGGTCCAGAGATGACAGCTGCATGCATCGCGCCGCTATTTCCTGCGGATTTACATCAGACAGGCGTCTTTTGACTTTTGTCACTACGCCCTACCTGTTTCAAATCCCTTTGCTAAATATCTTTTAAACCGAGTTTTGACATTCCCGCTGTACAACCGCCGCCCACTGGATAATTAATTGCTATCGGTAACATATTGTCCCCAGGGTTGTTTGTTGTCCTTTAATTATACTTAGTATCTAATTGCATTTATTTTGCTGTAGACCGCATCTTCCCAGCATCCCACCTCTCCTAGTACATCATAGTTCAATGTGCTCCTCTCCACCCCTAGAATTCACTTACAGAAATCACATTGTAATTTATTTAAACCGTCAATTTTATCCCATCCCGAAACCTCACTTCCATATAACAAAGAGGAGCTAACCTTTGCCTTATACATCGTTTTTAATGTTCTGACTGACATACCCGGTCAGTATGAGAGAGTCAGTACTGAGCTAGCAGTTTCAGTACCTCAGAGAGTCGACCGCTCCCTTTGTGCTTGGCAAAAACTGTGTGTTTATTCCAAGATAGTGAAGTTGTTTAACGGTCTGAATTGCTTCTCCCCATGTATTTTTTCAACTTGCCGCTTTAGTTTTTTATGTATTTACTTCCATACCCTACTGTTTACAATAATCTTGTAGTGTGTTCGGGCCATTTTGCATGCCTTTTACTTCCAGGAAAAAAATTACTATATCGTCAGCATATAAAGAATAGGTATTTGTTGATCTTCAACTACCGGTGATCTATGTCTCAATCCATCATTACATTAACGACATAATCAATAAACAAATTAAATAATAGCGCTCTTTATGTCTTAATTTTTCACATAGAGCGTTTCGTTCTACAGTATCGAACACCATTTCAAAATTTACAAAAATTCTGTATAGATTTCCTCCTTTATTTCTAAAGTTCATCGATTAAAATTTTAAAAACAAAGACATTGTCAACAGTTAAAAAGCCTCCATTCTAACGAGCTGAAATTTACACATTTTATCATATATCTTAACCCAAAATTTAATTCTTTCACGAAGAACGCTCCTGTAAATTTTTCCAAACACAGAAAACAATGAGATGCCGCTATAGTTTCCTGGTGTATTATTATTCCATTTGCCCTTTTAGAGTGTTTGAATAATTCCACGCTTCCGGGTGTTGTTCTCCTTCAATAATTAATTAAAGTTTATTCTATATAGATGTGCCAATTTCCTGATTTGTACTCTACTTTTGAATAAGTCAACTAACAATCCCTCTGTACCTGTTGCCTCCCATTTTTTAAGGTAGCCAAATTACTCCTTAATGTTCCTTTTACATATACGAGGGTTGGTCCATAAGTTTCCAGCCTTGCCAATGTGGTTTATCGGCTTCACAAATCCCTTATCTGGTCTCATACCTTATCTATTAAGTAAATAATTGCACGCTATGTTAAATTATTCAGATATAGTTGCATAAAGAAGGTTACGTGCAGAAAATTGTGACATGTTCGAAATGGAGTATCGATCTGTTATTAAGTTCTTCACAAAAGAAGCACTTCAAATGAAATTAAACAGTGATTGGACGGTGTATATGAGGAAACCCCCCCCCCCATATTTTATGTAAAAGAATGGGCCAAACTTTTTCGAATGGGTTGAGAAAACATTGAAGACGAAGAGCGTGCAGATCGGCCCTTGGAGGTGCTCACTTCTGAAAACATCGCTCTTGTGAAGGAGAAATTATGCAAGACCGGCAGCTCAAAGTTACAGAAATAGCAACAAGTTTAGGTCTTTTTAAGCAACAATCCTTCGATTTATTCATGAACATGTAAACATGAATAATGTTAGTGCAAGATGGTTGCCCAGACTTCTCTCCTCAATCCAAAAGCAGTAATGAGTCAGGCATTTTTGAAGACTGCCCGGGCAACGAGAGAGAAATTCTGCAAACTATTGTTACAGAGATGAAAGCATGGTTCTCTACTATGATCTCTTGTCCAAAAGAGAATCAATAGATTGGCGTAAACCTGGCGAAGCACCGCCTCTAAAGGCCAAGGTCACTCAGTCAACCAAGAAGATCATGATCATAATCTTTTGGGACTGTGAAGGAATACTCTTCATTGACTTCAAGGAGAGGCACATCACAGTAAATGGGGAATACTATGCTGGTCTACTGCACGGAATACGTGCTTCCATCAAAGAGAAAAGGCGAGGAAAGCTGTATGCTGGTGTGCGCCTTCTTCACGACAACGCGTCTATGCACACAGCTCTTGTTCAAAGGAAGCTGTGAAGAAATGTGGCTTCAAGGAGATCGACCATCCACCCTACAGCCTAGATCTAGCTCCAGCGACTTATCTCTTCTCACAACTCAAGAAGGACCTTCGAGGAAGGAAATTTAAATGTAATGAAGAAGTTATAGATTCTGTTTATGCCCATTTTGCAGACAAAACTTCCGACTATTTGGGGGGTGGGGGATTAAAATGTTACTTCAAAGACGTGAGAAGTGTATTGCAATAATGAGTAATGAAAAGTGAAATATTGTTTTTGTTTTTATCATACCTAAAAAATAGTTAGTCCGGAAATTTATGGACCTATCCTCGTATATGTAAACTGAGCTTAGGAGTGCATCTTCAATTCCGATATAATATTAAATCGCTACGATTTAAGGTTCACACGCCACTTGTCTTACTCAATTCTCCCACGGTCGGGGGTCCCATGACCGGTAAACTGTCCCTCTATGGGTTCGATTGTTCCAGGGACGGCCCGCTAATAGTTTACGTAATCAAAAACAACGTGGTACCACTAAGTCATGCTAATGGGCGCGGATAACGAAAAATGAGCAAAAGCCTAGACGCCCATACAAGGCGGTTTTTGTTGATGTTTTATGGTGCATGAAATCGTGGCCTTTGGAGTGCCATTTGAGGGGCACAGTTTATTAAAGATATGCTGTCATAATGCTCCGTGCTACAAAAGGTACCAGGGAATGATCTTTTACACATACGAGGAGTTGACCCTTTGGCTAATGTCTGCAGAAGGACTGTGCTGGAGTCAATAGCATTAGAAAGAATAGGGATGAAAAGCTTAATTCTCCGAGATCGCTGGACCGTGCATCAAGAACTCGAGGAGGGAGCCACAGAAGGGTTCTTGCTGGAGGATGAGATGTCAGAAAGCAAGAACGGCGCTGGTCTCTGAAGGACTTTCTTTTGTAACTCTGTAGGTTCCCTACTATTAATTTCAAAGAACAAGGACAGAGGAAATCTTGTATGTCATTCGATGTTGATGAATGATTTGGGAACTACAGCCTTACTCTCGGAAAAATGTGATATTTGGTTCAAGTCTATTGATACTGCAGCATATATGCCATAAGAGCTTCAGTTAAGACAAATATTTCATTATTTTCATTTGATCTTTCCTCAAACGGGTAATTTTTACATTTCTTATTGTTTTACCCTGTGATTGTGGCAGGCAAAATATGTGTTTTAGAGTTGCAGAATACTAGTCTCAGATTTGCCCTTGGTGTTCATTTTTAAAAAAATTATTTAATATGTATATAATAATTGGGAAACGAAGTCTGGATCAAAACATTGCCTATATACGGCAACAAGTTTATTGGACGCTGGGCATAAGAGGTCGTTTAATTTATTGTATTAGTGTACCTGCAGGTTTGTATAGAAAATGAAAAACACCACGAGAAGGGAGTTGGTACTCGATGTAAACAACACGATGTGTATTACAGGCGACACTTCTTAGGTCAAATGAATATGTTCTTATAAACCTGGTTTCCCATTGTCCCATGTGGACCTTCGGCATACCGCGTCTTCTACTTCCATCACATATCATCATTGATAAAGTGCAGTATTGCAGGGGGTATGTGATCAGCTGATCGCTATATCGCGGCTTACTAGATCGAAGATCGCCACCTCTCCACCTGTCCTCAGGAGGCCGGGTGGACGCCGTTCCAGACCTCCCTAACCGGGAATCGAACCCGAGCCTCCCGTCAAGCAGCCATGAACGCTAACCATTAGACCAAGGAGGTGGTCAATATATGTGTAGGCTAAGGTCACAATGGAAAATGTACTAAATTCTCACTATTGTAAATATTTTCCTTGTTGCTTGGTAAATGTAAATCTTTTTCCTTTATTGCTGACATTTACAACGGCAGTATTGTGAACGCAGTGCAGAAAATTCAATAATTTTTCTTCCAAATGTTTGTTTATAAATCACTTTAGTTTCTTGGTAAACGTAGGCAATAAAAGAAATCCTTGTATGTTTTCCAACTTCTGCCATAATTGCTCACATTTACTGGCAAGTGTGCACATTTATAACGGCAGTATAGTAAATGTAGTACAGCCAATTGAATAATTTTTCCTCCAAATGTTCGTTTATAAATTACTTCTGTTTATGGAAATTTGCTTTGGTATTGCAAATTTTGTGAGCAGTAGCAGCGTATTTTATTAGCCATCTGTTTTGGCTTACACCTTTTAGGTTATGGTAGTACAATGCGAAGCATTAGTAAAATTTCCAATAATAATTTGTTCAAATTAAGGACACATCAATTAAATGTTTATGAAAACTCCAAAATATATCCCAAATAGGAAATAAAAATTCGTTTGAAGATATGCAACGAAGTTATACAGCTTTAATCAAGATCCGCGTTTATTTCATTTTTGAGTTAGATTTTGCAAGAAAACTAACACAATCATGAGTCAACTTCTTAGATACCATCATCATTGATTAGAATTATTATTGGTGAATAAAACAGCCAATTGCATAATTCCACATCTCACTAAAATCACATTAATAATTTTCTAATCCATTCGCTACAAACAGCAATTTCTAGCAATTCTCTCAAAAATTGCCAAACTAAAATATTTTCAATATTTTCTTATTAGTTTGACTATGTTCATATTCACCCGCGTTTTTCACAACTGTCTTCTACTTTGACCATAACACATATGTTTCTGCATATATGCATACATATAATAATATAGCATCAGAATGTTCGGAAAACTGATGTAAAGTAAGGATACAAAAATGCAAATATTTTGATACGACGAGCTTTGTGGCAGATGAAATTGTATGGTGTTCAAAAATGAAATGAAATGAAATGAAACGAAACGGAATTTATGCTTACATAAATTAAAGAAAATAAATAGCGTTTGATGTAGAAGGTATCAGCAGAAAACAGGTCTAGAACATACACACCACCATAATGTAGTATACACGAATAATATCGCTTACTGTTTAAGTATCGGGCAATGGAGAGCCTAAATCTAATAGTGCAACTATATTACACAGGTAACCCTTACAGGTCACTAAACCTCTGATACATTATGGTATTTTACTTTATGATTCCAACACATAACTTATTAAAATAACTTTACTTGGTTATAATATTTTAATGAATTGTTAATTATGTCAGTGCAGAAGCATTTTTATTTGATTTCGCGAGCATTTGTTCAGTTAAAATTCTATATCTCAGGAACTATTTGCTCTAGAAGGCTCTGGTTTTTCTTGAATGATAAAAAAAGTAGTTTTAGTGTTAGTTTTTATGATTTTATTCTTTGCTGTTTTACAATTTTGGAGGCTTTTAGCTGCTGTTTCCCTCAAAAAGTTAGTTTTTCTGTAAAATCATTTTTGCCTGCAATTATTTAAAAACAACATTTTTTGTATATGTTTCTCATTTTTGTAGGATCTATTAAACTTTTACAACTTATTCATGATATTATTATGATTATGTAGATCTGTTATGGTAGAGCTAAAACGTAACAACGTAAAAAAATAAAATGTTCGGGGAAAAAATTAGTAAAAAAGCAAACTATTTGCTCCAGAAGCATGGTATAGTAAATTTCAATTATGTGCATATGTATGCTCTAAATTTTTCATTTCATTAATTTTCGGCCACGGGTGACTCAGGTCATTAAGGCGCGGACTCGTGAGCCGGAGGACAGCGGTTCGAATCCCATCAGGACCATTCTCTCTGATTGATTTTTTTTTTTCCAGGTTTTCCCCAGTCCTCATAAATTGCAAATGCCGGGAAGTATCCTAAACTTTGGCCTGGAACGCTTCCTTCCTTAAAAAATAGTCTTTCCCATTTTATCGTGTTATCTCATGTATCACCAGTGTCCACCGTCTGTGGTGCCTCAGTACTAAAAACGGGCGTTAAACACTACAGAAAACAAATCATTAATTTTAATAGTCCATGAGAAAATGGGAACTAAAGTTGGTAAATTTAAAATTACATACGCCTTTCATACCCCCTTAAGTCCAACAGTAATAATAAACATTTTGTAAATTCATTTTAAAATAATTGGAAATTTATCCATTAAAATTCACGGCACCCAAGAAGGTAGTTCAGGGTGAATTTTTTGCCAAAATATAGAATAACAGTTGTAATTCTGTGCCGCAAGGGAGTTTAAATAGCTTGAATAAACATTTTAAATGGGACCATAGCTTCTAAAACATAAGGGTTACAAATGATAAATGATTTGTGTACTGTATCACAATAAATTGTTCAAAACTGAATTTTTAGTTGAAAATTTAAAAATGTTACTCCCCGCACATCCTTAAATCGTATATTGGATAAATGACGTGAACATGCTGAATGTATGAAAGTTCGTAGAAACATCTCTTTTCGTGAGAAAGTTTTAACTGCCGGATATTAAAGTAGTGTTAGTTTTAAATATCTTACATGAGTGAGGCAATACCGAAGTATTAACAAGCCCTATGATTGTTTTAATGTAAATATGACAGGCTAACTACTGAAGTTTTTAAGTTTAAGTCTCTACCGTGTCTAAAAACTTGCTCTTCAGATTTTACGACCGTCATAATTCAAGGAAAAACATGTACGATCCCAAGAGGGATCGAAGCATCATCAAAGGATTATTTTTCCTATTAGCTTTAACCTGGGATGATATTCACCTCCCACATGGATGTCTGGGCCCAGGCAGGTGTAGTGTGCGGCAGGAACCAATGGCAGACAACGCTAACCACACCCACCGTACCTAAAGAAGAAGACAAGAGAAGAAAGAAACGAGCAATACACAAAGGCGGCCATGATTGACCAAAGTTGCCATCTGATAGTAACTGCATTTTTATTTTTACTTCTAACAGTCTGTGAGGAGTTGATATATGCTCTGAAAACATGGTGTTGGTTTTGTTAACATTTCAAATAGCTTTATTTCTTGAGCATTTGTACTGTTCACGAAACTTTTTGATAATATATTCCCTTATGCATGACACTGGACTGGTTTCTGACACACCTTTATTTGTTTTCCATCATCTCAGTTGGGAGAGTTCGGTATGTTAATATAATCTTATTTGTTTATATGCATGTATTCACAAAATAAACTTAATTAGCTGTTCATTTTTGCTTGCAAATACCCTGACGATAATCTAGCAATAGTCTGTGAGAATATTAAATTTGAGCTTTCCTTGTTGCTATTTTGTCATACTTGTTCATATTGCGAGTGCTGATATGTTCGATACCTGATGAGTGTTTTTGTATTTGCTTGATTTTAATTTACCAAAATGTTGCTACAAACAGTTTTAAATCCAACGCAAGCAGTTGTTGTTCTTCAAATAAAAGTTCCTTCTTTGGTTTTTCTTTCACAACCTTTGTAAAACTCCCCGTTTTCGTAAAGGAAATGTGAAAATAAATGAACAGTTTGAACTACAGAATATTTGACAACTTCTTTGCTCCTATGATCATTTTAATTTATATTTTTAATGCTTCATAGCCTTTCTTTTTCTTGGTTGCTTCATTCACCCAAAAAGAAATCGTATTAGTGAATTCCGAAGGAATGAAGTTATTGTAGGCGTGCCCATAAAACATGTATTTTACTTTAATTATTTTTTTAAGTGAAGTTATTGCCACTGTACTAATAGAATTTGTTTTGGATAAACTTTCAAAATATCCATCGATTGTACCTACCTGGCACCGAAAAAGACAAGAAAATTATAAGTGTGTGTAGGGGGTATTATTATTTTTTTTTAACGCTCCAGCTGTCCCAATTTTTGTTTTTCTCAACGAAACTCATAATATAACCATCAATTAACAAACGATTTTTGTTTGTTCGTTAATTAGCATAATTGGATTATTGAGAATGAGGGGTTAACTAAAAGGGAACTTTTTTTATGGTAAATACATCTAGCGCTTGCAATTTTTTGCTTTTTCCTGACGAAACTTGGTAGATTTACTTAAAATAAATTTACAAAAGTAGTTTAAAAAATCAGGGCAATCAGGTTATTAGGAGTGGGGGTATAGCTGAAAATCAAAAGGAGATTAAAGCGAAATTTTAAATGGGGATTTACCTGGAACCGAAAATCGCTATAGCAGCATGAATATTTGCTTCTTTACAATAATATTCATTATATACCATTTAAATCAAATAAGAAGAAAAGTTTCTGAAAATTAGGGAAATTGGACAATTATAAGTAGGAAACTTAAAAACCGCTCGCATTTAATTTCCCAGAATTGTTTTAAAGTAAAAGAACAAATTAATTCAGCATAAAAATTTATTTATAATGATACATATGTATTGTCCTGAACATAGCAAATGTGAAATATTAATCTAATACGTGTTTCAGAATTATATGTGTATGTAAGAGCGCTCTGTAATAACCTTCAGAAAATGTTTGCGTTACATGTTTTTACTGCAAGAACATTTAAATTAAATTTCAAAACCAATTAAAATCTTTATATTGTTTTTATTAATGCTTTGTACATTTTTTTTTAATAGTAACATGTTTTTGTTTTATTGAAACATATGAACATGTTAAATACACAATAAACTCGAAACTTTGTTATTTTTCTTTATTTTAGTGAATATAAAGGTATAAAGCGGTTAGTTCCTAAACTTGGCTACATTTAAAAAATGTTTGAAAATAGTATAGTTATGTCAATCAAGTCATATATTTGATTTAATCATAGTATACTATTAATGCTTTTACTTAATCTCAATAATAATTCTAAAACGTCGTTTCTTTTGTGATAGAGATTTAAGAATTCTAATTTTTGTTCCCCTATAATACCAAACATTAGAGCTAACTTTTTAATTTTAGTAATTAATAATACCATAATTTAGATTTTATATCTTATGTACGAACATTTTAATTACAAAATAAAAAGTGAATAAACCTACTCCGCAGGAACCGAACCTAGATGCCTTGGTCATGAGGTCCCTTTAGACTAAGTTAACTAACATAACAGCAGTAAAACTGGTGAACTCTAATGATGAGATATTGAAAACTGCAATTTCTGTCTTCGCTGACGAAGTAGATTTGAATGGATTCTAAAGCAAACTTTACCCCGTTTCGCTTTAATATCGGCTCATTAGAATTTAATTTCAATTTGTTCATCAAAATATAACTCCGTTATTTTTCTTCGTTTATTTGTATCTGTAATTATTACAGCATAGATTATTAACACCCGGTATTAAATGTATGAAATAATAGGCATACTCAATTCTAAAAAATATTGGTTTTAAATGCAATTAAATTCAATGCAATTTTATATTAAACTGCTAGCCAATATTAGAACTTTAGACTCATTTTATAGCATAAATAAATAACATTGTCTGTCAATATGGTTATATTTTGATTGACAGATTAAAAATATACAAAGGAAGTCAGTTGTAAAGAATATTGCTTTAATTTTGACTGTAAATTCTTAAAAGGTTACCTAAGTAGTGAAAGTTGGGTAGCTTCTCTAATCATGCAGAAAGAAAAAAACAATATATTTTCCCCAAATTTAAATATCATAATTGCAGTACATAAAGGGTAAAAATTCATAATTTTAATATACGCAGCCTCCTGCCATAATATAGCACTTGTATCTTGCAGGTGAATTCAAGAGCTTGCCACAACCAATCTGTACCGTTTGTTCCTATATGGTTTTAGGAACAAATTCAGTCAATACCTCGCTCTCTGGTAGTATTTGTGCACAGACTCGTAATACAGGAGACCCATTGAAATCGTATGCCCCCATTCACTTATACGTCTCAATTTTAATTTTTTTCCCCTGAACCTCTACCGTATTGAATGGAGCGTGCGATTTTAATTCCTGCAAATCGAATCATTCAAGAAATTTCCATGTAGATTGTTGTTTATAAAAAAAAAAAGCGGGAGTGGTGCGGTTTTTGTCGTCGGAAGTGTATTGGGAGAAAGACCAGAGAATGGGTATGTTGTGAGTGTGAGAAAGACAGGAAAGGAATTCATTTTTTCCTTCGCCATCGAAAGGGTTTGTCTCTTGAACTTTTTCTGTATTCCAACTGCACGATAACATATAATGGATTTGCTTTTAATAATGAGGCACTCAGTGTCTGTGATAAAAAACGAAAATAACAGGGGTAGGGGAGGCATGGCGATGTATTGAAGCATTAGGAGGGGTGGTCTCTTGCACGTACATGGTGCGCAATCCCACCCCTCGCGTTTAGCAGTGAAAGGGTATGCACGATAAGCAACGGCAGCCCATCAAGTGCACGAGGTACACAGACCTGCGGTCTGCAGTCGGCTTTTATTTAGAGTTATAATCGATATCTTTGTAATATTTTATCGTAGTCAATACCAGGGGAGCTCCTGCAAGTACGTTTTGGCACCTTGTGCTCCATTTGGATATTTTCATAGGTTAGATGCATTACTTGTCTTTGAACTATTCCTAGAATTGTTCATCATAAATAAAGGAGAAGCCACCCAATTAGAGCAGTGGTGTTCAATTACTGAGGGCCATAAAATTATTTATTAAACTAATTAACATTTTCAGCTGTAACGTAGGTTGACTTGGCGTTACACGCAGGAACTTCTGCTGCTGCTGGTGCTAAGTGCCCTTGTGCCCGAGCGCCTAGCGACAGCGGAGAGAGCCGAAGGTAGTAAGGCACAGCTATTAGAGTCAGGACCAACGGAGCAATAGCTCAGGCGGTAAGAGTGTGGTGCTTTATTTGTGCAGATAGAATAGTGGGTTCGAACACTACCACCCCATGCCGGAGTGGTAATAACCTGCCGGATTTAAAGGACATTTGCGCCACAATGTCCTTTAAAATGATTTACTCGCTAAATCAAGGGGTCCGCCGGTTTCTAGGATTTGCCCCTGGTTAACCGACAGATTAGGTATATATGAATTAGTTACGAATTGGAATAAGAGCACATTTCCCACAGTTACAATATTTCACCCACCTAATAATGCCCTCATATTTTTTCACCCGTCCCTATCCATTTATATTTACAAAGTAAAGTGCGCGAGGAAGTTTCGCCCTCTCCGCTTTCGCTCGGGAACAATGGCACTTAGCACCAGAAGCAGTTGAGCTCTTTCAGCCCTGCGTGTAACGTCAAGTTACATGAAGTACAATTAATGCAACAGATGAGGAAAATCGGCAACACTAACAAGGGCCGGAATGTCTACAAGGATTCTGGTTGTTGCAAGACGAAAAATACTCAGAAGGGAACGATCTACGTGGCAGCTTCTGTATCGATTCTTAACTTCAATTTGGAAAATGTTCTTTCCATAAGTAGATGTTTCTTAACATTGGTGCAATTTTCCCTCTAGCGTCGAACAAATTAGGAAAACTTTCTTTGGAAAGGTGTCCGAAGAACTCTAGCCCTTTTTCCTTCCTATTTTGAAGGTAAGGGTCTCCATGACTTTTCTGGTTAATTCTAATTGAAGAATGGATAGTAATCTGAGCCTTATAGTAACAGTTGTTTGTTTGAACAACCATTGTTACAGCTGTTGGTTCAGTTAAACTTATAGGCAGAAGTTATTTGCACTGCAGTAACAATTATTAAGTAATTAATATGTTAATTGCAATTTTAGAGGAAGGCACAAGTTTTGATTAGTCTAATATTCTTTCAATCAAACAGTTGCTTATGGAACAGGGGTCGTAAGTGGCCCGCGGGCCACCTTTTGGACAACCTAGGATTAGAAGATTGAATTGCCACGATAGACTCTGTCAAATATCTCTGTCAAAAGTGGATATTTTCTGCTTCTCCAGTTTTCTCGCATTTATTCCACCGCTGTTATATGAGTAACTGGTTTGCATACTAATATAGAGCAACATGTTGCCACAAAGTTTGCTTTCTATGTGTTAATATTCATCAGTTTGTCTAAACACAAGCGTTTCGAGTGAAAGTGAAAATGGATAAGATGAAATTCATGGTTCGATTCATTTTTTTTTTTTCTGGAATGGAAAATAGCAAAGGAAAAGTAACCAGAGTCCTTTACCTACATTAGAGTACGCGTACTCTTCCCAAAAAAATAATTCAACAAATTGAGTTCAAGCGTAGCGAAACAAGCACCGAAGACGCACCGCATCCTGGAGCTCCAAAATTAGCATTGAGAGCAGAAATTAGCGATAAAGTCCATCATATTATTTGACTAACAGAGGGTGAAAGTGCGCGAGTTAGAGATGTCAAGAGTGCTTTCCTTTGATTTTGCATAATAAATTACACATGAAAAAAATTGCGCAAGTTTGATGAATGTCACATAAGCTTCGGCGCTTAGTCGCTTTCGAACTTGGGCTCATTGTTTGGAAACGGTTAAGAAGAATCCAACCAATTTTAACGGCATTTTGTGTCTATGGACAAAAGTAAATTAATTTATTAATACAACAGTCGTGCTGGCTTCCGTGTGTATGTGTTTTTTTTTTCTTTTTTAAACACAAGGGAATCATAAATAGGAGAAACGAAAAATAGTTTCTGAAAATCATTGAAACCGTATTATTTTCGGAAACTACTTTTATTAATTTTATCAATTTCTACAGAATTTTGTTGAGATAAAGCAAAATTTGCGACCGTTAGAGCGATTTTTCATTTTTTCTAAAAATGTTTTGCTTTAGGTTGACCTTAGCCCCTGATGGTTCAATTTTGTTTGTTAACGAACTCGACAAATCCTTTGTTAATTGATGACTATATGCCTAGTTTCGTGTAGAACACACACACACACACACACACACACACACACACACACACACACACACACACACACAGTTTTAGCGAATTCGGAAGAAATGTAAGCTAATCGATTGCACTAATACAATAGTTTTTTGAATAATCTTTCCAAACCTCCATTGATCGTGCCTACTAGGCACCGAAAAAGACAAAGAAGAGTATAAGTCTCAGGTACAAACAAGTTTCTAAAACAGTTGCTACATATAAGGAGGGATACAGCAAATTGTGGGGCTTTTAAAGAGTTTGGTATTTCTAATGAAAGTGTGAATTTAAAAATAAGAACAATTAATTACTGGTTAAGAACAATACGGGGGAATCAAGCTCTTCTTTGAGCAATTTGTCTAAGGGAGCAAATAAGGAAAGGGTGGGATACGGGATGGGCAACAAAAATAAGGAAAGGCTTAGACAAAATTGGATTGGGGTATATTTGGTTAAGGGGAGAGGACATTACACGAAATAGTTGGAAAATAGTTAACAGAGATTTGCGAGATATAAACAGACAAAATATTTTATCTCAATGAACAGAAAAGGTATCGCTTAACCTGCAGGCTCAAATAGATCCAGTGTGGGGAGGGGGTATTATTTAGATATCTGTGGCAGGGAAGAAAGGAGTGGCCTCGCATGTTTCAGATTAGGGGCTTGAAAGGAAACAAAACATTTAATGCTCTCAGGGAAAGAATTTGCCCATTGTACGGAGAAAGCGATACCAGGAGGTATGTTTTGGCAGAATGCAGGAAAACGGAGATTTTAAGAAATAAGAATTTTATCGCCGTAATTTCTAAAATCCAATAGAAATTTGAACATTTGCTGGGGAGTGTTGGTGCATACGAGATACACACACAATTTAGGAATAGTTCTCGAGAATACCCGACAAAGAAGGTTAACGGCTATAGAGAAGAGAGGGGAGTTGGGGAGATGGGTGTGAGAAAAGGGAAGGGGGCTCAAAAGTAAAGGTTCCATTCATTTTTATGTATTTTTCATATAACATTGTTAATAGAAAACTTAAATATGTCGGAAGTATTTGTACATTTGTATGTATGCATGTAGATTTGTATATATGTAGGTATGTGCGTGTATATATATATATATATATGTGTGTGTGTGGGGGGGTCCATTTTTATTGATATAAGGACCACGGTCATATTTATTTTAATGTATTGGTAAACTGGTACATTGCTACTACTAGTATATAGATGCAAATAATGAATGTACCACAACAACGAAAGAAAGGAAAAACTATACATAGTAAAGCACGAGAAAGGGAGAAAAGTGATCACCCAGAAACAGAATGTGTAATGTTTTGTTAGGGAGACAAAGTTCACCTCCCCACCCGCGGACGTCCCTAGCCATTTCTCCAGCTCCCAGCACTATTTAGATGTTTATTATATTTATTTTTGAAGATAATTTATTTTAATTTTAATAGCAATAGTTGATTGTTAAATATTTAAGCTTCAAAGTGCAATAACTCCGTGTACTTGTATCAATAGTGTACGCAGTTGCAGAAATTGAGGCAAGCGCTCAGTATGCAAAAACATGCCACTGTAGTGAGGTAGGCTTTTAACCTGAGTGCCGAAAATCATGGCAGCTGCAACATGTTCTTTTAATCGATAGCACTTGGAGCACAATGCATTACTAACGCAATGTCATGATCCATTCTCGACGCTGGAATGTGTGTCCTGTAGCCCACCCTTCTGGTTTCCTTTTAAAACCTGTTATAAAAACTGGAAGAAGAAATAGGGGACCTGGAAACCGTATTTCAATGCAGATCAATAGCCAACAGGAGTAGGCCTTCTGTGCCACGACACAGGCGACTGAATCCGTTCCACTCAGTCTTGACACTTTAAGGAAACGTCCTCTCCGGTTCTGTTTCCTCCAAGAATGTTTCTCACCAGCACCAGTGGCGTATCTCGTCTTCCTGCACAACCGTAGTTTGTTGTCCTCATTGTTAGTAATCTTTTTATTTCTATTCATTTCCTCACGTTAGCATTACAACACGTTTAGCCATTTTCATGGTTAGTATATACATAGGGTGCTAAAAAATGTATATCACACATCAAGCAAAGATTAACATAAAAGAACTGAATTCACACAAACAGAAAATGATGAGCACTAATCATCTTAGACTTTTACAGTTACAACAGTTGCTCAAAATGCCCACCATCGGCGTCGATACACTTCTGAGCACGTTGAACTACTGATTGAGCAACGTTTGCGAAAGTATCCTCAGTACATGCCGTTTTAATTTCTTCCCGAAGTGCTGTCAGTGTAGCTGGTTTTCTACGGTATACAACATCATTAAGAGTTCCCATAGGTAGAAGTCCAACGGAGTTAGATCCGGAGAACGCGGTGGAAACTCAATCGTACCTCTTCGTTCTATCCAGTACCTTGGATACTTCAAAATTGATTTCCCTTGTTCAAACGATAATATTGGCTTCATTTTGTTGTAGCAACGCTATCATAATGTATGTGAGTCACATCTGTTTACAGAACATCATACTACACATTACTGTTGTTTTTCGGTTCAACTTTGAAATATATTAAATAAATATCTACTGTGAGAGTGTGTATATATTTTTTGACACCCTCGGTAATTTCATTTATTTCAAATCTTGTCATACAATTAGATTACGTGTAGTAAACTGGAGTTCGTGCGAAAGTATTATCTAATTACTTGGATCTCTTGTTATTATAAAGTTAATGCATTGTAACCTATTAATAGCTACTTAGTTCAAATATTGTGCCTTGAGTGTTTCACCGACTTGTTCCTTGTAATCCTCAAATTAGTAGATGGAATTCAACGATAGTTGGTGTGAGAGGAGCATGATCATTTTTATTGTGTCGAAAGTGACTGCCATTAGCATCAAAGATGTCCTCATGCGCCTCTCAATTCTTTCGTGAAACTTGCTTTTCTGATTCCTCATTGGAAGAAACGGGTGGGGGTAACAGAAGCCACAGTGACAAAATGAGACAATTTTCAAAGAAGAAGAAAAAGAAAACTTTCAGTACACTGACATTGGAGATTTGTGGCATCATCCACTCTTCTCTGGCAAGATGGGAAGTAGCGGTTTTCCAAAGTTTCTGAAATTCATTTGACCATTATAATATAATGGTGGAAATACTTATGTTGATTTAAAATAAAAATTAAATATTAAATAAGTCAAAAACAGCTACGTAACGACATTCATTAGGATCGGAGAATTTATATTAGTTTTAAATGCTGTCCGCTTATGCGGTGGTTAATTTCTCGGTATTAGGTATGCCCAGCCACTGGGGCCTATACTTCAATATCACACAGCAATATACATTCATTTGTAAAGGTAGTAAGATATTTACTCTAGAACAAAGAGTTTTCGCATGTAAACGTTATTTAAAAAAAATGAGCTGATCGTTTTTAATCACATATGTCATCAACTACCACCTTCTAGAACACAGCCAAGGGTGGTCGAAGCCGTTAAAGCGCGCACTCGTGAGTGGGAGATCTGGGGTTCGAATTCCACCAGAATCGTCCTCCCTGACTGAGGTTTTTTTTTTCAGATTCACCCCTTATAATTGGCAAATGCCGGGGAGGTACCCTAAAACGTAGGCATGGAACGCTTCCTTCCTTTAAAAAATAAAAAAGCATTTTCCAATATATCATTTCGTCTCGTGTATGATCACTGTGGTGCCTCCGTAGTAAAAAAGGGCGTTAAACGCTAACCCATCCATCCTTGCAGGACTGTAGCTCCATATCTACTGGTTCGGTGCAAAACAAAAAAAAAATACAACCGAAAACGTAATAGTTTTAATGAATGAAAAATTAGACAAAATTAACCCAAATTTTAACGTTCACCAAAAAAATTACTCCCGAAATCAGCACCATTGAGGGTTTTAAAATGTGAAGGAAAACATCAATCAGGAACATTGCTTTGGCCAAAATTGTGTTTTCCGATATAATCGGTTTTGCCAAAGAGGGCAGTTTCTGTAAGGTGTGACGTTCTAGGAGAGCGGAGGTAAAATACTGGATGCGACAAAGTAACCAAGACGAAACATCGCGTTAGCGGTCAAGTTTTATAACTAAAGCCCGATAATAAGAATTCAGATTCAGAGCAAGTAAAAAATATATTTCTATATACAGGCAGCTTAAACAAAATCAACATTTACTATATACATTATATATTTCTAAAGCCAATTGCAAAGTTTGTAGAAAATGTACAATAACGTCACAAATATAGTAAGAATTGAAAGCATGTGAAATTTCAGTACAGATTTGCCTTAAGCTCCGACTTATCGAAGGGGGACCTACATCACAGCTGTTCTATGAACCTACACAAAGCTGCTGTTTAATATGCATGGGAAGTCTTGATTTTACAGCTCTATCTACCCACTTGGGTGGAGTTGCAGTGGTACCTTCCATTTTGTCACACCTCAAACAGCTTTCGTTAGTTATACATCAGCCTCCTTTAGTACCAAATTTATAGACACCAAGTTAGAATTTTTTTTTCCTACGTTTATAGATTGACTTCGTTTTCTTTAGAGGAACCGGCTGAATTTTAAGTTTATATCCCCACCAATTACTTCGCTTTTCAGTGTAAATTTGAGCATGAAGTAAGACAGAAAGAAATAAATAAGCGTTAAAATGAATTTAAAAATCACAAAGTAATAAACGCACAAGGCTGTTTTGACGTTACTCAGGAAACGATTTTATTTGCAGGTATCTCAAGAAGATTTAAACTAATTTGGGTGTAAAGCAAATATTTCTTAATACACAGATTTAAATAATTATAGAAAGTCCATAGTGCATTTGCATATTTAAAGTATGCTCTCGAATGGTAAAATCTATTACTATATTCTTGCAAAAAATTAGGCATATTAACATTTTAAATTGACGCAAAATAGCTATTTTCCTTGTGTGTGAGAAATTTGAAGAAATGGGTCCAGAATATAATTATATTACGGCTTTAAAAATAAGTTTTGTTATTTACAAAAGTAGATTTAACTTTCTATATCTTCAGAAAGCATCTGGAAATGTTTGTTTAGTCCCAGATTTTGTTGCAAAATACAGATTTAAAATTCTGAAGTGTTATATTTTAACGATAGCTTTATAAAATTAGATTGCATAGGAGTTACGTGAATTAGTCATAATTCATAGGTATGCGAGATAAAAACTGAAATACTGTAAGTTAATACATGTATTTGCATCCTTCATTTGTCTCAAGTAGAGGACTGTTCAATAAAGAATGATCATTATATTTTTTATTTCTCAAAGTAGTGCTCGCTGGATGCAATGTCCCTGCCCTAGGGTTTCTATCAGTCTTCAAAAATATGCTTGACAGGTCCTTCAGAATCGTCTCCGTAACAATTTCTATAATGAAAAATGCCTTCCACGAAAGGGTTTCTTCAATTTGGGGAAAAAGAAACAGTCACATGGGGCTAAACGTGGACTATAGGGAGGATGACAAACACATTCACATTCTTTTTTGTAAGATATTCAGTAACAACATTTGCGATTTGCAATCGTACATTATCGCAATGCAGAATCCAACCTGTAGCACGGAAAGGTGGTTTTGCAGAGTTTTCAGGACATCTCTGTAGTATTGCCCAGTTACAGTTGTTTTATGCCGGTCCCACAGCTAATAAATAATTCCTTCAGTATCAAAAAATGAGATGGCCATAACTTTTCCAGCAGAAGCACCCACGTATTTATTTTTATGATTGAGATCACCATCAGATTTTACCCAGGTTCGAAACATTTTAACTTAGTTTCATCAAACTTTGAAAGAAACTCCGCATTTTCCATCACATTAAAATCTACATGCGAACGTCCTTTTGTTCGGAAACTAGTAGCTTACAATCCACCGTGCACATACACCTCTCATATGCAACTTTTCAATTACCAACATGTGGGTGGCACCCAGTGAAATCTTCTGAATATAGCAAAGCGTTCTTAATGTTATCGAAGAATCTTTCTTACAATGATAACAGTAAAGTTAATGTTTAAACTGCAGTCCACCTTCCATTGAAATGCCTTCCCTCTTTAAACATTTTAAATAATCTTCTACTTGTGTTAAAGGGAAGATTAAACTCATCATAGGCGTCCAGTAACATTAAATTAACCTCAGCTGAAGATATGTTAAGACGAAAGCAAACTTCAGAGCAACAAATTGTTCTATGCGTTCATATCATTTTGTTGTAGGTGGAACTGAATATGTCCCAACTTGCTCCTCTCACACGAGGGAACTGGAAGTGACAGCAATGAAACAGTATTTTAAAGTTAAATTTTAGTACGAGAAATTATTGTAAAAATATTATTCTCATTCTTTATTGAACGGCATGCATAACCCAAATATACAGGATTAAAAGGTTTTAAGGCAGTTCTGAAAAAAATGTGATTTTGAACATGAAATATTTCGGCCAACCACCCCCCCCCCAAAAAAAAAATAAAGAAAAAAAGTTTTTAACATAAGAGAAGAACTTGCTATGCTGTGCTGAATTAGGAAACTATGGGTAGGGAGTGAGACAAACAATGGAGGCAAAGAATATAAATGAACTGAAAAAGTATCTTTGCCAGGAGAAGGAAGGAAAGTCATGTACGTGAAGGCACTCAAAGATGCATCAACAAACAATGAATGTGTTTGCGAATCAAGTTACAAAGTTTCGACCAAGTACGTTCCAAAATTTGCACAAATAAGAGTTTCGGAAAGTATAGGAAAGATATAGGAAAGAGAGAAAAAAAAATACGGTCACCAAATTTAATCATTTCAATCAAAATATGTGCTCCCAATTTAACAGGGAGGATGTTTACTCTCATCATCTTCGGGTAAAGTTATACACGTCTTTAGCAAGCGGAGTTGCTCTCGATAGCGGCACTCTTAGTAGCATAAAACACCGATTGAATTTTCTTTTTACATAAAAATAAAAATGTATATATTTTTAAAACGAAATATCAAAATATAATGATTTATTAAGAGTTATATTTAGGTGTGCCATACTTCACATTTCCAAAAATACAAAAAAAAAAAAAAATTTAACGTCTTGTACATACTGTTTCTCTTGCAATATGCAACACATACGAGGATAGGTCCATAAATTTTCGGCCTAACCATTTTCTAGGTATGATAAAGACAAAAACTATATCACACTTTTCAATATAGCTACCTTTTATTGCAATACGCTTCTCACATCTTTAAACTAACATTTCAACTTCCCCCCCCCACCTAATATTTAGAAGTCATGTCTGCAAAATGGACATAAACAGCATCCATCACTTCTTCAACACTTAAATTTCCTTCCTCGAAGGTTCTTCTTGAGTTCTAAGATGATAAAATAGTCGCTGGGAGCTAGATCTGGGCTGTAGGGTGGACAATCGATATCCTTGAAGCCACATTTATTCACAATTTCCTTTGCAACAAGAGCTGTGTGCAAAGGCGCGTTGTCGTGAAGAAGGCGCACACTACCACTCAGTTTCGCTCGCCTTTTCTCTTTGATGGAAGCACGTAGTCTGTGCAGTAGGCCAGCATAGTACTCCCCATTTACTGTGGTGTTCCTCTCCTTGAAGTCAATGAAGAGTATTCCTTCACAGTCCCAAAAGATTCTTGGTTGACTGAATGACCTTGGCCTTTAGAGGCGGTGCTTCGCCAGGTTTACCCACTCCATTGATTCTCTTTTGGACAAGGGATCATAGTAGAGGACCATAGTTTCATCTCCTGTAACTATGGTTTGCAGAACTTTTCTCTCGTTGCCAGGGCATATCTCCAAAAATGCCTGACTCGTTGCTGCTTTTGGATTGAGGAAAGAAGTCCAGGTACCCATCTTGCACTAACCTTATTCACGTTTAAATGTTCATGAATAATTCGAACGACTGTTGTTTTAGAAAGACCCAACCTTGCTGCTATTTTTGTAACTTTGAGCCGCCGGTCTTCCATAATTTCTCCTTCCACAAGAGCGATGTTTTCAGGAGTGAGCACCTCCAAGGACCGACCTGCAAGCTGTTGGTCTTCGAATTTCATTTGGAGTAAATCCTCTTTCGTAAAGAACTTAATAACAGCTCGATGCTCCATTTTGAACATGTCGCAATCTTCTGCACATAGCCTTCTTTATGCAACTATGTGTCAACAAGTGAACGCAGCGGAGTGGAAGTTACAGCTATAATTATTTATTTAACACGAAAGATATGACTAAAGATAAGGATTGTGAAGGCGATAATCCTTATCGGCCAGGCCGGAAACTTATGGACCTACACTCGTAAATATTGCATTCTTAAAATGTTTACAGTACTACTTTTAACTAAAATGAGAATATGTTAAAACTCTCACATTTCATCTTGCAATAATATCTGATAGTTTGTCGTGTTTTTCATCAAAGACCTTGGATTAAAGGTATGCTGACCATCCATTTTTTTTTTCACTAAAGAATCTGAAATATACATTATTTTACTTGTTTTTATGAGTGTAACACCGAATAGATACATTAGAAAAATAAATTTGCCAGATTAATTAAATATAAAAAGTTGACTACCATTTTAGCAATAACACCCACAATATTATTTCACATATAAAAACAAGAATCGCATTGCAGTCAAGTAGATTTTAATTAGATCAGAATATAGCTATCATTTTCTATTTGGTTGGCACTCATTTCATGTGATAAACTTGTGTCTTGGACCTTACTTATGGTACAGTTATTGACTACACAATCTCATAAGAGATGATCTGGGCAATTGAGAGCAGTATTTCTCAAAATATCTTTACCGCAACGCTCTTTAAAGATCTTGGTATCGGGAACTACGCAAGCAAGTGGTTAATAGGTAAGCTATCGAGTCTTTGTTTTGTTTTTCCCCACACGCGGACCAAACGGGCAGCCGGCTGCCTACATTCAATTCGCCGCGCGATCGGCAAAGTATATGTGCTTAACTTTTTTTTAAATTCCACTGTCCCGAATCGGCTTGCACTTCAGTAATCTTGCAGGAATGAAATTTTGAAGAAAAGTGTGCTGATGTATGGCCAAGGCCGCTTGTTGTGCAACCTTTGCAAGAGATTTTCGCGCGGATTGTTCTAATCGAACAGCGATATCATCCATTTTGTCCTCTGGCAACACATGACCCTTGCGTCTATCAGCGATTCTGTTATTCTGAATGTCGGATCCATCAGGTGGATGAACCCTCGAAAAACGTTCTTGAAACTTTGCGGGACACTGAGCAGCTGATTTCGTTATTAAATTTACAGCAAATGAACATGCATTATTCTGAATGATATCTTTGCCTCATGGTAAACATGAGAATGAAAGGCACCCCTCACTGTTCCAAACCTAAACACGAACTAAAGCGACCTTGATGGTGTGCTCAGCGGAGTCGGTCCGCTTGCTGGGAAAAACAAAATGACCGTATTTATGAATGTTCTGCTAGTCTACATTTTCGGCTCACCTATTTGAAAGCTTCTTCGAAAGAAATAGTAGACTTGAATTTGTTTCTATTTTACTTTATCTCAATTAATACCAATCGTAAATTTATATCATCTTTCGTTTTTTCTCAATTCATTGTATATACATTCAAGAATCATAACTCTGATGTACCTCGTGGACTTGCGACGTGCATTCAAGTTATAACACCTAATTTTTTTTTCTCTCAGGACTGTAAACAGAGAGCAACCTGCAGTTTGTTTATAAATCCGCGGGCACTCGTTATCAATGCGTGACAGATGGCAGCACTGTGTGGCACACAGAACTCTAGCGGCAGCGACGAGAGTGAGGGTTGTTTTTGATACTTCAAAATTACAAGAACACCGTGTTCATTCGTTTTCTCCATTTGGGTGGTTTCACACCGACTGAAATTCATTGCTAGTTGAGTGAGACATGTGGTGACAGTGTCATGGATATGTTTAATGTGCGTTCAGGGGTGTGACAGTCAAGTAAGGCAGATCGTCGGGTGAAAACAAACCAAGACAATCTCGATCTCGCACAAGCCGGTCTGAGGATATGATCGAGCGAGTAGAGAAAGTTGTTTTGGAGGATCGCCGAATGAGTGTGGAACACATCGCCTTCAAAGTTGGCATTTCCGTGGGATCTGTGCACACAATCCTGCACGAAGACCTGAAAATGCGAAAAGTGTCCTCCAGGGGGATGCCACGAATGCTGACGGACGACTATAAGGCTGCGCGCGTGGTATGTTGACGCGTGATGACGGCATGAATGGGACGTTTTTTCCATCGATTGTGACAATGGATGAGACATGGATGCCGTTTTGCAATCCTGAAACGAAGCGCCAGTCTGCTCAATGGAAGCACTCAGATTCACCGCCAATAAAAGCGCCAGTACACAAAAAATTATGGTGGCCATGTTCTGGAACAGCGATGGAGTAATCCCTTACTCATTACGCTCCAAAGGGCACTACGGTGAGAGGTGCATCCTACGAAGATATTTTGAAGAAGAAGCTCCTTCCAGCATTCCGTAAAAACGGCCGGAAAAGGCTGCAGTGTGTTCTTTCACCAAGTCAACGCCCCAGCGCATCAGGCGAACGTGACGCAGCAGTTTCTTCGTGAAAACAACTTTTGAGATCAATCCTCATGCTCCCTACTCACCTGATCTGGCTCCTAATGACTTTTGATTGTTTCCAAAATGAAAGACACTCTCCGTGGTCGCACATTCACTAGCCGTGTATCAGCGAAACATACTCCTACAGAAGCGTTCGCAGTGACCATGGAATCATAGCGTCGACGTTATGAAAAATGTGTACGACTGCAGGGAGATTACATCGAGAAGTGGCTCAAGTTTCATAGTTTTCATTTGATTAGTAAGTGAGTAAAATCATCAGACATGTTATAACTTGAATGTATCTCATATAACATTTTCCGAATTCCCAAGAGTTTATATTCCTGATCAGTGAATTAACTTCTGCTTCCCTATATAGCAACAAAAACCACTCCGGTAGATAGAGCATCGAACGCCGATATCCAAATTCACGTAAACGCGGTAGTGTGATAAGTGAATCTCTTGATTCGTTATATGCGTTTCCTGGATCTGCTCAATACGTCACTGCTATTCACTTCTGACACTTTACACAAACGTCATCTTTCCCAAGTCCTAAGTAAACGGAGTGGTTCATAGCTGGAGTAGAAAAAAAAGAAGAAAAGTCAACTATTCCACGAAATCAATTTCCATATCATTTTCCACGTCACATTTTTTTTTCCGCGTGTAAAAAGAGGGAGTGTTAGATTTGCATCCACCCACCCCTTCACCCCTCGACTTCCATTTCCACCACTCTAACACCCCTTTGGCGAAATCCCCTCACCGCAGCATAATACGTAACCTTCATTGAGATAAAAATTCACTTTTCTGTCGCATTATCCAACGGCGACACAGGCGAGGCCTTTCAAATGCAGATACGAACCCGACGTTCAATATGCCGCGATTCACAATGGCCCTGGGGTGCCCATATTGTTACGCAGTAAGAGCCTATAACAAAATCAAACAACCGTACCTAAACCGAAGAGTATGGTTCCCACAATAGGGCGAGGGGTGGCGCATTCACTGTGTACACAAGAAGCAATATCTTGCAGATAGCTTGCATACCGTATGCTTATATATCTCCTCGTCAAATAACTGTGTATTAAATTAATTCTCAAAACATTTCATTTACTCCAGTTTCAGTTCTCTACCCTTGACATTTAAATAGATACCAAAGTGAAATCTTGCCTACTTCTATGTCCGATTTTATTTACACTTCAATTCTTTAACGTCACCTTGATTCTGAGGTAAATAAGGTTGCAGATCTTTTGATCATAGAGCAGCTATTTTTCCACTCTTTTTATTTCTCTGTTCAGATCTAATTCTGAATTGTTAGTTCATTTCTAACATGCGTCACATTTCCTCGTGATCTTCTGTCAATTTCCCGGAAACAATTCCGTTAACACTTCTTACATTCAACGTTTCGTTAGCTATAAACCACAACCCTGAAAAATGCCAGAAATTTCCACAGTGCTTTGCATTAAAAGAAGTGGAATATACCCATGGGCGAATGACAATATTTTAACACTAAAAATTATCCTTGGACTACTTCCAGTAATTACTTATACTTATTGGATATATTTGCCTACAATGGACAACCAAGTGAGGTGACTCGCTTAAAGGAGACGAGCGTAGGCCGTCGGGCCGTAGCTCGTAGCAGAAAACCACTGGATCCACCGGTTGCTATGATTTACCCTACGTTAGCGTTAAGGTTAGTATGTGTGTATATATGAATTAAATGGGAATTCCAATAGGACAACAGGTAATAGATAGAAAACTCAGTTTTGTAATAAGAAACAATATATTGCAGCCAGAAAGTTACGGAGAACAACTCATAGGTTACATTGCGTTTAACAAAAACAGTACAATAAACGTCTAGGAAATTCTGTCTCTATATAAACCCAGAAATTTGAAATGTTATCGCGTCTGTTGTAAAAAGACAGCAGTCGTACACCTGTCACTGTGAATTTCAGTTATGCATTCGACTTCATACACCAATTAGGTGCAGATTATGAGGAGTTTCCCAGCTGCCGTTCGGGACTGAGGAGTTCTGCTCTCTCCGCTGCCGTTCGGGACTACAGCTCTAGCAGCTGCAGGAAGGTTCTTCCTGTATGGGTAGGTGGATGACTCTGGGAGGTCCTTCCATACTATTCCCCTTTTTCCTGTCTTCGAACTAAAAATCTGATTCAGTGGGAATGAATAATCAGCATTAAGGAACAGCATTCTCCTTGAAATCAGGTGCTTAATCATTCCTTTTCAGCTGTAACCTTTAATAATCTTCATTTCTTGTCATTATCCGTTTACTGCTTATCTGGGTCCTGTTTCAGATTATTTACACTGTTCCAGTCTTTTCTACTTTTGTTAGTATCTCTTTTTAGCTCTTTTTCAATTTTTATTTAACTCTTTCAATGCACAGTTTTTAATAAAATCAAAACTAGGCTACTTAAACCCATTAATATTATATTTAACCGCGATGTAAATGAAATTGACGAGAGGGTAACCACCACTAGGTGTTTGGGTTGAACATGAGCAACGCTCGCCCGATAAGCAGAGAGACGAGACACCGTCATTATTGGAAGGGTGAATTCTAAAAGGAAAGGGTTGAAATAGGAAGCACCGTTCCAGAACCTGAGAAAATTGAATTAAAGTTTTAATCTGCAGTACCACGTTAATCCGTGCTATTCAATTGAGGCCATGACCTAACATTTTCACTTGCGATGGAACAAATGTATTATCTCGGAGTAAAGAAATTTGTGGTCAGAAACGGAACGAAAAGAATTTTGTTTTCCCAACAACTGAATGTTGCATGAGATAACGTTAGGTTAGTCTTAACAGGTGATCAAGCAGCACTTACGGTTAATACATGTTAGCGGATATTGCTATGGTTAAAACTTCCGTTAAATATACTTTTAACGCAGACGAAGATAGAGATTTTAAACATAGTATAGTTAAGCATGTTACTTGCAGAACTATAAATGGAACACCAAGAAATAAATTGCATAAGGATACAAGAATAAAAGTTTACAAATTAATGGCAGACTGTCTTGCTCTATGGTGGTGAATCGTGGTTGATAAAGAAGAAGCGTTCTAATAATATTCAAACAGTCGAACTGAAGTTTCTGAGATTGGTTATAGGATGTAGAAGAAAAAACGAGAGAGGATTTGAATATAGGTGCAATAAATGTCAGGACAGAACAACACAGAAGAAACTGGAAAGAACATCTTGAGCGGTGGGGGAAATAAGGCTCCCAAAAATTGTCTGAGGAGACCTAACCCTAAAGGGAAAAGAGACCATTTAAAGGATGACAAGGAAGCCGGAACAGGTCAATAAAACTTAACACAAGATTCTAGAACACACAATATACACACTAGAATCGTCTATTCTCCTATGCTTAAAAACTAACATATATTATTGGAGACACACTGCATAGATATGTTTGTTCATAAAGAAACACAAATCGGGACAAATGAATTGTTATGAAAGCGCACACCGCTCTCGCCTCAAGTTGGCTCAACGCCGATCATTTCAAACGCGATGCAAATCTCCTTTAAAGTCTATACCGTGCTTCCAGGGATTTTCCAATGTGTTGTACCATTTAACACTACTGTGCATTTGCACTCTGCGGTCTTCGATTATTTTAATGACATCTTCAATTAAGCGTATGGAACGTTCTTCATCTTTGGTACATATATAGCCACGATTAAATTTATTTATTGATTGGTCTCCTATGGTGGAATATATTTCTCAACAAATTCGTTCACTTCAGGTTTATCCTTGCACGTAACACCTCTTGTTGCATCAGCCCTCGTGGGTCTTGACAGACCACAACAACCGCTGCGTCCTCTACCTCCGCCAAACGGAATCATCGACAGAGGGCAGTATTGTAGCGAGACATATGATCAGCACGCTCACACTATAGAGCTGGATGGGTTCCTACTTTGAACATTTCGAAGAAAATACGCAGACCTGATGGGCAGCAGGCACTAGACCAAGGAAGCAGTCATACATGTGACCCCACCTTTAATTGTGAAACATTCCATTTTACTGAACATTATATGTCATAGATACTTGCCAACGATGATAAACGTAATCCATGAAAATTTACCGCACTTTTCAATACATTCTCTCTCTAATAACACTTTCAAGCAGTATATATTATCCATACAATTTATACAAAATTATAAACACCACAACAAAATTAAAACTCGGAACGGAGTGACGATTCTGTTTTCACAGTCGTTTAATAATTTATGTGGAAAAATAAAACTACTGCATTTCCTATAGAATTTTAACTTACCCTCCAGACCATGTATGAGGGTTGGCCCATAAGTTTCCGGCCTAACCATTTTCTAGATATGATAAAGACAAAAACTATATTTCACTTTTCATTATAGTTACCCTTTGTTGCAATACACTTCTCACATCTTTTAATACATTTAACCACCCCCCCCCCAATAGTCAGAAGTCTTTTCTGCAAAATGGACATAATCAGCATCTATCACTTCTTCGTTACTCTTAAATTTCCTTTCACGAAGGTCATTCTTAAGTTTTGACAAGAAGAAATAGTAACTGGGAGCTAGATCTGGGCTGTAGGGTGGATGGCCGATTTCCTTGAAGCCACATTTCTTCACAGCTTCCTTTGCAACAAGAGGTGTGTGCACAGACGGGTAGTTATGAAGAAGGCGCACACCATCACTCAGCTTTCCTCGCCTTTTCTCTTTGATGGAAGCGCGTAGTGTGTGCAGTAGGCCAGCATAGTACTCCCCATTTACCGTGGTGTTCCTCCCCTTGAAGTCATGAAGAGTATTCCTTCACAGTCCCTAAAGATTGTGGCCACGATCTTGTTGGTTGACTGAATGATCTTGGGCTTTAGAGGCGGTATTTCGCCAGGTTTACGTCACTCCATTGATTCTCTTTTGGACCAGGGATCATAACAGAGGACCATGGTTTCATCTCCTGTAACAATGGTTTGCAGAACTTCTGTTTCGTTGCCACGACACTGCCCCAAAAATGCCTGACAACAGATGACTCGTTGCTGGTTTTGAACTGAGGAAAGAAGTCTAAGCACTAACTTTATTCATGTTTAAATGTTCATGAATAATTCAAAGGACTGTTGTTTTAGAAAGGCCCAATCTTGCTGGTATTTCTGTAACTTTGAGTCGCCGGTCTTTCATAATTTCTCCTTCCACAAGAGCGATGTTTTCAGGAGTGAACACTTCCAAGGGTCGACCTGCACGCTCTTCGTCTTCAATGCTTTCTTGACCCATTCGAAAAAGTCTGTCCCATTCTTTTACGGTAGTCACAATCTTCTACACATAGCCTTCTTTATGCAGCTATATCTGAACAGCTGAACATCTCGGAGCGGAAGCCACATCTGTAATTTATTTACTTAAAGATAACGTATGGTGGCAGACAAGGATTTTGTGAAGGCGATAATCCTTATCGGCGAGGCCGGAAACTTATGGACCTACCCTCGTGGTAATGGGCATATATTTAGAAAACCTTTTATTTTCACATTATTATATTTTACTTCTGAAAGCAACTTAAGAAAAATGTAAAATTATAGATAATCTTCTTGAGACGTCAGGTACTTTTTTCAATGTTGCTTTTCTTTTGAAGGTCACCATGATCTGCTTCTTCGCATTTTATTTGCTCCCTTCCATGATCGACCCTTCTTCACTTAAACGGAATGGTTAACATCTGAAGTGCTATGAATGTAACGTACTCAACTGAGCAACCCAATATGAGAGCGTCTTTTCACACGTGTACAGTATGGCGCCATAAATCTGGTTAAAGAAAGAAAAAAAATTAACTTATAAACAATCTGCCACATTTATCAAACAATGATTATTCTTAAATAATTACTGGAACATTGTAGCTTCATTTCCTTCTGAAATTACGATTGGGTGGATACTTTCCGGACAACCTCGCTGATGCTAGGAATGACGCACGCTGGGCAGAGTAAGTCAGCGACATCTTTCTATCTGTAAAAGAATGAAAAGACAAGTATGAGCTTCATGGACACAAAGTTGGCTCGAATGGAGCATGCGATGACATAACAGAACACTTTTTATTTCCTCTTTAGCTTTAGATAAGCAAAAGATGAGTTGATTTGAAGTACTCAAAGATGCAGCAAGAGTGACAAAAGAAACTCTCGTTCCGGGTGTTTGTGCCTAATATCGCGTTCCCTAATTAGATATTTGCAAGTGAACTGCAAACGAGAGAAAGAGCGATTGGCAAGGAACGACAGAGAAATTTCCTTTTTCTCAAACACACACGTTGGTGCACAGAGGGAAACGTTTTGCAAAACAACTCCCAAAGACTAATTTCTACAAACCTTTCCCCCATTTTCGAACACGGCAGACAAACAGCCTTTGATCTCCGGGCTTTCTTTACCCTCTCCCACCTTCTCTCTTTGACTCGTTCGCCATCTTCTCCGATATAATAACCTCGGAGTTAAGTAAGGCACTACCTACATACGCAATGCTCACGTTCTAAACCTGAAGCAGAGTTTCTATCAAGGAAAACGGCAGTGGTATTGTAATGTCCTAAGCAGAAAACCTACCCCCAACCCCCAACCCCCCCCTTTAAACTTCCAAGCAAGCACCTTAAATTTCATAATGCGAAATAAATATCTTCCCATCCGAGTCGACAATGAGCGCCGTCTCTTTCACCCCTTCGCCCTTTGTTGACAACCATTTTGTTCCATGATTAAAGAGCTACTGGGACCCGCTCTGCGCAAGACAAAAGGCGCCCGCGTGGAATGGGGAAGGATTGGCGGAGGGGATGGAATGGAGGCCCCAAGATGCTGCGCGCCTCCAGAGGCCTTTCTCATCCACTGGATGCAGCCAAAACACATTTTATGTCCGTCTAAAGTGTCCATCTTCCTGATTGCTCGGTGCCAAAGAGTCGCCCAGCTCTTCACCACGCGCAGTTTTTCCAGACCTCTTGAGCTCTGATGACTATTCTTGAGGTCAGCTAGGAATTAGCTTAAGGGTAAACATAATATAAATAAATAATACCACGGTTAATATTGCCAATATTATGCCTGCGACGAGGGTTAAATTAAAATTTAATGTCTATAGAGTGCTTTCATAAATGAAATGCAGAATAATTCTTAGGAGTTGCCGTTATATGTTTGTCAGATACTTCAATAATTCACTGTCGACAATGAACAATTTTTATGAACCAAGAAGCTACGAAAATGAAGATAAATGCAGATACCAGAAATAAAACATATCCTATGGAACAAGTATCGCTCTAGAAAGGGAAATATCCCTCGCTTATTTTGTTTATGTAGCTAGTGTTGAACATCCCTAATTTTCAGGATTTATTGAAAAAAAAGATTCAAAAAAAAACTTTATATTTATTCATAAAGTGATATTTAATGAAAGTGAAGAATACAAACCTCTCTCTCTTTAAAGTAACCTACCCTTCCTTTGCACGTTCGAGTCGGTCCTGGTGGTGTAGTGGTTACCATACTTGCTTCCTAAACCCAAGATCGCGGGTTCGAACCCGGCCAGGACCGATGGATTTTTTCGGGGCGTAAAAATCCCAAGTATGGCTTCCTTTGGAAGGAAAGTAAAGACGTGGGTCCCGTGTCGTACATTTACGGCACGAAAAAGAACCTCAAGCCTGAAAGAGAGGCCTCTGAGCAAAATTTGTCGGTCGTTTCACGCCCCGAGTTGAATGTGACGCTGATGATCTGAGATGTTAAAGAGCGTCCATAAATAAATTAATCAAAAAAAAAAATTGCACGTTCGCTCTAGACATAATTTCTAGCAAAGGATTTTTCATTCCGGTTGTAAATTGCTATATTGTACATTTACATTAGAAAGGAGTTTCTTTTTGACC
The DNA here is from genome assembly GCA_030762175.1 of Metallyticus violacea. Classification (NCBI taxonomy): domain Eukaryota; kingdom Metazoa; phylum Arthropoda; class Insecta; order Mantodea; family Metallyticidae; genus Metallyticus; species Metallyticus violacea. The sequence goes on from CM060844.1 coordinate 86,652,055, forward strand.
TGTCCAAATGATCACAAAGAGGTTTGATGGGGTTACAGTCAGGCCTTTGGGGGGGGGGGGTGTCATACCATACATTCTTCCGTTCTTTCTTGGCGAGTAACCTTGTGATCATTTTTTCATAATTTCCCCCATTTTAACCATATCTCCTGAATTTTGTCCCAGACCATCACTGGCCCCTCCATACTGCACTGTAGGAGATATCTACCGGTATCATGCGTTCGGCTTTCACACATCGGATAAACTGGCGGCGTTTTGTGCCAAATAGCTCAAATTTTGATTCATCGTTTAATAACGCATTCTTCCACTGACTTCCAGTTCAGTGTTTATTTTTGGGCCGTTGTACACTTTTCTGCTTTTGGTATATCTCAGTAATGCTTTCATCTTGCACTGCGCTCTAAAATCTGTATCTTGATGTCGTCTCTTTATTGCCATTATTTTGTTGTGTCTTTATTGTCAAGACGCACTATCCGCAGACACCAAGGGATGATTTTGAGGAGGAGAAAAAGGGAGGCGAAGGGAGATGGGGGCTGGTGTAGCAGAACCCAAAAGAATAATAGAACCCAAGTGAAATAAAAAAAATGTAGGATGATTATAAATGTGACTATTAATAATAGATACTAAGTGAAGTGATGTAGTCGAGGCGAAAATAAAATAAATAAACAGTGATATATGTTATTTTATTAAATGAAGGAAATTTAGATGGGAATAAAACACAGGGAATACTCCTACTACTACTACTGCTACTGCTACTGCTGCTACTACTACTGCTACTGCTACTGCTACTGTTACTACTACTACTACTACTACTACTACTACTACTACTACTACTACTACTACTACTACTACTACTACTACTGCTACTATTACTACTACTACTACTACTACTACTACTACTACTACTACTACTACTATGTTACTACTATACTACTATACTACTACTATACTACTACTGCTATACTACTACTGCTACTACTACTACTACTGCTACTACTACTGCTACTACTACTACTACTACTACTACTACTACTACTACTACTACTACTACTACTATTACTACTACTACTACTACTACTGCTGCTGCTGCTGCTATTGGTGATAATTCATTTTATAGGATAAGCTATGTTTAGGGCATATTTGTGTAGTAAATAGATAAATTAATTATAAATATAATTAATAACAACTGAATTAATTTTAGGTAAATTATTGGTAATATAGATTAAATAAATTTAAGTAAAATAATTAGTACTGGATTGAGTACACACGTTCGCCGGAAACCGGTAGAACAATTTGTTTTGTTTAGAAAGTAAACAAATGTTGTTTTGTAAATTGCGTTTTGTTTAACAGCTTGTTACCAGCTACAAGTTAGCACTGGCTTCCAGCATGTGTGGGAAAATATAACGTAGTTTAGTTATATTGTATTTGTTTTATTGTACTTAGTTTTAGATTTAAATAAATACAATAAAAATAATAATGTTAAAAATGTAAAAAGGAAATTATGAAATAAAGGATAAAGATGCTGGAACATACGTCACGGTGTAGGAAACAAAGATGTTATAGATTTTTATTTGATTTAATTATTTATCATTAATTGGGTGTGGTGTCCAGCCTATATTTTAATAGTTCTGCTTTCAATGTAGGAATTGATTTGTAGTAATTGATTATGAGAGATTACAACAATTATTTGAACCACGCTTTTCATATCAAATCTATTAAGGAATTTAGTGATTTAGTTGGTGTGGAATATCAACAGCTACTTTGTCATAATAAAGCTCGCTGACTCTCTTTATTCCAAGCAGTTCAAGACTTGTGCAAATTTTCTCTGCTTTACTGAAAAACAAACAAATCCCTCCTGCTCTGAAGAGGTACCTTGAATATCCTATAATTGCAGTGTATTTGTATAATATTCAGCCTGAGGTTCGTGTGTTTCATTCCCATTTGAGTGAAATAGAAAAGGAGAACATGTTCTTGATGTTTAAGTTGAGGATTATCTCATCAAGTGCTTTAGAGGAGAGAGAAAACAAAACCTGTATAAGAGAGAAATAGATTCAAAAACAGCGAAGATTACAAAAATGTCTTTGTTATTCCAGTCTACAATGCTTATGTTGAAAGAGGGTTTTTTTTCCCCTAAATTAAATTTTAATGGATTTATGAACAGACAAAGTGTTGCTCCAGAAAGATCAATTGTACCAGTGAAATTTAACCTAAAGCAACTAATTTTATTCATATTTGCTAATAGTAAAAATAATTAGTTCTGCTGAAAAATATGCATTGCATATAAAAATATAAATACCAGGGTGCCAAAAAACGTGTACACATTTCTCACTATATATCTATTTAATATATTTCACTGCAGTAATGTGTAGTATGATGATTTGTAAACAGATGTAACTCATATAGATTATGTTAGCGTTGCTACGTGACAGGTAAATCAACAGTGAACAAATGAAGCCAAGATTGTCTTTTGAATAGCAGAAACCACTTTTGAAGTTGTATTGGAAAAATCCAGAATGTTGTTGAAGTTCAAAGGCAATGGAGACGCGTGTACAGAACAGAACCGCCAGCGCGAGTAACAATTGCATGCTTTTCAAACAAATTTTACTCGTGGTACCGTATGCGATGTTCACAAGGGCAGATCTGGGAGACCTCGTACAGCAACAAGCCTCGCGTACGGGATCCAAGGCACTGGATAGGACGAAGAGGTCCGATTGAGTTTCCACCGCGTTCTCCGGATCTAACTCCGTTGGACTTCTACCTATGGGGAACTCTTAAGGATGTTGTATACCGCAGAAAACCAGCTACACTGGCAGCACTTCGGGAAGAAATTGAAACGGCATGTGCTGTAATCGCTGAGGACACTTTTCGCAAACGTTGCTATCAGTAGTTCAACGTACTCAGAAGTGTATCGACGCCGATGGTGGACATTTTGAGCAACTGTTGTAACTGTAAAAGTCTAGGATGATTAGTGCTCATCATTTTCTGTTTGTGTGAATTCAGTTTTGTTATGTTACACAGTTTTTTCTTTGCTTGAAGTGTGTATACATTTTTTGGCATCCTCTGTGTTATTGAAATTTAAAGTTTGTTTCTAAAATATTTTGATTTTTAATTAATATTTATAATATCATATAACAAACTTACAGTATGTTTTTTTATAGAAAGTGCAGATGTTCCCATTTAAGCATTCCAAATATAGTAACCAAACTACGCTGATAACACTAGCCCTCATAAGCTTAAAAACATCCCTGTATATTGTAGTAATTGCATAACACTGCTAAAGATTGATTAAGTCTGTCCTATCAAACATTTACAACTTGTTCGTTTATTAATTGATGAATCCAAAGTTTTCTATTCCGGAACTCCCTTCCAAGACTTTCAAATTTTGAATACTCCTTTAACTTCATCGTTCATCGATTTTATTGGGAATTTTTTTAATCACGGATTTTCTCTACCGTTAGCGTATAGAAAAATTTAAATTTTAAATGTCATTGGTTCAGATTATAATTTTAAAATAAAAAAACTACCCCATACTACAAAACAAAATCACAAAGTTGCTCCGCTGCTATATTTGTGATTTCTTACAAAGAAGTAACTCAACTAGGAGGTTTTGTCTCCCTGTATTGTGTCTATGGTCCTGCTCATAACTTTCTAGTGCAAAATCTTTATTTTACTGAATATACCCCCTTATTATTCTACCATTTCACTAAAGCCTCTCCACACAACATATATAGGTAAAGTGGACTTTTTACTTGCACCTGCGTTTTTGGAATGCCTGGGTTTCTTCAATCATAATTACCTGCTAATTAACTGTTTAATTCATTGTCATCTGCCATTTTCAAGTGCATATACCAGTATAAAGTATAACACATATTTTATTAAGGAATCAATTTGTCGCTTTCATAATCAAACAAAGAGAATCAGCTAGCTTTAATATCACAAAGTAGTTGCTGGTGTTCCACATCAGCTAAGTCATAAAATCCCTTAAAATATTTCACAGGAATTGTGTGGATTGAGAAGGTTTGCCATTACCTTAAATATGTGTCATAAATACTGTGCGGTCGCCTGACAATTTTCAGACCAGTTTCATACTTTAGTAAAAGTACAAAATGAAATAAAGTTTGTATAATGTAGTTTCAAAAACTGTATAGAAACGTAGATATTAAAAGCATTTGATAAAACAAGATTTGAAACTATATAAAATTTATATATCATAACAAGTAGAGACAGAACATGAAGTGTAAATATCAGAAAAACAAACATTTCCATAATACAGAAAGATCGGGTATTTAGAATACTTTCATTGAGGTATACATGGCATGTAGAAGAGAAGGACAACCGATAAAATTGTGGAGTGATGAAATATAGGAGTGAATCCTAGCCTCGTAAAAGATCCCAAATCTTGTTTTAGAAAAAAGAAGGCGTAAGTTATTATAATATTCTAAGATATGTCGTCTGTGGTGTCTTTGTTGTCCACACGTTGGTGACGCTAAATTATGAATATATTTACACTTCGGTGACAACAATTTCTCAGGTGATATTCTATTTCATTGATTCGTATTCAACTACACTGGGGAAGTAGTAAAAATAATCACACGATTAGAAATAAAATATATATAGTTGTTAATTGTGCTCAAGATCTTTCGTGTCCTCTGGTGTTTTGTGTACGGTAAACTTTATCTACATCGAATATAAATTCAGCTGCCGTCATTTCCGCGGATATGAACTGAATCTGAAAACCGCGTCTGTAATACGGTTTATCATGAATGCCTCAGCATATATCTCGACGAGTACGTCGCAGCGTGTAGAGTTTGACAATGAGAAAACGCGTCTCTGAAGAATGCAAGGTTTCAAAATTAGTGTCGCGGCGTGTAGAGATTAAAACGCGTGCCCGCGTCCGAAGTAGAAATTGTTATCTTATGTGTGATCTGAAAGTGCGTGCCCCAGCTGAGCAAACACTTCTTTATATATTAAATTCAAATCTAGTAATCGTTGACTCGAAGACGCCAAAGATGGCCACTTAAGCAAGCACAAGATTCGCGCCTATCTTTAAAAGGTTAAAGTATATATTTACTATTGGCTGGTTTCCATTTACCTGCCAGCACATTCCATTCGCTATTATTTAAAAGTTTAAAAATCTTGTTGACATTGGATAGTTTAAAGGCTAACTGTACAGCCTCCTGGCGGTTTCAAAGCCCCAACGAATTCAACGTTCCTTGGGTTTATTAACCATCCAACGGCAGTACTTTTAAAGGTGGTATCATATTCGACTCTCAGATTTACTCTTGCCTTTTTTAAAGAGTTTTATGATGACTTTGGCTTTCCAAGCTACCGTAAACAGAAAGCACCGGAGATTTTCCCGTTAAAGTTATGTCATATTATACACATATATACATCCATGATCTACAATACTAATAACATATCATCAAATATTATGATTGTATTTATATTTTCATATGGGTAGGTCGTAAGTGCTGTTTCAATTCCCATCCGATAACGAATCGTGTTCTGCCGGGGTCAGATGAACTACACTAGAAAGAAACCATGGCAAAAGATCTTGACATTGTTACCAATTAGTTGAGGTTTGGAAACCGCTTGGTAACAAGTAGCAATAACCATTATTGGCTCAAGAAAATTCGAACTAAATGATTAATGAAAAGTCAATTTAAATGTTTTAAAAATATTTATTTATTTTCTATAACTGTACTCCTATGTGGCTGTCAGGACTTTTCATACACATTTCCCAATAGATGCTGCGGTATGTTACCCCTTTACAGCCCTTGTCAAAAGTGATCTGATACGAATCCTGTAAAAAATTAGAGTTTGAGAAAAGGAAAAGTATAGAGTCAAATCTGGGCTATATAGTCTTTATTTCAACAACTATTGTACACAATCTCTTTGTACTGTTACTAAACATATCACCATGAAATAGAGTTATATGAAAATATTGTACGCAGGAATATTGTCATAAGAAAACTATTTAGAAAAAGTTTAACAAGCTGACTTATCTTTTAAGTTTGAAAGTTTTGTAAAACAGAAAACTGCAGTAATTTAGTAATTTCTATTTAATACTGAAGTTTTATTTGTTGTGAGATGAAACTCGGTGCCACAAAAATACTTCATACACCTTTCTCAAAAAAAGTCCTTCATAATACAGTCGAATGAACAAACAATTTTTCATTTTCCAATATAATAATTCATTGCTTCTACACATTTGGCCCAAAGAGCGTCCAATCTTTATTCAATCTAAAATATAGTTCATGTTCCCATAGACCACAATATTCAGGTTGTAGAAAATAAAAAAAAAAAATAACTCTGGGGGAATGGGTGGATGGGGCCTTCAATTTGGAGCCCAATCTTGCATTTTTCCTTGAGAATGTCATTGTGTGGAGCGGAAATTGCCTTAGTGTAAAATTAAAGTAGTATACACTATTGTCGTTTTTTCTTCAATTCAGTTTTCAAACGGAGCAAGGGAAACACATACGAGGCTCCTATTATTGTCCTTTCAACTTAGGTAAAATATAATAATGGATCCAAGTTTCTTCCAAGGTCACAAATCAACGTGAAAGTTTTGTTGATTATACTTAAACGTCACCAAACACTGCAATGAAATGTCTTCTAGCTTGCGTTTTTGGTCTACCGATAACAATTAGGCATATGTTTTGCGCATAACTTTTTATGTATTACAGTTTTTCTTGAGGGCTACTGTGTGCACTCTGAAATAAGAATCCCAACCTCACCTATCTCGCGCACTTTCATGAAAATATCATGCACTTTTTTCAATGACATCTTTCATGGTGATCTCAGTTGAGCATCCTGAGCGTGCTTCATTTTAGGTGCATGTACGGCCAAAATAAAGTATTTATACAGGAAAGTGTTTCTTTGACGAAACAACATATCAGATGAAGAATTATTATCAATTAATTGCTGCAATATTTATATGTGGAAATTGTTGCCTATTGCTACAAATTATTTGCGAATTATTTTAATGTTCTTATCCTGATGACTTCTTTAACTGATGTGACACTAAACCTTGAAGATTATAGCAAGGTTGGAAACTTGATTTCTACTACTATGTGCTATTGTTGATAATTTTAACAAGTTATGTGAAATGGCATGATTGCTGATTACAGTATTCATTGTTTAACGAAAGTTTAGATATGTCAATAAACACTCTTGTTTTTAATCATAGCATGGTGTCGTGTATTTCTTCCTTGTTCACAAGCCGCAAAGTGCAGTGTGTTATTTAGTTTACTAATATAAAAAGTATCAATAATTAGTTGTAAAAGGGGTTTTTCAAGCAACAATCAGTCCGTCCTGGTGATGTAGTGGTAACCATACTTTCCTTCTAAACCCAAGACGGCGGATTCGAATCCGGCCAGAATCGATGGATTTTTTCGGGCGTAAAAATCCTAAGTATGGCTTCCTTCGGAAGGGAAGTAAAGCCGTGGGTCCCGTGTCGTACATTTACGACACGATAAAGAACCTCAAGCCTGAAAGAGAGGGCTCTGAGCAAAATTTGTCGACCGTTTCACGCCCGGACTTGAATGGGACACTGATGACCTGAGATGTTAAAGAGCGTCCGTAAATAAAACGATTCAATCAAGCAACAACCCCTTTAATTATGTGCGAAACTAATGTATTGATAATAAGAAACTGCAACCAATGAGTGACTTACTCGCTTACTCCCTCCACCGCTGTTCATGTCCAGTCTTAGTGCTTGTCTCCGCCGCTCCACCCCAGCATAAACGCGGAAGGATATAGTGCTTTTTGACAGCTCGGCGCATATCAGCTTTCGGAAGATAAGAGTATAAAAATAGTGTTGCTTAAATTTATGCTAAGCTACCTGAAATTATCAAAATTTTGAGAAAAAGGACTAAACATTTATGACGCAAGGGAAATGAATTACAAAATTCCTGTCTGTTCACAGCAACTATAATGAGGAACGTTTCCTGTTCACATGACCTCAAAGGAGTGAATTCAAATAAGGGCTGTATAATGCGTCTATTAAACTATTCCTTCATATTTTGTAGTGTTTAGAGCTGACAATGCTGTGCTGTTAATAAACCTGTATGTGGAAAGGCGGGGAGAATACGCAGAAGACGAAGAAAATGACGCGGCGACGACGACGACGCTGATGAAGGAGGAGGGGTATTTCCGGAGAAAACAAAACGCCATGTGTATCGCAACACACAACACGTGCATGGCGCTTTCAGAAAGTTCACTTTGCCCCATTCCTTGTTCCCCATCTCCGCCTACAAAACATTCATTTCCTTTTCTGAGAAGTAATTAATACTGAGAAGTGAGAAAGGCCCTGGAAGAAGACAATCAGAAGAGAAATTCATAACGAGTAATTTGGGTTCTGCACTTGACTGGTTTCAAATACAAATTTCTTTCTTGTTTTTTTCCGCCTGCAGCAGGAGTACAAGTGAAAGGGTAGTGGGTGGAATGGAAGGTATGTTGTGTACTGCGCTATACGGAACTCTAAATGCCTTTTGTTTCTCGTCCCTGCCCTCTCTCCCTTCGTACCTTTAAACGGAAAAGGAGCTGCTGTGCTTAAATTTTAGGAAAACAGGAAGGGGGAAGGGTGATATGAATAAGAGGAGAAAATGTGTACGGGTGACTCTGCACTCTGTTTTCCTCTCCTTTGTCCGCGACATGCGCAAAGCCAGGGATGAACTTATTTATTTCACAAGAATTCAAGCTATTATTGATGTTACAAAAAGCTTCTAGCCAGACATCCCCACTACATTTTTACAGCAACATCATGTCATTTATTTAATCAGAAACTAAGTAAAGATAAGGGTTTCTATTGAGAAAATATGTTATTAGGAAATATGCATAAAATTATTATTTTAGAGTAATTTCAAACATTATAAAATTAAATGTATTTCAAAACAACAAAAGTCACATTAACAAGGACAATTAAATATAGAACTATTTTAAAGCTACATATATGAGGGTTTATTCTTATAAGTTTATTAAATTTGTGAAGATACAAATCTTCCGCCAATGAAATTAACGTAATGCACAGTTCTTATGCCTTCACTTTTTTGTTTATTTCCAGTTCTCAGCAGCTTCTGTAACTTAATACGGGTATGCAAAGACTTTCCTGGTGTATTTCAAACACTTCGACAGACGGTTAACGGAAGAATTGTGACCAACCAGCAAGAAATGTGGACCATCTTTTTACTGTTGACTTGCAATTTTCTTCCTCCAATCAAGTAAGTATATTTATTATCCAATGACTTATGTCATATTACTGGCCATTCGCCTTAAATAATCGATTTTTTTCATAATAATTCATATGCTTTATTAATAGTCATAGTATTCCCATCGTAACTTTGGAGATACATCTATTGCTGCAGCTAAAATTTATATAGTGAATGTATTTGTTGCTTCTCTATTAATTATAGTATATATATGAAGTACGTGACATAAGAACCTGATACCAAGATCTTATCTGTAGATGGAACTGTCTTCGCCTTCTTTGGAACCGATTTTTGACTGTTCCTTCGTCTCAAGTCTTCTAAAGTGATGAATCGACGCAAAAACTCGGCTTTATTGCTGTGAAACATCCTCACGACGCTGTTTTTGTTCCATTGTGAGCAAACGGGGTACCCATCTCATGCACAGCTTTCTCATGTCCAAAATTTCAGTCAATGTGCGACGCATAGCACTTTTTGGAAATGCCTACCACGGCTAGCTCGCGCACTTTCAGTCGATGATGATCCACTACCATTTTGTGAATTTTCTTCATTTCTGGCGTGGTCAGCTCATTTGGTCGACCTCATTTAAACTCCGTCACCCAATATTTTATTGTTGTCAACGAAGGAGCAGATTCCCCCAGAGATCTTTCAAATGAAATTATTGCATCACGTAACGATGATCAATTTTGTCCATATTTACTAGTTCCCTGAGAGCGTTCACTATTGATGGCTGCCAAACAAATACTAAACAACGTAACGTCATCAAACTTCAAATTTAAGCTATGAAAGGTTGGTACTTTCTTTTTTGTTCAAACAAACGTCAGGTCGGGTACTTCTGGGACGACTCTCGTACAAGGTAAACCACAGCCAATCTATGTAAAACAACTATTCAGCTCAAAGTTACCGCATATTGGTACTGTCCCTTAAAAAATGCATCTGGCGGGTCGATGGATTTTTTTCGGGTGTAAAATTCCTAAGTATGGGCTTTCTTCGGAGTGGAAGTAAAGTCGTGGGTCCCGTGTTGTACATTTACGGCACATAAAATAACCTCAAGCTTGACAGAAAAGGCCTCTGAGCAAAATTTGTCGGCCGTTTCACGCCCATGGATGGATTGGGACGCTGATGACCTGAGATGTTAAAGAGTGTCTGAAAATAAATAATAAAAAAATACATATCTCCCAGAGTATCGTTTCACTGTTCGTTGTAAGAGTTGGATCATTAATTTGCTACTCATACAAGAATCTTGTGCGTGGTTTTTGTTTAGACATTTTCATTAAAATTGAATCAGACTATTTGACAAACTGCAAGTATCTTCTATTTGCAACATATTCCAACAAATAAAAACACAACTAAGACTCGTTTTCTAACACGCACATAACTTTTGACTGCCACAACAATACACATTATAGTTTAAAAAGGTTGCCTTGGTGACATTCGCCATTAGTATTACTTAAAGTAATACTGTGCCGCTTGGTGTTATAAATTCTAAGGCTGTTTTCGCAAAAATCGTGTTTTGAATGTGCAATATAAATAAAAAGACGAGAAAGGTAAAAAGGCGCATTTTTCGGCACCAATAATTTCCATATTTTTCAGTTAAAGGAACTGACAGGAGTTTTAGGTATTGTTCTTAGCTTAGTCACAGGAATACGATATTTTTTATTATATTTTGCAAGATGTATATGTTCGTATAAAATAAAATATTTGCTATACTCCATCCCGGCACCTTGTTACTTATACCGGAACGTGTATTTCCAAATTTATCATTTATTAAATTTATTTTCCCCATAATATATAATACTTTTAAAGATTAAATCTATAACATATATAATTTAAAATAAAAATTAAAAATTTCGCCACCAAAAAGCCTAATTATATAAAATTACAAATTCACTGGAAGCCAATAAACATGACCAATAGCTGGTAGCCAGATAAGTCCCTAAACTAAAAATGTTCCGTCGGAAACCGAACAGATAAGCTGCACCTCCCTCGCACTAACTAACTAAGGAAATATATTTCATTTCACTTAATCTACTTTTATAAACTTCCTTCTTCTATCTTTATCCCTGTTTCTTTTGTGCTCTTCCTTCTTCCCATAACTTACATCTTCCAGCTCACGTTTAAATATCTTCCTCTCCTTCATCTGCTCCTCTACCAATATATTCCTGTTGACTTAACAAAAGTTGTCTTGTATAGTATATCTATTCTTGCTAAATAAATGGTTTGGGATTGTCTTTGTATACGTATGCGTTCTGATCTTCTTCTTCTTCTTCTTCTTCTTCTTCTTCTTCATATATTCTTATTATTTGTTCTTGTAATATTGCCTCTTCCCGTGTTACATTATTTTGAGCGCAGCCTGATCAAGGTATTTATAGGTCCATATTTCTAAGTATTGGTCACTTAAAATTTCTTTCTCCTCTCATGTTCTAAACAGCGTATACATTCAAGTAACACGTGCTCTGGGTTATCCTGTGTTTACAAAGTATGCATACATATATCGTCCTGTGTTCTGTTAATTTTTGTACAATAAGTTTTATAAGGTTCGTGACCTGTAAGGTACAAAAATATACCAAAGATATATCTGTACAATCAATAGTCTAAAGTTTGAGTGAAACAAGCAAATTTAACAACTTCACTGGACCTATTGGTTAGTAGGCTTCGGAGCTGAGTTAGCAAACTCTGCATGTTATTTTCATTTTTAAGAATTATCAATGAAATAGAAATTTAGTTCCTGTGATTTGACCTCAAAGTTTATAAGCAAAGTTTTTGGAAACTTTACACCACAGCTAATCCGTTTCTGCAGTAAAGTGCGCGCGCTATAAGAACATCTTAAGTTACTATAAAGTCTTGAAGCATATGATAGGTATAGGGCACCTGTCACCTTAGATAAGTGTACGTGACCTAAAGCAGGAACAAACTAAGTGCGCATTTGAAAGTATAGAGTTTCTCGGTATCTGAATAGGCCTTGTAAACTTGTAATGTATGTATATGGCCGAAGAGGCCATTACTGTTGCTTCTTTATTTTCACCTCAAGCCTGAAAGAAGAGGTCTCTGAGCAAAACTTGTCGGCCGTTTCATGCTCTGAATTGAATGAGACGCTGATGACCTGAGGTGTTAAAGAGCGCCTATAAATAAAACAAGTCACGTCCCATAAGCCTGCTGATCCTGACCTTGAATATACGCTGACCGGACGAGCTACTGCGATGCGCATATTTTTCTATTGATATACAGAGCGTTCCTTAAATTGCCGGGTGCGGACCGCACGGTCTATTACACTGGGAGAGTTTTCCTTTATAAAAGTCCCGCGTTACTTACTCATCACTGATAGCAACACGCACTGTAAATACTAACCTGGTTGTGTCCATCAACGTTCAGACATTCCTGGCATCTTCGGATGAAATTTCCATTAAGAAGCATAAGTTCATCATTTCTGTTTTTATATTGTCCTTAAGTTGGTCTATGGTGTGGGGATTTTTTCCTATTTAAATGAAACCATTCCTTATCTGAGAAAATTATTAGATGTGGGTAAACAGTACGTCAAACATGATTTGTAAAATCCATTTACGGAAATTTACTCATTTTTCGTCATCACGAGATTGTAATTCATGAACTATGCATAGATTTTAAAAGTTTAGAAGCTTTATGGACAGAGGTTTTTGAAACACCCATTTGCTATGTAGCACGTCTTGGCATCCACGCTACTGATTCTTATTTTATATAATTATTGCATTCTTCAAGGATTATATTCTATTAAACATGAATTAATAAAATTACAGCATACACACACTTACTTACCGAAAAGTTTATCTTCCCAGATACATAAACGGAAAATCTCGAAGATGAACGCATTTCTAAGCCTTGTTAGTATCAGTTAGCTAAAATCTCGCTATGCGGCGCTGTTGCTCAGATATTATGGAGCGATGCTCGTCTACGAATTGCAGCGGCGGCATAAACCATGGGTACACTGCTGCTACTGTTAAAGAAAAGCTAGAAGCTTCTAAAATCTTAGTTAATAAACATGATTACCTTCATAAATGATTGACTAAACATACAACGGATAGAATACCGTAGGAAAGCGCCTATTAAAAAAAAGTATTTTCCTGGTTTTCATGGAACATTATTGATGACCCTTTGATTAAAGCCTGCCTCTACACACAGACACCATTTTATATCTCCTTTGTTTTGAAATTACGTTTTTACTTAAATTAATACTTGGAGTTGGTTTACGAAGTTTTTAATTACGATTTAATTACGATTTTCTCTTTCATTGGTCGTGCATTTTCTTTAAATTCAGTTAACAGTTACATGAAATAAAGTAGCTACTTCACAAATTCATGATTAACTTCATTAACGTACCATTCAGCAGCAGTCATCTACTAAAAAAACAATTGAATATCGCTGCTGGAAAAGTCTACATGAGAAAAATGTAACTTAAAACTTAACATCGTTTAATAATGAAATAATGGCAACTTTTACCATATTTAGTATGTAATTGTGTTGCTATTAATATTTTGTTTCATAAAATTATCTAATGGTCTTTTAAAATATTTCATTCAACTTTGTAATGCAACAATATTCACTCCTGAGAAGGCACGTGACTAGAGGTGACATTTCAGCTGCCTATACACATGGGAGAGGAATTTCTCCTCTCACCTCCCTCGGTAAAATGCTCCATAAACTCACCGAGATATTAGTTTGCAGAACATCTACACATTAATACTACAAAAACAAATATCAGGACAATATAGAACTACCCCTACAGACATTGTTGTTGATTTTTCTTCAATTTTACTGTTGAAATTTTGGGGAGTATCGTAAACCATCAGCATCCTAGAGAAACCACTACTATTTGTGATGTTAGGTTAAGTTAGGTTAGGTTATTGCCAAGAAAGTACTTCCGAAGACATAAAATTAAAATTAACACCATCTATTATACAATAAGGAAAAATATTTTAATTCATTACTACCCATATAAAAGATAAAGGTAAAGATAGAGGACCTCAAGGGCAAAAGCCTCTTAACAAGTAGGGAAAGCTCGCTTTTTTCTAGCATGGTGAGCTATTCCTCGCTAGTTGTTCGTATGCTGTTTAAGACACTGACTGATTTGTTCTTTGGTTACTACATTTCTCATTGCACTAGTTGCTTCTCGAGAGATTTCCGTTTTTCTCTTCCTCTTGCTACTGTTGACCAATCTGGACCTGCATGTTCCTTGAAGAGGGCTGTTCATCTTCTGGGTCTGCCTTGTGTCCTTTTTCCTATCAGGGGGTCCCATATGGAGATCTGGTACGTCCATCTATTGCCCTGCATTTTTGCGACTTGACCGCCCCATTGTCATTTGCTTCTGTAGCTATTTGTGCGATGTCTGTTGTCTGAGATAACTGATTTATTAATACTATAGATATTTTGTTCTTCAAAGCTATTCCCAGGATCTTGCGTTGCATTTTTCTTTGGTATATTTGAATTTTGTTCCTTTGTTTTTCTGTTAGTGATCATGTCTGGCACCCATATAGTAATACAGGGTATACACAGGTTTCGAGCGTCTGAAATCTGATTTTCTTAATTAGTGTTTGGCCTAGCAATATAAACTTAAGTACCCAAAATGCTCTCCAGGTTAATGAGCTACTTCTTTGTATTTCTTTTTCCATTTTATCAAAGAAGTAAATCTTTTGTCCTAGGTATGTGTATTCGCTCACATATGAGGACTGTTCCATCTGTTTGTATTGAGGTTTCAGGTTCGTTTGAAATGAACTGCGTCTTCTGTTTGTTTAGTGACAGCCCTGCTTTTTTGCTGTGCTCACATAATTGTTCCAGCATAGTTTGTAGTGCTTTCGGTGTTTTGTCGAATAAGACACATCTTCGGCAAGTCCTAGATTTGTTAGTCGACTGTCGTTTATGTTGATTCCGAAATTATTATGCCAGTTCATTTCCTGAATATATGCAGCATTACACAAGTGAAGAGTTTGGAAGAGATTGGGTCGCCTTGGCGAACTCCTCTTTCTAGTCGAAATGGTTGTCCTTTTGTTTTTACTTTCGTAAACTTTGACTATAGATTTTGCGTAAGATACGAATGTACTTGAGCTGCCAGAGCGTGTAATGTGCATATAGCAATGAGTTATTGTTATGAGCTAAAAATTCCCCAGAAACAAAAACTGAATCCCTGACTGTTATTTTCTTTACAATATCTACATGTAAACACTGTAATTAAAACTTCATATTCATTGAGAAATGGCCCACACAAAGCACGAACGCGAAGCAAAGCACGGGACAGTATTTTATGAAGGAAACACAAAGGGACCATTTGGTTTAAGCGTTTTCTAAGGTAATGAATAGTTCTTTGTTTTCGAAATGTGGAATTGGCACAGAGAAAAAGAACCCGGGGGAGAAATAAAGAGTGCAAAGGGAGTACACAAAACATTCAGTCCTTTGCTTTTTAATTCCACAAAATTATTCGGATGAAAGAAGGTGACACACCTGAAAAGTTACCGTCCAGTTGTTTTTCGCGCATCTAAGTAATTCGCTGATTATATAACGCCCACCCTTGCTTTTAACAATAGCGAAGTCCAGTGCATTGCCTCAGCTGATGTCATTGTGTGCCCAAATATTTTACACAAGAAAAGAACGTTCATTCTTGCAGGAATGGGTTCGGGCAAACAAAAAAGGCAATGCAGTCTGAACCCTGTGGTCTTTAGACAGCAAAATATGACAAACCTTTTATAGTTCAACATGTCTGTTTTGTTTTTGAGTTTCCCCCTTTTTCATTTTCTTTTGTCACTGTTGTCTTCCTGTAAACAAGGGGTACACATTTATTGTTATTTAAGCTGCTTTGAAATGAATCATGGAACAAAAACGCTTTGTAGTGAGGACCATATACTTAACTTACCTAATATAAATATATACTCCATTCCCTGCCTCACTTTATATAAATATGAGTTTGAACAAAGAGCACAGGTGGAGGAATTTGAATTGAATAAACTCGTATGTTAATAGAATGGACAGAAAACCAGCTTCGCTTGCTCATTGGTGCGGTCGAGGGAATCCTGACGCTATCTGTAACTAACAGACAAACCATTCAAAATGATCCTCAACTTAGCTTAATGTCGGTTTTATTTATATATTTATTTGTTATTAATGTCCTCTGCAGCCTTCAGGAGAACTGTTCAATAATTATAGAGAATATTCACCTGTGCACATCAAATCTTCTAAAGCCACGCTTTGAGTTGAGGAAAAACAAAAAATCTATTGTCTTTCTCATAATAACCCCCGTGAGTATTTTACTGTCAGTACTAAAAGTCATTTAGAATGATTTCCGTAGTCGCCACCATTTCTGAAGAAGAAATTGACTACGACCAAGTCCGAAGGTTAAACAAATTTCGATCTACAGTGAGAGCAATTTAAAAGTCTCGCTACATAATTCAGTCAGTCAGCGGTTATACCCTACCGTAGGCTCGGGGCACTAATACATTAAATAACAAATTGATCTTTAAAGCACGTGCTGCAAATGTTGCCCATTTTCCCTGAACCACAATCCACATTTTGTTTAGTAAATTATCACTGTGTCACACTAACGAAACTAACTTCCTTTCGAATGTTTAAGTTCCTCCATTGTACACGGATTAGTTGATCGTACTCTCAATTTCCAAAGATAAAAAAGTCCATCTCGCAAGAGCTCCGTAAGCTAAGCGAATTCCTCACAGAGTTTAATAACTTTTAATAAAAATTTATATAAAATTCTAAATAGGATTATTATTAATGAAATGAAACAAGTTATGGTGTTACTGTGTGGTATTAGGGGAACAGAATTAGAATTCTTGCAATCTATAAGTATTACACTTTTTAGAATTATCATTATTTTATTATTGAGCTCATCTACAATATTAATTGTATACTATTAATTGAATAGAATATATTATTACTGATAGACAAAGATGTAAGTATTTGTAAGCATTTTAAATGCAACCATTTTTATGAACTGAGCACTAAAATAGAGAAAAATAACAAAGTTCGAGTTACATCGCGTATTTAAGATGTTCATATGTTTCAATAAAACAAAAACATGTTATTATTTAAAAACAATTACAATGTACAAAGCAAATGAAAACAAACCAAAGTTACATCGATTTTCATTGGCTTTGACATTTAATTTAAATATTATTGTAATAAAAACATAACGAAAACATTTTCTTAAGGTTATAACAAAACGCTCTTACATACAAATATAATTCTCAAACATATATTACATTAATATTTCACATTTGCTATCTTCACGACGATGCTTTTGAAAAATATAAAATATATGCATCGTTATAAATACAGTTTATATGCTGAATTAATTTGTTCTTTTATTTTAAAACAGTATAAAGAAAATTAAACGCAATTAATTTCGGTTTCAAGTATATCTCTAATGTTCTGATTTCCCTAATTTTCCGAAACTGTTTTCCTTATTGTATTTAAATGGTATATTCCTAATATTTTTATGAAGAAACAGATATTGGTGACGCTAGAGTGATTTTTAAAAGTTTGGTTTTAAGAAAACCCCAACTCCGAATGGTTCGATTTCGCTGATTTTCAGAAACCATTTTTCTTGTGTTATTTAAATACGGAGTTTCGCTGTAAAAAATATTTATGCCACTAGAATTTTTGTAAATTTTGTGTAATGTTGAGTTTTGTTGTTTGCTATCTGATCTGAAAATGCGCGTCCCAGCCGAGCAAACGTTTTCTTATATACTTAATTGAAATTAACTAATCGTTAGCTTTAATAAGCCACGGGGTTACACACACACTCACACATCTGGGGCCTTGTTTTAAAAACTTAAAAATATACATTTTCCATTGGTTGGTTTAAATTCACCTGCCAGAACGCATTATTCGTTGTTATTTGGAAGTTTAAAACATTTTGTTGACATTGACAAGTTTAAAGGCTACCGGTACTAAAGTCTGTCTGGGTCAAAACCCCAAACGTTTAAAAGTCCTTCCGTTTATTAATCCTGCAATGGCAGGCCCCTGATTCCTTTTGTTTAGTTGTCTGACCTTGTTTTTCTTTCCAAGCTACTGCAACGGACGCTTTCTCTTTGTACAATTCTTTCATTGAGATTAAAGCTTATGACGTGTACATAAAATATGTTTGAGCTTTTAAGGATAGGAACGCGTGCATTTGTGACCCCATGGCAATCGTTAAATCAACGATTATTTGATTTGAATTTAATATATAAGGGTGTGTTTTCTCGGCTGGGATATTCATTTGCTCATTGCTCATGAATCAGTTGTAAGTAAGTTCGGCGTTGCTGAGGCACTCAATTTCAAGTTCTACACGCGGCGAGACAGACATTCTTAAGTTTAACATGCCGCAGTTTTTACTTAGTTTGAAGTTTTAAACGCGGTGACATATATTATGTCTCATTGCGTGCTTATTTACACTATTGCACTCCTTTTCCGGTCCCAATCAACAAAATAGGAGAATTCACCCAGATAAACTGTTGCTATGGAAACGTGGGCAATAATACCAAAGTAACCAAATAATTAGTCTACAGAATCGCTTCAAAATTGGTGCCTAATCTGGGGTACGTCTAACCGGAGCCTACTAAACCTCTTCATAAATAGGCCTCAATGTGGGGCCACAAGCTAACAATCTCATAATTTCGGGGCCATTCCAAACCCGCTTGAGTTGCCTTTTCAAGGCCATTAGGGTGGAACGATGATTCTTGGCTGTTGGCCTTAACGTGTCCTTTTGTCTGTTCCTGGTCAGCGAACCTAAAATGTTTAAGAATGCGAATGACGCATTTTGTCCAGCACTGAGCGAGACGTGGAACGAATTGATTGATTCTCTGTGACAGTTTTCGTTACAGACACGACAAATGAGCTGGAGCTCCAGTCCCGAGCAACTCCCGAACGGTAGCGGAGAAAGCCGAAGTTAGTGACTTGCACAGATAATACGGATTGTTAGCGCAACTGCTTGATAACTCAGATGATTAGAGCGTTATGCTATAGATAAAAATGTAATGGGTTCGAATACTGCCTGCCATTTCCTGGCACTATTCCACTGTTGTCTTTGTTCTTCTGTAAAATCATGGGGAACCCAAGAACCACAAAGCCTCCTCACACGAAGCTTAATAATTTGTACTTATAATCTTAAGAAATCATCGCAAGAAAATGTTTTTTGAGTCGCTTCTATCTTGGAACATCACACAGCGATCGCACGACGACAATCAACAGTTTGCTGTAGCTGCAGCAATGAATACCATGCGCTAACTTCCGCTATGGTTACTGTTCAAGACACCTCTTTCCTGTGCTGCCAGCTGCAAATTGATATCTCCCATAATTTCCTCAAATGCTGAACATTTTTTAGACATACTTTCGGAGACAAAACTTCATTATCGAAATAAGGGACCTGTACGGTAATGAACATTTCATTTTGGGACAAAGTCTCTGATTTTCTACGAAATTAGGTTTTAGTTTTAATAAATAAACTCTAACGATATTATCGACCAGTCTTAAGAGTTAAAAATTAAATTTGTTCGTGTATGTCATAAACAACAGTTCTTGAAGGACTTTCCCTTTAAACTGCATACTTATCCATAGTTAAGTCAAAATTAGCAACATATTTAATATTATTATTCATATTTGATTTTGATTTAATGTTCAGGAAGTAAAAACCACGAGAAATTGAATGAAAAAAGCTTCATTAAATTTGTGAAAGAACAATTAAAATTGGATAATAATTAAGCTTGAGTTTTAACCCAGCTGAAAGTGTCATGTGCAGGAAAGTAATGGGAGAATGTCTCGAACAACAAAGCAAATCTTCTGGGAGATTTCACCTTAATGAAGGACCAAGTACACAATAGATTGCAAGGGGAGATGAGTACAAAGAGGCTGGAAGGAAAGGGAGGAATATTTTGGGCTACATATTGTGTTGTAGAAACTGGGGGAGGTGGTATGTGGGCTTCAACAGCACTTTGCGGGGTAGTGGGCACACTTTACAATTATTATATTTCTTGATTATAACAAGAGGGGAATATGGAATTGTACTAAAGGGTTAATCTACTCAAAAGTGTGAAAATACTACCCCGAATGAAGCGGCATGCAAAAGAATTTAAGGGTATCAAATCGCAAGTTTTTAGAGAGTAACTGATTTGTCTACCCAAACAAAGTTGTACGATGCAAATAATACTATACGTTGTGATTCTTATAAAATTAACACATTTATTGGTTTATTCGGAAGGGAGAACTTCGCTCAAATTTCCCAAACCCCTTCTTACCGTGAGATGGCACAGGCGTTTGCACTCGGGAGTTGGCATTTGTTTGCATCAACGGCTCTTCCTTGCGGATTGCAAACTCGAACACAGCTGTGTTCAAAACCCTCCTCAAAGGAGTTCAATGCTAGTACTTTATGAGGGTAGATCCATAAGTTTCCGGCCTCGCTGATAAAATTTATCACCTTCACAAAACTCTTATCTGTTAAGTAAATAATTGCAACTGTAACTTCCACCCCGCTATGTTCAGTTGTCCAGATGTAGTTGCATAAAGAAGGCTATGTGTAGAAAATTGTGACATATTCTAGTTGGAATTTCGAGCTGTTATTCAGTTCTTCACAAAAGAAGCACTTACTCCAAATGAAATTAAACAGCGATTGGATATGGGGAAGCATCCCCCTCATATTCTACCGTAAAAGAATAGGCCAAACTTTTTCCAATGGGCCAAGAAAGCATTGAAGACAAAAAGCATGCAGGTCGACCCTGCTCACTCCTGAAAACATCGTTCGATCTTGCGAGTGGAGAAATAATGGAAGACCGGTGGCTCAAAACTATAAAACTAGCAGCAAAGTTGGGCCTTTCTAAAACAACACTCCTTCGAATTATTCATGAACATTTAAACGTGAATAAGGTCATTGCAAGATGGGTGCCTATACTTCTTTCCTCGGTCCAAATGCAGCAACGAGTCCTCTGTTTTTAGGCATTTTTGGAGTTCTGCCGTGGCAACGAGAGAGAAGTTCTGCAAACTTCTACTATGATCCCTTGTCCAAAAGAGAATCAATGGAGTGGCGTAAACTTGGCGAAGAACCGCCTCTAAAGGCCAAGGTCACTTAGTCAACCAAGAAGATCAATGCCACAATCTTTTGGTACTGTGAAGGAATACTCTTCGTTGACTTCAAGGAGAGGAACACCACAGTAAATGGGGAGTACTATGCTGGCCTACTGCACAGACTACGTGCTTCCACCAAAGAGAATAGGTGAGGAAAGTTGAGTGGTGGTGTGCGCCTTCTTCACAACAACGCGCCTGTACACACAGCTCTTGTTGCAAAAGAAGCTGTGAAAAAACGTGGCTTCAAGGAGATCGACCATCCACCTTACGGGCCAGATCTTGCTCCCTATGACTATTTTCTCTTCTCAAACTCAAGAAGGACCTTGGAGGAAGGAAATTTAAGTGTGTATGTTTATGCACATTTTGCAGATAACACTTCTGACTGTTTTTGGAGGGGTGGGGATTGAAATGTTAATTCAAAGATGTGAGAAGTGAATTGCAAGGGCAAATAAATTGAAAAACAAAATATAGTTTTGTCTTTATCATACCTAGAAAATGATTAGGTCGGAAACTTGTGGACCTTCCCTCTTGAGAACAAAATCCGCAAACATGTTCAGACATCAGAACGGCATGGAACGGTCGCTGTATAAGATGGTCGCAAGAGATTGGACACTCGCACTCAACTGTCAGAGAGGCGGGAAAGCCGAACATAATGCCGTGCAGGGTTACGGTACAGAAGACGTTGGTTTCAAGTGTTCACTGTTCAAAATCCTCGCATAACGCCCATCACATGGGCTCTATTTATAGTGCTATATGAACTCTCAGAACAGGCATTGGGGTCGTATGAAAGTTAATTGTTACTGATGAAGCAACCTGGAAAAAGTCGTGGCTTTGTACACAATATAAGCACCGAGTATTTTCAATGTTTTCTACGAGATTGTGGGTATCTAAAGCACCAGCATATTTTATTAAAGTTGTACAATGGAATTATGTGTAGCCGTATCAACGGTATTTCCAACAAGATGGCGCTCAAATGAATCCTTGTAGCTGTTTCAAAAAATTTTGACCACCAAATAATTTCCAAGAGCATGTGGCCGAAGAAAAGCCCATAATTGGCAACGTTGTGCGTTTATTGGAGGATTATGTGGTGAAAGAAATAAAAGTGCACGCTTGGCCCTGAATATTGGACGATTGGAATTGCAACGAAGATCATTGACAAGTGAATAATTCAACAAACGATATATTTAATTGTGCTTTCAGGAAAGGGTAGGATTTTTCAACGTTTACTGTAGAGATACCTTTACAGCAACAAATTGTTTTTAACGGCATTCCTATTGGAATGGCCCAATATCATGACACTATCAAGTAAACGCTTGTATCGTTGTGTGTAGTTGGATAGCTCTTGCTTTTTCATTCTAATTGTATCTCTGTTAAAATAAAATTAATGTTTAGTCAGATTTTAACACGAAATTATTATAAACATTCTTTAATAATTATGTAATACACATTCATTAACTATTAATATTTTTATAATGGTGTTTAACGCACGTTTTTACTACTGAGGCACCACAGACGGTGGACACTGGTGATACATGAGATGAAATGATATATTGAGAAAGGATTTTTTAAGGAAAAAACGTTCCAGACCTAAGTTTGGGGTACCACCCCGCCATTTGCCATTTATGAGGAATGAAAATCGGAAAAAACTCAGTCAGGGAGGCGATTCGAACCCCAGACCTCCCGCTCACGATCCGCGACATAACGACCTCTGCCACCCGTATTGGTTTCATTAATATTCTCTTATTTGTGATTTAAGGGGAAGTTTCATTTGCCGGGTGTCTCCCCTATTTATTTACCTCTTTTACTTTACCCTGTCCTCTGATTAGAATTTAGAGTATAATTCACTACCGAATCCATCTCTTTGACTTTTTTTATATTTGGCTTATTTACGGACACTCTTTAATATCTCAGGTCACCAGTGTTCCATTTAAATCAGTGCGTGAAACGACCGATAAATTTTGTTCCTAGGCCCCTTTTTTCAAGCTTGAGGTTGCCGTAAATGTACGACATGAGACCCACGGCTTTACTTCCCTTCGGAAGGAAGCCATATTTAGTATTTTTACGCCCGAAAAATCTATCGATCCTGGCCGGGTTTGAACCCGCATCTTGGATTTAGAAGGCAAGTATGGTTACCGCTACACCAAAAGAGGATAAAAAAAAAAAAAAATAGCGTAAGAAAAAATGCGCCAACTGAATAAAAAATGTAACCAAACACTGTTGCATATGTTCATATCAAATATAGAGAACTGGATTTACTACATTCAATAAATGGCTAATGACTGCAGGAGAAGTTTATTTAAAAAATTCTGGAGATGAAATTCAAGCCGTTGGTGATCCAAACTGCTACGGTAAATTCTTTCAAAAAGAACTATAATTAATATTATCAGAAGTAATCAGAAATGTATTTGTTTTATTTTCTACGGCTCTTTGTTACAACTTAAGGGAATTCATTTGAATTAAAGTATAAACAAGTTTGTGCTAAAATGAAATATGTGCCTGCCTTCTTAGAACTCATTTGCAGTGGACAAGGTAGAAAGTACGACTGGCTAATTCATTTGATTGTCATCAGAGTAGGCGGGAAAACTTCTTGCGTATGCCCACTTCAAGATTGTTTTAAAAAGTTGATATCTATACAGTAACTTATATTTGTTATTGTAAGCAACTCGTAACCTGCAAATCAAGCCAAAGCTTCCAGGACCCCCACCACAATATAATCCTAAATGTGTGTGTGTCTATCATAATTTTAAACTATGTGGTAAAATTTCCTTTTTCGGGTATACCATTATAACAAATGTTGATATATTTCCTTTCATTTCTGAGGAAAAAATAAAACGTACAATGGGCTAAGAGCCGCAGTTTTTCGCAAAGAATTACGAAAAAAAAAAACAAAAAAAAACTTTACCTTAAAGATTAACGATGCGTGATTCCTGTTCTGTATTAAAAATGACATATTGAGCCCTGTTTAGGGGAAGTAGTTGGTGTTATCCTGGATTTGGGTCCTTTTCTTATACACAATACTTCCTCCCACTTTCGTCAGTACAGTGGGGACTTGTCAAAACCACACAGGGGTGTATTCAAGAGCACCTGTCAGGCACAGTTTTAAGTCCGCTCATATCCCGCTGGGTGCCTCTTGCCTTTATTGTGCCTGTTCACAAGCTTTTGTGACTCAATAGGTTTTATGAAATCCGAAGAAGGGCATTTAAGGCATAAAAATATATAAAAAAACGTTAATTGTGAATAACCTAACAATGTAGGATAAATTAATAACGAAAAGATAAAAATATGTAAATTAGGGCTACCATATTAAAACTGTGAATATGATTAAAAAATCTGACACATAGCAGATTTGAAAACGGCGTATTGGAATAAGTTGTGTGTTATATAGGAGGTAAAATGCCTCTATTCTAGCCAGGGGAATAAACAATAGACGTCTGTGTCTAGTGGTTATTGGAGAATCGCATGTTTTCTAATTTTTAGTAGGCAGTACTATTTTTTACAAAAAATATAATCCTTAGCAAAATATATATTTTTTTTTACATATTTTTAAAAATTGTTTTAATTAAATGTATAAGCTATAAAGAACTAAAACATACGT
This sequence comes from Metallyticus violacea, assembly GCA_030762175.1. Lineage (NCBI taxonomy): Eukaryota > Metazoa > Arthropoda > Insecta > Mantodea > Metallyticidae > Metallyticus > Metallyticus violacea. The sequence continues at coordinate 86,676,922 of CM060844.1, forward strand.
TCCTTTTGTTTGTTGCTTGTGAACAACTCTATTGATACTCCTATGGAGAAATGAACATTTATTACGATATTTAACATAAATTTGAAAGTTGTTAAACAAAATAGTGGGAAACTGGTGAGCATTGACATGAAAGTTATAATGTTAATAGTTTTTAATAAATTCTTTACAAATTGAGAAAATTACAAAACGAGAGTACGATGAAGCAATCGCTAGGCCCTCCCTAAGATGACATCGCTGTACTACTGGGCATTAAGACATTAGCAAAGCACTTGGTTCCGCAGTAACAAGCATGCAGATGATGTGAATGGTGATATTTTAGAGCACGATATAATTATTTGGAACATTTTGACTGCCGGAATATGTAAATGAACACTTCGTTCCAGAAACATGACTACTATTGCAATAATAATAATAATAATAATAATAATAATAATAATAATAATAATAATAATAATAATAATAATATCTATGACTTCCTAAATATTCTAGGAATTTCATAATTCCTCCAAAGCGGCGGTTCTGATATAGTTCAAAGTTCTCCTATAAATAATGTATAACATTCTTTTATTGCTTGACCGAACCAAGATTTCCGTTCCAGGGTTAATTTCCAAGGATGATTTTTACTTTATTATACACTGTCATCTGTTACTACTCAAGTACCAGTTTAAATTTAACATCAAATTATCAACTACTGTAAACATACATTAATTACATTAATTATTTGCATCATAAAACAACAACAAAATTATTAACTATCAGAAACGGAGATTGATTCAGAAAACCTCGGAAACAATTGCTGTTGATAGATTCCCAATTCACGTTTTTATTCTATCTTGAGTTCATATTCAAGTTATGCCATAAATAAAAAATGCTGTTATTAGTAACAACTACTTATGTTCCAGTCTTCGTTGTGCTTGAAATTTTACTTTGTTAATAATTTAATATCAGGCAATAATTTATCTTTTTAACGGACAACATATTCTTGAACTTTAACTCATTTGTACTCCAATACAAAATGAATATTCTAAAGAGAAAAAGTATAAATATATGGTAAGGTTTTTTATGCCTGCACACCTTACAGAAGGTTGTAGATTAAAATCTGCTTGAGCTGTGCATTGTTTGCTGGCAATCGTATCGGGTTCCACTATGGCTGAGAGAGAGAGCACGCACAAGGACGAAGCTACAAGACACTTCTTACGTTAGCAAACATTGCAGGCTATTCTGCAAGCTGCAAGATTGCTTTAAGTCAGCATATCTATGGCCAAGAGGTGGGTGTGGTTATTTCTGCCATCGTCAGGTTCGGAAACGAACTCGTGTGTGTATTCCTCAGGAGAATGCTACTCTGCTTGAGGAAGCAGACAGCAATACTTTTAGTATGCCTCTGCAATGGCAATTAATTTTCGTTTTCCTGGGCTCTTTGCTCGATCAACTGCTAAGAAGCTCTTTAAAAATGAACACAGATTACTTCGTCTCTAACTCGCAGATGAAAATTCCAACGAGGTGACTTTAACGTCTACCATTCCGGAACAGTATGACAAAAGATACACGACTCAATTGTATCGTCAAGATGGCCTATTTATGTCGTATCGGCGGTGGATGTCACAGGACGGTCTGGATGTGTTGTGCCGAGCTTGACATACTAAACAGCCACCAATAAAAAAAATTTCAAACCCATAATCGTTCCTTCTGTGAAGATAAGATACTCGATGCAATCATTGAATTCCAATAGGATAATCATTTTGTCCACATATGTCAAGGGGTTTCAAACGGACTCTCTCAGAGGCGACATATCACAAGTTTTGATTGGCCTCCTTGTACACCAGCTTTAAATCCAATTGAAAATGTGTGGGCAAAAGTGCAAAAATGTGCAGTTAAATTGGCCTAACGATAGCAGAGGACAAAAGAAGCTTTGTGGGGCCATATATAGGGCGCTTAAAAATGATTTAGACGTTTGATTTTACTCATGCCCCGAAAAATGAGAGTAGTAATAGAAGTGGAAGGTTTGCACAGCCGATATCAAATTAATTTGTGTTTTATTTTTAGATTTGCATTTAAGAATGTTTATTAATTCTTACTTATATTGAAAACTATTTTATATAAGTTGAAATAGGTATTTGCACATTAGAAGCTATATTATCATGTGTATACTAAACATTATTACATGCAAAGAACTAACAAATAAAAAATTCACCCATTGGTAGGATTTGAACTCATTGGTAGACACCTGCTTTTATCCACTCGTCTATCAGCGTGTGTCTTACATGAAGAACCTAAGCCCGCGCGCAGACAGGCCAGTGGGAATCGAGTTCGGAGCGGAGCAGTTCTTTGGAAGACAAATTAACACTTTTTACATTATACTGTAAATATCAGATGGTCAACAGACGACGCCTTGAACAGTTTTATATTTTCAAGTTGGATTAATATCACAGCAACATTATTCATTATAAATTACTGACCACTTTAACGGATCTTTGAGGTATCACGAACACAGAATCTTGTCCGTTTAGTCCTTAGCTAAAAGACCTTAGACTACTGTGCGAGACGAAATGTTTATCAGTTTCCAATCTGAAACTGGTATTTTAAGTTTTGTTTCACCGCTTTTACTGAATAGAGAATTTCTTCGATAAGAAAATTGATTCATTACAGTAATGAGAAACTGTATAACTATGCCCTTTGATCTCTCTATCATAAATCTATAATAAAGAGCGAAAACACTATCTTATTATATTTGGATTATCACTAAATGAAATCACAGAAATAAATGACAATGCTATAAAATAAGTTAACGCCCTTTTTTCTTCTTCTGACGATCTAACATACATACACATACATACACATACATACATACATGCATGCATGCATGCATACATACATACATACATACATACATACATACAAACATACATACATACATACATACATACATACATACATACATACATACATACATACATACATACATACATACATACATACATACATACATACATACATACATACATACATACATACATACATACATACATACATACATACATACATACATACATACATACAGCAATAGCTTCACTTTTCAAGTCAGTAGAGAGAGAAGAATTCATTTTCCAGACTTTCAGCCCGCAGTTGATATCTTCCATAACACTTAACATAGTATATAATGTGCGTTATAGAAATCTATACATGCACTTAAAAATTAATAAGAGATAAAGAATTTAGAGTCCTGAATGCATGAAAGAAAAAGGACGTCAAATTGAAGATGTAACATCTACCTGAAGTATATTAAAACTAAAATTGTATGATTAAAAAAAAAAAAGAAACAGAAAAACTATAAAAGTATTATTATTATTATTATTATTATTATTATTATTATTATTATTATTATTAATGTTTGAACTACTGAGGCACCACAGACGGTGACACTGATGATACATGAAATGAAATAACAAACTTGGGAAAGGATTTTTTTTAAGGAAGGAAGCGTTCCAGGCATAGTTTAGGGTACCTCCCCGGTATTCGCCAATTATGAGGACTGTGGAAAACCTGGAAAAACCTCAGTCAGGTCCTGGTGGGATCGAACGCCAGACCGCCTTGTGATTGTGTGTTCACGACTCCACGCCTTAACGACCTCGGCCACCCGTGGCGGTCGAGAGCATTATATATGATATATTCTAAGGTTCTTTTTGGTACCAAGTATGTGCAATGGTCCTATGCATATTACAATTTTTTTATGTTTCTTATTTTAGTAGTTTTAATGAATTGGTGTTGATTTTTAATGTAAAAGTTCATTAGAAAAGTATATATTCACAAAATGTTCGTTTTCAAAATAGACCTCTGCATGATTTTATAATATTATTATCATGTATTATTATTTTGCCTTCTTTTATAATATATAAATCTGTTTTCTTCCAATAGTGTTTCACTAGAATGTTTAAGCCTGTCCCGTAATGTAAAAGAGATATGCAGAACGAGTTGATATATACCTACCCATGTTTTTTGTTCATAATTTTTTGTTACTATTTCAAAATTTAGTTTTCAGCATTTATCGTGCTGTTTAAGAATATTGTGTCATTAATTTTTCAATATCAGGACACTTTGAACATTTTTAGAAATTAAGTAATTAAGTATTTTTTTTTTTTTTTTTTTTTTTTTTTTTTACATATAAATGGGGACGCGTTTTTAATTTCAATGTTTTTGCTTATTGTTTTAAGCTTCAAATGTTTATCTTTTTTCCTTATTATCATTATTACCTCACGTCAGATCTTAATTGTTTTATTCAAGCCTTGTTATTCATCTATTATTAACGTCCAATGGGGCACTTAGTGCAATGAAAAGTTAAAAACAAGAAATTATTGGTGATCTATTCCAAGCAAGAATATTAAGTGACATCTCCAACAATATACACGAATTAATTTACAAGTCTAAGGCACCAATATTTGTTCATTTAGTTCATTATATTCTCTTGACCACTCAACTCTTTTCAGCATTTTCTTCAGCACTAATTTCCGGCCTTTCTGACTAAACCTGTCAACAAATTTAATCTTGAACATTGTTAATGCTATAGAACACAAATAGTTATAATATGTAACTGCATTTTCACTCCGTTACTGTATGTTTTTTAATGTATTTTATGTTCTTGAAAGTGTGGCGGGACATTCTAATTATTTACATGAATAAAATATATTTTATTATAAACTTTTTACATGTTCATGCGCTCCTTAGCTACTGGCCTTAAAAAAACACTTCACATTTAGGCAGTAAATTTTGATGTTCGTTGATATTCTCACTTCCAAAACATGACGGGTGTGGTAGTCTCTGGACGAGAGACCCAAGTTGTACAGAAGTTGGTTAACCTTCCAGTGAAAAGTTGCGGAATATTCCCGTTGTACGTGCAACGTCAGTACTTGTGGTTTAGCGAAGATACAGCAAAGAGGAGGAGGAGAAGAAGGAGAAGTAATAATGAAATATTTTATTAAGTTTACAGAGAACATTTCTGTTTGGTGTATAGACTTAGAAAATGGGCTTGTAGAGATTTTGCCTGAACCTGAGTGTCCACATTTTATAGTAGAATGGAAATTGTGTTTCAGGTTTTAATTTACTATTTAGGGATTTCTCAATTCGGTGAATTTAGTCTTCAGAATATGATCCATATATTTTTATTTCCTAATCTTGGCGCTAGTAGGGTGTTTAATTTTGTTATCTGTAGTATGTATGAATGTATTTTATGTTTTTGGATTTTTGAAATGCAGTCTCAGCACGAACTCTCATTAGCTGGTGCTATTGGTACAAACTTTAAAGTTACGCAACATTTTTTTTTTTGTTTTGTTTTGAAATTAGTTTTATTTTAAAAAAATTGAAGTTCAATAACACGTGTGAATTCTTAATTACTGTTTTTCTTTAGTAAATTATCTTTACCCTTAAGCACTAAAATTTTAGTTCGTTCTATAAAAATAACAACAAGCAGACCATGTCAGGTTAGTGACTTTGATTCATTTTAGAGTTAGAGATGATGTATTTAATATATATATATATATATATATATATATATATATATATATATATATATTTCTTTGAGTATTAGGGTTCCGTTTCGAAAAATTAAGAGATAAACTTAAAACTTTGCTATCAAAAATTCTGTATTCCTACAGATATACAGAATGGTCTACGAAAAGCAGGCCCTGGGTTTAATACATGCCTTAGTCTAGATCACTGGGCAGTGTTTGTGTATTACGTTCAGCTTTAAGGTAATTAATATAACAAACCTCTCCCACTTATGAAAATATCCCAAGCCACGGTCAATACGTTACATAATGCCATTTATATCTAGTTGATACACTTTATTTTTCTTTTGGAATTAATCAAATTTTTCTGAATGTATTGCGCCTAATTCTTTGGTTATAAACAAGCAACTTTCCTACTTTAATGTTTTCTCAGTCTTTTCTGGCAGTGCCATTGCTTCGTACTCCAGTTTTAAACTTTCTTTTTGAGATCGTTATGTTTTCCACACAGTTTAATCCTAATTGTTAATCTACACCTTCTAATTGCTTTGTTTACTATATATATATAAAAGTTTATAAGTTTCTGTGCTAGTAGCGAAATTTGTTTTTCTTCCAATCTATATCTATTAACAATCCTCTTTCAGCATTCCTGAAGTTAGAATTAATTTTATGTTTATTTATTATTTAGTCGTAAACTATTAGTAAAGTAAAATAAACGGTTCAGAGCTGCGATATTGGCTGATCATGAATGTAAATATAGAACGTCAAAGATTGCATACAACACATTTAAGGAGAGAATATTTGAAAGAAGCAAATATTACTAACGTGAAACAAACTGATACATATAGGTATAAAACATAAATACAGGAATTTTTAAAATAAGGAACACAGGCCACAGAAGAGACATAAGAAAATAAAAGGGAAGATAGGGAGGTCGGAGTTCATCGGCATTGTAGGCGCTTACAGCAGCGATCTGTGTATGACCTTAGATTTCAACGATGTTCACTGCAACGAGAAAGGCTTCTCCAAAGTGCTCGTTTACTCAAAGTTTGTGTTCATAAGAAGCCTTGTTATGCATGGTTCAGCAGACAATGTCGCATCAGTTGCAGGAGATTATTAAAAACATGGCAATTCTCAAGTTACAGGCTAATATGGGTCATACAGAAATGAGGGGAAATACAGGTAGAGAGCTATATACCCCTCCTTTATGGAGGGGATAGAGATAGTCTTAGTGAGGGGCTGACTCCCTGTCTATTGGCTCGATATTATCCCGCCTCTCGATTTCTTCGCCCCACCTCCAATTCTAGCCCCACCACAATGAGGGCGGAGCGTATGTATGCCACGGGCAAGAGCGTTGTGTTTCCAAGAAGCTGCCAGTCTTTGCACGTGACAGACAACGTATGGTTGGTTGTTGTTCACTCTGCTGCACATCTAAAGAACTGTAAAGCGATGGCAATGACTGGATACACGTTCGCCGCAACGCATCCGGGCTTAGACGGGATGCATCATCCTTTTACCAGCGACGTCCTGCACCACATGACGGGAGGTGCTCATCGACAGCCACAGCAGATGTCCGAGCCTCACATCAAGCGGCCCATGAACGCTTTCATGGTATGGTCGCGCATCCAGAGGCGAAAGATCGCTCTGGACAACCCCAAGATGCACAATTCGGAGATCTCCAAGAGGTTAGGAGCGGAATGGAAACTTCTTACTGAGATGGAAAAGCGACCCTTCATCGATGAAGCCAAGAGACTGCGAGCAATGCATATGAAGGAACACCCGGACTACAAGTACAGGCCGAGAAGGAAGCCGAAGATACCCTTATCACCAGGACATCCACATCATCCAGGTATCACTATAAAGTCTGCAGTGTCCGCACCAGTAGCCCAGGTACCTGCCGTGAGTTCTTCAGGTTTTCCTAGTTTCGCCTTGCCGCCTTATTTTGCTCACCCTGCCGCCGCGACGGCCGCTTCGCCATCTTCGCACCCCCTGGATCATCTCGGCGCCTATCACGCCGCCGCATTGCCGCACTACTTCGGATCCGCCTTCGACGCAGTGCATCTCTCCAAACTTGTAAGTCAGGCGGCAGCAGCCACTTCATCTGCTTCACCCACCGCTTCCCACGAGTCGTCGACGTCTACCACTAGCGGAGGAGACACAGCGGCAGTGGTCAGCTCATTCTATTCCTCTCTGTACCCTAATGCCAATACCGTGCCGGTGTCGTCATCGCCCAAATCCACCGCATCATTGTCCCCGACGTCTTCCTCGTTCCATCACCCGCAGCCGCACTTTGGCGCTCTGTTCCAACCTCCACCACCGCCGTTGTTCTTCGGAAGCGCCTCTGCAAGCCAACACAGTCCGGGTTCTAGCCCCAGTCAAACAGCGCCGACTACATCCTTGGATTTGGAACAACTTCGGCGACCCGTGTCTGTCATCTTCTAGTCTCTGCGTGCCAAAATTGAGAACAAGGTACTTATTTATTAAAACAATACATTGTGCCAAAGTTTTGTTGAAAGATGTTCACTCGTGTGGAGATAATTTCCACCGTTCCTCGCCCTTTGCAGGAATTTGGTTTTGTGACCTTTACACAATTAATGTTAAGAACTGAGTGCTAATGTGTAGTTATGTTAGTGAGCACTTTAAAGGGCGGGCTGCGAGTTTGTTCTGCCTCAGAGTTACCAAAGAAATGGAAACAGAAAATAAGTTAACTATTTGTCGATGAAATTATTACAAGTTAAATCTGAGCCATTTTTATTCCATTTGCTGTAAATTTTTATGTAGTTTACATTGCATCATTCGTTGTTTCCCGATTTTAAAATTTAATACAGTGATTCCTCATTAATTAGTTAATTAATGAAATTTCGAAAATATTTAAAATTTTAGACATTACAAATGCTTAAAGCTGTAAAAAAAAAAAAAAATACAGCCACTTTGTAATTTAGAATTAAATTTTTTCATTGAGTTGATGAGGAACTGCTGTTATTAAACTTTGGCTAAGTTGTTTTGAAAACATCATTAGAGACGTTTATAACTGACAGTATTAGTTTATCTCTTAAGCAGTTTATTTGTGTGTTGTATCCTTTTTAAAAGCAATCAGATTCTGAATGACCATGATTATGCACCCGTTGAGTCATATAGCACTCTGGTAATATTAATTTAAAACAGACATCTGGTGCTTTGAAACACATCCTTTTAGGCAATCAATTTAAATTTGATGCTTTTTCATATTTAAATTGAAAATTTATAAAATTTGTTGAACAGGTGCTTCAATCATGCCCCTTACTGCATATATAACTGTTTCAAGAAAACTGACCCCTTATTTAATATAGATAATATATAAATGTGGCTAACAGAAACATTTTTGTCTTTTAATGTTGCTAATTGTGGTAAACGAAAGATTTGTGTATAGAATTTTGTTAAATAAATAATGTCCTTATTGTTTATAACAAAATTAATTCTGTAGTTTTTATTTCCCTAGTTATTCCAACATTTCTTTCTGTTGTCAAACATTCCACTTTCATAATTTTTTTTAACCAAGATGTAATATTACAACACCCTCGAAAATGCACTCTAATAGATGGTTGAAACAACTGAGGTACCTACAATTAACAGTATGTGTACAAAAAATGATTTCAAGAGTTTAAAGCAGATGTATGGAGTTGTCTAGCGTTGATATTACCTTTGTAACAGTTTAGGAGCATCTTGCAGGGTTTTAAGGTAGGTATATAAAAGCAATAATTAGCCTTGTATAGTATAACATATCTGTAAATAGGTAACCAGATTTTGATCATTTCATTTGCTGGGGGAATCCTTAATGAAAATCAAATAAGTACACACAGGAACTTATTAAATATCTTGAGATCAGCAGTTGAAATATGCATTGCTTATTGCCAAATTCTAGTGGCATTTATTTGGCCTCTTTTTTTTTTTTTTTTTTTTTTTTTTTTTTTTAACTGTCCTGAGTTTTCCAATTTCATGCAACTCCTGTTAAAAGAAAACTGAAATTGCTTATGGCATGTAGCACTCTTTGAAATTAGAACATGTTTATGTTTAGCCTATTCACATGAAATATAAATTCCCTCGCCACTTAACGATGGGTTCTAGAAGAAAAAGGTGTCGTGCATGCAAATAATGTTGATGTTGAACATTTAAACTAAGCTTGTCGCTTTTTCAAGTTTATGGCATTATCTGACCTTTAGAGCTCCACTTTTAAGTATTTTTCCTTACTTAAATCATCAAATATAAAATCTTTAAACTATTTAAAATTAAATACAAAACAACTTATAGTTACTGTATATCTGAGAATTTTAGTACCAAATTTCTCGAGTCTATAACACACATTTCAGGATGAAAAATGTTAACAGTTTTAAAAATGAAAATTTGGATATATTATTAGCAATATAGATAAAAGGTCAATTTAAACATGGTACAGTAAAACCAACATTATAATGTATAACATAACTTCCAATTATTCTTATCTTCCGCTCTCATGTGCTACTATTTTACTCGACAAGAATTAATCTTACAGTTTCTACGAGTCTATTTCTGGGCTCCACTATATTTCACACGATTTTATTACCATATCTACTTTCCCCAAGGCTAAAGATTTGCTACACCTAACAAAATTCCGCCACAGTTGCGCCATTGGCTGGCACTCTTAAAGCTTTTTAGTACACGACAGTTTATTAAAGAATTTTTGTGTTTTATTAAAAATGAAGAGTTGATTTTGTATTTTCTTGATTAGATAAATATTTAATAAAATATTATTTAAGTAGTCTTTTCTTTTTAAATCGCACAATTCAATTTCCATTTTAAAATAAGGTAATAACATTAAAATATACAAGAGAGAAAATTTTAAAAAACTGTTTAGGAGCTGTAATAAACACAGGCAATAAAAAATAGCATTCCGCATTCGAAATATAAATTTAAAACAGAAAGGACTCCGTTTTGCAATTAACTTCACTTAGCATCTTTGATGATTTAGCAAATGTTGAAAACGTCCAGCATAAAAATAAAATCGTTCTAGTTTTTAAATGCACAGATATACCAAACAATCTTAGTTAAAAAATATTTTCTAATGAAATTTTGTTTAGGTTAATGAAAAAGCAATAATATTTCTAATACTTTCTGATAATGAACTGTTTTAAAAATACTACCAATAAAGGTTCCAGTTATACCTTAACGTTTGTATGTCGTAGGTAAATGTTACAAATGCTCTAAACGGTCAAGAAATATGGAAAGTGAACATTATCTTTTGTTATTTTTATTGAATGACCTAAAGTTGGTCATGAAGGATAGAGCGCATCTAATTTTAAGTATATGATGATGTCACTGAAATATTCAAAAGTGGTGGGAGTTATATAATACCTAGATAAACGGTAAGCACTGACGCAATAAACATAATAAATATCCTATACAATAATTTGTTATTTTAAAAAGGGTTAAATTTCATAATACTGCTAATATTTAAGTATAGTGTATAGCTTGCTCTAAAAATATTTTTAAATAGACCTTATTGAAAAAATGGGACATTTTACATATTGTCGCAGTAATTAAAACATCCTGGTAATATAACATTAAAAGGCGATAAGTATTTTTACTTTAACAAAAGTATTTTCTTCTGAAAACAACCAACATTGCAGTTCAGATTTTTTTTGTAAACATATGTTCAAAGAAACTTACTGGTGTTTCCATTTTCAAATTTCAATGCTAATTATACTATCTTATCATTAAATATTATTCAATGCCAACCGCACAAAATATGACTGCTGGAATAGTGCTATATGATAATTGATAAAAGTGCATGAAAATGTATTAAAAGTTATTCAAACAATTTATTCAAATATTCACGAAAGATGTATAAAATAACCGCATGTAAAAATCTAGCTATTTCTTTATTTAAAGAAATTAAAAGTTTCATAAGTAAAGTAATGTTATACAATGAAAAGTGTTAGAGAAACAAAAACGTTAAAGTAATTTAAGCAATTTAATTAAAAATACAATGGCTGGTAATTTATAGCAATAAGATGAATATAAAAAATTGAATTTACAAACAGAATTTTAAATATTTCCCACATTTACTATAAATTTCACATAAAAGTAATATTCCCAAAACTAATTGCAACAAAGTAATATAAACTTGATATAATGTAATTTTGCCACACAAGCTATAAGTGCAAAATATAGGAGTTTAAAGATTCTAAAATGTCAATAAAAGATAAACGCGAACCCTAATGAACTATTTCTGAATCCATTCTCCACTAAATTGCCACAAACATTTACAGCACAGATAATTGCTGTATCTGGACCCTAAAATTTATCGAGTGGCAATTGAGAGATGGAACATTTAAGCATGTTACTCCAGTGTTTGAACCATATGTACAGACTCCGGATTACCACACAAATATTTGTAGTATAGTTTGATAATTGACGCGTTCAACCGTTATATCCTGATAAACGCTCTAAGTTAAAGTTAAATGTGGTAGATAATAGTTTTATGGTTTGCGGCTAGGTGGCGATTGACTGATTTTCAGTATAAATAATTCAAATTCATATATTAGTTTTATTAGTATTAGTAATAATAGAATTCTCTTTGGAAACGGTCAAGTTAATTAAATATCATTAATAAATTATCTCAAGAGGGTCTGAGATTGGTTGAGCTTAGTAAATCTGGAAGGCTTAGACTCTCAAGTGATATTTATTAGAACTATTTCATGAATAAAATAAGAATTTAAATATAATTCCTCTAAACTTAGCTTACAAAATTGTAATAATTGTATATTTGTGTTAAGGATACTTAACCTTTTCAAGCCATGTAGCAACATAGGAATGTCGATTGACAGTAATGCCAATCGAGAGGAGTCAAATACGGGATTGGTACTATTTCTGGAATAGAATAAGAATAAAAGTAATATATATTTGAAATTCGCACACGGGCTACTAACAATTCTATAAAATATTATACTTACCTATTTAGAAACCGTGAGAATGAAATAGACGACCGTTAGATTTACGAACACCGAGAAAAACTAAACAGAGAAAATATTTTATCATTCTGAACAACGGATTTGTTAAGATTAGCGGTTGCTTAGGTAGATATTGTTAAATAATTTATAAAATAATTTCAGATCGTTTTAGTTAAGTATACAGTTACTGAAAACACAGAAAAGTTGTCAGTGATACGTGCTCAGGAATTATATGGTGAAGGTATAGAGTTGGCCACTATGACCACAAGACAAATGCACGTCGCGTGATAAAACAGATATGAATGGTCCAAATTCAAATTTTTTTCTTAGTTTCATTGATCGATTTCAAGAAGACGTCATAAAAAGTGAAAGTCATTCAAATGTTCATCAGTACAATAAAAAGTATTATTTGCACAGATATTCTTAAGCACCTTTTAATCGCAAAATACTATTGAAAGAGATCAGAGTTTTTAACTAAATATCTTCATAAAGTGTGCTATCTCTACCACATCTATTTATATAGTTTCATTTCTTTTTAATATAAATTATCCACTAAGTACAAGCCCATTGCTTTAATTTTCTGTCATTAAATGTAATGAGTTCAATCTCAAATGGTTATCTATTTGCAGAAAATGCAATTTCATTTGAGAGATATAGTATACCATCAATACCTTTATCTGTAATGGCGCTGTTCATGACTGAATACTTTTGCTCAATATCAGCCTTAATGCTACATAAAACCTATAGGCTATTAATGAGAAATACTTTTAATAAAATTCACCAGAAGTTTTTTTTAATTTATTATGTTACATATCGTGTTAGACACCGAAATTATTAAATAAAACACCTTTATTGGAATCTCTTGTGAAAGCACTCCAAAAATAAAGCAACAGTAACATTATTGTTTATCACTAAAAATATAATTATTGTTTGCTACAGAGATTTTTGCAAAGTTTATAACCATCTTGTTGTTTTAAATAGTCACACTTATTTTTAATCTTTATTTAACAATCATTTGCCCTCCATCTATAAAAAGGTGTTTAATTTTTCTGAAGTATTTTATATCATTATTTCAAATTTTCTTAGTTAATATAACAAGCAGTTTCGTATTTTGTTTGTGGTTAATTTATTCAATGGAATGAAATCCTCGCGCGGTTAATGATAGCAGTGTTTAGAGAATAGAACACCAGTTCATGAGGTTTTAATTGTCAGTTTTCTTCAGAAATAATAAGAAATACTTGCTATCTTGTGCCCCTCAGGCAAAGTCAGAATTATTCAGTACTTAGGAGAATAAAGCCTATCAGTTTTACGTCCTTGTGTCCTATGAAAAAATAAGTTCTGTAAATTCCAAGAACTGCGATAAAGAGCCGCAGAAAAGTTGTCATACATTGAATTAAATATAGTTATCTATGTTAGCGGAACTCCACGGATCTTCCAGGGACTCCACGAATCGTTAGAGCATTTATAACGCTATTATGGACAGCATTAACGTCATTGATCTTTCGGACAACTACCAGAAATTAAACTGCATACTGCATTCAAGTGAAATATTGGGATATCTAATATCTTAAAAATAACTAATTATATGTACTAAAGATGACATCAGGCACTTTCACCTTCTTTTATTGCCACGCGCGTACTTTTCTCAGTCAAGATAGAAAAAGGTTGAGTGGGATGCTCTATTCCTGACTATGCAGCTTCCTCCTTCACCTAATAACGGACTCCAAGTACAATCTTGACGTGCTCGAGGTCTAACAGCACACAACTTTTGGCAGCGAACTGCACAGGCTGGGGCTCGCCTGCCTCTGACTTTCAAAGTCAGCAATGAAAATATTGATTACTTACATAAAAAGTTATTTATGTGAAAAACTCTTTCTATACCCATTTTTTCTAAAAAGCAAATGATATTCTGAAATTAAAAATAAAATTAACAAGCATCATTTTTGTCTTTAGTCTGTCCATACATGAAAACTTGATGGTTGATTTGTTCCCTCCAAATTTAACTGCCATTTTAAGTCACATACAAGAATGAGATGAGACACTCAATAACTAAGAATCGCAGAAATGTCTTATCACAAATTTTCAAAATTAGAGTCTTCTTGATCTTGTACAAAACCCTTCATCTTTTGGAATCATTTCCTAAAACAACCACCACAGTCATTTTCCAGCTCTACGGTGATTTCTCTTCGTAGGTTGCGATGCTTTTTAAGACTGAAAAATCGCTGACCTGGTCTTCGCTCTCGGGGAGAGGGAGAAGCCACATAGTGCCAGGTCGGGACTTTAAGATGAAGAGTCAACGGTTCAAGGGATTGTGAACACCGCGCAAAGACACGTCTAGGACCATTTTGCAGTAACTGTTTTCTGCTTTTTCTACAATAACGATCGTCAGATTGTCGCTAGTTAAAACTACCACGCCAATTATTCTTTGACTGCAAATAAACACTCATCACTTGGCTTAAGGATCAAAATGGAAGAATTTTTTCCTGCCGAGACTCTATGAAGCATTTCTTAGCATCGCTCACACCTGGAGAGTTTTTCCCTTTGGTTAAACTGTGGAGTTCGTCTTTAAGAAAGTGTCGTCCCATCTTAAATTGTGGAATCAAAGAAATTCTGTCGCACCTGAAGGAAAAAGATCCCCAAAAGTTGTTTAAGTGACTGGTTTCATGTCAACTTTTTTTAAGTCATGCAAAATATCTCAAAAATGTTTTCTTTCGATCTTCAAGGATACCCAAAAACTCTTGTGTCAACTCATATAGTGATCCATTTTCCTTTATATACTTGCAATGGTTAAATATTTTAAATAGAGGGTTCATATGTTGTTTTTGAAACCTAACTGTGCTATATGTTTAAAACCTATAAAACCAAATAACAAGTTTTAACAAAAAAAATTAGTTGCCGCATTTTATAGCCAAGAACTTATTTCATACGGTGAAATGACTATTTCCTAACGAAGCAACTGAAATTTTATAAATACCAGGGTAGGTTCATAAGTTTCCGGCCTCGCCGATAAGGATTATCGCCTTCACAAAGCCCTTATCTGGAGTCATATCTTATCTGTTAAGTAAATAATTACAGCTGTAAACTCCGCCCCGCTGTGTTCAGTTCAGATATAGTTGTATAAAGAAGGCTATGTGTAGAGGATTGTGACATGTTCAAAATGGAGTATCGAGCTGTTATTAAGTTCTTCACAAAAGAAGGACTTGCGCCAAATGTAATTAAACAGCGATTGGACGGTGTATATGGGGAAGCGTCCCCCTCATATTCTACCGTAAAAGAATGGGCCAAACTTTTTCGAATGGGTCAAGAAACCATCGAAGACGAAGAGCGTGCAGGTCAGCCCTTGGAGTTGCTCACTCCCTGAAACATCGTTCTTATGGAAGACCGGCGGCTCAGTTACAGAAATAGCAGCAAGGTTGGGCCTTTCTAAAACAACAGTCATTCGAATTATACATTAACATTAAAACATGAATAAGGTTAGTGCAAGATGGGTGCCTAGACTGCTTTCCTCAGTCCAAAAGCAGCAACGAGTCATCTGTTGTCAGGATATTTACAGCTCTGCCTTGGTAACGAGAGATAAATTCTGCAAACTATTGTTACAGGATAGGAACCCATCCATGGTCCTCTACTACAATCCCTTGTCCAAGAGAGAATCAGTAGAGTGGCTTAAACCTGACGAAGCACCGTCTCTAAAGGCCAAGGTCACTCAGTCAACCAAGAAGATCATGGCCACAATCTTTTGGGACTGTGAAGGAATACTCTTCATTGACTTCAAGGAGAGGAACAGCACAGTAAATGGGGAGCACTATGCTTGTCTACTGCACAGACTATGTGTTTCCATCAAACAGAAAAGGCGAGGAAAGTTGGATGGTTGTGTGCGCCTTCTTCATGACAACGCGCTTATGGACACAGCTCTTATTGCAAAGGAAGCTGTGAAGAAATGTGGCCTCGAGGAAATTGACAGCTCAGATCAAGCTCCCAGCGACTATTTGCTGTTCACAAAACTCAAGATCGATCTTCGAGGAAGGAAATTTAAGTGTGATGAAGAAGTGATGGATGTTGTTTATGCCCATTTGGAAAACAAGACTTCTGACTATTTGGGGGGGGGGGAATTGAAATTTTAATACAAAGATGTGAGAAGTGTATTGCAATAAAGGGTAACTGTGTTGAAAAGTGAAAATATAGTTTTTGTCTTTGTCATATCTAGAAAATGGTTAGGCCGGAAACTTATTGACCTATCCTCTTACCACCAAAGCCACATAACCAACAACAGCAGCCCAAATAATGGAAATATTAATTTTATTGTAAGCACTGCGTTATTTAATCTAATGGAAATTTAATTAAACGTACAATTATGAAATGGCATTTCCGTAAAAGTAAATTTGTTGAATGCACTTGACGTTGCGGAAAATTTGTTTTATTTCTGAGCTTATCGATAATTAGATTATGCTGTTCATGTGTTTGTATATATTCAATCATCCCGCCTCATCATGAAAATGCTGACGCTGCCTTCTAAATACATAGCAACAAAACAGGAATCAATAACAAATTAGTCTCGACAATTTAAAATTATAATAATTCTCTTCACTTAAAGTGAGAGATGTGTAATGAAATTCTGACAGGATACAGAACGTGACCTTAAATGCCCTAAAATGACATTTGGTGTAATGTGTAACCAGTAGCGATAATACGTATAATAATGTATTTTTTGTATTATAGCTAGAAATACATTTTAAAACTTTAAAATTACAACTAAGAATACATCGCCATATTAGCACACATATTAACCTAAGTATGGATGGCTTCCTTCGGAAGGGAAGTAATTTTAGTTTAGTTTAAGTAGTTTTACGGAATGTCAAAAACCTCAAGCCTGAAGGCAGAGGCCTCTGAGCAAATTTTACTAGCAGTTTCACGCCCTGAATAGAATGGGACGGTGGTGACCTGATATGTTAAAAAACGTCTGTAAATAAACCAAATTAACTGATTGATTAATATGGCAAATAATTCTTCTTCTTCTTTTTTCTGTTAAGCTAATTTTATTTGTTTATGCTGGCCTTCTTGCCTGCCTATTTTAAGAATTTTTAAGCCTAAATTTCCGGTCTCTGGTCATTATTATATGAAAAAATAGTACTGTTATAACATGTGCCTTAGCAAATGGAAATGGTTAAATTCACTTCTTCTTCCAATCAAGGCCTGGGTACTTATTTCGCCGTTCCGAAGTCGCAGTAACATATATTTTGATGAGCCCATGTCGTTTTCCACATGGTGGGGTATCATTTTTGTAGACAATCTCCTGCCACTCTGTCGACATGTCTTCTCTTTTTAGATATATTACTCTTTATGTTCACCACTCCAAACTATGCTTGTATATATTGATTTCGTAAGCAGTCTGTGATTTCCAAAAGTGAACGAAGAAATTTCATTTTTGCTGTTGCCAGTTGACTTTCTTCACTTCCATACAGGAGTACCCAGTTTGCTAACCGTATTGCAAAAGTCATTTTAGTTCGCTTGTTTTCTATAATTTCTTTTTTAATATCCCATTTATTATATTATATTTACCAAACGATTTTTGTTTTTATTTGTATTTAAAATCTGTTGTGCAGTCGTCTAAATACTTAAAACTTCTAACTTGGTCTATAATGTTATAGTTTATAACAATTTAATCTACTGATATGTCACGATTTAGTTTTTCTCGTTGAAATCTTCATATTATATATTTCATCCAAATAGGTTAGCATCTTGGAGGGTATTTATAGATTGTTCTCCGTGTCTGATGTTAATATCTGATCATTGCCGTAAGCTTTTACTTAGTTCATTTTTACGATTCCTTTGGGGTTTGTACTGGGTTGAAGTTAATCTAACTCTGTAGCTTTCGTCTCGTCCTCACACTTACAAGCTAGTCGGGGAGACGGAGGGGAGGTCAGTACGAGTTTAGCTCTAGGAACGTACGAACGTTTTTGTATGTTGTATGACAGTTTATTATATTCGTTACGCGGCGTAATATAATGTATCAGGTATGCTATTCCCCAAAGAGTATTTATATGCTATTCAAGCATGCGTACAAAACCGATCCAAGATACGGAGATTGTTTCAAATAAGATTCGTTACATTCAACTTCCAAGCTGATGTTCAATTCACAATTTCTTGAAACGGGAGGTATTTTTGATAAAATGCACACACATACACGTATAGCACTCGGAAGAAACGTTAGATAGCATTGAACATGTTCTAAAAACTCACTTTGACGACTTTCTCAGCAAACAGGAATGACCTTTATCTCTGTTCGAATGGGTACAAAGCAACTGAAATTAAAACCCTATAAAATTTCTGCAAGATACTGGAGTTCTGGAAAACCTAACCTCCTTCACGGGGAACCCCTGCATGATCAAAAGTGCGTCATTAGTGGCGAGAGGATAATAAGTCCCATTTTGTTTTTGTTTTTGAAGAAACAATTATAGTGATCGGTATTTGCAGAATATTTTGCAATACTTTTTTCGTGAATTAATTCTGAGGGAATTTAGGTTCACGAATTTTCAACAGAACTCTCAACGGCACATTTTTCCTTGCAATGTTCGATCTAATAGACCACTAATACATGGCCCCCTCGGTTTTCCTATTTAACGCCCTGCGAGGGCATCCTCTGGAGAATATTGAAGGAAAAGGCGTGCAAGACAAATCCACACACATAAGTTGAACTGAAAAATAAAATTCTGTTTCCCAGAGAGAACTGGTTAATATCATAAGCCGTGCCAGAAATTTGTTCAAAATGAAGTGAGTAGCTGTTGCTTAGTAATGGAGAGTAAATTACCTTTGGAGTGTTTAAATGTTAGTAATAACTAACACAACAATCATAGCTGTGGACTTTCCGACTACCGTACCCGCTTGGACCGATCGACCGGCCGTTATGCATGGAGAAAAAACACCCATTAGATTGTCATAATCTGCTCAATATATACAATTAAAAGTAACGGGAACTGTATACTGCCCTTTGGTTCTAAATCTACTCAAAGTCTGTCCATTATTTTGTTTCCTAACTTAACGGCTATTGAAAGTTCTTCCTATAAAGATTTAATGATATTTATTAAACCTTAATCAACATTATAACTTTATAATATATTGTCTCTGTCTATCTATGAACAAGATATGCGATAGTAAATTGTAGTTTTTCTGTTAGAAATAGTCTGTTTTAAAACGATTGGTCTTGGTGGAACCCCATTACTCTTCTTCCGAAATTGAACTCAGTTTTTATACGCAGAAATGTGATCGCGCTATAATTTTTATTATAATATAATAAAATTTTCGTATAAGTTTATTATTAGCAATTTTATGGAACAAAACAGTTTTGTCGTATACTATTAAGTAACAGAACGCTATTTTCGTAAATTTAGCTCCCTGTATTTAATAATTTCCTGTTTATATCATATATGGACTTATAATTCTATATTTCCTTATCAATTCTTCTTCTAGTTTACCATTTGATATTGTTGCATGATTGATTCCTATGTGACTCAATGTTATCAGTAATTTCCTTTTTAAATAACTCTATCCCTTTCATGCTCTTTCATGTAGGTACTTGAAACATTCTGTATTTAATATTTGGATATTTTAATAGTGTTAAACGCTCATTTAACTACTGAGGCAGCACTGGTGATACTGAGATGAAATTATAAATTGGGAAAGGATTTTTTGTAAAGTTAGGAGGCGTTACAGGCCTAGGGTACTTCCCCAGGAAAACCTGTCCTGGTGGGAATCGAACCCAGGCCTCCCGCTCACAATAACGACCTCGGCCAATTGTGACGGTGCTTTCGAGGCCATGCTATATCCCTTTCTATTAGTTTAACAATAGTCCCTATCTTATCTACAGCAAGTAACATTCACACTCGTGCCCTCCCTTTTCATTTTAAAATGTACAGTTTTTCGCGTGATGTAAAAAAAATTATTTGCTTACGACAGTTTTATTAGTATCTATAGGTCTAACATATTTATAAGTAAAATAAGGCTTTAATAGCATTACAGATAATTGAAATAAATGTCTAAAACAAAGAAAAAAACGCCAGTTTTCATACAATTTTTCAATACATGCTTTCCCACGATGTTCAAAATTAGCGTTTTAAGCGCAGGCTTGTAGATGCGAAGGACAGTAAGTGTGCACATAGAGGAAAATTACAGGGCACACTGAAGGCTTTCAATCTATTTCTGATCCTTTTGAGGGTCAGTTGGGTTTAGAAAAAGAATTTGAGTTCTGATTTGAAAGAAACTTTTGTAACACTGCCCTAAAAGGCTACAGCTTAATGAAAATGGGTGTAATAGTGGATAAATCTCACTACTTAATAGAATATAATAAACACATTTAAAAATGAAGGCACAACTAAAATTTTCCACTCAATCTAAACGAAATGAAGTTATCCTAAATGGTGGAATGCTTTTTATAAATATAGTCAGAGTATCAGGGAAGCAAATTAGCATTGAAATAATCCGCCGCACCTTATGGAGGCATGGACACTGTTTAGCAAGAAGAGACCAGTGTTTGTTAAAGATCAAGTGAAGCGTTTTGGCACAACGCGTTAGGTCAAACGAAACGAAAAGTATATTTTCAGGTCTGATGGAATTATTCGAGTATGAAGAAAATTTATACCGTCGATGCTTCAATCATTACACGACCTACTGTGAAATATGGGGGCAGTTCTCAGATGTCTTGTAATGCAGTCGGCATTTTCCATTTCATTGATAAAAAACGGACAAAGCGGTCGGCAAAACTACCCTTAAAACTAACGTTAAACAATCAGCTAAGAAAATTAGAACGCAACCCCATTACACGTTCCAATACAATAACGTAACATGATATGGATCTCAAAAATTGCTACATATCCCCATAATAGCTTGACCTATCCCTATTGAACAGCTATGGACTGTTCCGAAGGAAGGAAGACACCATTTGTCTCCGTAAAGTCTTGTCTTTTTCAATTTTGTTTTTCTAGAGACCAATGAAGGGTAGAGCAATGAAATCTTCTCCGATAGATATACATTATTTTTCAACAAAAATTACCTATTTACAGAGCAATACCTTAAAATATGTAAACTTATTAACAATTTTGTAAAAATAATAATCATTTTAGGTACTTTTAAAATAATGTTATTAATGGCCTTAATTTTTAAACTAAGAGTTTAAAACGTGTCGAGTCATTCAAGAGTATGAAATAAAGGGACTGTACAAATTTAAATTCCCTTGGATGAACAGTTTCGGAGAAAAGGAGAAAAAATTAAACTTACGGAAAAAGTATTTAAATATTTCTTCTCCGTACTCTCAGTTTCAAAAATAGCTTTTCCGCTTCTCTTATTTCAATTCACAGCTTCCTTCACACCATCTGCCATATTTTTTTTTTTTTTTTTTTTTTTTTTTTTTTGCCACTACAGAGGGTGGTCCGTTTTGGGTGTGGATAATATTAAATGTTATTGTAAAGCTGATATGAAAGTAGGAGATAATTCTTGCTGGCAATATTTTGCTTAAAAGGTGGGAGTTTCCTTAAATGGCAAGAATAAAAACCAACGATACATAATGACAAATGAAAATCGCATATGAGTGAAATGACTGTTACAAATAACAGCGAGCACAGTGCGTTCTTTGATACGCTAAATTTGATTGTGTTAAACATTTCAACATGAGTATGATATGCGTACCTAAATAAGGGTCCACAAAGTTGTGGTATCGAACATTTGTAGAAACAGTTTTTGTGTTATAAAGCATGCAGGAGGTCGCAGGCGAAAGCAGCTATCTCTGAAGCCCTGAGAAAAAATTATAGACGACTGTCAGCAGAGATGAATGTACAATATACGTCCTGTCAGCGTATTGTTCAAAAGTACCTGAAACTGTATCCATGTCACTTACAACGTCTACAAGTCTTACTCGATGAAACTCATTAAACTCATTTCAATTTTGCATCCGTGATGTGTCAACAGATTAAAAATGATGACGGCTTCTTAAACAAATGGCTAATGCCAGAGGGAGAGTGAACACCCCTGTTGTCAGATCTTGAGAAACATCTTTATCGCTTCTGAGAGAACATTAATACCTAAACAATGTTTTCGTCACATATTTCACTCTGTAAGGGTAAGTGCTAGTGTTGGAACTGCAGTTAGAAAAATTGTTGATCACAGCAGGAATTGTATTTTTATAAACTAAATTTTACATCGTTGTCATTATGCACACTATTTATATATTTACAGTATTTATACATTTTTTCTTAATTCAAGGTTTCCCATTATTTTCTTGTAGGCTTTGGCATGGGGTCTAGTCAATTTTTTTTACTCTAAGAAAGTACAGCCCAGAATAAAACGTAAGCTGACAGACACAGCTATAAGAAAGTGCAAAAGGGGGGGTGTAGTATCCCAGCTTGTTTATGGTCATTTAAGCCTACATTTAGGGCATTTAATCCTACTTGTAGCCCACATTCTTAATTTTATAAATTATAAACGTTCAAAATAAGCAATTAAATGTTTATATTTTAATCATTTTAAGGTAATTACTATCCTTAAGAAAGAAGAACTGAAAAGTTTAAACTTCAAGAAAAAGGTAAATCGAACCTCGGGACTGAAAAAAAAAATGGATTTTATCAACGAAAATAAGTTTTGAACAGCCAAACAATTAAAGAGATACGCAATTAAATGTTGTATACTTTCTGTATATCTGTTGTAAATTTATTTTGTTTATTTTCCTTTTAGTTTAAAGTGTAAAAATATAAAAGTTTCTAAATAAGGAACATTTTTTTAAATTATTAAAATAATTTTAATTTCCCACTATTTTCCACACATACCACAGTTAATACTCAAATAAAATAGAAAAAAAAATTAGAAATATATTTTACAGTAAAAGTCTAATAATCATAAACTTTGTAAACGAAATTAAAGCACATTCACTGTAAATGAATAGTTGCTTTAAATTTACGAGCTTTTTTCACAATAGCTTCAGGGCCTACCAGAGGTTAATTTGATAATTACGTAACGATGGCAAGACAAATAGAAACCGCTCTGCTGCCACTATTTCCAATCTGGATAAAACACGTCTCTTGAGCGCAAGAAAGAATCACGAAAAGACGCTCATCTTCTACACATAACAAATATTTCTCCTGGTATGTACACGTTACATAAATCTAACCTGAACAACGATGTTCAGCATGCTTCACAAGCAAAATGCTATTCATTGTATGCTTTATATTCATTTCTAAATATTTCCTGCATGATGCACAATGATTAATGACAAAACACGATCACTAACCCGCAAGAAGGCGAGGTAATTGCCAAATCCACCCTCTTCATGTAAGTGCTGTGGGGTCTTAATAATGCTGCATCATCACAGTCGACAGTGTACATGTGTAAAATTTATTTGGTTATGCCGTTACAGAAGGGGAGATAATGGGGGAACTGGTGTTTGCCAACAACATGTGGGTGGGGCTGCAACGGCGACATATTTCATGCCTTTTAATGATCGGCAAACTTTTGTGCTTTGTTTTTTATTTAAAATTTGTTTTATTATTATGTAATCCTACATTCTATAGATAAGATATTCTTAGCTTGTGATTATGATGCGCATACATTACTGCGCAATGAAATATGGCGGAGAGTAAACAGCTGACTTTGTGTTTGCTTGCTTATAGCACCTGGAGATCAGAGAAATGAATACCTCAACCCAGTTATTATTATTTTTTTATTTTATTTATTTACAATTCAGAAAACAATACATTAACATTTTTCTAATATGTGAAATGTATTAATAATAAATTGTCCGTAATTTTGTTGATATATAACCACATTAGACCCATAAATATGAAAATTGTCTCCTGAAAGCCCCTCCCCTTTTTACGCCTATTTAAACCTCAAAATTAGTCTTGAGTTATACATTCAGTAAAACTGCATATTAAAAAATATATATCTTTTTTAAAATAAGCATTTATATAAACTTAATCTGTATAAATGCCCACCTTTTTAAGCGTTAGACAAAATATACACGGTTTAGCAAACATTTAATTATGTTTTATAAAAAATAAAAGGTTCCAAATACTTCATCAAATGTTTCTACAAATTCTTATGACATTTTCACATTTGATCACCACGTTTTATGTTACCGTTAGATGGTAGATCTAGTAAGCACCACATATGTTGATACAAAGCGTGCCAAAAAATGTATACCCACTTAAGAAAAGAAAAAATTGTCTTTACATAGCAAACCTGAATTCACACAAACAGAAAATGATGAGCACTAATCATCTTAGACTTTTACAGTTACAACAGTTGCTCAACCTTTCTACCATCAGCGTAGATTCACTTCTGAGTACGTTGAACTACTGATTGAGCAACGTTTGCGAAAGTGTCCTTAGCGATTGCAGCACATGCCGTTTCAATTTCTTCCCGAAATGCTGTCAGTGTAGCTGATTTTCTTCGGTATACAACATTCTTAAGAGTTCCCCATAGGCAGAAGTCCAACGGAGTTACATCCGGAGAACGCGGTGAAAACTCAATCGGACCTCTTCGTCCTATCCAGTGCATTGGAAGATTGTCATCAAGGCACGCAATTACATCTCGGTGGTAATGTGTTGGTACACCATCCTGTTGCATACGGTACCACAAGTCTCAAATTTGTCTCGAATGCGTGCAATTGTTACTCGCGTTGGCGGTTCTGTTCTGTGTACACGTCTCCATTGCCTTTGAACTTCAACAACATTTTCTGTTTTCCAATACCACTTCAAAATAGTTTTCTGCTGTTCAAACGATAATCTTTACTCCATTTTGTTGTAGCAACGCTAGCTTAACGTAATGAGAGTCACGTCTGTTTACAGAACATCATACGATGATCTTCATTTGTTCATTGTTGATTTACTTGTCACGCTATCATAATATATGTGAGTCATATCTGTTTACAGAACATCATACTACACATTACTGTTGTTTTACGGTCCAACTTTGAAATATATTAAATTGATATTTACTGTGAAAGTATTTTTGGCACCCTCGGTATATGTGCATAGCTGAAACCACCAGAGTTCCTTTAATTTTTAAATGGTTGTTTAATTATTTTGATATTGTTTTTTGTGTCCAATGCCAGCTCAGAAATCATGCTGTCTGTTTGCTAACATTACCTTGAACTAAAGTATTAAATTGGCAGTGTATTTATCAGCTATCTGTTCAGGCCGTTCTTCTCCGTGTTCCTGTATTTTTAATGTTTTTAATTAATGTAGTATGTTCACTTATTTAGTTAAGTTAAAATATCCTTCATGTTCATTGAATGCGCAATTCTACAACTTAAAATGTTCTCTTCTTCTTTTCTTTTTTCTTGTTTAATTTTAAAAATTTGGTGTTTTACACTAGCAGCCATAACCTTATAAAATAATCTGTTTTTGTTTCCTAGTATTAATTTCTTTTTAGGTGCTACTCATGTATATGAATTCATTGATTTTTCTTATAATGTATTGGTAATTGAAATATCATGAATAATTTAACTTGGATAATTAAATCTATTTATTTTATTGTCGCTTTAAGGGATAATGTTTGCTCTCAATGTTTCTGGCTAGTGAATAATTTTTTATTTATCCATCAACTGTAAGATCACCTCTTAACAAAGCAGTTAATGGGCTCATAAAATTCTGGAATTGGCTATTAAGTGTGGGTAGGCAGGTTGCAGTCATCTCTTATTTACACCGTTTGGCTCGCTGCTTATACCCAACTCTAGCTCTCTTGTGTATATTTCCATTTACACCACATCAAAATTACTTAGAACTTTATTTACTATAAATGTTATTGATATAATAATAAACATTAAAAAATCTTTGCAATATCACATGCGTTAAGTAAAGTATACCTTCAGTCAAAAAGTTTGGGAATTAGTGCCTTAGTTAACAACTTCTCTTTCTTTTCAATATTATTTTAATTGAATTGTACAAAAATGTTGCTTTCCGGACCGTTCTGGTGCCTTGCCCGTGAACCCTGGTCCTTGTGCTGCCAGAGCAAAGCAAGCCAGTTAAGCCTCGGCTGTAATACAGTAAACAGTTTTGTGCTAAGGGTTTTGCCTACGGCGGTTTAGGATAAGATAAAAAACACGAAAATTATTTCCTTTCCTCTGTATGGCTCCAGTTTCCCAGAAGTCTGCACATTTGACTTTATTTCCATTATGCCCCATTCAAAATGAAAATTAAACGTAAGACGTAACACTTAGTAGTAACTTAGTAGTATGTAGACACTCACAATGAAAGACGCAAACGTACGTATTAGCCAATCAAAAATAAGAACAAGCGAAGATCAACTAACAGCTGATTGAAAATGGCTGCCTCTGAGCAGATGGCGGTAGCGTTTATACATATACAAAGTGCAGTAATTAATTTGCTTGGACTAATATAAGCAAGGATAGCTTTCTTGTAATCTTTTATCCATTGACGCCATTCTGTCTACAGAGTCGCTGATCTTAAGCTCTCTCTACCATAACTTGCCCTTACACGGAGCACACAAATCAAATGCAACTCCTGCTGCTAGCTACTGCAAGTCCCGAGCGACAGCGAAGAGAGCCGAACTACTGTGGCCGCAGTGTAAATGTATTATTTTTTTTGTTAAACATAATGTAATCTATGCGTTGTCCCCCATAACTTTTAAATATAAATTGATAGGCGGGTAAAATATTTTAACGGTGGTAAATCAGCTCTTATTGAAATTTGCAATTAATTTATATATATATACAAACGCTAACCTCGGGCAAATCCTAGAAAGCGATGAACTCGTGGTTTTTCGTAAGTATAACTTCATAGGGGTGGTTAAATCACTGTAATGGTGGCTAATCTCCTTTGATTACAGCAGAAAAAATTCATAAACGTCAATTTATTACTCATTCGCTTGAAAGCCTTATCCAGCTCTACCTTCGGCTCTCTCCAAGCAGCAAGAGTTGCATTTGATTTCCGTACTCTGTGTAAGGATAAATTCTACCATAGAGCTCTACAAACAGAGCAGCTGTGTTCTGATTGACTGATTTCTTAAGTTTAAGTTAGACGTAGACGCAAAACCTTGAACCTTGCAAGCTTCTAAGTTTACGTCTAATTGTACGTTTATTTTTATGTTTACGCGATTCATTGTGAATGGTTCCATTACAATACATAGCATCTAGCTTATACGTTTAAGTTTCATTGTGAATAGGGCCTTTTTTACAACACCTTATTATTAGTGTATTGTATTCATAGTGGTATTGTGTGCTAAGACATCGAAGAACTTGTTAATGGCTGGGATGGGAAAGACGTATGTGTTTGAATACTCATAACATAAAGCCATAATTGTATGGGTTTTTTTTCTGGCACGATTTAAATATAGTGATAGAATTAAATCTTCTTTTCCTTTGGAATTACAGCTTTATTGACTTCATTGAGGTCAGTACTGCAGTGTGTTATGTGATTAGCATGCCGGTCGCCTATAACGCAAATTTCGTGATCGAAAGACATCATCTCCCCATCATGTAGCTCCTCAATTGTCCTCACGATGCTGGGGGACTCCTGCCAGCCCTTTCTAACTTACAAAAATTTCTAAGTAAGTACTGGGATTCAAAACCGGGCCTCCCGGCCAGCAGTGAGCAACGCTAATCATTAGATCAAGGAGCTGGCATTTTTGAGATTTATTCTTAAGCTGTTTTAGTCATGGATTCGCTATCCGCACTATCCTCTGTTGTCCCAATTCTTGGGTTACTTTTGCAAGTAATTTGTTTATACAAAACGTTAACAAATTTACAAGATCATTATTAGCCTGTGTGGGTAATTTTTATATGAGAAACACATCTACGATCTTAGGAGCTTCAGGAAGTTTATGCTTTTCCTAACTCCCTTTCGGTGTTAACCGGAGGGCATACAACTAAAAATGTTTACACATCCCATTTGTCTATACAGTGTGTTGTAATGTTTTCTTGTTCTGAAAACGTTAATTAATGATTTCTGATCCATTGCTAAGAATTAGAATAAACATGATATATTATTACGTAAAAATGTTGTTTCCTTCAATGGCACACCTCGTATTAAATCTACTTGTGCTTTAGAATGACTCCCGAATACTACAGAAGTAAAGAAAGTAAAGTAAAACCACCCAAGTGGAGTGGATTTTTAAATGAATTTAAGTCAATTGCCTTTCATTATTTCTCGTCGAGTTAGGAATGGTTCAAATGAAAATACAGGGACCATTAACTCCCCACACGCTCTCCAAAATTAAAAACGAAGGGCTTGTAAAGGGAATAGTAGCGGTCCTTTACAGCCCAATGATGAGAAGCACTTGGGTTCATTGTCAGTCACATGTCCCGCCATTATGCAAAGCCAGCAAACTAACTACGCGAAGCCCTTCACTTAAATATCGCATTCTCCTGAAGGAATAACCTCCAGTGTTGCACACAGCATCATAATCACCGTTAGAAAAGATCTTTTATACGCACATCCCTCTTTCTCTTTTTTATTTAAGCCCTTCCTTTTTTAATTATTAAAAGCTATTCATATGTAGAGACATGCATGATGCAGGCTTTCCACTTCAAGTTGTTCAAGGGAGAGGGGGTGACGTACGACCAAAAAAAAAAAAAAACCTTGAGATGCCGCTGCGGTTTTCAATTTGGGGATCGCGAGCCATGATGAACCTATTCTATCTTTCATTTATTGGACCTTAGGTCGTTTCCTCTTAAGGCAACTTCTAACTAAAGGTTTTATTCGTCTTACGGTATACAATTCGTTTCTCATTTGCCTTAATTGTCATTACTTGAGTAAAATATAAATGTGTAGATAAGGAGCAGATAAATGTAAAGTTTCTCAAAGGGAACAACATCGCAAATAACACCGCGAAGCGGCTTCATTGATGTCATGATGGGGCCAAATTATGAAGCAATTTAGTTTCGGGTCGCCATATTTTGTAGCGGTGTATCGCTTTAGTGTTGTTTTCGGGCGTAAAAATTCTAATTATGGCTCCCTTCGGAAGGGAAGTAAAGCCGTGGGTCCCGTGTCGTACATTTACGGCACGAAAAAGAACCTCAAGCCTGAAAGAAGAGGCCTCTGAGCAAAATTTGTTGGCCGTTCCACGCCCTGAATTGAATGGGACGCTGATGACCTGAGATGTTAAAGAGCGTCTGTAAATAAAACAAATCATATCAACCTTAACTCGTCCTTGAAATGGCATTCTCAATGTCATTTCAAAGTCAGTTTGATTTTTCAAATGTAATGGTGTAATTTCTTTTCCGAGAATAGAAAGAGCTTTCAATTTTCAGTATAAAAGTTCTAGTACATCTATCAGCTAGGGGTGATAGGTGATGTGATATTGGACAAATAAAACAGCAATTTCTAAAAAATGACTGCCTCATTTCAGGATATGAATCTCTGTTGCTCTAGCGTTCTTATGAGCTTCGCCATAAATGTAAATCATATCGATCCTTTCGTTGATCGTGTATCGAACATCCATGATTGAAAACGAAATGGAACTGACTGAGAATGATATCCTTTGAGGTTTGAATTGGCAAATGATGAACTCTGTGTACCGATGTCAACAAATGAGCATCTGCGTATAAACAAGTGAGTTTCCTTCATAGCAAAAACAAAATAAAAGAGAGAAGTAAAAAACATTTGCTGTCTTATTTGTCCAATATTAAATCACCTATCAGCTGATAGAAGTCTAGAACTTTTATATTGAAATTTGAATGCTCTTATCATTCCGGAAAAAGAAAATACGCCATTTCATTTGAGAAAATGAAGTTGACCTTGAAATGACACTGTGAATGGCATTTCAAGGAAGAGTTAAGATCACTATCTTATACCCCCCTAAAACCACTTCAAATTTTGTCTGAAACATTTTTTTGATTTTCCCCTTCGTTTCGGAGGCAAATGACCGCGACGTTATAAATGTCCCACCTATATATACCCATACATGGAATACCTTTGCAGTGTATTGTTATGCTATTTCTCTTATCACAAAAAAATTAAATTATATTTTCCAAAAAAAATATCAGCATCTACTATTTGGTGCCCAAATGCTTTAGAGAGTTGCTTTAGTGAACTCTGGGGATTTTAGGACTGTAGGCAACAGAGTGTGTAGTCCGCTTCTTTATTACTCTGAAATAGCTTGACAATATTCATGTACTTAAGGGAGGGGGGGGGTCAAAAACCATATTTTATACCCTCTTAATATTTAGAATTTTCTATTTCTTTTGATATGATTTTCATTAATGTGCCTTGGTTATAACTTGTTTTAATAGTGACACTGCAAACATCCTTTTGGGGGGTTGCGGGAGCATTTGTTTAGTTAAAATTCTGTATCTCAGGAACTATTTACTCTAGAAGGCTGTGGTTTATCTTGAAGTATAGAAAATATTTCCATTTCATAAATTGGTAGCATTTGTTTTCAGGACATCACCTTTATTGTTTGACAGTGTTGGAGGGTTTTAGATGGTGTTTCGCCGAAAAAGTTAATTTTTCTGTAAAAACATATTAACTGCAATTATTGAAAAAAAAAATTTGCATAAGTTTCCCATTTTTTAAGATATATATAAGCTATGACTTTGAAACTTTTAGCACTTATTCATGATATTATTGTAATAATGTGGAATTATTATGGTAACGCTAGGAAAATATGTGACAGTGTAAAAAAAAAAAAATAATAAAATGGGGAAAAAATACAAAAAAGCAAAAAAGTGTAGTAGTTAAAATTGATTGGCGGATTTTATTTATATGCATCTGTATGCTGTAAAAGTTTCATTTCATTAACTTTAATAATCCTTGAAAAAAGGGGAACTGAAATTGGTAAATTTGGTAAATTTAACATTACAGCTGACTTATCTCAAAAGTCGGAAAAAAATGACATTTTCCCTTTGTTTTCAAACAAATCTTTGAACTCAGGAGTCAATACCTGACACGCAATGACTGGAGAAAGAAGTTAATATACTTGAAAAATCACTTATTTGTAGAATTTTCTACATGTTGTGCCTGAACTAATCGCTTGCTGGCGAAACATCTGAACTTTTTCTCAGAATGGGATAGCAAAGCCACTATGCATTCTGAACTAGTGTCACCGAACAAAGGTTCGATCAGAGAGAGAAAGCTTATAAACGAGTAATAAGGGTTTTATTGAACTCCCATTTTGTTTGAAGTATCGTTAAGACTGGAAAATAAATGAATATTATGACTAGCTGAACAATTTAAGTTAGTATACATTATTAAATACATGAAAAGATACAA
The DNA here is from genome assembly GCA_030762175.1 of Metallyticus violacea. Taxonomy (NCBI): domain Eukaryota; kingdom Metazoa; phylum Arthropoda; class Insecta; order Mantodea; family Metallyticidae; genus Metallyticus; species Metallyticus violacea. Next base: position 86,708,593 of record CM060844.1, read on the forward strand.
TATTAATGAAACATTAAAAATATTGACAAGACATTTTAAATGAATTTAAATTAATAATAAATATTCTTAATGTCAAGAGCATGTGCTATAAAACCTTCCACAATAAAACACCTACTGGCTTGCAAATGTACCTTACCCGATTAACAGGCAATACTTTATATAAAATAAGTAACAAGCAAGGTCAGCACGCCCACCGCTATTACCCTAACAATATTTTTAAAATTCCCTTTAGAGTAGGCCAAAGCCCTACATAAAATTTGCCTTTCCAAATATCAAACCTGGGACACCATAGTAGGGAACAATTTCCATTTTAGAATTGTCCGAAAATATTTCCTTCTTACTTAGACCATACGACAGTGGATGCTTCGCCCAATCGCTGTTTAATTTCTTTTGTGAAGAACTTAGTAACAGCTCGACATCCCACTTTGAACACAATCTTTCACACATAGCCTTCTTTATGCATCTATATCTGAACAACTGAACACAGCGGAGCGGAAGTTACAACTGTAAGTGTTTACTTAACAGGCAAGGGTTTTGTGAAGGCGATACAGTACCCTCCTTAGTTCATTTAGCATATTAAAACGTTCGCTTTAATTGTGTTTCTACTCCTTTTAATCAATCACTTCACTAGCTCAGAATTTGCATACTATTTATTTATACGTATAACTCTTGTTCGCTAAATAATTGACTCAATGCTCTTGTTAGTTCATAAAGAGAAAGTTTGAATCAAAAGCAAAGGCGATTTTGAACATAAACTACTAAAGGATAAAAACTATTGGCCAAAGATATTTGAACTGCCTCATGGAGCGGAAAGAAACATGGGCTAGTTCGCAATGGAAATAACAAAACCGTTTTATTTAGTTAGCTAAATTAGGACTACAAAGTATTCAAATGTGGATCAAATATGCAGTGCTTGCAGTATCGCCACAAGCTGGCTTCTGACGCGCGTTCTTTTATTTCTTATTCAAGTATTTCGTTTACCTTCTCATCGTGGAATTCTTTCTAATACATAAAGCAAGCCCGACGCTGGGAAGAAGGGAGACCATTCTTCATCTAATTCTTCGCACTTGTATTCCTAACAAAGGGAACAAACTTTCTACGACTCCCTTAAAACTTTTCCTTCAACCCTTCCTGCGCCCCTCAACCCTAAATAATAACTCTACAGAGCGCTGCAAACGCGGAGAGCAAAAAACGAGCGATAAAAGAGAAGAAGGAAGGAGAAACAACAACAAGAATAGTTCCCTCCCTCCGAAAAAGAAAAAAAAAAGTTGGGTCAAAAAGGCGGGGAGATGGGGGGGGGGGTAGAAAAGAAACTTCCTTATTTTGAGCTTGGCTGTAACTTCTCTGCCTTTAACTTCTTTATATGAACATCGAGAATAAGAAAAGAATAAATAAATTTGTAAAGAGCTGCTGCTGGTGGAATTTCCCCTTACACCCCCTCTCAAATCAACCCCCAGCGTCTTTCTCCTCAATCGCAGAAATCAAAGCAAATGCTAGTAACAGGTTTACCAACTACAGTCGATTCACTCCGACGTTTTTATGTATGCAGGCAGAAGAAACTGAGGCAGGTCGCTCTTTCCTCCCCCAATGCATATCTCTCTGTCTTGCTCTTCTTTTTTGGTGGATGGGGACGGGGCTTTTCAGGGCTTTTGATAACTGAAGAATGAATACTGTGACTTTCATATAAAGGCTTGGCTTACATTATAAAAAAATTAAAAGCACTCAGACATCACTTCTTAAGGTATACAGTGAGTGGGTAAGTCAAAAAGTAAGTTTCCAACTGCAGAACATCTTAACTGTGAATACCTCTAAATTATCGTCTTCAGAACTCTTTTCAAGTAATTCAATTTCTTACTTTTGGATGTGTACAAATTTTTCCTTAGCATTTTAATTAAAATACAGTAAACTCTGTTTACACCAAAATCCCAAGAAGCAAAGCTCCTAGGACTCTATAACCACGTGGCCTATAGTTCAGTGTTGTCTTATTTAGTCTGTCATTTTCCATTCGAAGAATAAGTTCATGTTAATCGTCTTTTCTTTCTCCTATCTTGTCATTTAAATTAAAATATATAATTAATTTCTAATTACATCTCATCATATATATCCAGCTACACTTCTTAGAAATCTCATCTCAACTGGTTTGTCTTTCACGTTACTTTACCAACTTGTGTTCGTTTATTTATTCCATATATATAAACGTTTGTTTTTGAGCATCTCTGTTTGTAATTTCAAGAACAGTTAATTAAAATGAATTCCTTGCAGTGGCAGCTTGTGTACATTTTAGTTGGTGATACACAATTTAAAAATCAAATTGCATAGAATCCACATACAGGGATATATCACACTTACCTGCAAAAATGTACTGCCAGGTCAAAAAATAAAATATAAAAAATATAGACAAAAGTGATTTTAGGGACCGGTATTCACTTATTAAAACGTAATGCTATTTAAGAATATGTTAGTTGAGTTGCTTTTACAATAGAAGAGTTTCTTATAGTTCTTCATAAACCTGGAACGAAAGAGCAAACAGCTAATGGGAAGTAATGACGGCCTCACGACAAATCGCTTAGGGAAGCTCTTCTTGCACGTAATGCGGTAGGGAGGACAGGCTCAGTGCGCATGTACACTGAAAGTCCACCGATTCTGCGTGCCCTTCGTAAAGCTTCACTGTAACACCCATTTCATCCCCTTGCCCGTTATCTTCACACATACACATACACACAATTCGCAGCGCGCCTTTCTCTTGAATACTACAATGCAGACTCTGAAACACTCAAAGTTTTCAAAATTCTATAATCTTTATTGAGTTGACAGTTTGCAGAAGTTATAAAAAGATATTTATGGTTGAAAATTAAAGTGAGGGCACATGCTCCTGTGCCCTTTAGCACGAGCCGGCACTGATACTTGTTTTCAACCAAGTCTATGAAGAAGTCTACGACCTGGCTATGAAGGGGAAATAGACGGATATATGACCGCCACATCTAAAACAACAATATGAGCTATATATTCCATCCTACCTCTTGTTTTGAAAAGCACTCTGGTCAACCCGATGAGGTACATAATCTAAAGAAGACCATATAAATAACTACTGTATAGTTCTTCAAAATTAAATTAAATTAAGATACAGAAATGATCAAGCAGCTTCCAAACACGTGGTTAAGGAAATGGTTACTATTGTCCTATTTGGATCGCTAGAGCTATTCAGAAATAATTTGTACCTTATAGAATAACAGTTTTTATTATCATTTGCACACAATGTATTCATTTTTCTATATCAGTGTCTGTTCTATTATTTATGTCTGTGGTTTACCTTAATTTGCTGCGTTCAAATATTAAGGGAGATTATTGTATCTCATATAATAAGTACATATTTATTATTAATTTAGATCTTCTGTGATTCTTACCTTGAAATAAGATTACTTTTGATTTTTTAGAGATTCTTAAATTGTTTGCTTAAAACTGGTGAGAAACTTTTGGAGTTAAGTTTCAGTATTTAATCTTATCATCTGTAAACATTATGAGAATTATAATCTGAAACAATAATTGTCTATCATCAGTCCCAAGCCCGCTTATTAAAAATATATATGAATTGGAGTTAGGAGAAATCATATAGATGTGGTTTGCACATGTATTTACAGAAAACAAGAACATCTGGCAAATATAATAGGGGTGTTTGCCAGGAAAGGGGCTCTTTGTAATGTTACAACTTTGAAAACAAAACCCGATCTCAGGAATTTGGAAAGGACAAGTGTTTTTTTTTTTTTTTTTTTTTTTTTTTTTTTGTTAAATGTGCAGGGAAAACTCATAGGCAATAAATATCCAGATGGAATCATAAACTCTCTGTTACGACTCTCTTTTAAAATATTATTTATGTCAAGGTTTTGCTATGGGTGGACCCGAACAAAATCTTAGAAGGTAGCCAATGTATAAATTAGCATAAAAGCCCACCAATAGGAAGATAGGTGTAAGAAGAGCAAATCACGTGACATTTAAAATGCCATGCTGAATATGTTTATAGCGCCTAGATCGATGGACAGGTGAATTAATAAAACCAGTTGCAATGGACTATGGAATTGTTGTTAGTTAAAGTTAAAGAGCGGAATAGGATTAGTCAAAAGTTACACTGACACGGGCATTTATCAGCTGGACAAGTTACACAAGTTATAGAAGGCAGTCAGTCATTCAGTTAACTCAGGTCAGATTTGAAGTGAAAATAAAAGCCTATGATGGAACTCTCAATTAATCAACTCGATAAGAAGAAACGTTTATCAAGATTCTATCCTGACCTGATAGGAACTATGTTTGTTAATAAATGGCGAAAACTGGAACTACGAGTGCTATTTTATTATTGATGGTTTATCCTCTCCTTTTCCTGTGATAGTGTATCACAAAAACGTCAATCCATTTATGAACTTCCATCACCTCCTTATAAGCAACTAATCCAAGCCCAAACCTATAAAAATAAAGTATTACAAAAATACCGCCGCAAATCTTAGAGCTCCTGATCCACAACTAAATAGAAGTTTACTTCGTCATTTCTGTATTAAGTGCCAGAGAAAGAGTTCCTTGCTTCGTTTGGAGACATCTGAAAGGGGAAGGACACCTTCGGTACTTGAACCGCACTCATTGCTGAGCGTTTGCCTACTCCCCCAAAACGTCACTCGCGCAAGGAAAGGATGAAATGAGGGACTCACAGGGCGACTAGGATATATAGGCGTTGACTGCTAGACGCAGCCAAGGTTTCTAACATGTTTCCAAATCCCCCAAATTCTTCGAGCCCCTCGGAAGAGCCGCCTCTATACTAGTCATCGGGGCGGAAACCTTTCCAAAGCGCTAGTTCACCTCGTCCTGACATTTTCAACTCTGTAACAGAAACAACGAAATGAAAGTTCATGAAATGGGAGAGTGAACATATCCAGGTCATCCCAAGTCTGACGCATTATTCCCTGAGCCATTCTGCTCGGCTTGGTATAAAATAACAGGATTAATAACATTGTTCTAATAACTAGTGTTACAGGGCTTCGATCTATTACTGGCTTATTACAGCCCAAAAATGTGAAGTATTTAAGGCGGCAGAAATGCGAACATTTGCTACAGAAAAAGGAGTTTTGTTAATCTACTTCCCGTATATATTATTATAATTGTGAGGCAGTGAAAACCAGTGTTACATACGCTTAAATATTTGTGAAATTTACTAGGGGTGCAAAAATAAAATCTCTGAATTGTACCATCGTAGACGAACTAAAAAGTAAATGGTTACCTTTCAGAATTAGTTCTAATTTAAAAAGAGTTGGTGGAATTCGGTACAGCTGCTTTCAAAGTAGGGCGAGTTTGGTTTTCTTTCGCTACTTTTCAGTGAAGGGCTTGCGCCTTACACCACACAAGTACGCATCAAAGCTGATCTCCACTAGATTTGCCGAGCGGTTAACGAGGAGAGCTTCTGAAACGTTCTAGAAATATTTGGCAAATAACTGCGGCTCATGTGCCCGTGACGTATTTGCCCTAAAAAGGAGGGGAAGTAGGGAAACATTATCGAGGAAAATTTTCAATATGTGTGTGTGTAAATGAAAAATAAATGAATGCAATTAAATGTAACTAAAATAACAATAACTAGATAAGCAGGAAAAAAAAAACACTAGGAAAGTCACAGATTTACACGAACTGTTCGAAATATTGCGATAGTAAATCTATCCCTTTTCTGCTTATCTAATTTATATACCGCCACGGAAGGCCGAGGTCGTCAAGGCACGGATTCGTGTGCGGGGGGTCTGAGGTTCGAATCCCTCCAGGACCGTTCTCCCTGAATGAGTTTTTTTTTTCAAGTTTTCCTCAGATCTCATAAATGGCAAATGTCGGGGAGGTACCCTCAACTTAGTCCGGAACGTTTCCTTCCTTACAAAAAAGGCTTTCCCAATAAATCATTGCATTTAATGTATCATGTGTCCATCGCCTGTGGTGCCTCAGTAGTAAAAACCGGCGTTAAATACCATAAAAAAAATATATATAATGAAAAATAATGTAAAAATATTAACAGTGTAATTAAAATATCAACAACTAGAAAAGCAGAAAAGGATAAAACACTAAGAAAAGATTAGTAATCGCTATATTTTGATTTGTTTGAGTTCTTCTATGACAAGAAGACAAGTGGGACTTAAAATATACACACTGTACATATAGTAAGACAAAATACAGAAAAGTAACATTTGCCTGCGTCTATCGCTTAGCGCAGCTTAGGCTGATAATAAAGCACTAGTTCTGACTCTCAGTTATTATAACTCCTTTTGCTCTTAATAGGTCAGTCTTAATTAAATATTTGTGTCATTAAAGTTAATGTGTGGAGTAAATTTTGATGTAGTCTGCCGCAATGACCTCTGCTTCCTCTTCATCCGTCTCACGACTTCATTGATACAGGGCAGCGTTGCCTATTAAGCGATTCCTAGATCTAAGAACGCCACCACTCCATCAAGCAGCTTCCCATTTATGCTCATGAGGCTGTGTGGATCGCATTCCAGACCTTCCTAACATAGAAGAATTCTTAAGCAGGTACCGGGAATCGAACCCAGGCCTCCCAGCTAGAAGTCAGCAACGCTAACCACTAGACCAAAGAGATAGTCAGAATTTCTTACAAGTCTTATATTATAGTTAGGTATTCATAAAATTAAGCAATTGTTGTGGTGTATGAATGATTAAAATTGTAGAGGTAGAAATGCAATTCCATCAACGGAATTGGTGACTGGCTGGACCTTATCCCCAGATGGTGTCCGTTCAGCTGTGGATGCAGGCCAAAAATAACTCCCTCTAGTGGTAGTGAAAGGATTATTAAACACAAAGTAACAAATAGCAATGATGTACAGTTGGACAAATTTTGAACACTAGATTGACAAATGAGAACATTTTTATTAATATTACCATATGTTTCTTATTTACTTATATTTACATTTCATATTTAAAAACAAATAATGTTTTATTCATTTTGAAAAAGGTATGCCTGTTTAATATTTTATGTATTACAGTTACTACGTTAGATTTATGTCCTGTAAAAGCTAAACAGAAGTTATTTTCACAACACTAAATCTGAAATAAAAATATGAATGGGTGTCAGGAATAACATAAATCCAAAATAAAGGGTGATCTTCAATTCGACTGCTGAGTGATTTTGGGCTTACACTTTTAGCTCGATATCCAAATTAATTGCCATTTTCACACTCTTCTTTTTTCAAAATATTCAAAATCCATAATTTTACCCTTTAAACCGTCCGCCATTTCGTAGTTAAAGGATGTCTGCATAAAAATATTTGTGGAAAACATTTAAATGATATCCACAAAATATTGCTGCATGTTGAAAGTATGCCAATTGTCTATCGTAGTGAGTCCTACATATAAAGATTGTATTATTATATCAGTTCTATCTACGAATTCAGCAGTGCTGTAATAAATGACATGGTAGTTTTAGAAAAACATAATGTGCATATTTGATTAAGGTAAAGGAAATCTTAAGGAAGCTACTGTAATGCATTTTAGCAAATATAGTTGCAACTTGTTAGTAACTTTGTTTTTAAAGTATTTTTAAAATGGTTGGCAAAACGTTCCCGCTCCCCTTGTTTTCCCCACGATTTTTATGCAGATAAAAATAGAAAACTAACTTTACACTTGTTGAAAATGATTTGAAATATAAACTTCTATTACAATAGCGAAAAAAATATAACACTTTTTAATGTATATATTTGTCTTATATTTCTGTCTTTAGTCAGTAGTTATTTCAAGTAACAGCGTTTTCATAAGAGTGCTTACTTTCCCAGTTAACCGTGTTTGCTATCCCCTACTTTTCTCTCGAGGATGCTGATTTAATCTTCAAGAAAGTCAGATGTATTGCTTTTAAAAGCAGCAGCGTTTAACCTCTTTCATATTAATTTGTTTACGCAGTGTTTGCATTTCTCCTAGCAATGAAAGTTCTAAAGTATGTCGTTCGCTCTAAGCTATCAAGATTTCTACATGCGCTTCTCTGCCACTGCATTTCTAGTTCGAATAAACGGGAAATATGGGCAAAAAACAATAATTCTGATAACAAAAGAGAGAACAAAATGATGAAAAATTTTCACATTTCTTTAATATTCCTATAGAACTTATTAAAAGTTGAAAGATTTGTGGCATAAATAACGAAAGAATATCCATCTTATTTCCAAGTATTGGCTGTATATTGATGTATGAATACTAACATGTTTTAGTTGTGTGTTTTATCTCGGTTAATTAAAAATATTAAAACTCTTACATTAAGCAGAGACTGTGATGTCCTAATTGACTGTTATATTCCCTTGCTAGTCTGATCAACACGTTCAAAATTTTGTTTTTAAAATGATGTTAGTTGGACTCTATGTAATAGCACAGAAAATTTAAATAAAAGGAAAATATCGTCACTTTTTTGGCTAGTGTTTAACGCCCGTTTTTACTAATGAGGCACAGGCGGTGGACACTGATGATACATGAAATGAAATTATATATTGGGAAAAGATTTTTAATGAAGGAAACGTTACAGGACTAAGTTTAGGGTACCTCCCCGGCATTTGCCATTTATGAGGACTGAGAAAAACCTTGAAAAAATCTCAGTCAGGGAGGACGGTCCTGGCGGGATTCGAATCCCAGATCTCCCGCTTGCGATTCCACACCTTAACAGGCCTCGGCCACTCGTGGCGGTTGTGACTAAATGTATATCAATACCTAACTATAAACAATGAACTTATGCCTTGCCAAAAAGCTTGGTTGACAAAATGAATGGATAAATTCTCTCAGCAAAGCAGATTGGCATACAACTGTAAAAATTAAAGTATTTTGTGCAAACCCTTTGAAGACAGTTTGACAGAAATTAATTTGTTGTAAGTCTGAAATTGTTTTGAAATATTATTTCTGCATGCTTAACCATTGAAATAGGTTTTTCCAGTTCAATAATAAATTAATCCAAACTCAAAACATCCACAGAGGGACATTATTTTTTAAAGGTTAGTACCTTCAACTTCAAGATTGCAACAGAATACTTAAAATACCATTCCAAATCTGTAACATCCAAAATCAAGACAGCATAGGGAATATCATAAACTAATTTGAAAAGAAACGTTTTTAAAATTACCACAACTTTTCATCACCATAAAGATGTTTCTCTCTCCAAGCTTATAGCTATATGTGAACTGTTTTGGAAACATTAATCACCACTCAGCATTACTGGTGTCTTTCAATATATTGAGTATAACATCTTAAAGTCATTAACCAGTTGCATTTGTTGATTCGTGATCAAATATAAATATCCAAAAATATTTTAATGTTCCGAAAAAATTATGAATGGGGTATTGAACACAGTAATACCCTAATAAAGAAAATGCAAATATACAGAAGCTGGTCAGAAATGACTTACGTGCAAATATTTGCGTGTAAAACAAAAACAAAACATTTAAACGAGTGATTTCCTATGGGTATTTATAAGTATTATAAAAACAATAACGAAGCGGGGTGGCTTTGGTGATAACATTTAGGAGTCGAATTAGAGAGGTTCCAAGTTAATAATATTGCTTGGGTTTTTCGTGATTTCTTTCCACTAATTTTCCATTCTCTTATTTCACATTCTGTTCTGTTAGTTCTATTTCAGGGATAAAAATACCAGATGAGATGGGCTGCTGCTGTGTGCGGTGTGGCTTAGGCTTGAACCGCATGGAATGGAAACATTGTTAGGGATGCCGTCTGTCTGTTCCTCATCACCCAGTGTTTCCTTACGTTGTCCCTTCCTCCCAGAGGTGTCCCCATATGGGACATATGCACTATCCAATGAAAACCTTAGGAAATTAAACCGAAAGTATACAAAAATAAGGGTATATAAATAAATAGTAAATTCAATATTAATGAATAGTAGCGAGAATTAGATTTATGCAAAAATTAAAAGGAAATTAAAGGTCTAAGAAAAGGAGCTATATACAAAAAATGGACCACAAATGAAAGTAATTCTAATATTATATACATATAAAAGATACAGCCGAAATTGGATGAAATATTTAAAACCAGTGGCATAGTGCACAATTTCCTAATGAACCAGTGGATTAAGAATTTTCAGATAGTAAATGAGATGGTCAGAAAATTTTGGGCCACATTTAATCCTTGAGGGTTGAAGACGAGAGAGCTTCCTTAAGTGTTTTCAATGTCGAGGACCATCCAGAAAGTAAGTCCCAATCGCGCCTGGAGATGGAATCACTTGTCAGATAGGAATGCGCATGCGCAGGAGTAGAGAGGAAGTATGTGGGAATAATGCAGTAAAGTTTTAGTCTTGTGACGGCCGTGGTTACCGCGCTGTGCTAGGAGAAAATGGCTGCTCTGATATTGTCTCCCGCCAACTGCGAGGTTCGTGCAGTCATCCGAGGTTTGCTCGCTCAAAAGCAAAGTCCAGCAGAGATCCATCGCCAATTGTACCAAGTGTATGGACACGACATTATGGTAAGACGATGGTGCAGGCAGTTCACTGAAGGACGAACCCAATATTCACGACGACGACCGTAGCGGCCGACCGTCCCTGGTGACGGCAGAAGTGTTGGAAAGTGTGCGGCAAGCAATTGAGCAGAACCGGCGCTTCACAATTTCAGAACTCTCTTGTCAATTCCCCAGATGTCTCGCTCCCTTGTGCACGAAATTGTCTCCCGGAAACTTGACACAATTGGCGATGGATCTCTGCTGGACTTTGCTTTTGAGCGTGCAAACCTCGGATGACTGCACGAACCTCGCAATTGGAGGGAGACAATATCAGAGCACCCATTTTCTCCTAGCACAGCGCGGTAACCACGGCCGTCGCAAGGCTGAAATTTTACTGCATTATTACCATATACTTCCTCTCTATTCCTGCGCATGCGCATTCCTATCCGACTAGCGGTGCCATCTCTAGGCGCGATTGGGACTTACTTTCTGGATGCCGTAATACTTTAAAAGTAGAGATTTTAACATATTTTACATTCTTGGAACAATATTTCAGTTAATTTATTTTTTGATTTGATTTATTTATGTACACTCTTTAACATCTCGGGTCATCAGCGTCCCATTCCAATCAGGTTGTGAAACGGCTGACAAATTTTGCTCAGAGACCTCTTCGTTCAGGCTTCAGGTTCTTTATCGTGTCGCAAATGTACGACACGGGACCCACGGTTTTACTTCCCTTCCGAAGGAAGCCATACTTAGGACTTCTACGCCCGAAAATATTCATCCGCGATCTTGGGTTAAAGAGGCAAATATGGCTACCACTAGACCACCAGGACCGACTTTTCAGTTTATGCACGACCATTTAAAACTATTTATTGTTCTTGGATCGATCTTACACTCTGTATAGTGGGGCATCCATGAAGTTATTCATTCCCGATCTGCAGTCGTTTCTTCCCCTGTGCACCTACCGTATAATAATGACTCATGCTCTTCCCCAGGCACTAACTTAGCGACAATGATTATTTCTCACTTCCCTCCAGTGCTACTGCACTAATTATCAATTAATCGGAACACGGTATCTGGATGCGATTAGACAGCCCAGTGGAGCAGAAACCACTAAGGGCACTCAGCGGCCCGCTGGGCTGTGAACACTTTAAACACAAAGGGGTGTACGTTCCCCCACCCCTCTCGAGTGAAAAGTAATTCTGCTCATTAATGTCACTACTCTTTAGAGTCATCTAATGGCGTAGTTTTGAAATGTTTGGTTTGTTTTCTTTGTAAAGCCCATAGCATCAATGAGAGTTAAATGGAAAAGCTTTAAATACGTCCTTAGGTCAGGATAACTGGGGAAAAAATAATAGAAGCAAATCGAGCTTATCAGAATTGCTGAATATAGAGAGCATTATTAATATAATTAAAACTAAATATTATCATAATGAAAATATTAGTAACACAAGTGAAATTTTCAATCTATCTTTTTGGTTGTATAAGTGTTAATTACTTGATTTCTCCTCTATACTTTGTTAATGAATACAAAATCAATCAGGCCTCAGCTCCAAAATGCATAAAACATTTGTTTAGTAATTTAATAAAAGTATTATAATAATAATTCTGAGCTGTTAACACTTCGTTTAAAAATTTTTTGATAAACTATGGCGTTCTAATGTTCATATCTTTTGAACATGACATTATTTAAATGCATAAACGTTTTTACTAGAAATGTTTAATAAAAAACTGAAGAAATAAGCTGATAATAACAACAGAACTTATCGCATGAGAAATTGACACCAAATTATTATTATTGTTGTTGTTGTTATTATTATTATTATTATTATTATTATTATTATAGTAACGGAAATTTAAAAAATATCAAAACTTGTCGAAATATTTTTAAATAATTTATTTCAAAATAATCTTTATTGACTTCACCAAGAGCTTTTATTAATAATATCTCAATAACATAAAATAATGGGTAAACGTTATTCAGAATGTTTCAAAAACTACAAAACACTTCAGAAACGAGTTTATTAAATATAAACTATAACAAATAATTTATATCAATTTAGGTCTAGAAATGCTTGGTTTCCGAGGTTTTAAGGTCACTTTCGAAACGTTTACTTCCTCTTGTTGTTACGACCCCTATAAAAGTGCATTTCATGCAAGCTTACGCGCTCGAACATTTCAATACCGTGTCTGCAAGTTGCTGATTTTCTGATCTGTGGATAGGCAGAGGTGGGCCAACTAAATGGCCTTCACACTGCCTGATTTTTACTGTGGGATCATTTAAAATCATTATTGTGGTCTCCTCGATCTCCGATCGATCTGTGGCAAGTTGTCAATGTAATGTGCCAAGAATTTTGAATTTTTAAAACTCTCCGTTTTTCTAAAAGCTAGAAAATGTATATAAAATAGTGAAAGTTAAACTAGTGCTTCAATAGAGTCTGCCTATTAATAATTTTTGTCGACCACCCCCTTGGTCTATGGTTAGCGTTGCTCATTGCTGGCCGGTACCTACTTAGGAATTTTTCTCAGTTAGGGAGGTCTGGGACAGGGTTCTTCCAGCCTCGTGAGAACAATTGGGAAGCTGCCTGATGGAGAGGTGGCGTTCTCCGATCACAAAAGTTGGGCGATAAGCGACCTGCTGATCACATGCCCCTACCTGCAATACTGCCTTCCATCAGTGGTGTCGTAAGACGGAGACGGAGAAAGCAGAGGTCGCTGCGGCAGTGCCAAATAATAATAATAATAATAATATAATTTATCACTGCATACTGTGAATAAAGGCAAGCGAGTTACAGAAATAAAGATGGATTTATGAAAATGCAGAAACAAGCAATTGCTGCTGATGAACACAATTGTTTAAATATATGATTTAAAGCTAAATAAGTCATACTTTGTAACTTGAGATTCACTATTCCGAAATAATGAAGATTCGACCTTCAGGGGTAAGCAAGTTTTACGCTTTTCGACCATTTGAGGGAAGCTTGTCATAAAATATCTAGAGATTATACCCATTCAAACATAAAATAGGTAAATAAATCCATTCTAGAATAATTAAAATAAATATACAGAGCATTATTTTTTAAATGTATTAACACTTGTCTGCTACAATAACTGACAATATGCGCTGTCCTTGCTGTTACGATAGCAAGCATTGTTTCGGTCATTGTTCTATTATCACTCAACTTTAGGATAAAAGCTCGGTATAACTCTAGTCTTTGCAATATTAGGGCATCGGAGTGGTCTATGTTTAGGAACCGCTGTTTTTGACTTGTCCCACCGTCTGTAGCTCCTGAACGCCCGGTACAGCCTCCACCTCTCTGCGTCCAGCTGCGAACGCAGGCCAAAAATAACTTATAGTTTTCAAAATATGCTCATAAGCTTTAAGAAAGTTGATATTTTAGATAATATTAGGTCAATTTTTTGTTATAGATCTGTTTTATGATTAAAATTCATTACCAATTACCTCCTCTAACAATGGGTAGCAGCCTAATTTATTGTTGAACTTAAACTTGAAGCGGTTTAGTAGGCTGGCTAAGTGCCCCAGGTTGAGCACCAAGTTTGAAGCGATTTATTGTCGAGTGAAGTCACGTTGTGATGTCTAATTTTGAAGCAGTTTGGTAAAGTTAATGAATCACTTCGGTGTTGTTGCCTACGCTTCGATGACAACAAATTTTCAGGGTGAATTGTGCTATTTTGTTGTTTCGTACTCAACAGAACTGGGAGAGGAGTTCAATAAGCACGCAATGCGATATAATGTACATATTGGTAAATTATTATGTTCAAAATATTTCGCGTCCTCTGGTGTTTTGAGTACGATAGACTTAGCTACTTCGAATACAAACTTAGTTGCCGCGTGTGAAACTTACAGATACATGACGCGGCGCGTGAAACCGAAAACTGCTTAACTGATGTACCAGAACTGGTTAACTGAACTGCGTGCCTCAGCAACGTCGGACTTATAATGAGTAACTGCGAAGTGCACACATACACATCTAATTACTACATTTGAAAACTGAGAAAACTGTTAACTGCCTATTTGAAATAAGTCAGAACTGCTTTTGGCCGCTTGTACAATTAGAAGTGCTTGCCTCAGCAGAGCATACGTTCCCTAATATATTAAATTCCAATCAAATGACCTTTCAGTTAACGACGACAATGAAGTCTCACAGGCACACGCAGGTTTCGCGCCTATCTTTCAAAGTTCAAACATACATTTTCCATTGGCTGTTTTAAGTTCACTTGCCATCACATGCCATCTCCTATTTTTGAAAGTTTAAAAAATGTATGAGCATTGGCTAGTTTAAAGGCTAACACTACAACGGCCTGTCGGAGTCAAAGTCCCGATCATATTTAAAAGTCCTTTAGTTTATTAACCTACCAATGGCAGTTCATTTTTTTAAACAAAGAGGGAATTCACACGCGACCCTTTGGTTTCTTTCTCTGAATGAAGTTTTTTGATCTGGTTGGCTTTTCTCTTTTGTTGAACTACAATTCACATGTTAACATTATATCGTATTATACTTGTCGGTCCTGGTGGTGTAGTGGTTACCTTGCCTCCTATACCCAAGATCACGGGTTCGAACCCGGCCAGGACCGATGGATTTTTTCGGGCGTAAAAATCCTATGTATGGCTTCCTTCGGAAGGGAAGTAAAGCCGTGGGTCCCGTGTCGTACATTTACGGCACGAAAAATACCTCAATCCTGAAAGAAAGGCCTCTGAGAAAATTTTGTTGGCCGTTTCACGCCCTCGTTTGAATGGGACGCTGATGACCTGAGATGTTAAAGAGCGTCCATAAATAAAATCAATCAAAAAATATTATACTTACGCGATATCTACATTACTAATTACAATTATTGAAATATTATGACAATTAAGCTTAACATATATATTATATTATATTTATACTTCAGTGGGGGGCCGTAAGTACCGTTTCATTTGTTTATCTGAGCGATTTCAGATACGAAACTATAGCGATATAGTTGCCAAGTCATCGGACCCCCTTACTTAATGCATCTATGAATACAACCCGGTTATGCTGGGCACGAATACATACAAAGATGTGCACTGAACTGTAAATAAGGAGAGCTGTAAATATCAAGCAGTTCTTTTTGAAAGGAGACAGTTAAAAGAGAATTTGCGTGTGCGGATTCATTGCGACAGAGTCTTAGTGGCTCATAGTACAAAAAAGAGCGAGGAATAAAAAAAGCTTTTCAAAATACACGTTGAAAACATCTCAATGAAAAGAATGTACTTAACGGCGGCTATTCACTCTTCTTTATTATATGCACTTGAAGAGACCTGTCTGTGTATACGATATCAGTTGCACTGAAACCAAAAAGTA
The DNA here is from genome assembly GCA_030762175.1 of Metallyticus violacea. Classification (NCBI taxonomy): domain Eukaryota; kingdom Metazoa; phylum Arthropoda; class Insecta; order Mantodea; family Metallyticidae; genus Metallyticus; species Metallyticus violacea. The sequence continues at coordinate 86,724,381 of CM060844.1, forward strand.
CCACGCCTAAATAACCGAGGGAAAATTTGTATATAGCTTTTATTGAATGTTTTCTCCTCTCAACATCTCACGCCTTTAGAAGAGAACGCAACTTGGACTCTATCTACAAGTAGCGCTAAGGACGAGAATTGCGTTCGGAGATGAGGAAAGGGGGGATGAACATAATGGGGAATCTTTTTAGAAGCCATCTTTATATCTTGAGTGGTGTTTTGTAACTCTGGAGTGCCGTATGTTAGGCTTACCTTCTATCGCTCTTTGCCGAGGCTTTTTTAAACATCTGAGTGGCTCTCAGTAAAGTCAGTATGAACGCAAACAAAAGACGCTCTGATTAGGGATATATTACAGCTTAATATAACCACGTTTTACGCTTCGATTGACTTGCCCATTTAAAGGGGAGCATTAACTTGCACTTGACGGTAGAAACAGCTTCTGCCTAATGGAAGAGTATCATAACGTGTATCTGAAAAAGAAAATTTATTTTAAATAAAAGATATGGCTCTTATATTTGTTACTATGAACTAATATCGTACATAAAAATATTAACTTGAGATCCATTGACGGAATTTCAAGTAGATTTGAATAAAATTTAAAAGTACCAAATTTATATTTCTTCGTGATTATTCACACCAAGCCGTGTTGGCTAAGATTTTATACCAGAATCAAAAAGGGGGGGGGCGGAAATCGCATTTTTTTCTATCTGATTCTTATTTGAATAGTTAATATTTAACTAGCAATTAAATTAAAAGAGGAAAGAACTTGCGATGTTAAGCGATGCTTTGCAATTCAAAGAACGCATCTTTACGTTAATAAACCAGATAATTTAATATCATAATCAACACATATAAGTAGAGACTACGTTTATGACCTAACATGCTAGAAATTTGCAAGCATATATGACCTGATTAATTTGTATAAAACGTAAGTGCTGATTGATTGAATTGAGTTATTTACGGACGCTCTTTAACAACTCAGCGTCCCATTCTATTCAGGGCGTGAAACGGCCGATACATTTTGCTAGAGGCCTCTTCTTTCAGGCTTGATGTTCTTTTTCGTGCCGTAAATGTACGACACGAGACCCACGCCCTTATTTCCCTTCCGAAGGAAGCCATACTTAGGATGTTTATGCCCGAAAATATCCATCGGTCCTGGCCGGGTTTGAACCCGAGGTCTTGGGTTTAAGGGGCAAGTATGGTTACCACTACACCACCAGGACCGATGGGCGTAAGTGCGATAAAATGAAAGTGATAAAACGGAAACGATGAAATAAAAGCGATAGGCAGCTGTTATTATTTGAATTCCTTATATTCTCATACCGGATTCATTATAAACAGCTGATTTTCAATTCACTGTCCCTTTGTCTTCGGCTTATCATTGGAATTTCCTGAAGACTCGGGTTCGGTTATATACAATAATCATAAATATATATACAAACACAAGCAAAACTTTTTAAAACAACAATTATTTACCAATTTTATTATAATCATTTATGAATATTTAACACATTAACATACCTAACCTACAATATGTTCATCTACCATCCTTACATGAGGTCTCGTTACACACAAATTCTCCATAATGAAACTCCTCACTTGTTGCATTTCCCTTGTTAGTTATTTTATCAATCATACCGCAATTCTCTCATCCTTCCTAACTATTCTAATACATTTCTGTTTTTACTTTTTCTAAATATTTCCCTATCATTTTATTTTTCTTTGCCCCCATATCAGTCAACATTCAACGAGTCTCAACCAAACATCACTTTTTCTCTACTATTTTGTTGGTTCATTTATTTATTTATTAATATAAGATGACTTCAAGGGAATGTAGTAATTCGCCTGATACCTTTTGTTACATTTGTGGAGACTGTCGTAAGAAACAGCAAAGAAAGAGCCTTAGTAAGGAAAGTGTACTAATGCATATTTTGGATGAAACTCGGCTCGGATTTAGATAAATCATGGGCTCCACATATGGTATGTTGCATGTTGCAAGGTAAGAAAAAACTTTTTTTCTGTTTCGGGGATGCAATTTTATAGATGGAACCCACAAATTATAGTATTGGTTGTTAATTCTCCTCCTGCAGGGTATATCATGACTCTGAGAATGGTCATACAGGCAGTAGAGAACCCCAGTTTTATTCACAACCTGAATTGAATGAGTTGGTTAGAGACTTATAAAGATAAAGATAGCCTATTGTGTCCCATAAGGGCAAAGGCCTCCTAACAAGTAGGGAAAGTTCGCTTTTTCCTAACGTGGTGAGCTATTCCTCGCTAGTTGTTCGTATGCTGTTTAAGACACTCTTACTGATTTGTTCTTTGTTTACTCCATTTCTCACTGCACTAGTTGCTTCTCGAGAGATTTCCATTTTTCTCTTCCTCTTGGTACTGTTGATCAATCTGGACCTGCATTTTCCTTGAAGAGGTCTGTCCATCTTCTTCTGGGTCTACCTTGTGTCCGGGGGTCCCACATGGAGATCTTGTAGATGCATCTATTGTCTTTTGCATTCTTGCGACGTACCCGCCCCATTGTCATTTTCTTCTGGTGACTGGATGTGCGATGTCTGTTGTCTGAGATATCTGATTAATTAATACTACAGATATTTTGCCCTTCAAATTATACACAGGATCTTACGTTGCATTTTTCTTTGGCATATTTGAATTTTGTCCTTTTGTTTTTCCGTTAGTGACCATGTCTGGCACCCATATAGCAATACAGGTATACACAGGTTTCGAGCGTTTGGAACCTGATTTTTTTAGTTAGTGTTTGGTCTAACAATATAAACTTAAGGGCTCAAAATGCTTTCCTGGTTAATGAGATCCTTCTTTGTACTTCTTTTTCCAGTATATCATGGAAGTAAATCTGTTGTCCTAGCTATGTATATTCGCTCATATGTGAGGACTGTTCCGTTTATGTTTATTGTGGTTTCAGGTCAGTTTGAAATTAACTGCGTCTTCAGTTTGTTCAGTGACAGCCCTGCATTTTTGTTATGCTCACATAATTGTTCCAACATAGTTTGTAGTGGTTTCGGTGTTTTGGCGAATAATACACATCGTCGGCAAGTCTTAGATTTGTTGGTCGACTGCCGTTTATGTTGATTCCGAAATTATTATGCCAGTTCATTTTCCTGAATGTGTATGCTCCATTACACAAGTGAAGAGTTTGGGAGAGATTGGATCGTTTTGGTGGATTCCTCTTTCTAGTCGGAATGGTTGTCCTTCTTCTGCTTTTACTATCTCGATTAAAGGAAAAGAATTTATGGCTCCTGGTTCATCTTTCTCATGGTTCAAAACATATAGAATAACATTTCGAGCCTTACTTTTCGCAGGAAAATAATCTGGTTTGCTGTAGTGGTATCACTGGACTGTTTAAAAATATAACATTCAGTGTGCTGTCCATGAATAGGCCTTTTATTGATTCATGTAAAAGGAGCCTCAAAGCAGTTTTTCCTCACAATGTCAGCAAGTACACCTCAGTGTTGGTAGGATATTCTGTGCATATGAAAGAATGTTATGAAAACATAACATTAATCCTCTCGAAACTAAAATACAACGACCATGGTGTGACGATATGCATTTTAATTTAAAAATAATTGGTATGTTTCTTGTACAATAGGGAGGCTACACTAAATTCCCCTGTTTCGTGTATTTGTGGCACTATAGAGATAAAACAGATCAAAACAGAGGGGCTATCTAGAATAAATTTAGAACCTGGAAGCAAAAATATATTGCGAGAAAGTTAGATTGATGGAAGAAAATTTCTCTTTCCACCACTTGGACTATTGAAACAGTTTGTGAAGGCCTTGCCATAAGAAGGAGAGTGTTTTCAATATTTGAGCAGTAAATTTCAGAGACTCTCAGAAGAAAGTGATATTTTCGTGGTTTCAGATTTTGGGAAACACTTTAGAAATGAAGTATTCTAGTCTTAAACGGAAATTGCGAAATAATAAACTTGGAGAGTGTTCAAAGAAATTGCATGAAATTTCTTGGAAGCCACAAGCACCAGAGTTTTAAGTGTATTGTGGAAATCGTGCAAATGAAATTGAAGGATTTGGGCCTTTGAATGCGTCTGAAGGTACATTTCCTACTTTCCGGAAAATCTTGGTGCTCTGTACCAAGAACAGGGCGAGAGATTCAATCAAGAAGTCAAAGAAATGGAAAGCAGATACCAGGGTAGATGGAACGTCACATGATTGCTGACTGCTGTTGGATGTTGCACAGAGAACTGCCGAAAGCAACCTACAAGAGCTTTGAGGGAAAACGATAAAGGCATTATCAAGATCTGTAAAGATAAATTTAATTTGATTTGGTTTATTTACGGACGCTCTTCAACATCTCAGGTCATCAGATTAGGCGTGAAACGGCCAACAAATTTTGTTCACAGGCCTCTTCTGGCAACGACAGAGAAGTTCTGCAAACCATTGTTACAGGATATGAAACTATGCTCCTCTACTATGAGATCCCGTGTCCAAAAGAAAATAATGGAATGGCGTAAATCTAGGTGCCAAGGTCACTCAGCCAACCTAGAAGATCATGGCCACAATCTTTTGGGACTGTTAAGGACCATTGAGCTCAAGTAGAGGAACACCACAGTAAATGGGGAGTACTATGATGGCCTACTCCACGGACTAGGTGCTTCCATCAAAGAGAAAAGGTGAGGAAAACTGAGTGCTAGTGTGCACCTTCTTCACGACAACGCGCCTGTACACACAGCTCTTGTTGCAAAGGAAGCTGTGAAGAAATGTGGCCTCAAGGAGATCGACCATCCACCATACAGCCCAGATCTAGCTCCCAGCGACCATTTCCTCCTCTCAAAACTCAAGAAGGACCTTCGAGAAAGGAAATTTAAGTGTGACGAAAGTGATGGATGCTGTTTACGCCCAGTTTGCAGTAAATACTTCTGAATATTTTTTTGGAGGGGGGGATTGAAATGTTAATTCAAAGATGTGAGAAGTGTGTTGTAATAAAGGGGTAACTATATTGAAAAGTGAAATAAAGTTTTTGTTTTTGTCATATTTAGAAAATGGTTAGGCCGGAAACTTATTGATCTACCGTCGTAAGTAATACTTACAATTAACATATTGTTTTCGTCCAGGGATTCGAACGCCCCTGTCTTCTTGAAGCTTTGCACAACAAAACACTTGAGAAAGAAAGGCTACTTGCAACCGGACTCTTGGTTGTTACTGTCGATTTAAAATGCACTTAAAGAGTCATCCATGTGAAATAATGTACTTGTTATACTCGTTAGGCAAGAAAAGAATCACCGAGGTGGATGATGCATAGATTTGCAGATATTCCCATATTATTGCTGTTATGAAATATAATAATGCAGGCTTGCTATAAGAACCTTTAAGGGAAAACATTTCGTGGTACAGTTGCTTTGTTTGTATACCAGGGGGACCATGGCATCTTAAGCGGGAGCAGCTGTTAGCTTCTAAGCTGGGTATGAGAAAGAAAGAGCTTCATGTATGAGCCTATTCTACATGTGTGTAGGGATGTTATAGAAATTTATGGGAATCGATGCTTAAGTACGCATTGAGGAACTCCAAGATCCCCAACATGTGATATTTTGATTTATACATGAATTAATATATTTTAAAGTCAAACAAATGAACTGATTTCGCTTATTAAAAGTTAAAAAAAAAAACAAAAAAAAAACGTTAGCATCTACTGAACGACGAGTTTTCCATAACAGAAAACTACATTTTCTTGTGTTTATATATTGAGAGAATTTGAGTTATGCTGTTGATAATAGTGTTTATTAGTGCACTATTCAACAATGAGAAATACAGAGGGTGCCAAAAACGTATACACACTTCAAGCAAAGAAAAAACTGAATTCACACAAACAGAAAATGATGAGCACTAATCATCTTACACTTTTACAGTTACAACAGCTGCTCAAAATGACCACCATCGGCGTCGATACACTTCTGAGTACGTTGAACTACTCATTGAGCAACGTTTGCGAAAGTGACCTCAGCGATTGCAGCACATGCCGTTTCAATTTCTTCCCGAAGTGCTGTCACTGTAGCTGGTTTTCTACGGTATACAACATCCTTAAGAGTTCCCCATAGGTAGAAGTCCAATGAGTTAGATCAAGAGAACGCGGTGGAAACTCAATCGGACCTCTTCGTCCTATCCAGTGCCTTGGAAGATTGACATCAAATCGAGGATGTGGGGTTTATTGCTGTGCGAGGTCTCACAGATCTGCCCTTGTGAACATCGCATGCGGTACCATGAGTCTCAAATTTGTCTCGAATGCGTGCAATTGTTACTCGCTTTGGAGGGGCAGTTCTGCACAGACGTCTCCATTGCCTTTAAACTTCAACAACATTCTCGGTTTTCCATTACCACTTCAAAATTGCTTTCCGCTGTTCAAAGGATAATCTTGGCTCCATTTTGTAGTAGCCACGCTATGTATAACGTAATGTGAGTCACATCTATTTACAGAACATCATACGATAATCTTGGCTTCATTTGTTCATTGTTGATTTACCTGTCACGTAGCAAGGCTATCATAATGCATGTGAGTCACATCTGTTTACAGAACATCATACTACACATTACTGTTGTTTTTCGGTCCAACTTTGAAATGTATTAAATTTATATCTACTGTGAAAGTGTGTATACATTTTTTTGCACCCTCGGAATTTCTTAGGACTGATTACGCATTGTCAACATCATTTTTTCACAAGAAAATCGAATACTGAATCCAGTGCAGCTTTTTATTTTGAATTCAAATATGAAATCAGATTTTCCCATTAGGTATAGTGGAATTGTGACAGCCATTTTTGCATAATATACCTGTGTTAATTAGAATCTCTTGGTTAAATTATTTTTATATTATAGAAAGGGCTATTTTGTTCATAATAAGTTGGCAACACTGCAGATTGACTCGTGTTGAAAGTTGTTCTATCTCTACGCAGGCTTCTTCGTGTTCAAACACGTTTAAATATTACGTTGTTAGACATGTATAAGATCAATAGATATACTGGTGACCAAACAATTTCTACCGTATACCGGTAAATAGTAGTTTATTAATTAGGTTAAAAATTAAGTGGAAGTAGTAGATATTTTCCAGCAATTTGGAAGTAGTTGATAGGGAATGTAATTTGCTATTTGTATTATTTTGGTAAATGTCTAACCGCCACGGGTGGCCGAGGTCGTTAAGGCACGGACTCGTGAGCGGGAGGTCTGCGGTTCGAATCCCGCCAGGACCGTCCTCCCTGACTGGGGTTTTTTCCAGGTTTTCCTCAGTCTTCATAACTGGCAAATGCCGGGGAGGTACCTAAACTTAGGCCTGGAACGCTTCCTTCCTTAAAAAAAAAATCCTTTCCCAATTTATCATTTCATCTCATGTGTCACCAGTGTCCACCGCCTGTGGTGCCTCAGTAGTAAAAACGGGCGTTAAACACTACTCAAAAAAAAAAAAAAAAGTAAATGTCTAATTATAACCTAGGTATAAATTTTATCTAAAAAATAATAATGCAAGATTTAATTTGATAATTTAGAAATAAAGTGTAAGAGTTTGTAATACACGTCCCGTTATGTAGGAAACAAGGTACCGGAATGGAGTATTTCATATTACTATTATTATTATTATTATTATTATTATTATTATTATTATTATTATTTTGTGTGATTATTTGGTTCTGTTTAGTGGCTAACACTTGTTGCTCCTCAACACTTTTACCACTGAGCAAAAGACAGACAAATGTAGATTGATAATCTCAGCAGTATTTCATAAGTTATTTCATTGTTTTCTACCATTCATTGAAAACTATGGGATGCAATATATCTTTAAAATTAACTTCTTGGACTCCGACCTAGACTCCTTCCTGAAAAATAATGGGGTTGTCTCTGATGAACATGTCACAATCTTCTACACATAGTCTGCTTTATGCAACTGTATCTGAACAACTGAACACAGGGAGCGGAAATTACAGCTGCAATTATTTACTTAATAAATTCGCTATGATACCATCCGCAAGACCGGAAACTTATGGATCTAACCTCGTATATATACCATAAATTATGCACTTTGTGTCTGTGAGTTTCAGTGTAGACCCCAACTTTAAAGCAGTTAATCATCTTGGTCGACATACTCAACAAGCAGCAAGTGAACGTGATTTAACCCGTACTCCTGATCTGTTAAGCTTAAAATAATCGACTAATAACTGAACAGTTTAAAGTTTAAAAAGTGGTAAAAAATACTTAAATCATTTTGAATGCACAATTTATCCCAACACAAGGCACTCGAAAGGAATTTCATAAATAATACAGTTCGTTTGAAAGCAAGGAACTTGGGAACATTTCTATTGTAAATCGTCTGCTCATTTTTTGCGACACAGCTTTGTTGGTTTAAAGTGAAACTCTGTCGTGGTGGGTAGTTTATGTCACTGCAATAAAATAAATCATCATGAAGCGGCCTGTTTTGCAGAATAAAATGCCCCTATAGCAAATTTCCTAAGCTTGAGGACGGTGCTTTTAAAACAAAAAATAATAATCCTCATTGAAAATAAAAAAAAAGAATTGTCTCCAATGTTTGTTAAAATTTAATTTAGAAATTGGTCGTGAAGGACCCCCACGGGTCGGACAGGGCAGAGTTACAGGTTCAGGGGCTCTACATGGTCATTCAAAAACATCACATTTTACTATTTTGTGCTTATGAGCATTTAATTACAGTGTTCAGAAAATGTGGAAACATAAGGTTATTGAAAAGTAAATAAGTTGCATAAACATTTAGTCTTAGCCTGTTGTCATAGTTTGTCAGTTTTGCTTCTTTGCTATCTATTTCTCTGTCTTTTTCTATTAAACAACGTTCTCGAAATAGAATAAAGTAGTGCTATTTCTATATTGGTTTAATTAAGGAAACTCATATTTCAGTTTTGAGCGTTGGTGTCACTGGAATGGCTTACAAACGGAAGAAAGAAGGTTAATATTTGTGCCCAAGTATGTGTCAATAGTGACATTTGTTGCATTTCTCTGTAACTAGGGGATGGAATTAAGGCTTCTTTACATGAAATAAAAATATTTCCTATCAGATGACATGATGCGTTCTTACTTCTGTTTTTTAAACATACCTCGCAAGAAATCAGAGATGATAGTCTTTGTTAAGCGTAGAGAATGGCGTCTCAGATGTTTGGTCTAAATTTCCTTCGGCAATCTAACAAAATTGAACAGTCATAAAAAAAGCAACGGACTTTTGAAATCCAAAATGAATTCCACCCCTCTGAAAACAGCATCAGGTTATCTGCTTTGTTTAACATAATGATACCATGAAACAAAATTAAGCATCCTCCCCGAAAGAAAAAGAAAAGTCGTGTATTTGCCCCATTTAACCTCCAATCAACGTCTTTAAGTCAAAAAAAAAAAAAAAAAAACTCTTCAAGAAAGAGAAAATAAATAAAAATAAAAACATCAAACAGCGCAATGCTTCAGACAATAACCCTCGACAAAATCACTCAGTCGAAAACCAGTGAGCATTTTACCTTTTGGGTATATGGTGATGTCGATGATGGTGGTGAAGGATTAGAAGGAAAGTAAAGAAATGCCTTCTGTGTGGAAAATGTATGATCCGAATTTACAAAAATTTACTATCAACCTATGATTGTGATCAAACATTGTAATTGATGCATGTGATTTTAAGATTGGCATTGCATTATTTGTGTTAAAAGGTAACAAAGTCTAACAAAGGGTCAGAACAAGATTATCTATATTACACCACTTTACCATACTCTATGCCTCTAGAATCTATGGAAATTTCTTACATAAACACAGTGTCTCATTTATGACTTCTGAATGGAACGCTTTGAAGCGTCTTTGTATGATCAAAACATGCCTATAATTAACATAAAGAGAGCTCTATTTCTGGCACTATCATTCACACCTGCTAATTAGAAGAATGGTGTTGTGTAGATATCCAAAACGGATCCAGCATTCAGAGGCTGCAGTATGCTACGATACAATGCTTTGCCAACATCAGTAAAGTGTTTTTGTTATTCGTAAGGCAACACGCTGTTCGAGAATGCACATAATACCTCTTTATTTCAGTATATTGTTGAAAGCTGCTACACGCTGTGAATGGAATTACAAATGTATTCTTTGTTCGTCTTTTGTTTTGCACGCGATATTGAATGTGTGTTACTGGCGTTGCAAATCAAGCTAAGTAGGTTAGCAGTGTGTTAATATGTATAGGATGTTCCGCTTAGAGGCATCGATATATAAGTATAAATAATGATTTGATTTACTTAATATAGAAATTCCCCATGTTAAGGAGAATTGTCAATGTAAGTGCGTCCTTAGTTAAAGCCCGTTCCCTGAAAGCATTTCCACTTGCTGTCAAAGGTGGACCGCTATCGTTGTTTAAACACACAGCTCGGCTTTCTTGCCCCGCAGTAGCCAATTGCGTGCTAGTTTTAGCTACTGACAGCTCTCAATCATGTCCATGTGAAGTAGAAAGGTGGAACACTTTGCCAAACGCAGATTTAACATTTTTTTTCTTTGGCAGTTATGTCGTTACTGTTCAGGAATAAGGTTAATAGGGGTGGTGTCTGTTAAGTTGAATATGTGGTATCCTTGGTTTAGTGTGCCAGTGAATTATGAGAGAAAATGCATGACATTGAAACTGATCATTATTCCGATACTGTGGAGTTTGTTCCCGGGCCCCATTAGCAAGTCTAAAATCATAACAGCTCTAAACAAGAAGTGCCAGAAAATGTGAACGACTTTATTGTGAAGAATAAAGCAAGTAAAGAATCCCCATAATCGAGAATACAAAGTTTAGGATTGAGGAGCCAACAGTCAGAAAATTTGTTAAATTAGGGCCAGTAATACCAAAAAGGTAGAAGCAAAGTCAAAACCTTTGAGGAAGTTTGATGATTTCGAGTGTGAAATACTTTGACGAGAAATCTTTACCTTCTACAGGCAAGAAAACCTCCTAACATAAACAAGTTTCATACAAAAGAACGCCCTATATGAAAACTTAGGTTTCGTTTTCATGTTCTTAATAAAAGACGTATTATGACGGAGTCACCTCGAAGGTACAAATACTTACAGAGGATCAATCGATTGCGATCTGCAGGATATTGGGTGGTGTACATGTTTGTATTTCACAGCAATAAATTTTTCACCCGGAATCACGCTTTCATCTCGGTAATATACTTGCGAGATGTGACAACACTGTTTATGGGAATTTATCTGAAACGAAGGTGAGACCCCGATAGCGCGTCTAACGGATGTATTCCTTCAGAGGTTGTTGGGTGGAAACGCATTCAGGAACAAGCAATACCTACGCTCCATGCAAATGTACGCCAGTATTTAGCACAAAGACAACCTGGCGGTACATATTAAGCAGAACAATAGACACGCTACGGTACGCATGTTGGCGCTACAAGACGTTCATTGCGCGCTGTGGGCTAGCAGTGCAGACTTTTGTTAATTAGTAGACAACGTCGTGTTTGCCTTGAGTTAAATGGGTGAACACTACACACATGCTCTTTACACTATTGTTGTAGCATAAACTTGGGGAGTTTCTGTATCTTATAAGAAGCAAATCCTAACAATATCTTTCTGTGTCTTTAAACGGTGAGCTTTATTTCTTGATACCTCTAAGAGGAATAATGTGTATTTATACCCTTTCCGTACATGCCTCCTTATTTCTTGTTTTTCGAAAGAGACCAGGAAATATAATTATAATTTGCTGTGGAAGTCTATTGCATAACATCCTCTCAAGTCTTAAAAACTTTCTTATTACTGATTTAATGTTTCTCGTCAAAGCTTTAGTTGACTTAGTTACGAACATTTTTTTCACAATTATCTATGAAGATATGCAATTTGTTCACTCTTTGTGACGTTCATTCCTAGCCACTGTCGCTTACCAACTGAACTTCAGAAAGTGCTGAGACACGCAGCTCTGCTCACGTACCATTTGGTGACTTCATTCAAAAGTACATACACTTTCAAATGTATATTTTCATAGTTTTCTTGTTGTCTCTTGTTCACAAGAAAAAAAATTTTTTTGTTGCCATGACTTATGACATACCTACCCCTGGTATGTTTCGTAATTTATTATTTATCAATGATCTTTATGCATTTGCGCTTTTCGAATATTATCCGAACTTTAAATAAACATGCCATTAGCTCGCGATTCACTGTAAATCAGCGATATAAAGTAATTTCCCCCAAAAATTATTGATGTAATTGAAAAGTTCGTGGTACCAGGAAAAATCACGCTTGTTCGTGACAAGAATTTCTACTGTGAAGGTTTTTGTTCTCATTTGAGCGTCAAAGAGGGAAGAGATTGGCATGAATGACAATGAACAGGAAGTTACATCTAATAATTCAGTTCACTTTAACGTTCTATAAATCATCTAATGCTGTAATAATGATAGTATGCACATGTGCATTATTTTATTAACTTATTTTTCCTGTAAAGAGAATGGAAAAACAAAATGATTGAAAATTTAATAATTATTAATCAATTTATATTAAATTATAAAATATTTTTCATTTTAGTACAAAATGGTAGTATTAATAAATTATTTGCACTTTATTGTGTGCTAAAATTATGTGAACAATATAAATATAAATGTGAATATATTTCAATAGAAATTTGACATTTTCTTTGAATATTATAGCATTACTATTATTTTATAGATCATTTTTAATCCTTTTTCAGTCATCAAAATACCTACCCAGAATATTTTTAACAAGAGTTATGCATATAAATTTTAAATTATTGTTCGTTTCAATTGTACATATTCAGCATTATCTTTCCCATAAAATGCTCTTTGCGTAGCAATTAGTGTGATAGTATCAAGAAATTAGATACAGGTAAGGTAGATAAATCTAACTGGCATATATGGAATACAATTAAACAAGTATTTGTATATTGAATTGTTGGCAAAACTGATTTGAAAAAATGAACTTTGTGTCTCAAGGGACTTTTTAGTGACGCGTGCACAATACTATAAATGTCGGTAAACCGTAAAATTTACAATAGTGATTGGAACTTGCACAATTATCTATTATTATTTCCATAAACCTTTGATATACGAGAACATTCCTAGTTTATAGTTCGCCTTATGAATATCTATTAGTGAATTTTGCTATTTTCAGGAGTTAAGTCTAGTTACTTAAGAGAAGGGAGTTGATACAATAAATATGATCAAAATATGATACTTTTTTTTTGCATATTTAAATTCTTAATAGTTTGCTTAATAACTTATCAGGTACTATTTATGCCAAACGGTTCTAAAATAGTTAAAATGTCATTTTAAAGTCATGTATCAAATGCTGTCACGCCCCCGTTTTGTGCTGAAGTTCCTCACTTCGAAATATTTCAGTTATATTTGAAATCCCTAGACTGAGGTCATTTTTCCTCTGTTAGGGATATTTATGCATTGCCCACACTGATGGGCGCTCACGGACTGTCAACTGTTTCTTACTTTCTGTTGTTGTTTCCTATTAGTTTTGTTTTGAAACCAACTGCAAGAGCTTACACATTGCTAGAGATAAACGTTTAAGTAATGTACTTGTATCTTAATATAAGTGATAATATTAACTGGAGAATGTAAACAATGAAGATGTTACAGCTTAGGCTGGGTGAGTTACATGTTGGATCAAATGATGAAAACATCTCTAGAAAAAAGTTTTTTTTTTAATTATAGTGTATACGATGATAATTTGGAAATAAGCGACACAGAAGGCAAAGTAACAAGTGGTATTGCATAATAGTTTGAATTTCTATCAAGTGCTTTGAACAATTTTGTTAAATGCAGCATCTGTGGTATGCAAATGGCAGTATTGTGTGGTTTTCTTTATTTGAATTTTTTACAAACTTGTTTTTAACCAATAGAGAAAGTATTTATGGTAGGAACATATTTACTACACAAAGTATATTTAATCAACTGCATTTTATGCACTCCAATCTCAATATTAGTGGTAATTATTAAATTATACTCACTGAAAAAGTATAAAATATATAAAATATCTATAAAACACATTTTCATGTACACTGTTGCAATTAATGTGTGTCCCATAGTTCACAACCTAGCATTGATGATGGTTCTTGTGCAGTATCTACCTAACCATGACAAAATTAACATTAACTTCACTATTCAATTAATATTACAAAATTCCTTACCCATCACTGCAATTACTTTAGTGAGAAGAAAAAAAAATACCCTCAAAACATATAATAAAATATACGAAAAGTATAACATAAGTCAACCCTGTTCTCCTCTAGAATACTCTTTAGTACTTACCCTTTTGCTTTCTTCGACTTTTCAAGCCCATTTTTCGAATTTTCTTTTGTGTTCTAGTTATTCTATTAGTTAATCTGTCTTATTGAAGATTGGAAAAGCTTTTCTAGAATTTTTCATTGAGTATGCTCATAGGATTTTCTATCTCTTTCCTTGAACGTTTTTTCGTTCTTGCATTGTGCAATTTAAAAATTAAAGCTTATAAGCTATAAATCTCTGTACATTTATTAAGCTTATTAGCATCCAGTGAGTTTGATTCAGAATTAAAACTGGAGTACGATCTAACTGGATGAGAGAAAATGTTCATACTCTGCCTAAGTATCATCTAGATTCTTTAAAGATGACTTAAGAGTAGGATATAGTGCTCATGGGTTTTCACAATATTACTCTGAAAAGCTCAGACCCTCCAGTGATATTTATTAGGACTATTTCACAAATAAAATAATAATTTAAATATAATTCCCGTAAACCTGGCTTACAATATTCTAATCATTGTACACATATATAATGAATACTTAACCTTTTCAAGCCATCTAGTAGTAACAGATGAATGTTAATTGCCAGTAATACCAACAGAGGAGAGCCAAATACAAGTTTGGGACTATTTCATGAATAATATAAGAATAAAAGTAACATATATTTGAGATTCGTGCACGAATCATTAACAATTGTTTAAAATGTTATACTTATGAATATCTACTTATTGCGAAACTGTGAAAATGAAATAGACGAAAGTCGACATTACAGTTTACTGTTTGATTTACTAACACCAACTCATAAAACATTTTACCACTCTGAATACGTGTTTATTAAGAGTATGGTTGCTTAGGCAGATATAGTTACATAATTTATAAAATGATTTCAGAATGTTTGATTGAATACGCAAAAACTATTGTTTGAGTGAATATACGTTAAGTTAGTTAAATTTACAGTTAATGAAAACACAGAAAAGTGGTCAGTGATGCGTGTTCTGGGATTATATAGTGGAGGTATAGAGTTGCCTACATTGACCACGTCGCGTGATAAAATAGATCTATAATTTTTTCGATATTTTCACTGTGTTTTCACCTAATTTCAATTAGGAAGATTTTAAATTTAAAAGGTGAGTAGGATATGAAAATGATAGGGGATTATTTAGGTAAAGTTAGCGAAAAATGAATAAGAATAGCCAAGAGGATGATGGAAGGAAATATAGGCCTTAAAAATATTATAATTGAAGGTATAATGGTCACCAATGTACTAACAACCTGGAGTTGTGTGCAGGGTGGCCATAATTAAGCAAACAACTTAGAAAAATTAATAATTGTATTGAATTATTGTAAAAAATGGATATTTTATTGTAATGTTGTTGTGTTTGTTGGAAATAAATTCAAATTCAATTCAAAAGATACACAAATGACTTAAAGTTGTGCCTAAGTAAAGAGAGCTGATAGGGGCAAGTTAAGAACATGTGTACCGTCTGTTGAGTTGGACACTGAATACCCAAGTTCCACTCACTACAGATATCTGATCAATATCTCGAAGCCTTGCAGTGTATGTACTTTTGTCTTACTCGATTCAGAAATAGTGGTTGGCTCTAAGAGGTCGATATAATAACTTATCAAAGGAAACCACTCAATCATACCAACCCTGACATGTATAGCGCTCTAAATACTGCCCATAGATACCATTCAGCAACCCATAACGGAAATGCAGTGACTTGTTTAGCTGTCATTCTAGTTCCAAAACCAGATCCTGCCACATGGGAATGGAAGCATACAAAACTAAAGCATTGTGTAGCCAAAGTTAAAAATGCTGAGAGAGAAATCATTCAGTTAATATTATTTAATAATTGGTTCTTTTGTAATCATGTAGAGTGGATAAATTAACCATTTTAAAGGTGCTTGAAAGTTTTAAAAGTGTTTAAATGTATTCCATAGTACCACATTCTGAAATGCATTTCAGCTATAATTCTATTTTTTTTTTTTTTTTTTTCCCAGCATTTAGTATATTTGTTTACTTTGGGTTTAGATCCACTCATTCTTTAACCTGGCATTTCATTTTTACTACATTTAACCTTAGTTTTGTCTCCATTTATTAACCTTTTTTTAGTGTATACGAAAATCATTAATGATGTACGTTATTTGATTTTAAAATTAATTCATATGATTTTAGGAATTTAGTTTCAGTTAATTTTTCCATATTCTGATACCAGGTTAACAAAGTTACAATGAAATAAAGCATTTTAACCCTGCGTAGTAATTAATGATGCTTTTATAATTTGACAAACTGTTCAGGTTGTAGTTTAATTTGAAAAACACGTTTTGAGTCTTAGTTTTACTAGCATATAAACCACGAGCTAACTGGTGCCAAAACGTCTTTAATATTTAAATTTATAAAATGATACATTCGCTACAAATAATAAACACATATTTGAAATATAATCCGACAGACCATTTGTGACTATGCGAGTACTGAAATCTTACTTTCAGATTTTATAAGTTTTTTTTAAAAGTGTGTAACCCCCAATTTTTGTCGCTGGTGATACATGAGATGAAATAATAAATTGAGAAAGCAAATTTATTTTTAAGGAAGGAAAAATTCCAGACCTAAGCTTAGAGTAGCTCCCGGCATTTGCCACTTATGAGAACTGAGGAAAATCTGGGGAAAACCTCGGTCAGGGAGGACGGTCCTGGAGGGAATGGAACCAAATCTACCGCTCACGAGTTCGCGCCTTAATGACCTGGATCACCCTTGGGGGTGTTTATAAGTATCCTAAAAGTTTGAATCTTAGGGATGAGAAACGTCAAAAAGAAAATTATACTCAAAAAGGCTTATTGCTTTATTGAATCTTAGGGATGAGAAACGTCAAAAAGAAAATTATACTCAAAAAGGCTTATTGCTTTATATACAAAGCAGTGGTGATCTATCTAGTAAAACTTGGTAAATATTTTGGAGGGTTGAAATATGAATATTTCAAAAATGATTTCGTAACGTTATTTGCCTGTCGTGTAACACTAAGAAGTGGGTTCTTGTAGATCTTACCACATATCCGTTACTACTCTGACGATGTAAAGCGTTACGTGAAACGTGTAATGTCATAATTGGCATGCGGTTGTCTCAAGGCAGTCGAGGTATTGTT
Organism: Metallyticus violacea; assembly: GCA_030762175.1. NCBI lineage: Eukaryota > Metazoa > Arthropoda > Insecta > Mantodea > Metallyticidae > Metallyticus > Metallyticus violacea. The sequence goes on from CM060844.1 coordinate 86,741,761, forward strand.
ATCCCTTGGAAACCGGCTGCTGTTGGAAACAGGTATGTACTATTGTCGAGAAGGGTGCTGCTACAGAAAAGACACACTTCCCGTAACGTATTCATATGGAAATAAGAGCGATAACAAAGTGATTGTCCCGCACCTGGATGCTGCATCTGTACCGCGTTCCCAGCACAGGGAGTTCAAAAAGAATGTATCCTATCACATTACTAGCCTCCACAAGACAAGATTGCTTTATCTGATGCGATGCTTGCATCAAAATAATCGATTCGATTCCAATTTATTTGCATAGTCAACCCTCATTATTACGCTCCGATAAATGAGCAGAATTAGGAAGGTAGGTCCATAAATTTCCCCTCTAACCATTTTCTAAGTATGATGAAGATAAAAACTATATTTCACTTTTCAACATATTACCATTTATTGCAATACTCTTCTCACATTTCAACCCCCCCCCTAAATAGTCAGAAGTCTTGTCTGCAAAATGGGCATAAACAGCATCCATCACTTCTTCGTCACACTTACATTTCCTTCCTCGAAGGCCCTTCTTGAATTTTGAGAAGAAGAAATAGTCACTGGGATCTAGATCTGGGCTGTAGGGGATTGTCGATTTCCACATTTCTTCACAGCTTCCTTTGCAACAAGAGCTGTGGGCACAGGCGCGTTTCATGAAGAAGGCGCATACCATCACTCAGCTTTCCTCGCCTTTTATCTTCGATGGAAGAACGTGGCCTGTGTAGTAGGCCAGCATAGTACTCCCCATTTACTGTGGTGTTCCTTTCCTTGAAGTCATGAAGAGTATTCTTTCACAGTCCCAAAAGATTGTGGTCATCTTCTTGGTTGACAGAGTGACCTTGGCCTTTAGAGGCGGTGCTTCGCCAGGTTTACGCCACTCCATTGATTCTTTTTTTGAATAAGGGATCATGATGACGACCATAGATTCATCTCCTGTAACAATGGTTTGCACAACTTCTCTCTCCTTCCACGGCAGAGCTCCAAAAATGCCTGACAACTGATGACTCGTTGCTGCTTTTGGGCTGAGGAAAGAAGTCTAGGCGCCCATCTTCCATTAATCTTATTCATGTTTAAATGTTCATGAATAATTCGAAGGGCTGTTGTTTCAGAAAGGCCCAACCTTGTTACTATTTCTGTAACTTTGAGCCGCCGGTCTTTCATAATTTCTTCTTCCACAAGAGCGATGTTTTCAGGAGTGAGCACCTCCAAGGGCCGACCTGCACAATCTTCGTCTTCAATGTTTTCTCCACCCATTCGAAAAATTTGGCCCATTCTCTTTTATGAGGGAAATGCTTCTCCATATACACCGTGCAATCGCTATTTAATTTCATTTGGAGTAAGTTCTCCTTTTGTGAAGAAGTTAATAACAGCTCGATACTCCATTTTGAACATCTTCACAATCTTCTATACATCTTCTTTATGCAAGTATATCTGAACAACTGAACACAGCGAAGCGGATGTTGCAGCTGCAATTATTTACTTAACAGATAAGGTATGACACTAGATAACATTTTGTGCACACGATAATCCTTACCGGCGAGGCCGGAAACTTATGGACCTGTTCTCGTACGTGTTTTTCTTGACTCGATTTCAATAAATTACGAGCATGGTATTGTTACGGCCTTTAATTTTTATTTACGGGGTGTAAAGTATTTAGTTAGGTTTTTAAGTTTTCCACACTTACAAGAATCACAATAACTGAGGCGTCTTACCATTTATTTGTTTTATTGAATCAAACATATTTGGAATATATTTAAGTGCGTTGTGAATATTCAGTAAATTTAAATACTTTCGAAATAACTCAACAATTTTCTTAAAAGAATCAATTTTAGAAAAGCATATGTTAAAACTGTTGTATTTCAATCTTTATATACATAACTTGTAAGACTTTTATGCTCTTTATTTTCTGTAAACTCTATTTTTATGTAAATTACGCTTACGGCTAAGAGTACACAACGAAGTATTGGATATATTGACTACTACAAATGATTTTCCACATTGCTGTCACAAAGTGCCAAATATCGCTTGCTATTTTACTTTGGATCAACGTTATTCCATATTTGTTTGCATTTGTATTGTTGGGTAACATCGTTCTCATTATTATTTGGTTATAATTGTGTGGGTGTTAGGTTGAATGACATTTTAAATTTAAATTTTAATTTTAATTTTAATTCATATTTGAAGGTTTTTTCCATTTGAATATAGATTATTATTTTTCATTTTAAAAGCACTGTCCACAAGCTTAGGAAATTTGTTACAGCAGCCATTTTATTCTGTAAAACAGATCGCTTCCTTATAATTCCCTTTATTGCAGTGCCATAAACTACATGCCATGACATAGTTACACCAAGACGATATTGGGACACACAGTTGGCCCTCAAAATAATTTTAATACCAATAAACGATTTATAACAGTCTTACAATAGGAATGTTCCAAGTTCCTTGCTTGGGCGAACATTTGCGCTTCTGAAATGCGTTTTGAATGCCTTGTGTTGTGATAAATTGTACATTGAACATGTTTTAAGGGTTTTTTCATTACTTTTTTAAACTTTAAATTATTCAATTATTAATCCGTTATATTTTAAGCATAACACTTCTTAAAATGGCAAAGATATTATAGCTTTAACAGTGAATGGGAGGACAATATTGCTTTGTTACTATGATTATTATTATTATTATTATTATTATTATTATTATTATTTGTAGTATCGGTAGTAGTGTCGAAGCAGTAACCAGGCACCCGAGTACCCCTGGTTATCATGTAAATGTGCCCCAGTAGAAACGAATATTAGACAGCCCTGATATGGGTCTTTTGTGTGCGACATACATACAATGTCTTAAATTTCTGCTACAAGGCTGTTTTGTCCTCAATAGTGCACCGTCAACTCTAAAAATATACTATTATCAAATTACAATCATTAAAACTTTCACGGATGTTCTATGGCATAAGAAAACATTATAACTTACACGCTCATAATGATGTAACGTTAACTCAAGCTGCAAACATGTTTTCTTTGGTCTCTTGGAGAAATCTGTAATAGAACAATTGAAGGACAAGACCTCTGTTTAGGTTTAACAGTTATAAACAGAAATGTATTTTAATATTCTGTAATATTTCTTTCCTTTTTCAAAAAACGCCAGGTTTACAGTACTTGTTGGTGTGTTATTTGGCAAGGTGCTGTTCATCTCTTCTAGGTATTTTGTTTATACCAACTCAAGTGACATCTGAATTAAATAAAAATCTTCCTCAATGGTACAAGAGAATTTCTTGCCTCTCGCTAATCCTCCAGCTGTGTTTTGAAGAGAGCTCTCATCACTGAAATCAAACACCATGTAATTTATTGAAAAACAGGAATAAAGATGCATTCAGCTAGAATACCGGACAACTTGAACAATAATACGACATTTCTGCTGGTTTTCCATGCTTTTGTCGCCCGTTTCACTGCAGCTGGCTGGTTGGCAGTCAGAGCAGTGAGTCCCGGGAAAGCGGAAGCAATATCCACGCAAATGAGTAAAGTTGATGCAACTAAAATTATAATGTAAATAAGTACGTACGATATAACAAAATTTGTTGGAAATCTTGTTTTTTGACCTCAAAACATTTCTGGCTTCTTTTTAGCTTTCATTCACACGCATCAATTCGTCTTCTGAAATGTGAGTTAATTTAAACATTAAAGATTACAAGGGCGTCGCTGTGCATGAATTGCAGACAGATTATCCTGATATTAAGGTAAATTTCTGTGATTGCATGTTACGGAACATTAATTATAGAGTAATTGATCCTTGCTTAATACTCTTTATCGATTGAGCATAGCTAAATTGCGTGATTATGTTTCGAATAAATAATACGTATTAGGGCACAAAGAAGCCCCGATTTTATACAGGAACTACTTTGCAAGACGAGAAAATATATGTAAATACGTACATAGTAACGGGACTTTTTTTTTTTTTTTACAAGAATTACATACTAAGAGTATGTGCTTATTATTTTTTGGGGAAGTTGAAAAATAAAGCGCGTGAAACAAACCACCACACATTAGAACTGAAAGAAAAATAGCAGGCGAGAAATTGACCCAATTTCGGATGATGAAATGTTGCTTATGCATTGCGGTTTTCTAGAAAGATGCCAGAAATGTTTGTATGTAAACTACAACATCACCTCATAAGGTGGCCTTTATTTTCATTGCAGTTGAGAGAACTACGAGAACTTGAAACATTGCACGGATTTTACATCCACTTTGTCGGGAGTTACCACTCTCACAACCGACTCATTAGCTGTCGTGAAACGGGCGACAAAACCATTAAAGACCCAGTTAACATTGGTAAAAGATACAATTTCAAATTTTGTGTTGAAGACAGCATTCATTGTTGAAATCAAACACGGAGTAATTTATTTGTAAATTAGGAATAAACGTGCAAGCAGTGATTATTACGCTACAGAAGTTTAGACACTACTTTGGACGTTAATACCGAATCGATTTATTTGTTCATTTACGGACGTTCTTTAACATCTCAGGCCATCAGCGTCCCATTCTATTCAGGGCGTGAAACGGACGTCAAATTTTGCTCAGAGGCCTCTTCTTTCAGGCTTGAGGTTCTTTTTCGTGCCGTAAATGTACGACACGGGACCCACGGCTTTACTTCCCTTCCGATTTTTACACCCGAAAAAAATCCATCGATCCTGACCGCGATCTTGGATTTACAAGGCGAGTATCACTAGAGCACCACAACCGACTTTAATACCGAATTGGTATCGATACTATATTTAAGGGCTATAAGTGAGGTTTTGTAAAAATTCCCAAATTCTAGTCTCAAATTGGTGTTTAGTGTTAAAGTAATAAATTTCTCTTAAGTTTACTGTAATATACTATCGACCAAAAATATCAACGTATAGCTCGCTGACGCCAACTTCAGTTGAATTGATCCTGATGAAACCTATTACCTATTACTTCGACGTAGAAGAATAGATAAAGGTAATATAAATATTTATAAAGTAAGTAAAAATAACCATTACTCCACATATTTTATCCACATTTATTCACCATCATGGTCATTGTCAGCTTCGCCATTATCAACCATGCTGCTAGGGTTTGTCAATCTTCATACTGTTGACATCACCGCTGTCTTAAGCGATTAATTCCTCACGGATGCTTTATGATGGTATCACCTCTGAAATGTGGGTTTCCTCGAGCCTAACGAATATAAACAACTATGTATTTTCTCCATTTAGATATCGTTTGTATGTTAGATGACATTGTGGTCATTTCCTTGTTGAAGCCTATTCATCAAGTTCTTAGCAAACATAGTTTACTATTTAATAACATTTTATTGCGTTTCTTTGGGAGTTCACGCGGAATTTGTCATCTGTCAAGAGCTGAAAGAGTGAGATTTCAACAAGTTGATAGTTGATACATAGTAAGAAGTGGGTGTTCTTTTGGCACATGTACAGTCCTCATTCCGCTACGCAATTGGAAGTGACTGCTTAACAGCCTTGTCACCTACCGAAGGAGAAATCATTTCTTGAGTTCGAAAATTCATAGCACGCATTTTTTTGTTTCTTTCGTTAGTAGTAGATAGTAATTAATACTGTAACTACCATCACTGTACATATCACAAATACTTGCTCTCTGCTGTGAGAAGGCCGGAAACCTTTAGAGGTATAAATGAGCCTGGAGTGAACTGCACTTAAAGTTACCTGGCATTCCCCATTTCAGGGTGATGAAAAACTCCGGGAAAAAATTTTACGGTGTTCCGACCCAGTCTCTCTGCATTTGCAGGAGACACTCTGACCACAAGACAATGGAGGCGGTCACTTGCACGATTTCCTTTGCACATAACCAGCATATATAAATCTTCTTTGTTCTAGCGTATATCTCACTCTCGGCATGCACAAATACACCAACGCAGTACATACTGAAATGCAACTGAAACAGTTGGCGCGATAAACATGGCCAAGCAAGATCAGGTACTTGCTTAACAGAAACGGTCGGTCCTAGTGGTGTAGTGGTTACCATACTTGCCTTCTAAACCCAAGATCGCAGGTTCGATCCCGGCCAGGACCGACTGATATTTTCGGGGGTAAAAATCCTAAGTATGGCTTCCATCGGAGGGAAGTAAAGCCGTGGGTCCCGTGTCGTACATTTACGGCACGAAAAAGAACCTCGAGCCTGAAAGAAGAGGCCTCTGAGCAAAATTTGTCGGCCATTTCACACCCTGAGTTGAATGGGACGCTGATGACCTGAAATGTTAAAGAGCGTCCATAAATAAACCTATCAAAAAATCAACAGAAAAGCTTAACTCCAGCCCTGCCGGGAATCGCGCATTCAGTGAAGGTCAACCGGTTTCTACTAATGTGTACAAATTCGGATTGCGTAACGGAATGAGGACATGGTACATGTTTAGACGAACTGTGGAAGCATATTTTTTTTTAATAGTGTTTAACGCCCGGTTTAACTACTTAGGCACCATAGGCGGTGGACACTGGTGAGATAAAATGATAAATTGGGAAGTGATTTTTTTTAAGGAAGGAAATGTCCCCGGCATTTGCCATTCATGAAGACTCAGGAAAACCTGGAAAAAAAGCCTCAGTCAGGGAGGACGGTCCTGGTGGGATTCGAACCCCAGACCTGTTGCTCACGAGTCCGCGCCTTAACGACCTAGGTTATCAGTTTATTGAATATGTAAGTGTGAATTTGTACGAGTGTATACATCTGCACATAAAGATCCAAGCTGCTTTAGGCATTTTGCATTTTTATATCAATTAGTTTGTCACAATTATAAAAGTCAATTTGTAAAATACTCATTATATTCCTGTTATCTCAAAAGTATTAAGATAAATGTTGATTATAGTAATTTACAAAGAATTCACTTACTTAAAGCCAAATATTTAAAATAAAAGCCCTCCCATGTCAGTTTTCTTAATCATTAAATTCTTTATGTAGTAGAAGAAACGTTGAGCTAAGACACTGTGCTATTGACTTCATCCGGAACGGTCTGTTCAAATCTACGTTACTGAAATACAAAGAAACACTTTTAAAAGTATCGGTTCCTAAGGAGGTCTGTCAACGGGCGACTCCCATGCTACCGCCGGCATATCATACAATGGTTAAGCGTAGGAGCAATGTGAATTCACGGCTAAAGATGCCAATAGTAGCGTGAGGATAGTATCCCGACTGATCTACTTATTGCCCGATAGTTTTAAAAGTGTCTCTCTGTACTTTAATAAGTTGGGTTAGGGGCAGTTTTTCACTTATCATGATTTAAAATTCAATAACTTATAGACCAACAATGGCTTTCATAGCGTCGTGTGGTTGTTCCTCAGTTACATATGTTTCCCAGAAGAAAAACGCTCCAACATTGTCAAAAGGCATGGTAACTAGAATGGGTTCTATTTTCTTTTAATTTATTTAAAGCACTGTGTTCAGCATTAAACAATAGAGCTGTGCAGGTTCGTTCATGCGTAAATTGCACGCTTCACTTGATCACTATAGCCACGTTATTTTTTGTTTCTGAGCGAATAATTACTAATCTGTTAGCAACAAAGTTCTAGAGCCCATTCATTAATGGCTTATTGGTGTGTAAGAAAAACCTTGTGCAATAGAGTGGAATTACCTGCCAAGTTTCGCCCAATAGTGCAGTGGGATTGCTACAAAGAGGAGGGGGGATATACTGTAATGCGTACAAGCGTTGTGCTGCATGCTGCAACGTGAGTGTTGTTCTTGACAATAGCCCTTCACCCCTCTCGCAGATTTTTCTTTTTGTCTACTTCCATTGTATGCAGCTTACAACTTCAAACCGACGTGTTTTAATTGTCGATTACAGTTGATTCTTTTATGCAAGTCAACCAGTGCTAGAGTGATTATTCTAATATACATTAATGTTTGCAATGACGCAGTTGCTAGAAAATGTGTGATAAAATTTAGATGCGGTGTAGAAATATGCTTCTAGATCCATAAGTTTCCGGCCTAACCATTTTCTAGGTATCACAAAGACAAAAACTATATTTCACTTTTCATTGTAGTTACCCTTTATTGCAATTCACTGCTCACATCTTTGAACTAACATTTCAACGCCCCCACTCCAAAATAGTCAAAAGTCTTGCCTGAAAAATGGGCATAAACAGCATCCATCACATGTTCGTCTCACTTCAATTTCCTTTCTCAAAGGTCCTTCTTGAGTTTTGAGAAGAGAAAATAGTCACTGGGAGCTAGATGTGGGCTGTAAATATGACCTAAAACATGTTAGTGTAAAGGATGATTTGAAGTTCGTCGAATATATATGTTGGAAAAAACATCATATTAGCATATTTTATATTATCACTGTTGTTTCGATTTCAAATGGAGTAATTAATAAAAGTTTAAAGCTTTATAACTCAATACACTTTGCTGGATAAAGTCCCCAAGATCGTATTTGCAACATATTATCCTTAATTTATAAATATAATTTTAGCAACTGAATAAAGAAATTCTATCTTTTAATTTTTATTTCATTACTATATAGATTACTGTAATTGTTAAAAAGTTTACATTTTCATAAGCTAACAATACATAAGTTGCATTTTAGAAGTTTAATCCCAAATTTAATGCCTACAAATTTCAGTAAACAGATACTTTACAATTTATCAACGATATAATAATAAACAAATATAAAAATTATTTTGCAAGCAGCTGATATGAGTTGACTAAAAGTACAGTGTTTACTTTTATTTCTTCTCTGAAAATGTCAACTTGCAAGATTCCTTGCTCGTAATCATTTGAGAGCTTGATAGTTGTCTAGCCCTTGTTATTTGAGTGTAAAGTTGTCTAACAAACAAGGTTAATGCTTTAGAACAACTTGTGGGGTGAATTTCTAGAGAACCCATCTACCAGAATGAGACAACACCGTTAGACGGTACCGTTAATTCCCTCTTTTCCGACATTGCGAAAAAAAATTGTTGCAACCTTCCAAGAACTATTAATAGCTTACAAAGGCTAACAAAAACGGTACATAAAGTCGAGAGGGCATTTTACTATAGAAACGTTATTATGCCGAGAATAGTCCTTAATTTGACTACACGTGTTTTTTTACACTCTTACAGACGAACCTTCATTTCAATGCGTATAAATACATTCTATAAATTAATGTTATTATTTATTAAAACTTTCGAAAAAGCACATTAATTTACTTATTGAAAATTTAAATGCAAAACTGAAAAGTTTTCATTTTATCAATTATGTGCAGCGTTTTAAAACATATAGTTCGTAGACTTTTAACACCAAATGTATCTTCCTTTATTCAATCAATTATACATTCACTTAAAAACAAAGCTATATGAAAAGTAATCTTTATTTACAAATCAATTAATTATTTGCTTTATGTATTTACTAAATATATCTAATTAATACTTTTTCCGAATATTTAACAACTATGTTTAAGCAATGATTCAGTGAATGACTACTTATATTTGTACTTATGTGTGGCCTATTACAGAGCATGCACAATTGTACAGACATCAAGCTTTTCTAAGGAATATAGCATTTCTCTTAATCCGTTTATAAAACTTCAATATACAAGTTGTGTAAACAGTTACAATAGTCCACAAAATCAAGAAAGTAATAAAATATTCTAGTTTTAAAAATACTAACATACGACCACAAAAAGCTTCTCAAATTTCCTGACGTCTTGTAATTTGCACCACCACTCTTGCATGAAGTATTTACTGCTCAACACCTTCTTAATATTAATGAAACATGATCGATTCTATCTAGTTCGATGTTTTTCCAGTGGTGATAGCTGATCCAGAGTTTCCAACTTTCTCTGAAATCTTCTGCTGAAGTTGATCTCATTGAATTGAGTATAAGCACCTAGATACACACCCTGCATCATGTGTAAAGGCATTATCGTGCATGTAAAGGAATTCAGGGCCTGGCGCTTTTAGAAAGGATGACCACGATGCTGTTTTCATTCGTTATTCCAAGAATCAAAAGGAGGTATGGTTTTATGTTTGCTATAATTCCACCCCAGGTCATAATAATACTTCCGCTAGATGTCTAAGTCTTTTTTCGTCACCTAGTTGTCTCCATATGCACAGACCGAAGCGCTTTTTATTTGTGGAAGAAATCTATTCTGATATCAATTAACATCATGCAATGCGACATAATCGCTGGATGACGAATGAAGTAGTTTTTTGTGCAGCCTTGTTTCTTACAATTTAGGTTGAAACAGTTACTTCTTAAAATGGCTGTAGTTAACCGACTTTATTTCAGAACTTTTATAACCAGTTATAATTCTTAGTATAGCTGGATGTTGTTCTTCTGTATTGCCAAATTCTTGATTATTATTATTATTTTGTCCTTTTGATTTGTATTAAAACTTAACGTCTTGTTAACGTCTCCCATAACAACGAAGGTCTTAATGAATGTTTTGATGAAATGAGTGCGTTAAGGAACCCCAAGCATGCTATGCTTATGTCATTCCACGTTTTCAGGGTAAAGAAAACGTCGGAATAAAATCTTACCCAGGCAAATGACCTTCGATATTCGAATCCGAAACCTCCAAATTTGCAGACCGAAAGATTGTTGTCGCCTCCAACACCTCTTACAATATTCAGAGCCCTATCGGCATCAGCATAAATTTCATCATCACTTTCATTCTTATAGCGTTATGATCTCTATATTCATTTATTAAAAGCGTCTCTGACGGATTCTACCAAGGTTTAAATAGAGAAAAGTTTCTAACTATATTAAAAATTCAGTATATCAATTTAAATAAATGAAACACAATAACTAACAGCTCTGATAAATAGTACATGGACAAATGAATAAAACACCCATATTTCTTAGCTCTTATCGTTTATTTAGATATCCAATAATTTTATTTCAAACATATGTTTTTTCATATTTTATTTATCATCGCTTTAACTGCAGTGATCTTCTCGCCACTTCTGTAAATTGTAGGCTGAATACTACAGTGTAAGTTTGCAGGGATTGAAGCGGTTTTTTCACTGTGGTGTGTCGACGATGTCGCCCCACGCTGGATGTGCCCGATCAGAAGTGGTTTTTATATGCAGATGGTGATGTAGTCGTTGGACCGAGGATCCCACTTCATACCCTGGGTCGTTCAGAGGCCCGAAGTCGCCTTTAGTGTTTTTTTGGTCACAAGAGGAAGAAGATGGAGAGGGGTGGTTTAAATCACATGACCTTGCTTCATTTAAATGCATTGAAAGTTTTAATCACTCTACACTAGTTATCGACCACCTGATTCATTATTTCTGTGACTTTAATGATGCGTACTAAATATGCTGCATCTGTGTGCTTCTCGTCTATTGCCCCTGGTAAGGCGATGTTGAGAACGAACGAAACATATGTATGACAGCGAGTGTGTGACTGAAGAACATACATGTCAATGAACCGAATATGACACTGAGAGGCGTTGTACTACCTTAACTTCCTGATCTAAACTGCGGCTGCCATCTGATAGAAAACCGTCTGGTAGAAAACGTACTTTGCCAGAGTTGTTTTTCCTTATATATGAAATCCAAAACGTCACCACGTGGCTACAAACACTCACAGGGTTCACATTACAGCGCCCACGGCTTCCCTGAGCCTTTGAAATTTTAAATATTATTGGTGAATTCTTGGGCTCCCAAACACGCTTATTTTAAATTTATCGCCTTTCTGACACTTTATTGGATAGTTCCTCATCATACGATGCAATGATTTCATTGTCAACACCTGTTCCCCCTTCTTCCTTCAACGAATTTTGAAGCATATTCAGCCACTAAGATACAAAAGAATCTATTGTCCGGCCACCTGCATGCACTTAGCTGTGTTATAGTAGAGAGACCCGTCGCTCTCGCCATTACCAGCAGAAGAAACACAAAGGATGGCAAAAGGCAACCTTTTCCGTATTGTCATAGAGTCAAACGTCCGGGTAGCCATGAATGCATTTTAGCAATACATGAAATGTCCCTATTTGTTACTACATGGTATATATTTTATAATTATTACTATTTACATTATCTAAAAGCATTTACTTTTGAGAATGCGTGGGTGTGAGAATCTGTCACAGAATGAATGAAATGATGGCGCAAATGAGTTCGGAGTCGTCCTTGGCGCTTAAAGCTATCTGATATTTATTTTCTCAGAGTAAGGGAAATATTCGAAAAAAAATCGAATTCAGACAGTTAATCTGGCTGGGATTCGAACCCAGTGTCTCTGGGTTCAAACGCTACGACTAGATCACTGAGGTGGTCAAATGAATGCTTTTTCTTGGATAATTTTGGGGTATGTATTTAATTAAAATTTTCATCCCTATTAAAAATAAATTTACTTTGCATTGCATTAAATCAGGAAAATGAAATACAAAACAAAAAGTTTTGGTTAATTGCCTATCCGTTGGCGAGCTGAGAAGTGGTCAAATGCACACATACATTTCTCGGTTTAAAATTTCATAAGGCGTTACATTTCGGAGCTAATACGAACTGTGCTGTAGAGGGCAGCAATAAAATCATAAAAGAGTCAAAGTGCTTTCAGCCCCTGCGATATACGTATTGCGGTTTTATTCCTGTAATCGTGACAGGAAGGAAAAGGCCATAATTGCTTGTCTTTGGTTCCGCCCCATCGGCAACACAACTATGCTCATTATCGACTGATACTTTGCCTTCAGAAGAAAGGGTGATTTCTGTTGGGGAGACTACCCTCTGCATCATCAATCTTAGGTTTGACAATTATTATTACAATGGTTATAAAGAGAGGGACACAAAATATGCGGCCTGTATTTCAACGCATCCTTTAGTTGTAGTATGCGATGATTCGCTCTATGGACTTAGATTGCATTTGCATGTGCAAACAGCAGACGTTAAAATTTCATGATCGATTAAATCCTTCAGGAGAGAGAGAGGGACTCGCAAATACTGGTAACATTGAAAAGTTTTCATATCATGTTGAAATAAAAAAAAAAAAAAAAAAAAAAAAGTTTACTAGTAAAATTATGTTGAAATTGTTATTAATAAATTTACAAATATGTTACTGAGGCTCGTTTTTGCTTCAAATGCACTTCAGCCAAAGGTTTATACTAACTCTTAATTCCTATGTCCTTCACAAAGAAATACAGTCCAGATATCCATTCAAGAGCTTCTAATACTAGACTTAGTTTCCCCAAAATAGAACATCTTATAATAACTAAAGCATTATACGAACATTTAATATGATGAGCTCCTTCCCACTAAATTTACATTAGCAATGTATTAACATACTTTTTAGAAAATCAGTGATTATTTCCAGCTAAAGTCTGTAGAACTCAAGTACGTTTTCAGCTTTTTTCTTGCATGGTCTCTTAATGAAAAGTTGACCGTATCTGATAGCTTGAGCTTGAAACCAGGTTTACTTTTATAATGTTTTGTGTTCAGCAGTTCTTATTTGTTTCTTTAGGTATTTCAAGAATCTGTTCTAGTCCTTTAAATTTAAAACTGTTCCTTGGTGAACGAGTTTAACAGTGCGTCTATTTCTTTCAATGCCAGGAGTGACCTGGTACCCAAATGAGTTTAACATCATTCAGTTCTGCCATGTTTGTGAGAAACCTCAGGCACTTTAAAATGAGTTCTTATACAACACTAGGCTGCTGAGAATGAATGAATGGTGTTAATCGCCCGATTTTGCTACAGAGGCACCACCGGCTATGGACATTGATGATAAATGAGATATTGAGAATTGATTTATTTTTAATGGAGGAAACGTTCCAGGCCTAAGTTTAGGGTACCTCCCCGGCATTTGCCAGTTATGAGGACTGAGGAAAACCTGGGAAAAACCTCAGTCAGGGAGGATGGTCCTGGCGGGAGTCGAACCCCAGGCCTCCCTCTCACGAATCCGCGCCTGAACGACCTCGGCCACCTGTGGAGGTCTAGGCTTCTGAGAGCCTCAAGTTCAACTTGGCTATCTGAAAAAAATAAAGATTTATGCATATATTTTCACGTGTGCATTGACTTAATAGCGTACATTTTTTGCTCCAAAAATTATGGCATGTCCCCCCTCCAAAAAAGCGTAGAGCATAGTACAGAACACACACACTACAGAAAAAAGCAAAGACTTTTGTAAACAATAGCTTGAAAATCCGCATAAGTGTGATTTAAGAAAGCTGCTTAAGTCGGACGTGTGCAAAAGTTTTGTTTTGCTGTGGAATCAAAATGAATTTAAAATAATTATAATGCACAATGCCAAATTAATGTTAATATCTAAATTAACTAAGGTTTCTGTGTTTGAAAAACTAAATAATTTCTGAAACGTTTGTACTTAGTTACCAGGGCAACAAATTTATTTTTCCACTCATGACAATAAGCATATTTTTGCAATTGCATCGGTCACAAGACCTGTGTGCTCATATTTCTGGTAACATGTCTTCTAAAACAATTCCTTCAGTTTGTGACGTTCATTGTTCTGCATTCCAGTACCTACATATTTATGGAGCTGTGTAAATCTCTTAGTTTTTTGAACGTTAGTTAATTTCCCTGGTTTTGTTTCTGATGGCAATGGGGTGGATAAAATGGATCCGATCAATGCAAAAGCACTTTCCTCTTCGTAGGTAGATAGCTTGTCCCTCTCTAACCTAGTCGGTCCTGCAGTATAGTGGTAACCATACTTGCCTTTTAAACCCCAGATGCGGGTTCAAACCGGATCGGGCGTAAAAATCCAAAGTATGGCTTCCTTTGGATGGGAATAAAACCGTGGGTCCCGTGTCGTACATTTACGGCACGATAAAGAACCTCAAGCCTGAAAGAAGAGGCTCTGAGCAAAATTTGTCGCCCGGAATTGAATGGGACGCTGATGACCTGAGACGTTAAAGAACGTCCGTAAATAAAATAAATCAACAACCTCAAAATAACGAAGTGCACGCAAGACCGTGGTCAATAGTCATGAAGGTTTGCAGCCACGGTTTGTTGGAATCGGCGCAGCAGTCCATGACGATTTCTTTCTTCAGAATTACACGAAGTTGTACAACCATGACGGGCCCACCCTTGTAGTGCATTAGGGATTGTATTTTACTAAAAGCTAGAATACAATATTTTATTTATATTAGCAAAGTAAGCAAAGATTATTTAGAGTTAGTAAAAAGGAACAAATGCCAATAGTTCATCTGTATTAATTTTAAAACAGAAAATTTACAGTTTCGTTACATTAGTTTTCTTTCCATTAAACAATTATTTTTGCAATCTAAGGGATAATACTGTCCGATAATCTGCTAACTTCAGACCACCTCCTTGGTCACCGCCATGAGTGGCCGAGATCGTTAATGCGTGGATTCGTGAGAGGGAGGTCTGGGCTCGAATCCCGCCAGGGCCAGATTTTTTCCAGGTTTTCCTCAGTCTTCATAACTGGCAAATGCCGGGGAGGTACCCTAAACTTAGGCCTAGAACGCTTCCTTCCTTAAAAAAAATCCTTTCCCGATTTATCATTTCATCTCATGTATCATCAGTGTCCACCGCCTGTGGTGCCTCTACGCGTTAAACACTAATTAAAACAAACTCCTTGGACAAGTGGTTAGCGTTGCTGGCTGATGGCCGGGAGGCCCTGGTTAGGAATTTTTCTAAGTTAGGGAGGTCGGGAAAGGGGTCCACCCAGGACAGTTGGGAAGCTGCTTGATGGAGAGATGGCGTTCTTCAATCACGAAAGCCGCGTTATAGGCGACCTACGTGTTAATAATAATAATAATAATAATAATAATAATAATTATAATTATAAATATAATTATAAAAATCTGAAATACTCCATCCCGGAACCGTCTCCTATACCGGGACGTGTATTGCAAACTCTTACATTTTATTTCTATACTAATAAATTACATTCTTACATTATTATTTTCCAGATGATACTTATATCTAGGTTACAATGAGAAATTTACTAAAATAATAAAAATAACAAATTTGATATTGCTGGAAACCAGCTACTACTTCTACTTAATATTTAACTCTAAATTATTAAACTACTATTCACCGGTATCCGGTAGCAACTGTAACTGGTGACCAGTACATTTCTTACATACTTTTACTTTACTACTGTCTGTTTGTATAAAACTCTATTATATATCTCTTGATCTTGTATAGTTTTCTTTATTTTCTCTATTATATGATGTCATTTTCCTAAATTATATCATTTTTATAAATATATTCGTGTAAATTTCACATTTATATCTTATGCGGGTTGCAGGCATGCTGATCACACACACACACACACACACACACACACACACACACACATCCTGCAATACTGCCCTCTATCAATGAAGTCGCAAGACGGAAATAGAGGAAGAAGAGGTCGCTGCGGCAGGTCAAGGCTCACCCCGGGCTGTAGTGCCAAATGAGAAGAAAAATCTCTTAACTCCACTCGGTAGTAGTTTCTAGTAACAGAGCCCAGTAAAGTGACATATTTAAAGAGTTACACGTCTCGCGTAGTCATGATCTGGAAAGTGTCTTATCAAAATCCATACTGTGATCGTATACTGGACACCCGCATAGTGCACGTTGTTGCTGAGGTTAGGAACGAGATAGTTAACAGTAAAAGTATCACGAGAGATTGTATTAGGTTTAATTTCAATTTATGAGGAAGGAAATATTTTACTCTCTTAATGAATTTCATCTATATATAACCCTTAATTCTTCATTACAGAACACACCAGTTAACTAGTAGCAATCTTTGATACACAATGGACTTACTTGCGTTCTAGAAATGCATATTTTTTCCACAAAAGGATTAAGTTCAAGTCAGAATTAATTTTAACTAGAGCTTCATCGAGTGTAAATTTATTTATATTTTAATTAATTTATTTCTCATACATCAACATATAAAACATTTATAACAAAATGAACACAAAAAAACTTAAAATTAAAATATAACAAATAGGATCGAGTGTTAGTGCCCTCTTCTTCTCATTTCATTATGAGTATATTACAATATTTTTAATTCTTAATACTGCAATCCAAATATTCCAATTTGATTAACTCAGCCCCCCAGTCCCCGGTTCATTAGCAGCTACCTACAGGCTCCGATCCAACCTAAAAGACAATGCTATAAATAATTTATACTCATACCATTACTTTAACCAATTCATTGCAAGTTTCTACACTACTAATTCCCATATTTCTAAGTTACTCAATTTCACCTAAACAAACACACAAAATATCTGAAAACAATATCAACACTATCAAAAATAATATTAATCAAAATGCTTAAAAGTCTTTATACATTATTCTAATAATAAATTTAACATCCATCTATACGAGGCCTCATTATACAAAACCCCTGATTAATCAATTTATAAATAAAATATCAAATAGTACAAAACTAAATTATAAAAATAAATTACTTTCAGAAAATAATGACCTCTCTGAATTAAGTTTATATCAACTATTTTTATATTATATTTCTGTTTGTTTGTAGATTAATCCAGAATTTACTAGCAACTGAACCTTTATAATGCTGCGAGCTTTGATGATGAACGAATGCTTTGCAAATAACTCCAAACATTTGGTTCAAAGAAGAATTGAAATTTATACTGAAGGGTTTTCCATCTCTCCATATTATGACACGTAAAACAGCCAAGCCAGAAAGAAGATATATCTAAAAATAATTTATCGACCGTTTCACGCTGGATCCAAATGGATTGCTACATAATTCAGGTTAGTTGTACTTTACTAGCGAAGTTCAAGAACCATATAGTACCTAACATAAGTAAAATTATATATATATATATAATTATTATAATATAGCAACATATATATAAAATAAAAATAAATTAACACTATTAACAATGTAACAAATTAACAGTAATTATAATAGTAGAAAAGGATAAAACACCAAGAAAAAGTCACACTTGAGATCTCTATATTTCAAACAAATGACCACTTGTCTTCTTGCCATAGAAGGACTCCACGAGTCCGAAATATAGCGATCTCAAGTGTGACTTTTTCTTAGTGTTTTATCCTTTTTTACAATTATAATTATACACTTATAATATATATGTTGCTATATTATTTGTATTAATAGTAAAACTTTTAAATGAAAAGTTACATTGTATAACGACCACACATTTACCAAGCACTTTCTATTAAATAACAGGTGTGCAAGTTTACTCTAAATTATCGTATTATCCATTAACCCACGATTCACTCGAATAAGAGGTTAAAATTACTTGTACTTAATGAAGCGCGCAAAGAAATCTTGGACCAATGATAATATGCCCAATGTTGTTATCAAACCTTCTAACTAGATCATTATTTATTAATTAATTTTGAAAACGGAAAGTCAAATAAAAGTATCTAGTGATATATGTCAAATATTGCATTTTAAACGCAAGTATTAAACATATTTATACAAAGCGTAGTCCATTTATAATTAACAGGAAATTTCAGAACAATGCTGTGTTTCTTAGACAATTTTCGTGTGTGTGTATATGCTCTTTTAACAGATTGCACGTAAACAGTGTCATCAAGGTACGCACGTACATCTCGGTGATAATGTAGTTATCTGCCAGATCCGTCGCATGCGATACCACGAGTCTCAAATTTGTCTCGAATGCATGCAATTGTTACTCGCGTTGGCGGTTCTCTTCTGTACACACTGTCTTTGAACTTCAATAACATTCTCGGTTTTCCAATATCACTTCAAAATTGCTTTCCGCTGTTCTTAGGATAATCTTGGCTCCATTTTGTTGTAGCAACGCTAGCATAACATAACGTGAGTCACATCTGTTTACAGAACATCATACGATAATCTTAGCTTCATGTGTTCAATGTTGATTTACCTGTCACGTAGCAACGCTATCATAATGTATGTGAGTCACATCTATTTACAGAACATCATACTACACATTACTGTTGTTTTTCGGTCCAACTTTGAAGTATGTGTATACATATATCTTTAAATATATTCGATATATTCAAATTTCACTTCAGTTATTACAACTGCTCTGCGGTCAAGGTTTCATGGTGCTGCATTTCCAGTTCTTATTATTTTAGTAAAATATGAATACATTTATTACATTCACAGTAAGTATGAATATTTATAACAAATGTGTTTGTGTGTATAGTTATTTATACATAATATTTAAATGTTTTACCTCTCTCTGCTTCTGTAACCCTTGTTATTTTAGTTGTATAGATTTATTATCGATTATTACAACTGCTCGCAGTCAGGATTGCATAATACAGGAAAAAGACTTGAGAACCAAGAGTTTATTGACCCCTGGCTGCAATATACCTGTAGACCGCTAGCGTCAGTCACATCAAACAGCTGAAAGCTGCAATCAACACCGAATTAAATGGATCATAAATAATGTTAATGCACAGTTAACTCTTTTCGTGAACATACAAAATGTTTTGAAAGGGAAAAAAGGCAGCCGCACTTATGTACCCTGTTCCCTTATTGTTTAGAGAAGTTCATGAATAACAGTCCTTGGTTCACAGCTGCTGGGAACGATGCCAACAAGCAACATTTTCTTTGGTTGCTGGTATCTGCTGATACAAGGAGCAGAAAACTCCATTTGGCTTTGGTTTGAAGTCCATACTTCAACTTTTGTTGGGATTTGGAAAACTGTTTCCGCCCTAAAGGAGTCTGTTCTTTGTGTGCATATTTGCCTTTTTATTCCTCTTATTGGTAGCTGCTACATATAAAAGTTCCTCTCCCTCCTTCTTTTATTCAAGCTCTGTTGTTACATTCTGCCATTCTGCCACGATATAATGTCTGGAAGGGAAGTTTCTCTTGCTATAAAAATATATATATCGTAATAATAACAAACCACCATATTACAGAACTGCATCGCTGTGGGTGTATGGGGACGTATGTGTGTGTTTTGAGGTTTAGGGCCTCATTCTCAAAGTCAAGAGCCACTTTTGTGACATACGTGCTCGGATTTTTGTGCTGCCAACTTTTCAACAGCACATAAAAGACCATTTCCAGGCTCGCGTTTCTCGAAAAGTGGGGGTTGGAAAGAGATAAATAACATACACTGGGGCAGGGGGATATCTTGGTCCTTTTTGTATCATTGAGTAGCAGAAGGAGTTTTATTTTTTGAGGCCATGAGTTCGCTTCATTGACAGTTATACAGTCTCTTGTGCGTTGTTGTAAGTAATAATTCTGTGGGGGCCTAGGGAAGAATGGCTATCTATTATTGACAGAACCCAGGGCGAGTGTTGCTTTCCAAGAGCGCGCAGCTCTGTTTGGGAAGTTGTGGTATGGTGTTCTTTTTGTGAGTACAATTGGTGATAATTTAAAATTGTTCTATAAGAATGTTTGATTATTGTATAGATAGTGAGGAAATAAATATGTAGTTAGAGCAACTGTCACAATCTCTTTTCTAGGTGGTAAAAAAGTGCAGAGGAAAGTACCACTGACTCTCACCATGAGATCAATGACTTCTGTGTCCTGAAGGTTACACTTTCCCTTAAGTATAGTAGCCTGGTGTTGTAGGTGTTAATTTTTTGTTGTTTCACTTCAAGTTGGACCTTCAGTTTTTCAAATCTAATGATAGCATCATAACTTATATAGTCGTTTGATGGGGGGGGGGGGAGCATATCAATCTACCGTTAGTTACTAGACAATGAAATACTTCGAAGACCTCGACTTTATTAAAAAGGAGCTCTTCGCAACTGTTAAACCTCTGATGACGTGAGTTGTATGTATGCTCCAAAAAATACAGGAACCCAGGACATATGCAAGATATATAATTAACACGAAAGATAAAAAATGATTGTACAGATTGAATTAATTTTAAAATTAATCTATCTGCAGTATCAGCAGTATATTCAATTTATTTAATTGTCCCATATTAATTAATTACAACTTTGAAAATTCAACTGATGGTTACATAACGTCTTTACATCTCTTAAAAACCAGAAAATGATTTCTTTTCAAATGATTAAATTGTGTGTGTTTCGTGATCTAAGGGTTTGAAATGTCTTCTGATTTGACGCTTCAGTCCGGTCTGCCTTTGCCTGCCGCGGTAACCTCTGCATCCTCTACCTCCGTCTTACGGCTTCATCGTTAGAGGGCAGTATTGCAGGGGGCATGTGATTAGCATGTCGGCACCCCCAAGCTGCCTATCACGCGGCTTTCGTGGTCGAAGGACGCCACCTCTATTGTCCTCACGAGACTGGGTGGACCCCGTTTCAAACCTTCCTAACCCTTAAAAATTCCTAAGCAGGTACCTAGAATCGAACCCGGGCTACCAGCCAAGCAGTCAGCAACGCTAACCACTAAACCAAGGAGGTGGTCCTTTCTCTCTCTCTCTACTTTACTTATATTTTTTTTATTGTGCAATCTCGTTTGCAGCTAATAAATAATAAATAAAGGTTGCTTCTGTGATAACCGTTTGAAGAATATTTTAAAAAGTAATACTTGGTCTGTACCTTATTTTAAGCATTTATAACATGCACGTTGTAAATGTAAAGGTACTGAATAGACCCAAGCGATGGACGCCTGAGAGCCGCACATTTCTATTAAGAGACAAAAAGAATGTCCAGCCAACAGGCCCATTGGATGAGTAATAAATATATTTCACGTCAATGTCCGGAAATACCCCTCATCCTAACTACACCTTTGTTCCGTTCGGTAGCCTTCAAACACTGAAAGAAAACACAAGGAAACAAGAGAGAGAAATAGGATTTTTGACAAAACAGCATTCCATTTCATTCTTCTTGGCAAAAGAAGAAAGGCATTTGTGTTGTTGTCTTTTCAGGGTGCCACAAAGAGTCTTGAAGTGTCCTGAATGGGATGGTAATCCTTAAATTTATTCCTCTATTGTGTTTCCTTAGAAAAGAGAAGGTTTCCAAGAATTATGACATGTAGTTTTCCCCATAGGGTTTTTCATTTTGTTCGACCGCTGCATACAGGTATGCTCCGTTGGAAATACCTGTCAATCCCTCTTTAATGGCTTCCTTCTGTTGTTTCCTTTGTGCTCTAGAATACAGTGACCCCACCTGTCCATTCGCTCAAGTGCCACGCGTCGATCTGTGGGCTACGAGTGTTCCATACGAACAGAGTTTGATTCTGCTAGCTGTAAAGAACTGAAAATTTAAACTAAATAATAATAATAATACTTGCTATCAACCATTAGCATATTCAAAATAGCAAAATGGTTTAAAAACTACATCGAATACTAATACAAACGTCAAGGGTTG
Organism: Metallyticus violacea; assembly: GCA_030762175.1. Lineage (NCBI taxonomy): Eukaryota > Metazoa > Arthropoda > Insecta > Mantodea > Metallyticidae > Metallyticus > Metallyticus violacea. The sequence goes on from CM060844.1 coordinate 86,763,911, forward strand.
AAGGAAAAATATGGTATCCCATTAAAAAAATGAGACGCTCTGACCAAACATATCTAAAATGTGTTTAGGTAGTGTATTTCAAGCTTTAGTCTATAGTCTTTAGTCTACCAGGCTACGAGAGGTTTTATAAAATTATAGAAGGTCCGTCATACAGGAACTGCCTATACTCCCCAACCAGTTGAATAACTTTTAATAAAAATGAAAATAAAATCCAAATTAGGCCTGATTAATTGATGAAATGAAATAAGTTATGGCGTTATTGTGTGGTGTTAGGGAAACAAAATTATATTTCTTGCAATTTATAAGTATCACAAAAGAGAAATTACAATTTTAAAATTATTATTGTTATTATTATGTTGTTGTTGAGTTTAAACCACAAAAATAACTATATATTAGTAATTAAATGATATATATGACCAATGATAAGCAAAGCTATACAGTGTGAGTATTTTTAAATATAACATGTTTATGAACTGAGCCCTTGATATCATCTTTACATTCACTAAAATTGAGAGAAATAACAAAAAGTTTCGAGTTACCTTGCGTATTTAAGATGATGATGTTCACATGTTTCAATAAAACAAAAACATGTTACATTTAAAAACAATTACAATGTACAAAGCAAATAAAAACAACCGAAAGTTACATCGATTTTCATTGGCTTTGAAATTCAATTTAAATATTACTGTAGTAAAAATATATAATGCAAACAGAGCGCTCGTACATACAAATATAATTCTCACACACATATTAGAATAACACTCAATCTTCACGACAATGCTTTTATTAGTTATAAAACATGTGTATCTTTATAATTACAGTTTATATGCTGATTGTTTGGTTTTATTTACGGACGCTCTTTAACATCTCAGGTTATCAGCGTCCCATTAAACTCAGGGCGTGAAACGGCCGACAAATTTGATCAGAGGGCTCTTCTTTTAGGCTTGAGGTTTTTTTTCGTGCCGTAAATGTACGACACGGGACCCACGACTTTACTTTCCTTCCGAAGGAAGCCATACTTAGAATTTTTACGCCCGAAAAAATTCATCGGTCCTGGCCGGGTTTGAACCCGCGAATTTGGGTTTAGAAGGTAAGTATGGTTACCACTACACCACCAGGACCGACACAGTTTATATGCTGAATTAATTTGTGCTTTTACATGCAGAAAATTACACGCAAGATTTTTTTTTTTATTTCGGTTTCCGAGTAAACCCCCACTCCTAATGGTCCCATTTCCCTAATTTTCGGCACCTATTTTTCTTATTTGATTTAAATTCTATATACGGAACTTTATTAAGCAGAAATAAATGTTGGTGCAGCTTATGCGATTTTTAAATTTTGAGTTTCAGATAAACTTCCACCCCTATTAGCCCTGTTTTCCTGATTTTCAGAAACTATTTTTATTGTTTTATTTAAATGTTATATACATAGGTTTCGTTGCATAAAAAAACATAAATGCCGCTAACGATTATAAATTAAGGACTATTATAAATTAATAGTCCTTAATAGTCCGATTTCACTAATTTTCTGAGATTATTTTTTGTATTTTATTTCAATGGCATATATCGAGTTTTCTTTATTAAAAAATTAAAATTGAAACCGCTAGAGTGATTATAAATTTCGCTTTAACCACCACTCGTTTTTCAGGATAATCCCCCATTCTAATAGCTGGATTACAATGAATATCGGGGAAAAAAAATAATTTATTTTAAAGAAATCTATTGAGTTTCGTTGAGAAAAAATAAAAATTGTGGCCACTAGAACGATTTTTCATTTTTTTTAAACATTTTCACTTTAGGTTAACCGCCACCCCCAATTGTGTTGGTTAACGAACTTGACGAATCGTTTGTTACTTAATCGCTATATGCCGAGTTTCGTTGAGAAAAACAACATTTGCGACCGCTAGAGAGAGAACGGACGCACACACAAATATATACCATCATTAAAAATATTTCCATGGGTACAGCCGCAATAGCGTACATTCTTTCGGAATTCACAAAAATCTGCGAGCATTGACAGAAAACAGTGAAAGATGCATAAGAATATTTGCCACCTGAACCTTTGTACTAATATCCAAAATACAAACAATATGAATAAAGTATATAAGGTTTAACAGACTAGAATTTAAATTGATAAGAGTATAAGCTACAGATCTGGTATTACGTAAAAAGACAATTTCGTTCCTCCTCTGCTACTGGGTATGATATTTCCAAGGTAATTATTCTGTTTTGAAAAATATTAGTCACAAAATGTGTGAGTTAATAGCGTTCTTATGAATAGTTCGTTACTAGTTGTAGGGTAGAGTGGACGCTGTACATCAACCGTACAATTCAACTGCAATGCGCTGTTCTTATTACGTCACGAAGATAAAGTCACTTGCACTGCGCGGGACATGTAAATTGAAATCTATAATGTATGTAATTTAAGTGCGATTGAGCTGAAACTGTGCCTGTGAACATTTCAATTCGGAAAATGTAATTTAATTAAAGGCTACAGAGATTAGAATGCTGAAATGAACACACAAAAGAATGGCAGTTGCCTTTTACCTATTATCTGATGTGTTGCAGCATACATTAAGATATTTTTAACGTGTCGAAAGTGAATCTGCTTCTCTTTTCCCCTATGCAATGTGAGTCCCAGGGGAAAGAGGTCGTTTAGCCCAGGTCTATAATCCACAGCAGCCTTGTCCAACATGGCGCCCGCGGACGACTTTTATGTAACCCTTCGCAATTAATTTCAAAATTGTTTGCGTTTGATTAAAGAATTTTACTGGTCTTTGAAGCACCGTCCTCTTCGTGACGTTTTTATTCTGCATGAAGAATTACGTCATCATACTCAGAATCTGATATATCAAGGGTGCCAACAGATATCTAATATATTTCAAAGTAGGACCGAAAAACAACAGTAATTTGTAGTATGATGTTCTGGAAACAGATGTGACTCACATTGTTATGCTAGCGTTGCAACATCAATATGGAGCCAAGATTATCGTTTGAACAGAGGAAAGCAACTTTGAAGTGGTGTTGGAAAACCGGGAATGTTGTTGAAGTTCAAAGGCAATGAAGACGTGTGTACAGAGAGAACCGCCGTTGGACTTCTACCTATGGGGAACTCTTAAGGATGTTGTACACCGTAGAAAACCAGCTACACTAGCAGCACTTCGGGAAGAAATTGAAACGGCATGTGCTACAATCGCTGAGGACACTTTCGCAAACGTTGCTCAATCAGTAGTTCAACGTACTCAGAAGTGTATCGACGCCGATGATGGGCATTTTGAGCAACTGTTATAACTGTAAAAGTCTAAGATTAGTGCTCATCATTTTCTATTGTGTGAATTCAATTTTGTTATGTTAACACAGTTTTTTCTTTTTTGAAGTGTGTCTACATTTTTGTATTTAAAATGTTTCTGAACAATTAATGTGTACGATAAGTGCAGTTTAAGCATTTGAAAATAACTGAAGTAATCGATTGTTCACTTAAATAGAAATACAAATTCTCCTTCATACTTTCCAAATGTGCAATTTATGGCAGAAACGATAAATGGCGCCGAGTGTCATTTAACTTTAAACTTTTGGGTCAAGATTTGGAAAATGATTTAGCCAGTTTTCAGGGCTAGAACCTTGATAATGTTTGTCAATAATACTTTCGTTTCTATTGATGTTTGTGAACTTGTAAGTAGAAAATTGCGTGCCTTTTCTGACAGTAACTTCAAATCGTAATACAAGTTTTTATTACAATTAAACAAAACAGATAAGGTATTACATTTTTACAATGTCATGAATAAAAACCTTAGAAGCCTTTTTAATACCGTGGTCACTGGGTCGGGCTAACAGCGACCACGCTAGAAACCATTATATCACGTTGTTTTTTTTCGAAAGTGCCTTGCCTGCCCTAACCAATAGGTACAAGGCTCAGGTGGCAAGGCCTTATAGCTTGGATATGGAAAATAGAATAGGTAATAGGCAAGATGTTGACAGGAATGCGTGCAAGAATGGCACAAGCTATGGGAATTTCAAAGATAATAAAATACATTAATATAATTTGTTTTTAATAATATTGGTACTTACTTATAAACACACTTCGTAATTATAAAAAATACAAACGCACTATTCGTAAAGGTGGGCGTGCATATTCGCTATCCAAAGTTCTTGCATTTCTGGCGGAAAAAAAACAAAAGAAAATAGTGCAGTATTGTGCATTATCATTGACAACGCCTCTCAAAGCATCATTTGTTTTATGTCGATTGTTTAGTTGCGCTTTTCTTTCCCTTCACATTTTTTTAAACAAATAAAGACATGAAGCATGCGATTCCATTTGAGAGTGACATGTAAATGCCACCACAGACACCTGAAGGGTTTATTGAGTAGAGCGTTGCAGCAATCCTGCCAATGTCATGTCAGAAAATATGAAAGTATCCTCACAAAAAAAAAAAAAAAAAAAAAAAATAATCGTAACCCGTTGAGCATCAGGTAGTTGGCAGCAGTGGTTTTGTTGCAATTGCGTCCTGGTGCTGAACAATACCCCCATCGGCTGTTTACTCAACATCAATTGTAAATTGAAACTACAGTGCTGCACTAATTACCTCATTTCATACAAGAGCGTTTGTCCATTGAAACATTTTTAGTAACCAAGACAGAAGGCTCCCATGAACACCTGTACACACAGGGGATTGTAGCCCCTCAACTGGTGCAGTGGAGGGTGGGGGTGCTATACTTTAAATACCATGGCTTTCCAGTTGCTGTGGATTGAGGCTGTTTTGTTATCTAGTAATAGTAGTGGCCCATAGTCTGGTTGATATGAAATGCCCAAAACCACTCCATTCACAACGATGTGTTGCACAATATACTCGCCGTTCTGCAACCAACTTCACATTTTTTTTTTTTTCCAATTTCCATTTATTTCCTTCACTCCAAAAGCATACGCCAGTGGCGTACAGAGTTTGTTTCATCATCTTCAAAGTTACAGTATGAACATGACAGAAAAATACAAAACTTTTTTAATAATAATGAAAAATATTAATAGTGTCAAGTAACGAAATGGGCGATTACTTTAGGGTTTTTAACTGAAGGGTACAAAGAAATAACAATCAAAGTCGACTTTTTACTTTTTAAAGGAATGCAATTTGAATTTTTAAACGGCTACAAAATTAAGCACATTAGACATATAGATATGTTTTATTTTTCAAAATAATTCCTTCAATAATTTTGAAATTAGTGTCATGTTATTTGTTATTTGTCCGTGTTAATGGTAAAAACAATCAAACCCACTGGAATGTACCAAATTATACTAAATATTTTCTGAGTAAATTATAAGCATTAATCAGCACTATTGCAAATAATCAATCAATCAAACAAAAGTATTCATTATCTGTTACTGGTAACCTTAGAGCTGAACACAATCTCTTTAGGTATGGTAGGTCATCATATTTTGCCTTAGAAAGTGGAATAAAACTTGAATAGGAAGGGGCAGACGTGGAACTCCCAGGAACCATTGTAGATTGTAGTTCTAGAACAAATTTTGTCAGCTACAAATTCTCGAAATTAAGTAATAGTTTCAAATGATTTATTGAGTATAGATTTCTAAAGCATATGTGTTGAGGGTATTCCATAAAATTGATCGTTTTGAATAACAAATTTATAAACTCTTTCTGTTCATTTTCAACGGTTAAAAATAAGCCACTGTGGCCGTATCTATCTTTTAAGATTACCCGCATGTAGGATGTCTAAAAAGTGTAACAACAGCAGAATTCGTTGAACATACACATGATATGGTATTAGGTAACCGGTAAGGTAAATTGTGTGAAACTGCCAGGTTATAGACATTAGGCATAAGAAAGAAACATTTGCATATGAAAAAGCATTGCTCAAAGTGGACACCGCACTCGCTATCTTAATGAACAATGCTTGAAATGAGCCTATGAATAAATAATACCTAATCGAAGTGACACACCAGAATCGAATCAGCTGGCAGTTCAGTTCCAAAGATGACAAAGTTGATTTAATCTGCAGGAAACGTTATAGCATTAGAATTTTGGAACCCTAAAGAATTTTTACTTATTTATTTAATGTTAGAAGATTAAAACCACAACCTAAAACTACGATTACAATCTTTAAAACTACCAAATAAATCATTCTACCAGAAACGGCGCGATTAGCACAAGAAAAATATTTCTCATCAAGTCAAAGCAATGTTTTAGTGTATGTAAAGTTATCTGAGGTATGAATTGTCGGACCATCCATCCTACTCTCCTTATTTGGTTCCTTCCGACTTCTATCTGTCCCCAAAGCTCCAAATTAAGCCGAAAGGTTACTGCAGCGCTAGAGGAATATTTTGCAGACCTTCCGTAAAACCACCTCAGATACTGAAGCACAGCTTATAGAGCTTAAAGAACATTATGTTGAAAAATAACAGAATGCTCTGCATTTCCATGTGTATTTTGAGTATCGAAAAGTAGTTTAATTCAGGTATGTTACGTGAGGCTTGCTAACAAATTTCAACTAACCTAGAACTTATACTTAAAGTAATGTTTCTAACATTCACAGTTTCAAAGTTATAAATCTCTACAAAGGTGTGGCATTTCAGAATCAAACGCAATATTAGTTATTCTTTAAAATTTGAAATTAACGTCAGGCGTTAACAACTTGGGAAATGCAGCTATAAACAATTTTGAACCTCCAGAATACAATGAGAAGCTGCACCGTCTTGCTTGAAAATTATGTTGGAAACAGCCTTGATTTTAGGAATTACAAATTGTTATAACATTTCCAAGTATTAGTGCTTGTAACAAAGAAATAATATCCCACTACTTTGTCACCAGACCACAGAACCTTAGGGTCGATGAATTTTTTCGGGCGTAAAAACCATAAGTATGGCTTCGTTCGGAAGGGAGGTATAACCAGGAGTCCCGTATCATAGATAAAAGAATTTCAAGCCTGAAAGAAGAGGCCTCTGAGCAAAATTGATCAGCAGTTTCACGCCCTAAATTGAATGGAACGCTGATTATGTTAAATAGCTTCCGTAAATAAACCAAAGAAATAAATAAATTAAATAAGCTTGTAGCTATCTCGTTCATGTTCTCTGCTCACGTAAGGATTTCTGAACTCCAAATTCTGCAGTTGTGTACATTAACTTTTCCAGAATTATGAAGAGTAGATTCGTCATGGAAACATCTCTTTGAAAGAAAGCATGCTAAAATGCATTCGAAATGGCTTGTCATTTAGCTGAAGCTTTTGCCATAATCTGCACTTTATACACTTTTGCTTGTGCCATTTTTGGCTACACCCATCCACTTACTGGGGGCTCATTGCAAACGCTTCACGCACTTCTATAGCACTTTCGCCTGATACTGGAAGATCTGTTACTGCCCTTACCGTATGAAATACTTGTGTCTCTTAGAATTTCCTCATCCTCTCATTCGTGTTGAAAGTTGTCGGAGGTGCATTGCTCTCACACTCATGTTACAGATTTTGTCTCGGCATTCCATTATACAAAAAAAAAAAAAAAAAAAAAAAAAAAAATCCTGCAATAACTGATTACACTACACAACAACTACAAAAATTTAAATGTTTCCTTAATGAGAGTTGTCAAACTTTGATAATTTCGGATAGAAAACAAGTCTGATGATATATTTTTATTACCTCTACTTTTGGAGACACCCAGATTTCCAATCTGTAAGAGAGTAGACCCATAAGTTTCCGGCCTAACCATTTTCTAGGTAAGATAAAGACGAAAACTACATTTCACTTTTGAATATAGTTACCTTTTATTGCAATACACTTCTCACATCTTTGAATTAACATTTCAATTCAAAAATAGTCAGAAGTCTTGTCTGCAAAATGGTCATAAACATTATCCATCACTTCTTTGTCACACTTAAATTTCCTTCCTCGAAGGCCCTTCATGAGAAGAGGAAATAGTCCCTGGGAGATAGATCTGGACTGTAGGGGCCACATTTCCTCACAGCTTCCTTTGCAACAAGCGTTATGTGCACACTACCACCCAGCTTTACTCACCTCTTCTCTTTGATGGGAGCACGTAGTCTGTGCAGTAGGCCAGCATAGTACTCTCCATTTACTGTGGTGGTCCTCTCCTTGAAGTCAATGAAGAGTATTCCTTCACAGTCCCAAAAGATTGTGGCCCTGATCTTCTTGGTTGACTGAGTGACCTTGGCCTTTAGAGACGGTGCTTCGCCAGGTTTACGCCACTCCATTGATTTGCTTTTGGGCAAGGGATCATAGTAGAGGACCATACTTTCATTTCCTGTAACAATGGTTTACAGGACTTCTATCTCCTTGGCACGGCAGAGCTCCAAAAGTGTCTGACAACAGATGCCTTGTTGCTGCTTTTGGACTGAGGAAAGAAATCTAGGCACCCATCTTGCACTAACCTTATTCATGTTTAAATGTTCATGAATAATTCGAAGGGCTGTTGTTTTAGAAAGGCACAATCTTGCTGCTATTTGTGTAACTTTGAGCCGGTCTTCCATAATTCCTCCTTCCACAAGAGCGATGTTTTCAGGAGCGAGCACCTCCAATGGCCGATCATCACGCTCTTCGTCTTCAAAGCTTTCTGGACCAATTCGAAAAAGTTTGACCCATTCTTTATGATAGAACATGAGGGGGTTGCCTCCCCATATACACCGTACAATCGCTGTTTAATTTCATTTGAAGTAAGTCCTTCTTTTGTGAGGAACTTAATAACAACTGGACACTCCATTTTGAACTTGTCACAATCTACACATAGCCTAGTTTGTGCAACTATATCTGAATAACTGAACACAGCGGAGCGGACGTTACAGCTGAATTTTAACAGATAAGGTATGACACTAGATAAGAATTTTTGTGAAGGCGATATTCCTTATCGGCGAGGCCGGAAGCTTATGGCCTAACTCTTATGTTGGGGACTATAGTGAAACGCAGAATTTCTACAATATTACATTACACTGCTAAAACATAATTTTTTTCGGGAATTTAAAGAACAAACATGAGACAAATCAAATATTACATAAACGAATATAAAGAAAAAATCAAATACCTATTTGACAATTAAAAAAATCCACTAAAGAATAGCTACGTGCTAAAAAATTAAAAACAATAGCATTAACAATACCTAACCTCATAAGAAATCGAGCAACATGCCCGCCTCCACCTAATAAAGAATATTTAGAATTGGTTGGAAGACCAACCAGACATTATTCTAATATAAATAAAAAATGATTAAAAACAAATATACCTCTCAAATAAGGTATTAATAATCACAAAATTAAAGAGGAAAATTAAGAAAAAAATAGGACAAATATACTATTGTTAATTGGAAACTAAAGGAATTATATGCTCTTTACAAAATAATTTAACAGCATCCCCAAAAGTTGTAATAGTATATCGTAGCTTATTGAGACCTCTACGAAAATGAATACAACACATAACCCTCCGTTTCTAAGTAAGTGAAAACAACCACTCCTTCTATAACAAAAATAATCAAATCTCATTACTAACAATATATTCATAAACCATTATACTACCTAAGATAACATATAAAAAATCTAAATTTGCTACATTAACCTCTGCCAGAGTAATATGGTCCTCTCGTACTAAGATACTTTAATTTAAGCTAAACACAGAAATGTGACTTCTCTTTGCTTGTCGCCTGTATCCTGTTCTGAGATCTCTTGTCAATACTCAACAGCAGTCTGGAAGCATCACCAACACTGATAACTTCGTATCTTTGTTAAATGTCACTGCTCACTGCGGCGTAGTTTTCTGGGAAGAAATTGCATTTTGAGAGACATGTTGGAGCCTAAAAGATGATGCTGGCTCAGAATCTAGTTTTCAGCTGTTTGGTGACTCAAGGATATATGCACAACACTTGTAAAGGCTTCCAAAGCTTGTTGGCGATTGCGCTGGAGGACTGTCTCAAAGTTTTCATCCACAAGAGGGTGACAAATTCGAGAACCTTAACTCATTCAGCCTCTCCATCCTTGTTCATCCCCTTTATAAAACGTTCCTAAGGCAGAGTTTGTAAAGGGAGATGAAGAATTTTGCTTAGACCGTTCAGAGGAATGTGTTGAATATTCTTTTCCCCGTCGCAGAGTTTCGCCTTCGTACTACCTGCAGGAGTTCAGTCTATATTCCTCTGGAGGGTCAGGTAGAGGCAAATCGTTTCCACGTGGTGCTGGCTGATAGTTGGGGCATTTAATACTCATCTTTTTTCTTGATGTATCTTTTTTAATATAAGGTACCATGCAGAAATAGCAATTATATACGAGGATAGGTTCATAAATTTCCGGCCTCGCCGGTCAAACTGTTATTAAGTTCTTCACAATAGAAGAACTTACTCCAAAAAAGCAGCCATTGGACGGTGTATATGGAGAAGCATCCCCCTTATATTCTACAGTAAAAGAATGGGCCAAACTTTTTCGAATGGGTCGAGAAATCATTGAAGACGAAGAGCCTATAGGACGGTCCTGGAGGTGCTCACTACTGAAAACATCATCTTGTGGAAGAGAAATTATGGAAGACCGGCGGCTCAAAGTTACAGAAATAGCAGCAAGGTTGGGCCTTTCTAAAACAACAGCCCTTCGAATTATTCATGAACATTTAAACATGAAAAAGGTTAGTGCCTAGACTTCTTTCCTTAGTGCAAAAGCAACAAGATGACAGATGTCAGGCATTTTTGGAGCTCTGCCGTGGCAACGAGAGAGAAGGTCTGCAAACCATTGTTACATAAGATGAAACTATTATCCTCTACTGTGATCCCTTGTTCAAAAGAGAATCAATAGAGTGGCGTAAACCTGGCGAAGCACCGTCTCTAAAGACCAAGGTCACTCAGTCAAACAAGAAGATCATGGCCACAATCTTTGGCACTGTGAAGGAATACTCTTCGTTGATTCCAAGGAGAGGAACACCTCAGTAAATGGGGAGTACTTTGCTGGCCTACTGCACGGACTACGTGCTTTCATCAAAGAGAAAAGGCCAAAAAAGCCGAGTGGTGGTGTGCCACACTCTAAAGTAAGAACTATCTCAAAACAGTTTTGAGCTAAAAATGCGTCGCTCCAGAGTCAACTGTGTAATCACCTTTGTGAATGAATGTATACTGCCGTGAGACGGGCGGGAAACAGTTTCAGGAAGCGACGTAAGGGGATTACATGACGTACAAGGTTTTGTATTTTTTTTACTTTTTTTTTATAGCCTACGAAAGACTTTTACTTCCTTTTGTGCCCTTTATACTAAAAATTAACGACTAATATTAACATTACACTATAAAGACTCTCTAGATTACTGTAAATTTACAAAACGCCAGTCAATTAATTATGAGCTATACTAATACTTAGAAATTAGGCTACTAAAGTTGAGAGAACGCCACTGGCAGCGTTGTTGCGGTGCAATTTTTTCTCTTTACACTGTCAGATCCAAACATGTGCATGCGAGGCGGTCACTTGCCACGAGTACTCGCGAGAGTACGGCGATTGTTTCCATTGTGAAAACCGCCATGTTTGTACTCTAGCTAAATACATTTTTTTTTTCCGCGCATGTGTTATTTTCCTACATTCCCCGTAGCCCTTGTGTTTTGAATATGCGTTTCAGCGGCCGCTTTTCACTGTAGATAACAGCGTCAACATGCTCTAACGCTCACGCCATTGCCGATTGTGGTCGAGCGGTGCATTCAAAACACAGTGCAGTGTATGTCCTCTTGTTATGCACACCCTAGACCCCTTTGCGTGAATGACGTGATCACAATGAACGACTCTTGCACAATGGACGCCCATTGGAGCTTCCATCCACAAGTCAAACACTGGTTAGTGAAAGGGGGGGGGGGGTCCTAGGAACTATGCTATGGTGGGTGGATGTATGGATGGATGACGCTTCTGTTAATAATAATAGAGGATAGGCACCACTCCGTTCAGAGTCGATAGCTGGCGTGAACTGTGTCTGTGTGTGTTACATTACCTTGATGAGCAGGTTCTTAAATACGATCACATTATAACGCAGCATACAATGCGGAACTTTAAAAGAGCTTCGTTTTTAACCAACCGCCAAGCGGTAACGACACATTAAGCAGAATTTATGTAGTAAATGTTGATTGTAACATAAACTTTGGGAACAAAGAGAATGCTTTGAATTTGTTTGCATTCTAGATAAAATTTTCCTACTCCTATATGATGTTCCTGGTTTAAAAATTAAAAGCGTGACCCCGTTAAAAATAACTAAAATATCCACTCTTTATAGATAAACAGCATATGATGAAATTAGTATTGAAGTTTCAAAAGCACCACTATACAGTGAGGTTTGAGACAGTATTATAAGCTGCCACCCCCATATTTTAATTAGAGTAATTATAGCAAGTAATATTGCAACTTTGTTAGAGCCATGTGTAATGTCATTTACTTGTACAAGTGTTGAATTATTGTGTGTAAAATGTTATTTTCTTGCCAGGGCGCAGAGAGCTACTCCAGCCATAAAATATGACGTGGAATTTCTGCTGCCTGTAGTAACAATATTTGTAAATATGACCCAAGCAAAACGATGCTTTCTTAAGCAGGGTAAGCACAATAAAACATTTGCCGACAATTACAGGGATGAAAAGGCAAGGCCGATAACCTCTTCAAGGGAAGAAGCCAACCGCTTGAGTTGATTCTATATGTAAAATGTCACGTAGGCCATGTTTATTTACTCTTGCAATTTTGTGGCACGCTGTTAGTTTTGCAAGAGTATTCAGCGGGGCAATATCAGTGGAAGGGCTTTCTCACTTCCGTTCAATTAGTGAAAAGCGGTAGCTAGTTTTGGAAGAGTGGACCAGCTTTATTAGTTAAGTGCAATAGTTTATTAACAATAAATTGTGTTATCTGCCATAACGAGAAAACATTATTAATCTCCATATATTCCTTCCCCATTTACCCCTGAGAATCCTAAACAATCAAATGATTTCCTTTTTTCAAATCCTTCCCTCCTCTCAGCACACACATATTGAAATAAGACCCTGTTCATTTTTAAATACCGCTGCAGGTTATTTGAGTTATGGGCTGGCCATGCGCTACTGCATACTGGGAGTAGCCAGTCGTCAAGGCCATGTGGGCAATAGTTTGCAATAAATCTGAACTGGTAAAGGTGATGATTCTTGAAACAGGTATTTTAGTTAAATAATTTTATGTCGTAGTCTTATTATTAAGCTGTTTATGTGCTGTCTCCAATTGAGTTTGTTATGAAGTAAAATTCCGAGATACGATGTGGATCATATTCGTTCTCGTTACAGGGAAATGATTTAAATCTCAATTTGTGTTTTATAAGTGAATTAAACTGCTTTAGACTTATAAGCGGTTCATTATGATTTTCCATTTTTTGTACCATACTCCCAACGGATTGACATATGTCTGAAGGTTTTAAACTGATGATTTCCTTGTGCCTTTGCTTAGAATAGCGACATCGTCAGTAAAACGTGCTATTGTTAGATTATCGTGTCTTATGGGAGATCATGTATATATACAAAATAACAGTAATAATAAAAACTTTCAAGTGTGACTTTATCTAAGTGTTTATTCTATTCTACTTTTATCATTAATGTTAATTTGTTACATTGTTAATGGTGTTACTTTATTTTTATTTTTATTATATATATTAAGAGAGTCTGTCTTTGAGTGTTAACGAATATTTTTACTTTGTGTAAATTGCGTACTAATTGATTTTCGTTAGTTATGCCACTATACACGGGTTTTTGTATAGATGCACATGTTAAAATGAATTCTGGTATGGAAGTTGTAAGGCAATTCGCAAGAAAACATCTTTGCAATCCTGTTCCAGATAAAAAAAATAGCTATTCATTCACTTGCTATAAAGTTACGAGAGACAAACAGGATTTCTCACTAACAAGAAACCTGTTCCTAACCGCCATGTTCTTGCAGGAAAAAATTAAATACAGGAGTTTCCTAAGCAATGTATTACCTCTGAGGAGCACCGTTTTAATAATCTCTTATAATATTCTATAGAGCTTATTATCATAATTTTAAATATAATACTTGTATACTTTCATTAAAAATACAAATAATGAAATAAAAATACGCACTTTACGCGCGGCGATTCTTTCAGCATTCCACGCTCAGGCGAGCCGTGATCGTCATGATTCCCATAAGTTTGGAATTTTCCCTGAAAGGTTTAAATATGCTTTTTATTAAGAAAGGAAATAAAAACTATATAATTGCAGATCTATATCCCTCAACCAGCTCATCCAAAATGTTGGAAAGGAATATGAACGGAAAATGCAGCTCTCAAACTTACAAATGAGACTGTTAGTGCAATATTTTGTGATCTAGCGAAAGGTTTTGTATGCGTTTATCATGAAATTCTAATAGAAAAAATACGTCTCTATGAAGTAAAAAATTAGAATCTTCAATGATTAATCACATATATGAATAGTAGGGGGGGAAAAGGATGCAATAAATTAACCATAAAATAATTGAAATACTTCAATTTTTGAATTATTAAACATGGAATCCCATAAATCAAACGTGAGTCTATTGATCTTTTCAATGTACATTAATGGTCTACCATTAACAATAACAAATATAGTCGTCACTGTTCTCTTTGCCTATTGACAGTTTTCAACAGAAATATGAATAATTCAATATTTAATCTGAGTTACTTTATCATATGTATGTGTGGCTGATTTAAATTTTATTATTAATTAATAAAATAAAGATTATAAAAGTTATCAATTTGTATATACAAACAATAGCCAACTAAAAGAACAGCCAACTGAAATGAAATGTGTAGATCTTCAAGTTGATTAATGTGTAAGTACGAAAAGGTATATCGATAAGATTATTCTATAACTAAGATCTGCTATAAAGATTCTCAGACCACTATGTCATTTCAACTCAAGATTTATATTATGAAATATAAATTAATATTTTGGGGTACTTTCGTTGAAAAAAGGCGTAGTCGATTCTGGTGGTGTAGTAGTAACCATACTTGCCTTCTAAACCCAAAATCGCGGGTCCAAACCTGGCCAGGATCGATGGATTTTTTCGGGCGTAAAAACCCCTTCTTCCTTCGAAAGGGAAGTAAAGCCTTGGGTCCAGTGTCGTCGATAAAGATCCTCAAGCCTGAAAAAAGAAGCTTCTGAACAAAATTTGTCGGCCGTTTCACACCCTAAATAGAATGGGATGCTGCTGACATGAGATGTTAAAGAGCGTCCATAAATAAACTAAATCAAACAAGTACAAAAAAGTTTTTATACAAAAAATGGGGCGAGTGTGGTGGTATCAACAGAACTCCACATAAGAGGCTATTTCAAAAAAGTAATTTATGATTTTATGTTGCAATTAAGAATACTTTATTCAAAATGTGCAAAATTGTAATATAATGTCAAAATATATCTTTATATACTCAAGGCAAATTTCTGTTAAAAGGAAGTCCGTTATAATTCCCAAACAATTTTAAATTTGGTGGTATAAATATAAATATTATCATTACACCCATCATCTGTTGAGCGAAAATACATCTCTGTTGTTAAACAATATCTATTACTCTGTAGAAGAATGTATAAATAAACGTTTTTTTTCTGTCCTTGATTACACATTAACTATGTTTTGCAAAATATATTTTATTTGCTTTGATCAGGTACTACCCACAAAAAAGATTTGAATGCATATAAATAAACTTTTCTTATGAATTATTTTTATAATGCATTTTTCATATTAAAATATGACAAATATACGAGGGTTGGAACTTAAATAGTGGCAACACTGCTGTGGAGACGCTATGCAACGGAATCTAACATTGTCGCTGATAGCACACGTTGTTTACATACCTGTCTTTTCTCAGAGCAAATGAACTCTCCCTTCCCACATCACCTGCGTGTGCACCATCGAGAGAAACACAGTCACTTGTGAGCTAGCGGTCTAACGTACTGTTGTCACTATGTTTTCGAAACAGGAACAACGGAGTTGGATCAAGATTGAATGTGCCAGAGGTCGTACAGCACGACAGTGTCATAAAGGTCATAAAGGTCTTCAAGAGGCTTGCAGGGAATCTGCATTTCCTTAAAGAACAGTGGCACGTTGGGTAAAAGCCTTCAAAGATGGTAGCAAACTGTGGTAGACATTCATCGGGCAGGTCATCCTACGAGCGTCAGTGAAGAAGTGCATTCTCTTGCCGCGTTACTGGACAGTGATCGACGCCAGATGATTCGTGAGCTCGCCCAAGAAACCGGATTAGCGCATAAGACTGTGCTTCACATCCTGAAGGAACGCCTGGGCATGCGAAAAATTGCATCACGATGGGTTTCACATGATTGACGGAAATGGAGAATTGGTTACGTTACGACGCTGCTAAGACGCACTTGGAGCGCTATGAGCGCGAAGGAGAGACTATCTTACGTCGTATCATAACCCTGGATGAGACATGGGCCAAGTCGTATGAGCCAAAACTGAAACGCCAATCGAACGAATGGCGTCAGTATGGGTCACCACGAAAGTCGAAAGTTCGTCAGAGCCCAATACGGTGAAAGTTATGGTGATTCTCGTGTACGACTGTGATGGTGTTATCCTAACGCATTACATTCCTCCATGGCAGACCGTCAATGTTGAGTATTACCGTTCGTTTTTGGAGCACCACCTGCGACCAGCTTTGAGAAAGAAGCGGCAACACTTTCTGCAGAATCCACCCTTCATTTTGCACGACAATGCTCGGGCGCATACAGCGCAAGCTGTGGCTGATTTGTTCGATCGATGGGGCTGGGAAGTACTGCACCATCCACCATACTCCCCGGATTTAAGTCTTTGTGAGTTTGATTTGATTCCCGAAGATGAAAGAACCACTGCGTGGCATTTGCTTCAGAAGTGTTCCAGAGATTCGACAGGCAGTAGACCGCTCCATCTGCACCATCAAGAGAACAGGCTCTGCTAAACTTCCACATCGCTGGCAACGGGTTATACACAACGCTGGTGACTACAGTAAAGGTTGCTAACATGTAACTCTTTTGTGTCGGTTGTAAATAAATAGTTGCCACTATTTAAGTTCCAACCCTCGTATAATTAATTATACTAAGCAGCAGAACTCAAGCAGTTCGACACATAGGGATTACAAATGTTTGACTTTTTCTTAATGTTTTATTCTTTTCTGGTTTTCTAGTTACCGTTATTTTAGTTACTTGTAAATATTGTTATATTATTTTTTATTTATGTAGTTTACACCTCTGGTGTTGCTTTTAACTTGACTTATTAATTTAAATTTGCTTTTGCATGTTTTGCTTTTGGCTTCTTTACTATTTATCTATTATTCATTTTATTTTATTTGTTACTTTCTCTGTGTTTTCTAATGCAATTTATTGTTATTATTAAGCTTTTGGCTTGTCTTCTCCTCGAGAAGAACTCGAGCAGCTCGACATATAGTGATTACAAATGTTTGACTTTTTCTTAATGTGTTATTCTTTTCTGATTTTCTAGTTACTGTTATTTTAGTTACATTGTTAATATTGTTATATTATTTTTCATTTATATAGTATATATTATTTTAAACAATTTACACCTATTATGTAATGCTATGTTCAAAGTACCTCTGTACATGAATCCTTTCTTGGAACGCAATTAAACACCGTGTTATTTACATGGGAATATATACCTTTATTTCTGTAAATCTATATAGAGGAATGGGGGTTCGTGATTAATGCAAATGAAAATATGAACATTTAAGTGAATACAAACGCCTAGATTGTGGGACATCCAATGAGCGTTCTGAAACACGAAGCCAAATACATTATACCATACGCACTAACACGTTCCGTTTAAATAATAACTCAAACATCTCTTTAAAGAAAAAGTTGTCCTTTGTAGGGAGCTACATTATTTTTCCCATACAAGAAGAAGGAGATGACAAACAAAACAGCACTTAGCTGTGTTTGAGATCTCATTCTGAGAGACCTTCGACGTAAATACTGTATCAACACGCATCGCAACGGAAGCCCCCTCAATGTTTATCCTGCATTTGGGTGTCTTCAAAACCAGTAGTCAAGTGCTAATCACAAATACTGTCGCGCACAGCACTGTGCGTTCTTTGCACAAATATGTGTCTTTCACCCGAGTTTCACCACGCTATGTTCCTGGGGAAATACAGGTGAAATATGGCACGTTTCTTTATCATTGGCGATGGTCAGATATTAAAAAAATACTTAATTAACGCATACAATGAAAAGTAACTATGCAAAGTGAACAGGAAACAGAGATTTGGTTTTCAGGACCGTTTATTCATTCTTTGGTATAGAGGAAGGGATGTAATTATGAAATACCTTTTTAGTAGTAACTGGATTGTGAAATATCACACAATGTGTAGTAGCAGATTAAAGTTATGAATTACATTAGATAAAATATATACACAGAGAGTGCCAAAAATGTATACACACTTCAAGCAAAGAGAAAACTTGGTTAATATAACAAAACTGTATTGACACAAACAGAAGATGATGACCACTAATCATCTTAGACTTTTACAGTTGCAACAGTTGCTCAAAATGCCCATCATCGGCGTCGATACACTTCTGAGTACGTTGAACTACTGATTGAGCAACGTTTGCGAAAGTGTCCTCAGCGATTCAGCACATGTCGCTTCAATTTCTTCCGAAAGTACTGCAAGTGTAGCTGGTCTGCCAGATCTGCCCTTGTGAACATCGCATACGGTACCACGAGTCTCAGATTTGTCTCGAATGCGTGCAATTCTTGGCGGTTGTGTTCTGTACTCACGTCTTCCTTGCCTTTCAGCTTCAAAAATATTCTCGGTCTTTGTGCTTTGCCTTTCTTTGTTTGCATTAATTACTAGATAACGGTTCTTTAGCCACGTGCCTCAACAGGTCATATATTGTTTATAACATATTAACAATATGTTATGATAAATATCTATTCACCCTCGAACGTTTTTGAGTTTTCGAAAAAAATAAAATCACTTAAGACCGGTTTATCTTGAAACTGTGTTACTATATATTGGTGGCTAGTCATTCATAGCCGTTGTTTTTCTAATAAAAAATAATACCCGGCCAGTGGCCGAAACCTTGCTCTTGCATACGCGTATACTGAAGGCTACCATATCTCATATCCAGGAAAATTATTATTTGGTGTATAAAAATAAATCTCAAATTCATGCCTATATTTGTCAATTTTGAGGAAGTAAATCGCACACATGACATCACAAATGTGATGCAACCATATATCAGGCGTTATTGCCATATATTAATATTATTTGTTTGATTTTCATAAGCGTTTCAGCATATGTTCAGCCCAGAATTTAGAAGGATAAAATGCCATACTTTTCCTTGGTAGATGTGATGAAGCAAATTGGAATATTCAGGTTTTGAAGCATTTAAAGCTTAAATTTTGCATTTTTAGAATGCATATATATGTCTATTTTCACTTAGTGCCTATTCCTTAGTTTCTTGCTTAAAGCATGCATATTTAACTAACTAAACTAGTTAGGAGTAGGGGGTTCTACAATCAGAGCAGATTTATTGCTGATTTTGGGTGATTATTAAATTATCTAAAATGCTTTAGTGTATATTATAATAGTGTTTCTTTTTTATAAGCGACCTCCATGACGATGACGTGGTTGCGATAGCAGACCAAAGAATTTCATGCTGATGGATTTCAGCAACTTGTGAAACGATGTGCGGGGAGATTACGTTTAGAAATAAAAGTATTTGAAGTCAATACTCTATTTGTAACGTAATGAATGACTTACTCTCATATGTCTAAATACAGACCTCTCTTTGACGCCTTAGTGCCAGTAAAGCCGATCGAATTCCTGATATGTTGCGCATTGTAAACCTTCCACATTTAGACTGAGTTTAAATTCCATCAATCGGAGATGAATACACAAATGAAACTTAAAGGGTTTAGCTTGAGGTCAGATAAATAAATGATCACCTCTACTAACGCGCAAGGGTTTCATTATGCACGACACGTGATAGTGCCGGGTCAACCAAGAATCAGGCATGTTGTGCTTTAAGAAGTATCCGGTATTCAGGTAGAACATGTTGACCATTGCCTTAAGATAATATGAAAAAGGAATCATTGTTGTAGACCTTAAAATATAGAAAACCAAGCAGTTCCATGTAGTACTTTTATCGTGCAGATGAGAGGAATTCGTTTCTGAAATTATGGCACATATTTTTAAGCGTTCTGTATTACGAACATATGCTTCTCTGTTTGTCAGTTTTTTTTTTTTTTTTTTTTTTTTTTTGCAAGATAGGTCAATAAGTTTCCGGCCTAACCATTTTCGTATGATAAAGACAAAAACTATATTTAACTTTTCAATATAGTTACCCTTTATTGCAATACACTTATCACATCTTTGAATTAACATTTCAATCCCCCCCCCCCCAAAATAGTCCGAAGTCTTGTCTGCAAAATGGGCATTAACAGCATTCATCACTTCTTCGTCACACTTAAATTTTCTTCCTCGAAGATCTTTCTTGAGTTTTGAGAAGAGGAAACAGTCACTAGGAACTAGATCTGGGCTGAAGGCTGTAGCCTTGAAGCCACATTTCTTACAGCTTCCTTTGCAACAAGAACAGTGCACAGGCGGGTTTTCGTGAAGAAGGCGCGCACCACCACTCAGCTTTTCTCACCTTTTCTCTTTGATAGAAGTACGTAGTCTGTACAGTAGAGCATTATAGTACTCCCCATTTACTGAGGTGTTCCTCTCCTTGAAGTCAATGAAGAGTATTCCTTCACAGTCCCATAACATTGTGGTCATGATCTTCTTGGTTGACTGAGTGACCTTGACCTTTAGAGGCGGTGTTTCACCAGGTTTGCGCCACTCCATTGGTTCTCTTTTGGACAAGGTATCATAGTAGAGGACCACAGTTTCATCTCCTGTAACAATGGTTTGCAGAACTTCTCTCTCGTTACCACGGCATAGCTCCGAAAATGCCTGACAACAGATGACTCGTTGCTGCTTTTGGACTGAGGAAAGAAGTCTAGGCACTAACCTTATTCATGTTTAAAAGTTCATGAATAATTTGAAGGACTGTTGTTTTAGAAAGGCCCAAAGTTGCTGTTATTTCTGTAACATTGAGCCGCCGGTCTTCCATAATTTCTCTTTCCACAAGAGCGATGTTTTCAGGAGTGAGCACCTCCAAGGGCCTACCTGCACGCTCTTTGTCTTCGTTTTTCTAGACCCATTCAAAAGCGTATGGCCCCATTCTTTTACGGTAGAATATGAAGGAGACGGTTGCCCATATACACTGTCCAATCGCTGTTTAATATCATTTGGAGCGAGTCCTTCTTTTGTGAAGAACTAACTCCATTTTGAACATGTCACAATTTTCTAGACATAGCCTTTTGTACGCAACTATATCTGAATAACTGAACATAGCGGAGCTGTAGTTACATCTGTAATTATTTACTTAACAGATAAGGTATCACACCAGATAAGGCTTTTGTAAAGGCGATAATCCTTATCGGCTGGGCCGGAAACTTATGAACCTATCCTAGTGTCATATTTTATACTTTTTTATATTCCTTATCCGTACAAAAGGTTTTCTTCACTTCATATTTGACTTGCAATTATTTGATAATATTTGTTAAATTTTGTTAAAGCATTTAGCATATTCTACATTTCTATTTCAGACCATCATTCTATCAAACTTTAATCATTTCGAGCCTCTCTCTCTCTCTCTCTCTCTCTCCCCCCCTCTCTCTCTTCTCTCCCCTCCGCCTACGTTGTCCATGTACAAATTAAATAACCGTAGTGACAAAGGTAGCTCTTGTTTTACTTTTCTTTCAGCAGGTAATGATTTCTCGCTGCGAATTTAAGTTCTTTTACTCCTATCACTTCAATAGAGACTATCACGTTTAAGGAATGATAGAGTAGGTCAAGATTATCATTTTACGTGCCAAAAATGATATAGTTCCAAATTTCCCGCTAGGGGATGTAGTCAGAAATTGAGTTCTACTCGATTTATGTAAAATATTTACACAAGTTTTGAAATTGTCTTCCATTGAACTGATTTCAGAAGATTTCGTAGCGATATATCTCATGACGTCGTTCATGAAAAATACGTGATACGACATCCTGGGAGAGTCTTGCAGCATCATATTTCCCTAACAATGAAACGCATATCCACCAGCTCAGCGAATGAAAATTGTATTACATATACTTTACAGTAAAAATTAAATGACTCTCCACAGCTGCTGCAAGGACACAAGCAACAAGGCGCGTGCATTGCATTACACAGAACAAATGAAGGTTTACCTTTCTTTACAGTAGCGTCACGCGTCACACAAGATGTTGGGTTGTCTTCGAAGTGAAGCACGCTGATCATAACATACATAAACATTCAGTGCTGTAACAAAAAGATAAGACCGTGTCTGGAGAATGAGCGAACCCAGTGCTATAAAGATCTATCTTATCAGTGGGAACTACAACATAAAACCTTCATTTTTATCTCCTCAAACGTTTTAAACATGTTTTTAAAACCTCTTGTATATGCGTGTTTAAAACGGCAGCATGCAAAATGAAATAAATGAAATTTTAGGACGTTCCTCATAAGCTAGAGTTATAGATTTGAAACGAAACTCGGTGCAACATTTGAAAGATATTTCGTGCTGTCAATCACATTATTAAAACGTACTGGTCTAATTTGTTAACAGTCAACCAAGGTCAGTCATCAAGTAGGATCCGCAATTAAGTACCAACCCGACGTTATATTTCGACTTCCTTGTTTGTTTTTTGTGGTATGATCATTTCATTTTACTCAAAGAGATTTGCTTATTATTTTCTTGTATTTTTGCACTACTTTTAGGCATTCCGAAGGAATGTAAGCAATTGCGGTTGTACCTTTGGAAAGTGTTTTAATAATCTATCAAATCGCCATCGATTATGCCTAAATTATATATATGTGTGTGCGCGCGTACCAGTCAATGCTCTAGTGGTCGCAATTTTTGTTTTTTCTGCAAAATTCAGCATATAGTCATCAATTAACAAACGATTCGTTGGGCTTATTAACCAGCAAAATTGGACCAATGGGGGTCAACCTAAAGAGAAAATGTTTTAAAAATTAAAAAAGTAATAACGCTCTAGATTCCGCAACTTTTGTTTTTTATAAATAAAACTCGGTATATTTCTTTAAAATATATTTATAAATGTATTTTTGTAAAATAATGGCAATCAGGCCATTGGGAGTGGAGGTTTACCTGAAAATCGGAAAGGGTTTAAAGTAAAGTTTTAAAATCGCTATAGCGGCCAACATTTTAAATGTTTTTTAAAGGAAACTCGATATGTACCATTGAAATAAGATAAGAAAAGAGGGTTACTTGAAAACCCAAAATTTAAAAATCGCTCTAGCAGAACCATTAATTGTTTTTCATAATAAAACTCGGCATATACCATTTAAGTCAAATAAGAAAAATAGTTTCTGAAAAACTGAAAACAGATTACTAGTAGTGGGCGTTTATCTGAAAAAAGGACAGGATTAAAGAATGTTTAAAAATTGCTCTAGCGACGACATTTTTATGTTTTTTAAGGGAAACCGGTATCTGCCATTGAAATAAAATAAAGATTATATTTCTGAAAATCAGTGAAATAGGACTATTAGAAGGGAAGAGGCACCCAAAAATTGAAAAATCACTTTAGAGACATTAATATTTGCTTTTTCGCAACGAAACTCCGTGTATAGCATTTGAATAAACCAAGAAAAACAGGAGGCACAGGAGTGGGGGTTTACTTGAAACCAAAAAATTAATAATCGCTCTAGCGTCACCAATATTTGTTTCTTCACAACAAAATTCGATATATACCATTTAAATACAATAAGGAAATTAGTTTCCGAAAATTAGGGAAATTGAACCATTTGAATAGGGGTATACTTGAAAACCAAAATTTAAAAAGCACTCTTTTGTTTAATTTTCTCTATATTGTTTTAAAATAAAAGAACAAATTAATTCAGCATATAAATGTATTTATAATGATGCATATGTTTTATATTTAATAAAAGCATCGTCGTGAAGATAAATGTGAAATACTAATCTAATATGTGTTTAAGAATTATATTTATATGTAAGAGTACTCTGTAATAACCTTCACAAAACGTTTACATTACATGTTTTTACTACAATAACATTTAAATTAAATTTCAAAGTTAATAAAAATTTATTTAACTTCGATTATTTTTTTTATTTGCTTTGTACATTTATCTCTAATAGTGACATATTTTTGTTTTATCAAAACATTTGAACATCATCTTCTTAAATACACAATGTAATTGAAAAGTTTCTGTTATTTCTCTCTATTTTAGTGAATGTAAAGATGATTTGATTGATTTCAGTTTATTTACGGACGTTCTTTATCATCTCAGTTCATCAGCATCCCATTCAAATCAGAGCGTGAAATGGCGAACAAATTTTGCTCAGAGGCCTCTTCTTTCAGGCTTGAGGTTCTTTTTCGTGCCATAAATGTCCCACACGGCACCCACGGCTTCCCTTCCGAAGGAAGCCGTACTTAGAATTTTTATGCCCGAAAAAATCTATCGGTCCTGGCCGAGTTTGAACCTGCCATCTTGGGTTAAGGAAGGCTACCACTATACCACCAGGACCGACATGTAAAGATGAAGATGATATCAAGGGCTCATAAACATGGTTACATTTAAAAATACCCATACAGTTTAACTTTGTCTATCAGTGGTTATACATTTCATTTCATTAATAGGTTACCATTAATTTTTGTGGTTTAATGTCTACAATAATAATAATAATAATAATAATAATAATAATAATAATAATAATAATAATAATTCTAAAAATGTGGTTTCTCTTTTGTAATACGTATAGGTTCCAATAATTCTATTTATGTTCCCCTGATACTATAACTTTCATTTCATTAATTAATAAGGCCTAATTTGGATTTTATATTAATTTTTATTAAAAATGACTGAACTAGGTGAGGAATTCGCTTAGTTTATTCAGCTCCTGCTGATGTACTTTTTTACTTTTCATGGTCATCTCTTTAAGCTATTTTTAAAAATATCCAGACATTTAAAAATCTCAAAGGAAACTTTGCAAGAAAACAGGTTTTTCCAGAAATGCAGCAGTGTATTTGCTTCTAAAACGGAATGAAAGCACTCATTTATCGGCGTGTTGATACACAAGCTATGTCACAAGTGTTTACATGGCTATCCTTGTTTGTCCCAGGCATATAGGAAATGAAAAGAATGCGTTAGTTCAAGCATTTATCACGTCTAAGTGAGCTAAGTGGAACGTAAGGAGAACTAGAAGATAGATGGGAGTGGTTCTTGGCTACTGGGACGTTCCTCAAGAGAATGCAGTCCATACAAGAGAAAATCTTCCACCAACGAAATGAGATTATGTATGTGAACTTGTGACATGCAAACATGTTGTTATGAACAAAACATGATCTGCCACGATACCTTTATTTGTGGACTGGAAAAAAAAAATTATTTAGCAGCCTCCTATAATATTGTTTATTCCTGTGTAAATGTTTCATGTTATTTCACCAGAAGCTAATAGTGATAACAACTGTGTCTGTCTTCTGGTAGAACATGAGTATGCGTGACATGTCACACTGTTACACTTATCACATTTGATTGGTGGAAGATTTTTGTCTTTTAAATCTCACGGTGGTATCCAAAGCGGGTCACAGTGTGTCGGAGCTGGTATGATGCTCCATTTGTCTGTTGTCATGGCGTAGAAATAACTTCATAGCTTGAGGCAGTATTTATGAGGTGCTACCCTCATATTTAATTAGATTAATTGTAGCAAATAATTTTATGTAACTTCGTTATAACCATGAGTGTAATGTCATTTCCCTGTACAAGTGTTCAGTTATGTGTAAAATTTCATTTTCTCGCAAGTGTACAGAAAGCTACTCCAACCATAAAATCTGATCTGGCAATTTCTGTAGACTGTTGTAACAATATTGGTATAGAATCCTTGAGCAAGATTTTTATTGCTATTCTGTTAGAATTTTTTAAGCAGGGTAGGCACCATAAAAAAAAAAACTTTGGCGACTGCAGGGGTGAAAAGACAGGCCGATAACTTCAAGGGAAGAAGCCAGCTGCTTGAGTTGATTCTACATGGAAAAAGTCACGTAGACCATGCTTACTTAGTTCGCAATTTTGAGGCCCGTGGTCAGTTTTGCAAGAGTATTCAGCGGGGCAATATCAGTGGAAGGGCTTTCTCAGTTCCGATCAATTAGTGGAAAGCGGTAGTTAGTATTGCAAGAGAATTAAGTGGACGACGTTTATTAGTTAAGTGCAATAGTGTATGGACAATAAATGGTATCATCTTCCATAACAAAAAAACATTATTAATCTAAAGACTTCTTCACAGGACCATAAAAGTTTCCAGAATCAGAGTCTCAACAACCGTGGCAAAATTTGTAAGACAGCGGTAACCTCGACGGAGAAGAAGAAATTATTTACCCCCGTGATTACACCCAAAACCTAACAATTCAAATTTCCTTCTTTCAAAATCTTTCCCTGCACTCTACATACATATTAACCTCCCTTTCCTTTTATATTTTCATATAAAGACGTAGATAGTACAGTTAACTGATAGCGTAGGTCTTTTAGGAAGAAAGCTATTCGCTAGCTTGCTCATATGCAAGTTGTGAAGGCAAGTATTTTGAGATGCAAGATGCAAGATTTTTTTTTTTCAGAAAGATTGTCTATATTTTTTCCTGTATCTCTCAGAAGCCTTTGCTTAATTTTTTCTCGTGTTAGTTCAAGGTCTATGATTATTGGTGAGACTTTTGCGTTGTAATGCATAATAGTGCCATCTTTTGATGTTATCCTTACATTGAGTCCTTGCTGTATTCTACGCGGCCAGTGCTTAATCTTTCTGGATTGTTACTGCTAACGTCCTTAGTAAATTGTAAGGTGATTTTGACACACGGAGCTATTTTTTTTGCGTCAAATTAAATACCTTTCCTTCCAAAGTAGATTTACATAAGTCTGTACATCACATAAGGCTGTGGAATTTTGAGCGTACAAAGGGAAATTCTATACAATTACGCACATTTGTGTCGATCCTGGTGATGTAACTATACTTGCCTCCTAAACCCAATATCGCAGGTTCAATCCCGTTCAGCATCCATGAATTTTTCGGGCGTAAAAATCCTAAGTATGATTTCCTTCGGAAGGGAAGTAAAGCCGTGGGTCCCGTGTCATACGTTTACTTTACGATAAAGAATCTCAAGCCTGAAAGAAGAGGCCTCTGAGCAAAATTTGTCGACCGTTTCATGCACTAAATTGAATGGGACGCTGATGACCTGAGATGTTAAAGAGCGTCCGTAAATAAAACAAATAAAAAAAACGTACATTTGTCAGGAGCGATGTGTTCATATATTTTGTTACATAGAGTGTCTCAAAAGTAGTAGAATTATTTGTATGGTTTAATGACCATACAACCGTATGAGTGGAAGGTACAGATTAGAGGTAATTTGTGAAAAATAGCATTGGACATATGAACTTAACAACATTTCATTGTCATTTTTACATATCTGAGGAACGTCTAGGGTTTCTGCTTTTGGAACACGTTGTACAACATACACCAACAGTTTTTTACACAATAAAGTTAGCGCTGTTCAGTCATAATCAATATTTCCTTAATAATCTGGAAAAAAGCTTTATTGCTCTATTGTAGGCAGGTTGAGAGAACGTGGAAAGGCGAAGCAAATGCCGTTAGGTTTAAGTGACTTTGGTGCTCGATTTCCCAGTAATGAAATAATGTGTTATTCACGTGTTTCCTAGAACGTGCAGGCTGAGAGCTGGAGAGATGGCTAGCGATGTATTTGGGGAGAGCAAGGCTTTCTCTGCCAAGTAAAACATTACGCACTGCATTTGTTATCATCTATTCAAATACTTGCGGCGGACCGTTCCCATTGCGTTAACGAAAGCAGAATATTAATAGTGAACAGTTGGACGTTTTAAATTGCATGTTTTAGTTAATAGCTAGTGTATATATTTGCCTACTAATTATATATACATACATAGAGATAATGGATATAGCACAAAAATGAAAGAAAAGGGAAAATTATGCATAATAAAGCTCGATGTGATGATAGAGGCAATAAAATTCTGATTGAAACTACCAAACTTGTGTGTATCGCACTAAAGCGGTGTGAGAACAAGTAACGGGTAAGAAGAGAAGCGTTGAAGCCGGCGAGTTTTCTCTGTCTACTGCAGGAAATAGACCGGAGCGTACAAAAGTGAATTCGAATATTTTTGACAAGAATTGGACACACTGCAACACAGACGAATTTTATTTAGTGAGAAAGCAAGTTCCTACGTGTCCAAAAAGTTTGATATGATATTCGTAAAATAAATAATTGCTATTTCACTAAGCGTTTCCTCTGAGATGGTTTCTTAAAGAAATGAGCTACAAATGGAAAAAAGGCCAAAATTAGAGCAAAATATTAATTGAAAAGCGAAACATAAATGAAATAGCGTTGTAAGTGTCTGAATATAATACACCGCTTTAAGGAACAGAATCGTACTTTATTAATGAGATTTGGGTGGACAATAATTTTACAATTAGGAAATGCTGGCAAAATGAAAGTCAACCCGGTGAATTTAGGTAACCGTCTCATTGTCCTCCATGCAGGATCCAAAATGATATTTGTGAAGAATTCATTATTAATTTTTCAAGCAGACAAGAGCTCATCGGCAAATGAGTTTCAGAAACTTTGAGCTCTGGATTAACAATCAGTTTACCAACCTCCCGTAGGAGAGTGTTGAGGTTATGAAACCCTTTTCGAAATACGCCGTAAAAGAATTATGGCTGCAAAATATCATTTCTCGTTCATTAACAGACATGAGAAAATGTAAACTCTACATAATGATAGAGATCCATAAATGGTGAGGAAAAGTATTCCGCATTGACGAAATATTAAAGTTATATGGCCATGAAACATTGAGTTTGTCTACATACATGTGTGATCTGAACCCTTTGAGTTTTCGTGGTCCTAAGTAAAACTTTTGTTAAGAGAGAAAAAATGGTAGCGGAGAAATTAATATGCAAGCGTTACTGAAACATACACCTAATCTTTTTCTTCGTTCCCTCAGAAATAGACGCCGACTTCTGCTATATATTGGAGAAGGAGACAACCTCCCTTTGTGATATTTGTAAATACACACGTCAGTTATATTAACCACAACACAAAGTTTGTAAATGTTTACTCCGCTGAAATTAAAAATTGAATTGAATTAATGGTATGCATTAATAAGCAAACAAATTAATATAAATAACAAGTTTATATCTGAATGAATGAAGTTTATGAATTATATTTTATTAATTCGTTATTAAGTTAGGAAATGTTAACTTCAGCCTGCAAATGGTTAATGTTTTCTAAACGCATCATAGCACAAGCACAGGCTCTGTTTACGATACTCGTGAACAATGCCCTCCATTGTCTTATCAGCACATTCCTCTGACTGGCCATCTCTCCAACTTCCAACAGTAGAACGTTTACGATGAATAGTTGAAATATTACTTATAGGTATTTCTAAACTACATGAAACCTGATAAACTATTACAATGAGTTATCTGGGAATGAAAGAAAAATAAATATAATATTTCAGTTAAAGTCACAGCTATTTTTAGTAGAACAGTCTAGCAAACGTGCACTCCACTGCAATGAAATTGCATCTCACTGTCCTTCAAATTCATTGACTTCTGCAATGGGGTTGCGAAAATGCATGAACAATGTCGATCAAGGTTATATTTTTGTCACTGCCGCTTTTTAACGCTTGCATGTGTTCAGTTCTTACCCTGCGTTGCATTGATAGCCCTTCTCTGCACATACCGTAACTTGGAGCGGCAAGAACGTCTGACAGACGCACGCCCACTCTTCCGCTAGTAAAAACATCACATGCAAGCGAGTAATTTATTGCAACTGCAACGCGAGAAAACAAAAAGAGAAGTCCCCTGTCTGCCCTCTTTCCTCATGGTGTGGTCAGCCATGGTGAGCCTACACACATTACAGGTTTAAAATAACAACCCACAACATTGTTTCAGCTCAATTTAAGTAACGTCTATTCTCCTTTTTGAGATTGAAAGATTAGCCTCAAGTTATACTCTTTTGAACACACATTTCATAAACGAGACAAATTACCTTTTTGCATTATGCAGCTTAATGGTTAATCTATAAAACATAAATTTAAGATAGCCTATTTTATCTCTTAAGCGGACGGTGTTTAACGAACTACTACGTTGGCCTTGTCACTCGGTATAGTTTGAACAATGAAAGAAACCACATTCGACGTGTACAGAGTGGTTGTGCTCAAACTCTATAATAAAAGAGAATATCGCAATTGTCTGCCTTTATATTCCGCATATTTCTAGCATCTGCTTATGAAATTACTCTAATTGTGTGATTACTACTAATTTATGCGGACTCGGTACGGACGTATGAATCAAAATTTATCGGCTGTTTCACCCCCTGAGTTGAATGGGTCACTGATGACCTGAGATGTTAAAGAGCAAAAGCAAATCAATTATAAATAACTACTCTTTGTGCAACAGAATAATTAGAACCAGTATTTGTCATTTAGTATGCTTAGTAAACTTTACTCTGAGATTAGACAATCAAACAATAACATTTTTTGTTCGCAGGAGCAAAAACAACTCTAACTTAAAGCGGCATGCGACATGATGGAACACACGGACGAGAGTCATGAACTTCTAAAGACTTTGATCAGTCTGGTGAGATCCGGGAACTTTTCGGCAGCTGAGAGGACATACGCGGAACCCGGCTGAATTGAAATTCATTCCAAAAAAAAAAGTATGTACAATTATGGTACTAAGCGTGTAGAGTTGCATACCTAGTTCAATCCTCTGTGAAGTATAGTAGAAATTGAGTCTTTCCGGCATGCAACTTTTTTGCCCAAATAGATTTTGACACAAATGTAACCTTTTATTTAAAAAAAAAAAACATTCTAATCCATAAATCAGAAGGAAAATAATATAAGTGCAGTTTCTTGTAAATCGACAGGTTATTACCAAAGTAAACAATTATGACCACACACGCAATGGATCTGAGTAAACCTATTGGCATATCTCAAGAACTGAGAAGAGAACGAAAAATCACCGCTGAGGGGTGTAAAGAATATCTGCAAATTGTTTTCACAACAAGCATGTGGATTGGAAAAAATTAAGAGAGAAGTAAAATGTAAATATTTAAAAAAAATTAAAACATAAACTTCTTATAAACATTTTTTCATTATGTAGCTTAGTGATCAATCTATAAAAAATTAATTTAAGGTAGCCTATTGTGTCACTTAAGGACAAAGACCTCCTAACAAGTAGGGAAAGCTCGCTTTTTCCTAACATGGTGAGCTATTCCACACTAGTTGTTCGTATGCTGTTTAACACACTCTTACTTTGTTCTTTGGTTACTCCATTTCTCACTGTATTTTACTCTTCCTCTTGCTACTCTTGACCAATCTGGACCTGCATGTTCCTTGAAGAGGGCTGTTCATCTTCTGGGTCTGCCTTGTGTCCTTTTTCCTATCAGGGTGTCCCATATGGAGATCTGGTACGTCCATCTATTGCCCTGCATTTTTGCGACGTGACCGCCCCATTGCCATTTGCTTCTGGTAGCTGTTTGAGCGATGTCTGTTGTCTGAGATAATTGATTTATTAATACCATAGATATTTTGTCCTTCAAATTTGTTTTCTGGATCTTGCGGTACATTTTTCTTTGACATATTTGAATTTTGTTCTTTTGTTGTTCTGTTAGTGACCATGTCTGGCACCCATATAGTAATTCAAGGTATACACAGGTTTCGAGCGTCTGGAATCTGATTTTCTTAGTTATTGTTTGGTCTAACAATGTAAACTTAAGGGCTAAAAATGCTCTCCAGGTTAATGAGATTCTTCTTTGTACTTCTTTTTCCATTTTATCATGGAAAGAAATCCGTTGTCCTAGATATGTATATTCGCTCACTTGAGGACTGTTTCATCTATATTTATCGGGGTTTTAGGTCCGTTTGAAATTAATTCCGTCTTCAATTTATTTAATAACAGCCCTGCATTTTTGCTATGGTCACAGAATTGTTCCAGCACAGTTTGTAGTGCTTTCGGTGTTTTGGCGAATAAGACCACATCGCCAGCAAATCTTAGATTTATTAGTATCACTCTATAATCATTATGTAAATTATTTTAATTATAAAACATGTAATTAAATATCATTTGCTTATATTACATAACTATAAAAATCTATTTGAATTTATTCAGCAAACTAATTCACCATAATGAATTTTAGTTTAATAATTTGTCTAAATAATATTTTAAATTATATTTGTAGCAGCATAGAATTAATTTTTTTTTTAAATAGAATCACCACTGACTGAAATAACTGTTTCTAAGAAAAGATTTCCGTTCGAAGATGAATTTTCGATGCAGAGACTTGACTCACAGTTGTGGTGAAGACTATAAAAGAATGTTTATCTGTGTAATACTTAATTTGGCTGAAATAGACTAATAAACTTCATCAAAAATATTATATATAGCATCTGGTTGTTGTTCCCCCATCTTTAGACAATGTAAAATATGTTCTAGGATAAAACATGTTACAAGAGCTGATTGACAATCCCAAATTCAAATGGGGTAATCGAGTATTTATAATGAACATGTTATTCACCACCTGTTCGCTTCAATATTCCTAGCAGTCAGCCGGCTAAACGTTCCCGAATTCAAAAGCATTTGATTTTTCATCTATGGACTGTGCAACAGAAGATTGTTCAGGTGTTGAGCCTGTTGCTCTACTGCATACATTTTATACAGAATTCTCATGTATTTTTTTTAAAAAAGGTATTGTACTTTATCAGCCAAACTAAATGTTATACACATAAATATTTTTATGTCTATCATCACCATTTCTTTATACAAATGTTTAACGTAAATTTCTGCTCTAGCCTAAATATTTCCCTTGTTAGTAATATTTGATTTTTCTGTTTGAAGTGCATTGAATACTAATAGGACGCACGTTTTCAAACATAATAATTTACAAAAATTCAGATTGTCTCCGAGGCTTTCAAAATATGAAAATGATAACATTATCTTTTAAGTGTGCAGGATATTTCAAGTTTACCGGTATATTTGGTGATCAATAGAAATAAGCAGCGTTTTAGCCTAGTGGATTCTCAAACCTAACGCCCTGTAACTTTTATTTCGAAAGTTATTTAAAAGACATAGTGCATAAAAATCACAAATACTACTTGAACTACTATATAGAAGAAATATGCAACATTTTGGAAAGCACAGTTGCAATTCGTGGATAAACTTTTGATTACAAATTTAGACACTACAAAGCCTTTGTCGCAGCAAACGGTGAACATTTTAAACATCTTTCTTGCAAAAGAAAGCATTTTAGGCATATAAAAAAGTCTTCTATTTTATGCCTATCCATTCTTTTGTTTATGCAACGATGTATCTCGCGTGGTATTTATTTATTAGAATGAATGTATATTTAGTCCTTTTTGCAATCGCCCATATTACTGTCATTTACGACGGTAGCTACACAATAGCCCTCGCTGATAAGGATTCTTTTCTTCGCAATACCCTTATCTAGTGTCATACCTGATTTGTTAAGTAAATAATTGCAACTGTAGCTTCCGCTCCGCTGTGTTCAGACATAGTTGCATAAAGAATGCTATGTGTAGAAGATTATGACATGGTCAAAATGGGGTATCGACCTGTTATTAAGTTTTTCACAACAGGACTTGCTCCAAATGAGCAATTGGACGATGTATATGGGGAGGCATGCTCATCATATCAACGATGAATAATGAACCAAACTTTTTCGAATGGGTTGAAAAAGTATTGAAGACGAAGAGCGTACAGGTAGGTCCTTGGAGGTGCTAATATCGCTCTTGTGTAAGGAGAAATTGTGGCTGATCAAAGTTACACAAATAGCAACAAGGTTAGGTCTTTCTAAAACAACAGTCCTTCGAATTATTCAAGAACATTTAAGCATGAATAAGGTTAGTGCAAGATGCGTGCCTGGGCTTCTTTCCTCAGTCCAAAAGCAGCAACAAGTCATTTGTTGTCAGGCATTTTTGGAGCTCTGCCGTGGCAACGAGAGAGAAGTTCTGCAAACTATTGTTACAGGAGATGAAACTATGGCTCTCTGCTATGATCCCTTGTCCAAAAGAGAATCAATAGAGTGGCGTGAACCTGGCGAAACACCGCCTCCAAAGGCCAAGGCCACTCAGTCAACCAAGAAGATCATGGCCAAAATATTTTGGCACTGTGAAGGAATGACTTCAAGGAGAGGAACACCACAGTAAATGGGGAGTACTATGCTGGCCTACTGCACAGACCACGTGCTTCAATCAAAGAGAAAAGACGAGGAAAGCTGAGTATGGTGTGCGCCTGTGCATACAGCTCTTATTGCAAAGGAAGCGGTGAAGATATGTCGCTTCAAAGAGATGGACCATCCACCCTATAGCCTAGATCTAGCTCCCAGTGACTATTTCCTCATCTTAAAACTCATGAAGGACCTTCGAGGAAGAAAATTTAAGTGTGATTAAGGAGTAATGGATGCTGTTTATGCCCATTACAAGATTTCTGATCATTTGGGGGGGGGGTTGGAATGTTACTTCAAAATGTGAGAGTGTACATCAATAAAGAGTAACTATATTGAAAAGTAAAATATAGTTTTGGTCTTTATCATACCTTGAAAATGGTTAGACCGGTGACTTAAGAACCTCCCCTCGTTAGTATTATACTTACATCTAAGGAGATATTTTCGGGCAAAGGTAGGTTATAAACGATGGCCAAACGACCATGCAAAGTGCTATGAAAATATTTTGTATATGTCATAAGAGAGCATATGTTCTTGTATTTTATTGAGTTTTCAGAAGAAGATATATATACGTAATACACATGCTTTTCTCTCTCCCTCTCTCAATATGTGCCATTCTTCCTCTTTGCTCTGGGTCGATAATAAAATAGCCTTGAGAGCGTCAGAATTTAAATAAAAAAGGGTTAGGGACAGAAATAAAAATTTGGGCGTGTCCTTGTGTTTATCTGCCTTTAGAAAAAATCTTTAGTAAATATAAATAACATCAGAGCAGCAGTAAATTTCCCCTCTGCCTTTATTATATATTTTTTTTCTTCCAAAACGGTTCCATTATATGGAGGTGTGAAAGAATAGGCCTTTGATGGGAGGAACGTAAAGTATGAATAGAATTCTAAACGTGAAAGAAAAAAAAAAAGATAAAGGCAGAAATAGAGAGCATGAATAGAAAGAAAAGGGCACGAGAAAGGGGAGAGAAAATAAAGAAGCATGCACGTACAAAGAGAAGACGTTTTGGTATTCATGACTCATCGTGCCGCTTAAGTTGGTTGAGTCGGCAATGTAGCCACCTGTAGTAATTGGGACTGTAAATAGTTTCTTTACGGCAGGTTAAAGTTCTAACATGCCTGGCGTGTAATTGGCTGTTAAAAACAAGAAGTATTCTGCCTACTTTGCCTGCAGCGAAATGCGAGCTGCGGTTGGAGATTGTGACTAGAGCAGTTAAAACATTATTTAGTATTAATTCTTATTTGGAGATTAAAATACAGCATTTTATTTAATGTATATATCTATAAGAACATTACTACGCCAGTTTCTTTAAGGTAATTTACGTCAGATTAGCCTGCATGCTTCACGTCGACTTAATAGACAATCTGAGACTATCTGATTAAAGCAGCTAACTAACATTAACTAACACTCAAAGGCCGTCAGCCTGTCAGTCAAGTTCAACTTTTTTCTGCAGCTCAAGAAATGCATAACTGTTCAAATATCTTCAGACAAGAAGTGTGCATTTATTGCACTGTGCTTGTAGGTATTTCAGCTAAGAAGCGTGTTAACGAAATAATTTTTCGTCCCGGGCCCAAAGGCTATCAAGAAACAAAAGTAGTGACATCAGGACAATGTAGAAGGCAGAACACTGACAGACAGACGAATTGAATACACCAGATGGCCCAGATATTTTGCTATTTCTGGAGAAACAACAATTTCAGATATTTACCCAACAAAGTTGTGAGATATTGTAAAGTCAGTAAATATTATTGATCTTTAAACAACCTTTTTTCAGCTTGATGTTATTACATTAGACAAAAATATTCCTTTTCTTTATAATTATCAGTTAAATCTTCGAATCCACTTTTTTGTAGCCACTGGTTTTCAAAGTCTTCATAAGAGGTAGGTAGGAGGTAGGTAGATAGGTAGACTGGACAAATATTGCCTTTTGCGATTCATAGTACAGATAGACTGATCAATAAAATTTTTAAAAACAGTTAAAGTATAAATATTTTATAATTAAATATTTTCTTATTTTCATTTAAAAACATTGAAATGCGTTACATTTAAAAATTTCATTGGCAATTTGTTAACAATTATTTTTGTAAGACAAAATTTACTTGGAAAGTTTAACAGTATTATAATTGCAAACAAATATGTACATCATTTCTTTGCCTTGTAAAATAATTAAAATAAACAATTCTGCATTCTTCTTATAAAATAGATAATTGATTATCAATACGGTAGGTATTTTATATACCCTAAAAACATTTCTCAGGGTGTACCTGGGTTTAATATTAAAAAATGTCCCTAGAGCTCTCTTTTGCATTATAAACACCCTCTGAACATCCGTATCATGCCTTAATTTAGTATATTGTATGGCAAAACAGATTGCATTAAATTGAAATAAATAATTATTAAGTTAAGGTCAAGACATCCAATAGCAAAGAACGCTTTATTTTATTTGTCGAATGTTTTTATGACTTTCTAAAATGAAGCCTAAAGGGTTAGTTGTCATGAAGAATATAAGGTAAAATTATCGCAATTAAATGTAAAGGAAATGAACTCATGTTGATGAAGTATAAACAAGCAGTTTAATTTACATTCACCATGCACACCAACATTTAAATTCATTTGCAACACTTATTGCTTTAAGCCATTAGAAGAGAGTGATATTATTAAAGAATGTTTCAGTGTCCAAGAAAAATGTAAGTGGAAAGAATCATGGTACCCCTAAGTGCAGCAAGTTTAGGTATGAGAAACTTATGGATAAATAGAGAATTCTGGAAAAAAATAAACCTAAGATTGGAAGTATTGAAAGGCAATAAATATTTGATTGTGAGAAAAAAGATGCTGTTATAGAGAAATAAAACCAGTGTGAGGTAGGGGAAATTTATAGAACGATACGACAAGGGAGGTCGGGAAGGATTTGCACGAGTTAGAACTGGAGTTATGAATTTAAAAGGGTTAAGGTTAGGAAAATATCCAATGCGTGGAGAAAAAAGAACGCAGATTTTCACTGTTTATCATACTGCAAGCAAACAAAGTTAAGGATGGAACAGGCATAGCAACAAAACTGGAACAATTTAGATGGGGAAATATTAATCAGAAAGATTTTAACTGTAAAAGGAGAGAAAATATAAAAATGTTAAGGAAGCATTTGGGCAAAATTAGAGAGAAAACGGATAAGAGAAGATAAAGGGAAACATAACCTTAGAAGTGCAGAAAGTACAAACAAGGATAGAATAATACGGCAATATGACGATCACCAATACCTGGTGTTTAATGTATTGGGATCAGAATGTAAACAAGCAACTCTAGAAAGAAAATATATTATTTTACTTTATTTTTAGATCTTATTTTGTAATGAATTGAGAGCGTATATATATTTCAGTATAGTGTATTATGTAGTTTGTTGAGATATACTTATAATAAATGTCAATTTTAATAGAATACCTGAACCCAAGTCTTCCGAATATTTCAGTGGGAAATTGCTGACGAGCCGAAGAAAAGGGCTCGGTAATTAGTTAAATAAGCAAAACTAAATAACAATGTATTAAACATGTATAATTTTATAATTGGCCTAATTTATGAAGTTATGAAACTAGTTATAAAGGCAGGGGAAGCGTACATTTAATTGTAATGTTAATTGCTGAAATAAAATTCGTTAAGATACTCAACATTAACATGATTCTCAAGATCATATATAACAATATAAAAAACAAAGGACTCAGAATAGATTCCTGTGGGACCCCATAATCAAGAAAAAAGTTCTTGGAAAAAGTTCATAATTTCCACCCTGTATTGTGTATATTTAATAAAGGTTAAAATCAAGTGATCGGCCAAACTCTTATAACTAATGATTTAATTTAAGATTCAAAGACTCACGAGTTATACAATCAAAAACTTACCGATCAAAGAATATACCCAGAACATTGTCAAGTTGAAAGAAAGCAAACAAGCATTGTTAGATCATTTACCTGTTATAAAACCAAACTCTATTTTTTAGAGAGAATATCCTTATTTAAAATTTTAGTAATACTAAAAAAACAGTAGATTTTCAAATATTTTTGCAATGTAACTAAGCGAAGTAATTATTCACGATATTCGAGTTATATCGTCATTTTATGGACTTTTTATGTAAGAGCCCAACACAGTATCCCGAGAAAAGTTCAGTTGAATAGCAAACTTGATAAACTTAACAAGTGAAATGTCTCCTTGAATCAGTTATCTCTGCCAGAATCGATAGATTTTTAGGGCGTAAATATCCTAAGTATGGCTTCTTTCGGAAGGGAAGTAAAGTCGTGGGTCCCGTGTCGTACATTTACGGCACGAAAAAGAACCTCAAGCCTGAAAGAGAGGCCTCTGAGAAAAATTTGTCGGCCGTTTCACGCCCTGAGTTGAATGGGACGCTGATGACCTGAGATGTTAAAAAGCGTCTGTAAATAAACAAATAAAAAAAATCGGTTAACTTCACAAGGTTCCCTGGCTCTCAAAGATTTCGGGGAGTAGCGTCCTGAATTTTAGTTGCAGTAAAATTATGTTTAAAAAGAATACTCCAAGAGTTAAAAAGAAAGTGAGATTTAAATGAACATCATACCAACTTGTTCTTTATTTCAAACACTAACCACATTCCATGCGTAAATAATGAAAAGTGTTCGATATTTGTAGCAGTGAAGCTAATAATTTGCATTAATTATTGCTGAGCGTGCAGTTGCGCCGAGTGACATTTACTTCGCCGAAATAGACCTCCCCTCTAGGATTTAAACATGGACTATGAACCTTGCAATTCGAATTGGCAGCCTATTTCTCATGTGTTATCATATTTTGAGATGATTTTCTTAGTATAATTTTTTAATGAAGGCTTTGACCTTAAGTTGCACAGTTTATTATTAGAGTATCTTAGATTATTTCTTCTTTAATTAGTGCGTATTTTAGATAACAGAAAGGAATAGAAAGCAAAATGTACAGAAGCAGATTGATGGGTGGACGGGAATATTTTCAGTATTGGCCCTTTATGCCTATGACCCAATGGGGAAAGCTCCACAAGGAAGGGATGAGTAGAGGGTGACACCGGGCAGCCAGGATCTACGGGCGGTCACAGCGTTTTCTGTATGGCACCCCTCGGTAGGTTTACCTCCATTCCAGACGCCGGGAAGAAATCTTTGGAAAGCGCAAGCGACCGTCACAGCGCGCCAGCCCATCTTCGCCCTTGCACTTTCGACTCTATAACGGAACCAATGAAATGAGGGAGCAGAAATTCGTGGAATGTAACAATTCCAGCATTCGTGCTAGTGACTAGGGAAGACCACGAATAAAACAAAAGTTAGAATGGCCGGCCAACGGGGTTTGAACCCGAGATCTTCCAAATGCACGTCCCAAGAATGGAATGAATAACAGAAAACGGGGGAAAATATACTAAACAGTGACGGAAATTTGGGTAAAATAAACGAGAAAAAGAAGAGAGCATAAGAAATACAAGTGAGAAGACGGAAAGGAAAGCATATGTTTCCTTATTTATCAACAATTTTCAGTTAACTTTACAAGGTACCCTGATTCTCAAGGATTTCAGGGGTTTTATTTCCCTCTTATGTTTGCTTTTTGAGATTCCCTTTCTTTCCGCATAGAGCCCACAAAATACAGCAAGGCACGTTTAAATCTGTCCATTTACAAGCAGGAAACGGTAGCTTAAATAGTAAGAGCGTTCGCACAAGACGAAGATCCATTGTTCAAGTCCCGGCTGTCACCTTGAATTATTCCTATCTAACTCTAATTCCATGCCTCTATTAGTCATGTTTTGTCGTATTAGCAGAGCCCTGAAGTTAAGCAAAATATATTTTCTATCTGGGTGGATATATTTAAGAATAAAATAGAAATGAACATATTTCCGTTCATTTGAGGTCGTTAGGCTCAATTTTTGTTTTGCTTTTTTTACCTATTTTTGTAACTTTATATATTTTTTTCTGCCATTATATACAAATTTTAAAAAGCACATAAAAATGTTCAATATACCAAAGTGAAAAAGTTATAAAATTTAAAATATATTCGCCCCACAGAACTGTCTATTCCATACTCTTTTCAAGCAGTCACAATTTTTGTTCTCAACCCATTCACTTAAGCTCTTTAAATAGCAGAACCTTCATTAGAGAAACGGGGGCATACTAATACCAGAAAATACAGAGAATGATGTAGTACTGCCGATGATCTTATGTGTATCTGCGCAAGACAACTCTAGGAAAGAAGTAAGCGAGATACTAACCTGATTCCTCTATAAATGCATAAACAATAAAATAAACTCGACCAGAAACCGTTGCGCATCTTATGCTCATTCTCCAGGACTATTCAAAACTACTTTACTTTGTCTGATCAACATTTCCATGACGTCCTGAAAGGTAAATGTTCTGTGTTAACTGGTCTGAGTATTTCTGAAATAGCCTGTTTTTAATATGCCCCAGTCACTTAGTAGTGTAAAACATTCTTTTTCTATGATGAAAAATGTTCCCTCTGACGAGCGACTGACTATGGCAGTTGATACCTTGAAAAAAACGTCTTTTGTTGCTCGTAAACAAAAAAAGTAAGGTTAAGTACTTAATTATGTGATGAAGAAAATATTCAGTATCTTAAATATCTATTTTCATTAATACTCTTTTTTTTTTTACTTTTAATTAATGCCCATTTTATTTATATTACTGCAAATTTTCAGTATTTTAAATGTCTTTTTGCCTGCCTGTTATAACTAAAATAAATGTCCGAACTTCTGGCCTGTGATAATTAACATCACTTTAAAAGGCGCTTGGCATTAAGACCAACACAAACTAGTGAACATTATCTTCATACAAGATTCTGCAACTAATGAAGGCAGAAATAAGGATTTCAGGTGTTAGACTGACTTGGGAATTCACTTGAGATAAATGTTAAATGAAAATGGTTGTAACACACCAAAATAACAAAGCTTTGGTTGAAATTTTAACATAATATTCCATCCAAAATTATACAAAATAATAATTTTATATCCAGCATTCCCTCAAATAAAAAAAAAAATACAATAAAATAAAATAGATTGAAACAAATGAAGAGTTTGCAAAATATCGATAAATTATTAGATCTTATTGGGACTTTTTATTTTTTTTAGATTTGTTTAATGTAAATATTTTTCTATTTTATCTAAATCACATGACAAAAAGAACTAAAATATAACACAGTATATTGCGCTTAGAATTGCAGTTATAAATTAGCTCATAGCTTGAGTTTACTGATTTGAAATCTGCTCGGAAATAATTTTCTATTACCTTTGGATTATTTAATAAAATATAAAGTCTGTAATCGCATTGCAATAATGTGCTGGCGCACCACCCTGTATTGCATTACTGCTAAAACGTTGCCAGTATTTCTCTTAATATGTCGGCCGTTCTCGAATGAAAATCTTAACGATGCAAACAGCATCAGGCTTCCCTTCAACTACGAACGATATCGGGAAATAAAACACAAGAAACAAAGAGGAGCATAAAGGAAACGAGGAACCTCCTGCAGGGTACCTAAGTGAGCTGGTCGCTCGTAAAGCCGCTTGGCCGAGTGGGAACAAGACAATTTGCCGCCACCTGTCGCTAACAGACACTGATTCCTCTTGACACATTTACAAGACAATAAAAATCCCTCTAAAGTGTGTTGTGCCCACCTCTGCTTCATCTCAACACAGCCAACCACAAACCAAAAGCGCTCTTTACTCTTGTGCAAGGAAAGTGTTTTCCTCACTATATCAGCCTTGTAAGAAAGGTACCGACATTGTTGCCATGCACGAGTTAGATTTTCTCACCAATAATGTCTAAGTTAATGTAAAATAAGATATCAGTTATCGTGGACTTAATTGCAAAAAAAAAAAAAAAAAAAAGTAATATTTATACCCAAAAATATTACTTATGTAAAACTGAAATTTCATACATATTTTATTTTAAGGATGTAAAAATATACAACAGTTTTAAGTAACAATATATATAACAATGGAAAAAATAATGACTATATAGGGATAGAGCTGCACAAGCATTGACCACTAGCGTGGCCTTTACGTATATGACTAATTGTGAGTTGTGAACTATAGTCAGTTTTCAGTGTCAGTATATACACAGAGGGGGGCATTTATAGAGCAGCAACCATTTTCCTCTAAAACGAAAAGGAAAATGCAAAAATGCTTCAGATAAAATTTGAAGTGCTCTTTGGGGAACATACAGCGACCTTAACTCATGTTTGAAATGCCATTCTTAAGGTCAAATTGATTTTTTTCAAACGGAATGATGTATTTTCTTTTCCGGAAATGGAAAGAACATTCAATTTTCAGTATTAAAGTTCTAGTACATCTATCAGCTGATAGGTGATTTGATATTGGACAAATAAGACAGCAAATGTTTTTCACTTCTCTCTCTTTTATTTTGTTTTTGCTATGAAGGAAACTCATTTGTTTATACGCAGATGCTCATTTGTTGACATCGGTACACAGAGTTCATCATTTGCCAATTCAAATCTCAAAGGACATCATTCTCAGTCAGTTCCACTTCGTTTTCAATCATGGATGTTCGATACACGATCAACGTTAGGATCGATATGATTTATATTTATGGCAAAGCTCATAAGAACGCTAGAGCAGCTTGCAACTAACGACTTACGAACTTACTGTCCGAAACGGGAGGTGTCGCACCAAGAAAACACATCGAATGAGAAGTGCTACTGGGGAAAATTCGGAAGTCACTGTATTAGCTGCAGTTGCCGCTATTCCTCACCGAAATTCCCTTCGACTGGAACGTGATTCGGAAATCTCTAAAACAACAGAAATTAAGCGTCACAAATACCATCCATATCTCATTAGCCTACACCAAGTCCTTAATGGGGAAGATTTTCAGAAGCGTGTTGAATTTTCCAACGACTCTACTACGAATTCTAAACGGTAACATCCCCAATATTATGTCAGTCAAGAGAAAGTGAGTGAAAAATTGTTTAATAGCATAACATCTAACACCCCCTAGCTGATATACCTACTAGAATTTTATACTGAGAATTGAATGCCCGGAAAAGAAAATACACCTTTTCATACAATTTAACCTTGAGATTGGCATTTCAAAGCGGAGTTAATGTCGCCATCTTATGTTCCCCTAAGAGCATTTCAAATTTTGTCTTGAGGCACTTTTTTTTTATTTTCCCCTTCGTTTCGGTGGAAAATGGTTGCGACACTATAAATGTCTCACTCTTTGTGTGTGTGTGTGTGTGTGTGTGTGTGTGTGTGTGTGTCAACAGAAAAAAATGCATATTTTCTCTGATCTTACATAAATTGTCCCGTTTACTGGCAAGTATGCACATATACAAAGACAGTTTTGTAAATGTGGGCGGTCCTAATTGAATTAATTTTCTCTTTAAAAGTTGAA
This sequence comes from Metallyticus violacea, assembly GCA_030762175.1. NCBI lineage: Eukaryota > Metazoa > Arthropoda > Insecta > Mantodea > Metallyticidae > Metallyticus > Metallyticus violacea. Next base: position 86,807,604 of record CM060844.1, read on the forward strand.
TGATGCAATGGCCCTGTTCTTATGTGAAGGTATTTTGTATTGCCCAAACTTCAGGATATAATAACACACATTTTTGTGGGAATGTAGAATTAGTATCTGCTTAGGTTATGGCAATGTATCATTGGCTAGTATGCAATTTAAGTGAATTTTGTTGAAACCAAGTATACTATTGCTTAAATATTTATGAAAGCAACAAAGAGTAACTAAAATAAAATGAAAATTCACTGGAGTACGTCCAAAAAGTTTACTAGTTTTAACCACGATTCGTCATTAAAGAAAATGTTATAAGGAACAAAACGTTCGTGACTTGATATGTGTTAAAGCAAAACTCAAACGCTGATGAATAAAACACTCAATTGCAAAAACGAACCTTTAACTAAAAGCACATAAATAAAGTCTATCTAATCATATGTTCTCTTATGCAGTGAAAAATGTAAACTAACATGCACAACGGTGCATTTCCAGCTTTCACCAAAGGCGAATGGTAATTGTTAACAATTCAGTCAAAAAGTAGTAAACTGATAATTTTTTCAACATTTCCAAGTACACATGTAGTTTGGAGAATGCTCACATTAACAGCAATTGTTCATTTGTTAACAGCCTGTTTTCCACTTTGATATAACAAAAAGAGAAAAGCAGAAATAGATAAATGGTCGCACCATTTTCGCACTATTGAAACAACTCGTGTTCTTCAAAGGCAGAGTGAAGATAGTAAAAATAAATAAACAAGCAAAAAGAGGTAGGAAATATATACAAATACTTAGAGGGGAAACTTGGTTTTAACAGAACGTCTATGATTGTTCATACGGAGGAAACAACAGTAGAAGTTAAACCAATATAAAATGATTGCAAAGCTTACAAGATAACGTACGTATATATGACGTTCTTGGAAGAACAGGTAGCAATGATATGGCATAATTATCGCACAGGTTTTACGTTGGCAAGGATTTTAGCCTGCGACGTGACGAGATAACTTAATAAAAAATAAAAACAAGAAATAAAATAATGCAATTCTGCTTTTGAAAAAGAAAACGTTGTTTGAAATAAAGCAGGACTTGTGTGACTATTGAAGCGTTTTATCTATTTCTGCTTCTCTGTTTCTTTATATATAATTATTGCCTCATTTGCATCAGATATAGAGGTGAATTTTTTGTGAATATTAGGTTTTTCAGAACTTATAGATTTGTTATACAAGCGATTTATTTTCATTTACCCCATTTAGTCCTTAAATTAGGTTGGAATTTTGCGAGAAGACAATGTCACTAAGTATAAATCGATGAATATTCGAGTACAATGTAAATATGCACTAAGCTGCCATTTGCAAATGTATTGTATTTTTTTTTTTTTTTTTTTTTTAAACACTTAGCGAGAATCTTCTAACAAATGCCGCACGAATTACTGGTTACCCGGTAGAATTTCAAGCTCTATTATTTGTGGTACTAACGGGAAAGTAAGTTAAATAAAGGTACATTGGAATTTATAAAATCATTTTTGTTTTGTTAAGTTCGGTAACAGATTTTTTGGAGTACACTTATATTCTACCCATGTCCTAGACTAGTTATATACCAATTACTATGATGTAATTACAATTTGACTATCTTATTAATTACTTGCTTTTCTAACATTTGGCTTTTATCGAACTTATCAAATTTTAATCCAAATAAACGTGCGACAAATGTGAATATTACTAAGCTATAATAAGAATCTATTTTACAAAGTTAAACCTTATTGTTTTCTTTTTGTATTTACCTATTTTATCAGGCATCTATGCCAAACTTTGCGTATGTTTGTTGTTTTTCGTTGTTGGATGCATAAAATTTTCTATATAATTAGTTTTTACCCATTTTAGCTTAATTTTCCCGTGAATTAATTCAATAACTTACTGCATACGTCATAACAGTCGGCTCAGAAATATTGTTTATCACCTGCTTACGGTTGCTGTCTGTTCGGCAACAATATACGGTGCATTTTAATTGTTCATCAGTACCAAAGACTCAGATATATATACATCTTATTTACGTAATACTGTTAACTTACTATTTACAATATTGTGACGTTAGTATTCCATGTTTTAGACTCCGTTCCTCGTTTTCTTGTCAACTTCACTAGCTAGACCAAGACCAGCGGTAATGCTTTGCTTTTGTATGTTTCAATTCGATAATAAGCATGCGTGATTTACAAAAATATTATTTTTGAAGAGGCTGGGGCAAACAGGCTTATAAAACTTTCTTGTTGTAGAAAAATAAAGCAATATTTCCTTAAAAATGTTTTCTTCGTAAAATAATCGTTTAGGGGCCTTATTTCTTATATCAGCATTCAGAGAGTTTACTACCTCAGAATATTTGCTGCCAGAAAACGGAAACGTTTCTCAATTTACTTGAACGATACAACGGAAACCTAAGGGAAATTTGCATTTATAAAAGCAGCATTGATTATACAAATTGAAGGGATGTAGCCCAAAATAACTGAAAAAAAAATGTTTTAAGAATATAGGTTAAAACTGAGGAATAGATTTGATTACTATGTGTTCTTCCAAAAGACAATGCACATGTTTTCATTATGTTTTAACGGTAATTTACAAATTTATAGAATAAAGATTATCCCTTAATTACAATTAAGGAACAATGAGAATATTTTGACCAAATTTAAACTGTAGAAATAAATAAAAAAAAAAAAAGAATCGCTAATAACGAAAATTGGATTGAATTGAAAGTATATTGGAGTAGAAACATTGTTTAGTAAATAGAGTTATATTTGTCAAACGTTAATGCGAATAGTAAAATCATTTTTACTGGTGTCTGAAGTAAGAACCTCCCATTTCAAATATTTCTTTTACCTGAAGCTTGCAAGCTTCAAGTCTTCACACTTTGTGCTACAACTATTTATAAAATAAAATATAAAAAAGAAGAAGAAGTATATGTAAGAAGTCAGACACTTTCTAATTTCAAATAAGGCCACACAGTATTAAAAGACGACCAAGCTAATAATGATTAAATTTCATTTTGTAATACTGCAAATTGAAACTAAAGCAATTAGATAAGACATGCATTTCATGAGATGGGGGTTTTTATTGATTTTTATTTTTTTAAAATGTATCGTTGTTATAAATTTATATGAAAATTAAAATATTTTATTTTTACAAAAATATGCATTTATTGTTACTTTATGTTTCTTACAGCATCTCATTAATCAGTGGTAACATATTTAGCTTCTTATCAAGAAAACCTAATCAAGAAATTGAAATATGCTATAGTAATAAAACAAATAAATTTGCGTTTGCAGCAGTAAAACTAGTGTTTTATTTCACTTCAGCTTTACATAAATTGTTGTAGCGAGAGAGCGGATGTTCAGGCATTAAAAATATAAGAAAGGAAGGCAAAAAAGGCAAATATAAAGACAAAGATAGCCTATTGTGTCCCTTAAGGACAAAGACCTCCTAGCAAGTAGGGACAGCTCGCTTTTTCCTAACGTGGTGAGCTATTTATTCCTCGCTAGTTGTTCGTATGCTGTTTAAGACACTCTTTGGTTACTCCATTTCTCACTGCACTAGTTGCTTCTCAAGAGATTTCCATTTCTCTCTTCCTCTTGCTACTGTTGACCAATCTGGACCTGCATGTTCCTTGAAGAGGTCTGTTCATCTTCTTCTGGGTATGCCTTGTGTCCTTTTTCCTATCCGGGGGTCCCACATGGAGATTTTGTAGGTCCACCTATTGTCCTGCATTCTTGGTTAAAAAAATAATTAAATGCTATTATTGGTAACTAAAAATTAATTTAAACGAAATAAGCTTTGACATAACAAATTAATTATTGTTTTAATTTATTAGTTACGTGAAGTTATATTCAATTAATTTTTGTATAAGAAGTAAAAAATTTAAATATTATTCTTATTTATTTTAAATAATAGTATAATTTGTAAAATAAAAGCACAATTCATTTATTGGTTATTTGTAGTTATATTCAATTCATTTTTGTAATAAGTAAACAATTTAAAATTTATTCTTATATATTTTAAATAATAGTATAATTTGTAAAGTAAAAGCACAAAATACGCAAGATATTAACTAGACAACTAAATATTCGACAACATTGCTGAATGTAAAAGGGGAATCTATCCCTTGCTGAATCTAACTAAATTCTAAGTATTTGGAATATAAGCGTAGCGAATTAATTTAGTAGTCTTGATTTTATTATAAACGACTGGCATGTAAAAGACAAAATTGTTTAAATCCATGCCGCACTGAAATTGCAGTGAAAAATTATAATTACAAACTGAGATCGGCAGAGTCGGTCCTGGTGGTGTAGTGGTTACCATACTTGCCTCCTACGCCCAAGAACGCGGGTTCGAACCCGGCCAGGACCGATGGATTTTTCGGGCGTAAAAATCCTAAGTATGACTTCCTTCGGAAGGGAAGTAAAGCCGTGGGTTGAATGGAACGCTGATTGCCTGAGATGTTAAAGAGCGTCCATAAATAAATTAATCAATCAATCAAATCAAGGCTTCATTTGTGCATTGTTGATTTACCTGTCACGCAGCAACGCTTTTATAATGTATGTGAGTCACATCTGTTTACAGAGCATCATACCACACATTATGTTGTTTTTCGGTCCAACTTTGAAATAAATTAAATAAATATCTACTGTGAAAGTGTGTATACATTTTGGCACTCTCGGTATATGTGTGTGTAGTAATTGATAGCTTAATAGCTAATCCTTTGATGAATTGTTATTTTTATGTTAAAATTTGAGCTGCTACCTAAAGAAAAACAGGTACAATATGTAAAAGTCAATTAGTAGGCCATTAGCAGGTATTGGCAAGGTCATCTCATCAAATATTTCCATGTATCTGCGTTTAGGAAATATTTTTAAATTTTTATGATATTTTGAAATCCTGAGGCGAATCCCAAAATGAACGCCTGCGTTAAACAAGCAAGGAACAAATATCTTTATTCATTTTTTGATGGGATGAAAACAAGAATCACGTGTGAACGACTCCTTTAGGGATGAGTAGGAACTTAATAGAAGGAAGGAACACTTTTGGGAGAAGTTTCGGGACTTCTGCGGTAACGCTGAGCAGAAATAAAATGTTTATATTACTGTAACGGCGGCACTATGGGCATAATTCGACATTCCAGTATATAAATTGTACAAAATTTGCCCTAAAACTTAGAGTTGCTTCACCGCCATCCAAATATACTCTGAGATCCAATCTCGACCATTACTTTCCTCCTCTGTGCTACCATAAGGTTAGTTCATGTTGAATGGAACTCGTTGTCTGGGACTAGTCGCAGTATAAGATAAAACACAAACTCCCCGTGAATTTGATGGGGTGCAAGCAATAGGAACACACGGCAATGGGAACGTAAGGGACCGAAAGTTCTTTCGGAAGCAATGTGATCCTCTGCTGCATATGAACAAATCTACCTGACCAAGTCTAGAGGTCTAGGTCAGGAAGGTTAAAGTAGAATCTATGACAAATCACATAAACCTTTCTTCTGAAGGCACGCAAAACAATTGCAGAATGCTTTTTACGACCTCGCACCGTATCGAATGTTCGATTTCCTATCGATACTAGAGGATGGAAAAGAGAATCGTAAAGATGAACTGCAATCTTTTCTCTTTTGTGCTTGGTGATTTAGCACTGGCCGACCCACCTCCACATTCCATAGAACAGTGACAGCTTATGCCCGTAGCCTTGTCCGCTGTCAGACGTGAAACCCGTTCTTCATACCCTGGGGGCCCACGCAATGTACGGTGTGTGACCTGTCCATTGTACCCCCCTCCACCGAAAGCAGGGATTATAATGCCTGTATGGATGGTTAGGTACCCTCCCCCCACCTCAAGAACAAGCGGGGAGAGGTGCTTTGGGGACTCTGCATTGTCTGCCAGGCCATAGCTGACGGCGTACAATGAAGGTGCACAATGGCGGTGCTATGGGGTCGCTATTCAGAACGGATTGCAACGTGGGGCAATGTATTTATTGTGTGGAGGGATGGGGTGAGATTCTGCCGAGTTTGGTGTACAGCTGAGAGGTGGTTTCAGCACACACATACACTCACACGTGCATGAGAGAGATGAATTGGCTACAACGTCCGCATCTATAAACGTCATATAGGGCAATGTTTTCAGGGGAAGTTAACATTAAGGCCTCCTCACATTAACTAAAAACCAGGAGACGTTTTATGAGACTCAAGTGGTATTTCTGAATATAGAAATAGCAACAATCTTTTCTACATCATCAAAAACTTCAGAAACATACTATGTCCAAAATATGAATTATTTCTCAAATGTGCAGTTGTTTCAAACAAAACAAGCATTAGTAATGAGAATATGTTTTTAAATTGCGATAACGCCCTCTTCTGACTTCATAACACAGCGGGGACTGAAAGTATGGTAATAAATTGGGCAAGTTTTTAGGCAGAAGTTTCAAGGAATATGTCTGTTTGTTATTTCACACCAGCACATGAAGCAGGTAAAATGATGTCTTCCTACACGTATAAATGGATAACTTTTTATAACATTAAGCATACAATATAATAACGAAAATAGAGTTATTTTTGACTTAACATCTGCAGGTGAAGGAAGTGCGCCTATAACTGTCAGCTACCCCGCTGTTGGCTTCACCCAAACGGTCAGTCGCAGTTTGCTGTTGCGAGAGCAAGATTTAAGTTTGTTATGACAAGCTATTGGTTCGTCATTGTTATTTATTATAGCGTATTAGCGGAGTAAATTTTACTGAAGTGTATTGAAATTTTACCAGTATAACAGAAAAAAATTAAGTCTATAGGAACAACCCTCATACTGTAGAAGTTGAAAGCAGATTGCATTAAAAATAGTAATTATATTAAATAAAATTAATATTATGTGCATGTGTATTGATCAAAGTTGTGCAAATAGAAATGCGGGGGAACTTGGTCAACCATGGAGCCAGTGATTGGTGCGACCTGCTCCAACGCTCCTTATTTTCAGCTGTGAACACGGGCCAAAAATCGCTATGTATTTTCTTGCATGTATAGGCTGCGTAGTCACTCGTAAAATTACTTTTCGCAACTATTCCATTTGATTCTATATTGACTATTGCTTGATGTTTAAGTGCACTAATCCATTGCGCTTTAATTTAAATGTATGCACCTGTATTGGAACAGACCTCTGTGGGTTTTAGATATTATACAGGCCGTACGGTAACACGAGTACTTACTAAACCAAATGGTTATACTGAAAAATTGATTAATAACTTTACAAAAAAATCACTTAAAAAGACTGTCACTCAAGGAGATGTTGAAACTGCTTTCCTTTGTTTTCCAATGTCATAGAGAAACTCTGTGTCGTCGTCTTCGTTTCTTTTCTCGAACTCTCCGCGTTTTCCGAAATTAACTCAGGAATCAGAGAATCGGAGTCCTAACAATGTGGGTCGATTCTATACGTACAAACGAATTGTGAATAAACACCCGCCGTATAGTTTTTAGCACACTGTACACGTGCCGTTTAACCCAGAAAGATGACGCGCTGTATACGGAGCTCGATTTCCGGCCGTAGTCTTGGCCGTCATTGCAGCTGGGCTGACTGACTGACTGGCCTCCGCGCGCTCGGAAAATGCATTGTCTGCTCATCCAGTACTTGTAATTAAACTGGTCACTATGGTATCGTAGCGTGAAGATGTAAAGAACAGAAACAAACTTTTCATGGCATCCGAAATGTTATATAACGAAAACAAGAATTTCTTTGCTCCAGGGCTGCCCCACGTTAGTTTGTACTCGGGCACATTTGCATGATAGCTAGGGGTACGCGGGCACCTGGTTATGATTCTACTACTTCGACACTACGACTAATAATAATAATAATAATAATAATAATAATAATAATAATATAGAATTAAAAATATTGAAATTATATTTCCCATTCAGAAAATGTCACTGTATAATTACTTCTTTTAAGAACAGAGACGCCAGCATTACTCAATAAACACGTGGGTTTTCCTTTGTTTTCAATTAAGCAATACTTGTCCTCTATTCACTTTTATAGGTATAATTTCGTTATCATTTTAAGAAGAGTTATATTTAAAATATAACTGAATAAGTACAAACAGTAATGAAAAAACATTGAAACATGTTGCATGTATAATTTTTCACAACAAAGGCACTGAAAAACTATTTCGCAAGCTCACAAGTAAAACAGTTAGTCTGAAAGCAAGGAACTTGGAGCATTCCTATTGTAAGATTGTTATAAATCGTTTGCTTACTGTTTGCGGCACGCTTTGTTGGGATTTAAGTGACTTTGATGGCAAATTGGGTATTCCATTTTCGTATTGATGAAACTCTGTCAAGGTAGGTACTTTATGGTACTGCAATAAAATTAATCATAGGGAAGCGATCTGTATAAAATAATAAAAATTACTCAATAATAAATTTCCTGGGCTTGACGATGGTGCTCAAAACCAAAAGTGAAAATCTTTATTCAAATGGGGGAAAAAAAAAAACACCTTCAATATTAATTTAAATTTAATTTGCAAATTGGTTGCAAAGGACGCCGAGCCGAGTTGGACAGGGCTGCATTTGTTTGAATAATAATTAAAATAAAAAATCGTTTATTACTAGATCTCTGATTTTAGGCTCTTAAACATTAACTTGTATGCGACTATAATTGGCTCTGAAATTATAAAAATACAATTTTACTACCTACTCAAAAAACTACAATAAAAATAAATCAATAAAATTTAAATAATTGTTATAAGTGTAGAGAAAAAGTATTGTTTTTAGAAACTATATTTATATCTTAAATTATAAACAATTGGAACGAAATCATCGGCCTGATTGCTAATGCAAAGTGTCAGCATTAACTAATTTATTAATGAATGTACAAAAACGCATTCATAATTGTCATTGTAATATATAATTCTCTACATTTTATGCTGTGAAACTTTATCTTTTGTCAGATAAAACCACATTGAAGCAATGGACACTGGTTTAAATGATTTGCCATACTGGTTTCTTTAAGGAGAGGTAAATCCTTCCCATTGAGCACATCATACATGGTACTGAAAATTGAAATGCAGTTTTTATTTTTGATATTTACTTACCTCTATGCCAAAATACAATTTACCCATCATAAATTAATTCCAAAACATGTTTGATATGCTGTTGAATCAATTCATTGCAGTTCTGTTTACTTTTTTTCCGCCATTTCTCAATTTATCCACAGAATTGTTTTGAATTTAATAAAAAATACAAATTAGCACCAATAGAAAAAACTGCACTACTCCGTGTATCACTTTGTTCGACTGGAGCCTTGCTCTCACAGCAACCGCATCGGCAAAGTTAAGGTCTCACAACATTTAGCCGCTCAACAAACTTTACATACATTTCTTCACTCCTACTATTGCAAAGTCTTTGATTGGAACCTATTCCTTGATATTGACAAAGAAGTATCAAAAACACTGTTTGAAATTCCGTTTTCAGTCTCTAAAATCTTAAAACAGGCCACAATTGGAAAAATATGCATTTTGAGCTTAATAAAACCCCTGCAAAACGTTTACTATATAAAAATGAAGATATTTTAACATATTCTAATATGCCTACAAGAAAAAATAGACATTTAGCCTAAAATTTCTCATTGAAAAGAGGCAGTCCAGAACTACTTCAAAACAATGTGGGTTTAGGTCCCTATGTTGAACTTATGAAACCCAAAGTGCAGAGGTGTGTAGGCAATAATTCTAGAAATGAAATTTATTAGCCTGTGCAAGGCTTACTGAAGGCTTTTAGTGTTGAGGTTAAGCAACATTTCTGTAAAAAAAAAAAAAAAAAAAAAAAAAAAACTGTTGATGGTAACAGCAAAATAATTAACTTCACTGTAATTTAAACATGACTTAAAAGTAACTTCTAAACCAGTTTTTATTTTCTTGTCCTTGGCAACCTAAATAAGATTTTGTTCACAGAAGTGAATTTTTCAGTGCGAATATTTGCATCGCTTCCTTGAAATACATTTTGAATCAAAGAGAATTTGAAGAGAAATAGTGTGGTTACATATATTTACTAAGAGCTAAAAGCGAAATAAAATAAACAATAATTAGTTAACACAGCATTCAAATTAACGTTTCTACCCACATTTGCTCTACATATATTTTGCTACCTTTCACTGCTGAAATAAAATTAACAATTAAAGAGTCTAAACACACCTTTCAAATTAAGATTTCTACCAAATTTTTCTGTAGATTTTTCAGAAAGACAATCCAATGTAATTTCTTCGTTAACTACTTTCACACACCTACTTTCAGAGAACAAGATATGTTCCTTTTCATATAACAAAGTGGACTTCTTTGAACTAGTGAAGAGGTAGCTACTTTACCATCACTTGACACACCTTTCTGTATAATATATACTTTTCTTTGAACAATACGTCTTTCTGTACAAAAACGTTTCTTTATAATAAATATGCAAAGTTGTTGTCTTCATTTAGAAGAACCTTGTATATCGAGCGTATATATACTCTTCATATCCGCATAAAAATACTGTTGGCATTACTGACTTTGTTGTAATGATATAATATAAATACGCCAAGCACCATCTTGGCGTATACAGAGTAATTGGAAAAAAATGTGTCAAAGAATTTATGAGTGAAAAACGAGCTTAACACTTAAATGTTTTGGTAGTGGGAGTGAATGGTTTCGTATCCTTCAATATGGAGTTACAGACATTGACATGGATGAACGTCATAGTCACGTTGCGATGTGACATGTGTTCATTGCCAGTCAAATGTAAACCAGTGTCAATTCAATATGGAGTTACAGACATTGATATGGATGAACGTCATAGTTACGTTGCGATGTGACATGTGTTCATTGCCAATCAAATGTAAACCAGTGTCAACCATGCAAGCCACAATTCACTTAGTGAAAATGTTTTCGTGGAAAGTGTAAGCTGTTTTAAGAACTACAGTAGGTTAGTTGTATGTACCATATTTGTACTTCAAACAGTAATCCACAGATTTAATACGCTCTATTTGACAGAATAAATTACTTTTTTAGTTTTGTTGACCTTCCACAAATATTTTAGAGTTAACGCCTATAGCAGCACAACGAAGCGTCCAAGACCAAACAATGGGAGCTATAAATAAATCCAGAGAAAATATAATACCAAACATTTGTTTGGGCCCCATTTTCCGAAGCAGGCTGATCCCATCAGTCGGCAGCTAAGCGTGCGCACCTCGTCTGCCCTCCCAAGGCCTAGGATATGCTAGTGGTCCGCAAACCAGACAAGTTCTTATAAAACAATAAACTTGAATTAAATTGCTTTTGTAATAAACGACATGACTAAATCAGCAGAATATTTTGAGGTTTTAAAACTGTGAAAGCGTCTAAAATGCTAAACATATTTTATGAGACAAGCCTTTTTTCGTATAAACTATTGTCCCAAATTGCAACTATTTTTTTTACAGTTCTTCTAATCTTTCCGAAATCAAGATACCGCCACGGGTGGCCGAGGTCGTTAAGGCGTGGCCTCGTGAGCGGGAGGTCTGAGGTCCGAATCCCGCCAGGACCGTCCTCCTTAACTGAGGGTTTTTCCAGGTTTTCCTCAGTCTTCATAACTGGCAAATGCCGGGGAGGTACCCTAGACTTAGGCCTGGAACATTTCCTTCCTTAAAAAAATAATCCTTTCCCAATATATCATTTCATCTCATGTATCATCAGTGTTCACCGCCTGTGGTGCCTCAGTAGTAAAAACGGGCGTTAAACATTTAAAAAAAAAAATCAAGATTGTTTATAAACTCCGAGTTAGAACTCGAGTATGCCCTTGCACGTTCAAATCATTCCTCTCGTCTCCAAGGCCATATATAGTTACATTACACAGTATGAGGAAGCCTTAAGAGAGAACGCAAAGAGAAGGGCGTAAGCCGTACATATTGTTACTAAGTATCTCTGCGGATGGGGTAAACATGCCACTATACTTATTCTCTGAAGCGAAAATGTAATTCTCTGAGAGCTATCCATATGGAAATAGACGCTCTGTGTGCATGTACGGAATCAATCGTCCGTTATTTAGCTGTTGAGGCAAGGGATTATTACAAAGAGCGTAAATGAGATAGGAAAACTATTTGTGTTGATCTGGATTAAAATATTAAATACGTGACCCAAACGAAACATATTTATAGAACGCTTTAGGGTGTAAAAATTTTAAATTGAGCAGTGAATTTTATATGTTTTTCGAAACCAACAATTATATAACATTTTATACTCTTATTTTTTCTATATCAGAATTATAAAAATTTATAAATAAAACAAAATTAACGTTAATGTCCATTTTATTATGAATGATTGTGAAGTCAATGTCTTCTTTTATTACACTTGTGACGACATTGTATAGATGGAGATTATTTGGTTCATTTTTTGTTATGATGGATTTTCTTCAAAAAAATTTAGCGGAAGTCAAGCTGAAAAAACTAAACTGCCATTATTGTCGAGAATATTGCATGATACTATGATATTATTAGAGGGAATACGATAGATTCCCTCTAAGAGATAGAATTCAGAATTCTAATAATTAATTTGGTAGCTAATATTAGCGAACTCATTTTTTATTAACCATATAATTGTATATTTTGCAATGAATAGGATTTATTGATTCTGTGATAATATTTTTATATTTAATACTCTATTTAGAGAGCTTGAATGACAAAACATGTCTTGTGGTTGGATGAGGTGAAGCTTGCTTATAATTGACACTGATTTACATTTGACTGTAAATGAACACACGTCACATCGCAACGTAACTATGCCGTTCATCCATATCGATGTCTGTAGCTCCATATTGAAGCGTTCAAAACCATTCACTCCCACTATGAAAGGAGCTAACGAAGAAATTATACTGGCTCATCTTTCTGAAAAATTTAAACAGAAATTTTGGTAGGAATTTTAATTTGAAAGGTGTGTTTAGTCTCTTGGTTGTGAATTTTATTTCAGCAGTGAAAGGTAAGCAAAATATAAGTAGAGCAAATGTTGATAGAAACTTTAAATTGATGCTATGTTAACCAATTAATGTTTATTTTATTTTTAGCTCGTAGTAAATATATGTTACCCCAGTTATTCTCCTCAAATTCTCTTTGATTCAAAAGGTATTTCAAGGAAGTAATGAAAATATCAGCAATGAAAAATTCTGGGAATAACATCACATTTTGGTTGCCAAAGACAAGAAAATAAAGTCTAGTTTAGAAGATACCGATGCAAAAAATTGTTTTTAAATTACAGGGAAGTTAGTTGCCTTTGTTTATATATTTTGCTGTTACCATCAAAAGTTGTTAAGCAACATTTTACAGAAATGTTGCATAACGTTAGTACTAAATACTTTAAGTGAGGTCATGCTTTGCACAGTACTAGGCTTTCACTTCTAGGATTATGACTGTTTCCTATATGCCTCTTCATTTTACATTTTCTCAATTCAACATGTGGACCTAAACGATTCAATTAGTAATACACTGTATTCGATAGAATAAATTATTGCTTTAATATTGTTGGCCACCCACAAACACATATTGTCATAAACAATTTAGCAATAAAAGAAATGTAATTATGTACTTGTCACTATGGTAATTATATGCAACTACTGTCCTAATGTATTTATTAGCAATTTTAATCAACAATATAAACTATTTATAATTTTATAAAGCTCTTTTTAGAGACCCGTTCATTATTTATAAACAATTATACTACGAAGTAATTTATTTAATATTTAATATTTTAAAGTTTTAAATGAATACAGCCTAAGTTATTTATCATTTTTTGAATATTTGAGGTTTGTTTAATTTTTAAATAGTGCGTCATAATTTTTGTAATTGTTTGAACAGTAGAAAATTGTTTGTTTTTAACACCACATATATATAGTCAGTTTATTTATTTTTATCTAATTCTGTGCACGATTAGTTGATCGAGTAAACTAATTATTATACCATGTCTTCAAAGCGTGTTTTACGTTTTATAAATGTGTAGTTTACGTTTTAGGAGGGTAGGTCCATAAGTTTCCGGCCTCGCCGATAAGGATTAACGCCTTCACAAAAGCCTTACCTATTAAGTAAATAATTGAGCTATAACTTCCGCTCCGCTATGTTCAGTTGTTCAGATATAGTTGCATAAAGAAGGTTATGTGTAGAAGATTGTGACATGTTCAAAATGGAGTTTCGAGCTGTTATGTTCTTCACAAAAGAAGGACTTACTCCAAATGAAATCAAACAGCGATTGGACGGTGCATATAGGGAAGCATCCGCCTTTCTATCGTAAAAGAATGGGCCAAACTTTTTCGAAAGCATTGAAGACGAAGAGCGTCCTGGTCGGCCCTTGGAGGTACTCACTCCTGAAAACTTCGCTCTTGTGGAAGGAGAAATTATGGAAGACCGGTGACTTAAAGTTATAGAAATAGCAGCAAGGTGGGGTTTTTCTAAAACAACAGTCCTTCGAATTATTCATGAACATTTAAACATGAATAAGGTTAGTGCCTAGACTTCTTTCCTCAGTCCAAAAGCAGCAACGAGTCATCTGTTATCAGGCATTTTTGGAGCTCTGCCGTGAAAACGAGAGGGAAGTTCTGCAAACCATTGTTACAGGAGGTGAAACTATGGTCCTCTACTATTTATCCCTTGTCCAAAAGAGAACCAATGGAGTGGCGTAAACCTGGTGAAGCACCGCCTCTAAAGGCCAAGATCACTCAGTCAACCATGAAGATCATGGACACAATCTTTTGGGACTGTGAAGGAATATTCTTCATTGACTTCAAGGAGAGGAACACAACAGTAAATGGGGAGTACTATGCTGGCCTACTGCACAAACTACGGGCTTCCAAAAGAGAAAAGGCGAGAAGAGCTGAGTGGTGATGTGCGCCTTCTTCACGACAACGCGCCTGTGCACACAGCTCTTGTTGCAAAGAAAGGTATGAAGAAATGTGACTTCAAGGAGAACGACCGTCCACGCTACAGCCCAGATCTAGCTCCCAGCGACTATTTCCTCTTCTCAGAACTCAAGAAGGACCTTCGAGGAAGGAAATTTAAGTGTGACGAAGAAGTGATGGATGCTGTTTATGCCCATTTTGTACACAAGACTTCTGACTAGTTGAAATATATTGTAATACTGCATTGCTGCAATTCTGAATATTTATAAGAGGCACATATTTGACTAAATAACTTTTTTATAATATTAACAAAATTTCACATAAATCACTCTCTTTACTTCTACAATGATTGCAGCTTGTGAACTGTCAAATTTATCTTCTTTCCTCATCTTCAGTTTTTGAAGCGAAATATACAGCAACAAGTTTATTTCTCTAGTTATTAGGAAACTTCGGTTATGTTCTAACTTGACGCTCTACTTCTGTAACTAGTTGTCTAACTATTTTCTATTTCCGTATAATTTTCCATTTTAGTATTGTTGTCTAATGTTAGAAAAAAATTACTTTAAGAACGGCTCTCAGAAAATGTATACTGACTGAGCAATGCTTGGCGCAACCGCGGGACCGGTGGCAGGGTCGGGGAGTATATTTCCCCTCCGCTGCGCAAGGCTTCAGTATAAGTTGAAATCTTGCTTAAGTGGTATATGTTTGTTAGACGACGCAATACAGTGTATCAAGTGAAATGGGGCAATACAAGTGTTCTATTCCCCAAAGAGCATTCTCATTACAGGAAATTCATGACGTATTTCAAGTTAAGAGTTACTGCTTACAACATATGACCCCCGCGTCTCCTCAATTTAACCCACTGCAATTTTTAATTTCGGGGGGTGGGCATTAAAAGAGAAAGTATACAAACCAAACCCACACTTTAGATGAACTTAAAGCTAACAATTGTCAAGAAATTGCTGCCATTTCTCTGAGGGCACTGCAGAGGGTAATGAGCAATTTCCTACAGGTGTCAGAAATGTTTGAACAACGAAGGTAGACAGTTTCAGCATCTCCTTGCTTAATATACGTGAGTAGTAATTTACTTTTCTTTTTAAGTGTTTATGTTATGTATATTAGAAAATAATTTAGTTACAAACCGTACTATATTTACTGCGGACTTCTGTCACCCGCACCGCCGACACAGCAGCCAGCCTCGCCGCCCTGCCGCACGCCGCGAAACCGGTTGCATAAAGGACCGTTCACCCCGTATAATTCCTCAAAGAAACAAAAGCCATGTTTAAATGATACAATGTTTTAATCCTTTCCGAAAAGGAGAGCACAAATCTAAAAGCTTTTTATTATTTTAGATTTTTGTTTCTGACAAAGCGATCTACAGCTTTCAATCTTGTTCCTGTTGCTACAAGCTAAATCTCGCTAAACCACAACTCCAGAAGCGCTTACGTATAACATGACATGTTATTATGCAAAGCGTCTCTAGGCGGCTTTCTATCGTTATTAAATACCTTCAGTCGGTTTTCAAATCATATTTCTTTTTAGTTTCCTTCTTTTCTTGTACACGGGTGACAAAATTACAAAGATGCAGCCATGAAAAATGCTCCACTGAAGTGTACACAGTTTGCGTCCAGGGGCCAACCCCTTAACAATGACACCCCTATTCATAACACAACAAGGACCTTCTTCCCAAGTCTCTGCTCCTCTTTTATATTTAATATAGGTTACAGCGCGCCTGTCATCTTTTTTATATTGCAGATAATATATGAAAAGCAAAGAAAAGAGGCTAAGGGGGAACAAAATATGATGTTTTGAAAAATATCCAGAAGTTGTATCCCCCACCCTTACAACTAAAGAAAAAAGTCCATCCCCCTACGCCCTTCGATGTCTAGGGTGGATTTTCTTTTATTTTGCATCTTCTTATACCCCCTTCTCTGTAAAGAAATAAATGACAGTCCGTATAGAGGGCTACCGCTTTTCAGATTTGTAACAAGGGAGCCATTTTGTGCCTGTGTTTCACGTCCTCAATGAAATGAACGCCAAGAAGATTAATGAGAGACAAAGAAGGAACAAAGTTGCAGTGATTCGGAGAAGAATGCCTAAGGTTAAACGCTCGATACTGCAAGACCAACATAACAGTCAAAAGTGTGAGCATGTAAAATGAAGAATATCTTAAAGGTTGGTTCCCGTGAACAGAGTTCATTAATCCATTTAATTTTTCTCGTACTGTGCACGTTCCTTTGAGCACATTTTTTCCTTTCCCAAATTATCCTTTCATTTGAAAGCAACTGGACCCTCGCGTTTTAACGTTCAGTGCTAAATTAGAATGAATTAATGTGACCGGAGACCACCAGCGCCCGAAATTACTTGGCCTTCGCATTATCCTTCATCAGTAAAGTTTTATCAGTGGCGTCGTTCCTGATGGCAGCCTCCTGAATCCAAGATCGCGGGTTCAAACCCGGCCAGGATCGATGGATTTTTTCAGCCGTAAAAATCCTAAGTATGACTTCCTTCGGAAGGGAAGTAAAGCCGTGGGTCCCGTGTCGTACATTTACGGCACGATAAAGAACCTCAAGTCTGAAAGAAGAGGCCTCTGAGAAAAATTTGTCGGCCGTTTCACGCCCTGAGTTGAATGGGACGCTGATGACCTGAGACGTTAAAGAACGTCCATAAATAAAACAATCAATCAAATTTATCAATCGCATGCTGGGTTTGGACCATCAGTTGATTATAATTTTAGTTAACCTTACAGTTTATATGGCTCATTTTTATTGCTGAGATATGAAATGAAATGAGAAATTAGAAAATGAAGTTTTATAGTAAGGAAGTGTTTTAGGCCCAGGTTTGGATATCTTCACTCCATTTCCCCACACCATATCGGGGTTCTATAATTCATATAGGTAGATATGGATGTGCAACTAGTTATATTGTCACAAGTGATTCTAAGATTACCAATGAATTCACGAACGTAGTGAATGCTCAGACCCCCAAGGATATTTATTAGGGCTATTTCACGAATAAAATAAGAATTAAATATAGTTCTCCTAAACATGACTTAAAAATTGTATTATTTGTGCATTTATATTATGAATACTTAACCTTTTCAAGCCACCTAGCAACAGACGAATGTTGCTTGTGAGTAATGTCAATAAAGGAGAGCGAAATACGGGTTTGGAGTATTTCATGAATAAAATAAGAATAAAATTCTGTACACAGAGCATGAGTTGTTTGCAACGCGTCTGTACTAAAAGCATGCAGTAAACAAGCTCAGTGTACCGGCGTCTCATATTTGCAAGCATTTGCACTCCTAAGTAATATTTTGTTTACATATGAAGCATCATTCACAAACCATGGTAATGTCAATTTGAGGACCATGCACTGCTGGTCCATGTAAAATTCCACTTGCTCATCAACGGCAGTGAAATGCCAGTGTTTGGTGTGCTATCATTGGCAACCGCGTTGTAGGCCCCTATTATTATCAGGGAACATTAAACGGACAGACATAAGCATCATTTCTGCAAAACACTCTACTTCTTCTCATGGAGGATGTGGGACTGTAAACATGTCTATCAATGTGGTTCGAGCATGATGGGTGCCCCACACACTCCCAGAGAAGTTGTGGATGCAAAGTTTACAAATCAGTGCCCCGATTGGATGCTATTAGACTACTTTCTCTGTGACGCAGTAAAAGATAGGGTCCCAATGTCATTAGAGAATATGAAACAATGTCTGTAGAAACACTACAATCTATACAACGCTCACTTGTTCTCCACAAGTGCAAACGGTGGTTACTTTGAACAACGGCTGGGGTGATAGTTTCATTAGATAAGACGTTACTGATTATTTGTGAGTGCGTTTTCTGTGCTGGGTATAATTTACAAAAATTGAATTTGTTTGAGCTGTAGGCCATTAGTAATTTTGTTTAGGAAAGTAAAATCAGTCCTGTTATTACTAATTGAACCTCTGGTTTTCAGTTCAAATATGCATGTTCAATTTTAAAAAATGTAACTTCGAGTTGAAAGGAATGCTTGTTTAATTTCCTGGATTGTGCATACCCTGCCATTCTGTGAGCCCCTGACATGGGTACATTTCTGTGAAACTAGATTTTTTACATCTTGTTTCATTTCGAGAATATTTGGGGTCGCAGAGTTAGGCGAGATACCCGCATAACAAACAGCTTCATGGTAATATAACATGAATTAAGGAAATATTGCCAACAAGAGAAAGTTAGTTTTTGTAACTAGGCAGTTTTAATTTAAATGGTTCACTAAAATGTGATATACCGGTAGTGCTTCAAAGGTCGTTGTCGTCATACCTGCTTGTAGAAAAGCCTCCTCCGGCTGTTTGATGTAAGTCGAATGCTGAGTTATCGTGCACGCTTTACACTCTCTGTTTGTCTCTATTTTCTGTGATCACTGCTCAATTGGTGAAGTGATGAATGTACTATCGGCAGTCATAATTGCTACACCAAATGCTTTTGGACGTCAGTTTCACTCCACAGTAAACAATCAAATATACCTACCTGCGTATAAAAGCGAAATTTTAACGTAAATTATAAATACGATTAATAGCAGTTCCATAAACTTCAGCAAAACAAATTTACCATAACCTATAAAATAAAACAAATGAGGTGGCAGTTTTCAGGTAACCCGAAGCATTCTGAAGTAAGACGAAAGTTTACGAAACGCCGTTAACATGCGACAGCTGTGTTGTTTTTCAAGGCTAAAATATCCGATTGTTTTCTCCGTAGATCGTAACTTTTCTGTTTAGGAGCGCGCCCAGAACGTAAGCAGTAGAAACATTTATCTCTTGTATGTGTTCATCGCTGCCGATCAACAAGCAGGTAGGGAAGAAGACAAAAGTCTGTTAGAAGCGATCGTGTGTGTGTCTGATTTGATCCGCCCTGGAACAAGATTGACTAGAGGGGAAGTGATTCTTTAGAGAGCAAAAGAAAAGACTGGGACAAGCACTCGGCGATTACAAGAGATGGGGAGCCAGATAAATCCAGTTTGGGTCGATTGTGCCGTCTTTTCATTCTGTTCAAGTTGGCAGTGCTGATGGTGGTCGACGGTAATGCCTTTGGAAGAGCAATGTTGATTATAGCTCGCTTATTGAAACCAGGACTGAGTATATTTACACACATTCGCTGTTCTCTTGCGTAACTCATTTCAATGAAACCTCTGCTAGCCAGGAAATGAATACTTGTTATTAACAAAAGCATTCTGAAAACAATGGCACTTTAATAGCTAACGCTTGCGTAATATTCTCGTAACTTTTAGATTATAGAAAATATAATTTTGTAACCTCAACTCAGGCATCATGGGAACTCCAAAGTAAAATACCCAGTCACAGCAAAAAGTAATTTAAAAAAAACAAATGTTTAGATCAAGTACAAAATGTAAATTATTTGGGTTGCACCAACTTTTTTAATATAGAGATGCACATATATATACATATACACATATACATATACATATACATATATACTATATACCAGATGAACGTTAAAAACAACATCAACAGATACAAGTTATGACGGTTGCTGTACTGTTGTACGGCCGAAGTCTTGAACTATAAAAAAATAATAATAATAAATA
Source organism: Metallyticus violacea (assembly GCA_030762175.1). Classification (NCBI taxonomy): domain Eukaryota; kingdom Metazoa; phylum Arthropoda; class Insecta; order Mantodea; family Metallyticidae; genus Metallyticus; species Metallyticus violacea. The sequence continues at coordinate 86,828,062 of CM060844.1, forward strand.
AGAGAGAGAGAGATTAACAGTATATTCAAGCTGCAGAAATTAGATTTTTTATTCACTAATAGGATACACAAGGCTGAATAATAAAATAAAGTTAGAAATAAGAAGCGAACTAACTATATTTGCAATTAATTATAAAACGAACAACTAGACAGATTGGATCGTATCAAAATTTCAAAAGTAGATCTATTACATATAAGCCTAGAGGCCTAAGAGATCCGGAATATTCGAAACAGAGATGGAAAGTTCGGAACAGACCTTAAGGCTCAATCCTGCGAAGGCTTTTAGCAATTTTATACTCTTGAATAAAAATTAAATTTATGCCTCTACTGGTAGACAATTCTGCAAATGATTTAGAAGTTGTAACAATATTTGTATTTGTAGTTACTAAACACATGTTAACTTGTGTACCAAATTTCATTAGATTTTTTTAAAAAAATCTCCACAAAAAGCATTTGAAGAAAGAGAAATTATAACCATTTAAAGAGCCAGAAAATATCAATAAAATTACATATAATGAGTACCCTTAAAATTTAATTAATTTTTACTAACAGGGTGTTAGTAATAGGTAATAATTGTAGTTATTAGCCTACTTTACCGATGGTGAACTGCTAATTGCATGTAGTCGCTGCGGAAAGATCAGTTCTTTTTATTGCGGTTGTCTTATTTGGCTCTTTAAGCAATCGACAGAAAGAATTATTGTTCCTAATGCATAACATTGTTATACGATGTATTGTTCGTGCTAATGATTTGGGAGAGAGCATATTATTTCCATAATGATTTTCAGGATATGTTCTGTTTATAACACTGCATCATGGTTTCGACCTTCTCGCTTCCCTCAATTGCCATGTTTTCTTGACAACAACTATATTAGGAGCCCCACGCTCGGCTATTTATCCTTACAGTCCTGAACCTTAGCAAAGAAAGCCGATGGTTACGACTTTAGTAGTGGCAATTATTTTAGGCGAATAATTTCCGCATCAAGTTCGAAGCATTGATGGGTCAGTTAGGTTAGAGCGTCGTGGATTGGATTACCCAGGGGCATTTTTTTTTCTTATTTGTAATCTTTTTTTTTTCTCAGAATAAATAAATGTTATAATTTTTTTTTATTTTTAATCTTCATAAATTGTTTACACCATTCTTAATGAATAAATGTTACTTTTTATGAGTTAGGTTAGGTTAGTTGAGTTTAAGATTACAAAAAAAAATAAATAAATAAATTACAGAACACAAAAAAAAAATAATTCACAGTTAAGTACGCTAGATTGGTTAGTTTAATATAAGTTTAACAAAAAAAAAAAAGATAATATAACATACAAAAAATATTATTACATTATAAAATAATAGAAGATAAAATATGAATTCATAGGTTAGGTTTCGTCGGTCCTGTTGGTGTAGTGGTAACCACATTTGCCTTCTAAACCCAACATCGCGGGTTCAAACCCGGCCAGGACCGATGGATTTTTTCGGGGGTAAAATCCTAAGTATGGCTTCCTTCAGAAGGGAAGTAAAGCCGTGGGTCCCGTGTCGTACATTTACGGCAAAAAAGAACCTCAAGCCTGAAAGAATAGGCCTCTGAGCAAAATTTGTCGGCCGTATCATGCACTGAATTGAATGGGACGCTGATGACCTGTGATGTTAAAGAGCGTCCGTAAATTATTCAAATAAAAAAATACGTTAGGTTTGGCTAGTTTAGTTTAAGTTTAATAAAAAAAATAATAGAACATACAAAATATAATATTACTACATAATAACACCTTTTCTACACTATTTTAATCCAATAAATTTTTATTTTCATACGTTAGGTTAGTTTAGATTAAGTTTAAAACATATATATATATATATATATATATATATATATATATATATCTCATGAAATAAAAACGGTTTGGACAACGTGTAACGTCAAATGTAACGTTAGTTGAAACGAATAATAATTAGGTTATTGAAATAAAAAAGCATATTTTAATAAAAGAATGTTTTTAGAACTAAATCTAATAAAGTTCTGAAATAAAAAAATATATATTAATACTTATAAAAATAAAATTTAACATAATTTTACTTACTATTGTTTGTATTATTTTGTTTTCCTTTTCTTTTCAGAATATATGATCAATTTTAGTGGAATAAATGTAAATTTCCACTTCTTACAGCTCGCTATTCACGCGGTTTACAGGTCTGTGATTAACGTTGAAATAGATAGCCCACCGGGTTGCAATCTTGGAGGCAAAGTTATTACATTATCGCAAGTGTTGATTCTCATATGTTACCAGCCCTTTGGTGTTGTTACTGCAACAGTGAGCTGCCGTTATATGCTGGGAGCTGGAGACTGGCACTATAACGAGAGTGGAGTATTTAATGGCTAACATTCTCGGGAATGATTGCTAACAGTGTGCAATTAACTATTCGGCTCTTAGCAGTAATAACAATTTGGCATGGCGGGAACTGTCAGAAGCTGAAATAGCAATAATTCGACTGCACTGACCTAAAATGTTTAGTACAATTAACATTCAGTCTTTAGTGAATCGAAAAGCTTCCTCTGACAAAAATGATGCGAGTGTTAATATGGAAAAGCGATGACTCAAGGACAATTTGGAACGCCCTTGGGATGAATGAGTCCTACGGCACCACAAGCCTGAACTGCCAGCGCATGCATACGTCTCTAGTGAAACTTACAGGAATAGGTCTAACCTTGTGGGAGCAACTGGGTAAGTGACAACTCGAAAATCGTAGTTTTATGGGGTAACGAATAAGATGAAATGAAATTTAAGAAGACCCAGAAATCCCAACTTTGCTCATCACCCAGCGACCTGGGAACTTGTGCCTGTAGGCACAGCAATCCAATGCTCTGGTTGACCGAGTCTTCAGGGGGGTTATGACGACAAATATGCAGAAGCAATTGGCGGAATGACTAGTATTGTGACAACACCGCCGTACTGAGGTATTGTTAATGTGAGTCTACTAAAGGTGGCAATTTGATGGGTCATGTTCAGGCTACCAGAGAGAAGTTCGTCCGACAGTTGCACGAGGAACAATGCTCTCTTTTTCCGATATCGAACAAAAGACGAGCCACCAACGGCATACAAACGTTTTCTTGCGGAGTCATGTTGGTATTATTGAGTCCTCTTTTCTACTCGGCCACCCCCGCCGTGCTGAAACATTACGCCTTTTTTTTCCCCTCAATGTGGACAAACAATGTCAGGCGTAATACTACGCTCCTCTTCAAAAGGTATTCAGTAGGGAAAAGAAGAGAGAGAAAACGGCTTCAGCATTGCGCGGCAGTAGCTCAAGAACCATTTATAAAATTAAGTGTAACTAACTTAAAAAATAAAAATGTATCAAAAATTGCTAACGTCACTGCAAATAAGTGGTACATTAGTTTCTTGATTAGTTTCTCAAGAAGATCTTGCACTGGCAGACTTAGTACGCAGAAATAAATTAAGAAAACAGTTAAAATGAAATTTACATCAACAAAATAGTACATGTTCCAATAGCACGGTACATTTTCTAAACAGCAGTAAGGATTAGTACATGTTGCATCCTTTCATTTACATATTTAACATTCACTGCTTTCATTTGAAAAGTTACTACTATGAAAATATTGACGGCTAATAAATTCTCGTCCTCGACTATAGGTGACCACACACTAAGATCCATAAGTTTCCGGCCTCGCCGATAAGAATTATCACCTTCACAAAACCCATAACTGGCGTCATAGTTACCTATTAAGTAAACAATTGCGCTCCAATGTGTTCAGTTATTCAAATATAGTTGCCTAAAGTAGACAATGTTTAGAAAATTGTGACATGTTCAAAATGGAGTATCGAGCTGTTATTAAGTTCTTCACAAAAGAACGAGACGGTATATATGTGGAAGCATCCCCCTCATATTCTACGGTAAAAGAATGGGCCAAACTTTTTCGAATGGGTCGAGAAAGCACGCAGATCGGCCCTTGAAGGTGCTCACTGCTGAAAACATCGTTCTTATGGAAGGAGAAATTATGGAAGACCGGCGGCTCAAAGTTACAGAAATAGCAGCAAGGTTGGGCCTTTCTAAAACAACAGTCCTTCGAATTATTCATGAACATTTAACCAAGAATAAGATTAGTGCAAGATGGTTGCCTACACTTCTGTCCTTAGGCCAAAGGCAGCAACGAGTCATCTGTTGTCAGATTTTTTTTGCAGCTCTGCCATGGCAACGAGAGAGATGTTCTGCAAACCATTGTTTACAGGAGATGAAACTATGTCCTCTACTGTGATCCCTTGTCCAAAAAAGAATCAATGGAGTGGCGTAAACCTGGCGAATAATCTTTTGGAACTGTGAAGAAATCTCTTCATTGACTTTAAGGAGAGGAACGCCACAGTAAATGGGGAGTACTATGCTGGCCTACTGCACAGACTACGTGCTTCCATCAAAGAGAAAAGGCGAGGAAAGCTGAGTGGTGGTGTGCGCTTCTTCACGACAACGCTTTTGTGCACACAGCTCTTGTTGCAAAGGAAGCTGTGAAAAAATGTGGCTTCAAGGAGATCGACAATCCACCCTACAGCTCTGATCTAGCTCCCAGTGACTATTTCCTCTTCTCAAAACTCAAGAAGGGCCTTCGAGAAAGAAAATTTAAATGTGGCGAAGAAGTGATGGGTGCTGTTTATGCCCATTTTGCAGATAAGACTTGTGAATGTTTTTGAAAAGTGAAATTTAGTTTTTGTCTTTATCATACCTAGAAAATGGATAGGCCAGAAACTTATGGACCTACGCTCACATATACCCTCTTAATTTGTGTTTTAATACTAATTCTTAATTAAATCTCATTTAGCAATCGCTTCCCTTTAGGGCATGATGCTATCCAAAATACCCTTTTCACGATCCTTGTGAAACACCTGATATGCAATCAGATTCACGGGCATTCCATAACTAAAGGCATCTCAATCTGTCCCGACACAGGCCTTGAAAATAATCTGGGGAACAATCCTTGTCTGACATCATTATAAAAGGCAGGCTGTCTTACGGCCTGGAGTAGCGCAACTAATTTGCTAGATGAGCCTCGAAAATATTCTGGTCGTGTCGGAAAATCGCTCGGATTATACAACAGTGCGTTGGATGACTCTGTTAGAATGGTTCTGATGGATCCTCGAGGTACAACCGAGCCCAACACTAACCTCGATAATTAATTGTTGTATAGTCGGACTAAGATGAAAAGTGCACCGTAAAGAACCAAAGAAGCAAGAAGAACAGTCAAAGCGAAATGATTGCTGACAAAGCTAAACGTGTGTGCTTGGAAGATGTTATTGCTTACTTTCTTACATGTAAAAAACCATTTACCTCATTTCAATTACACAATGCTAGCACAAAAATGTAATAATGGCTCTCCTAAATATTTTTTAGGACAACAGCCAAATAAACGCCAGTAAACTGAAAAGTCAAATATCATAACGCAGTTTACACACTGCAAGACTTATCTGAGCGCTATTGCTATCCGAAGGAATGTAAACTATTACAGTTGTAGGCCGTTAACGCTCTAGCGGTCGCAATTTTTGTTTTTTCTCAACAAAACTCCGTAGATCATTTGTTTTAAAATAAATTTATGAAAGTATTTTTCAAAAGGATCGGCAATCGGGTCACTAGGAGGGGGGGGGCTAAAATAAAATTTTAAAATCGCTCTAGCAGCCTCAATTAAAAAAAAAAGTAAAGAAAACTCGATATATGCCATTCAAGTAAAACACAAAAAATAGTTTCCGAAAATCAGTGAAACTGGACTATTAGGAGGAGGGTGTTTGCCTGCTCAAAAATTTTTTAAAATCTCTCTATTAGCATTAATATATGTTTTCTCATAAAGAAATTTCGTATATATAATTTAAATAGAATAAGAAAAACTTTTTTTTTTTAAAATCAGGGAAATGAGAAGGGGGGGGGGTTATCTGCCATCCAAAAATTTAAAAATCGCTCTAGTGGTACCAGTACTTCTTTTTTCAAAACAAAATTTGGTATACGCCATTTAAACAAAATAAGAAAAATTGTTCATGAAAATTAAGGAAATTGGACCTTTAGGATTAAAGATATACTTAAAAACCGAAATTTAAAAAAATCCGTCACGCAGGAGCTGTGTAAACTAAGCGAATTCCCCACCAAGTTGAATAACGTTTAATAAAAATGAATTGCTAATGCATGAAATGAAATATTATGACATTATAGTGAGGTATTAGTTGAACAAAATTAGAATGCTTGCAACCTATAAGTATTTCAAAAGGGAGATCACATTTTTAGAACTATCATTACTTTTATTGAAATTAAAGCATAAAAATTTACAGTATACTATTAATTAATTGAAATATTATACGATCACTGATAGACAAAAATGTACTGTGTGGGTATTTTTAAATGTAAACGTGTTTATGAACTGAGCCCTTAATATCATCTTTACTTCGCTAAAACAGAGAGAAATAACAGAAATTTTGGAGTTATATTGTGTATTTAAGATGTTCTAATGTATCAGTAAAACAAAAACATTTACTATTTAAAAACAATTACATTGTACAAGGCATTAATAAAAACAATCTAAAGTAATATGGATTTTCATTGACTTTGAAATTTAATTGAAATATTATTGTAGGAAAAACTTATAATGTAAACTTTTTCTAAAGGCTATTAAATAACGCTCTAACATACAAATATAATTGTCACACACATATTAGATTAATATTTCACATTTTCTGTCTTTATGATGATGCATTTGTTAAATATAAAATATTTGTATCGTTACAAAAACAGTTTATATGCTGAATTTATTTGTGTTTTTTTAAACAATTCAGAAAAATTAAACCTACGGCGCTTTTTAAATTTGGGTTATCAAGTAAATCCCCACTCCTAATAGTTCAATTTCCCAAATTTTCAGAAAACATTTTTCTTATTTTATTTAAATATTTAAATTTTAGGTTTCAGGTAAAACCCTCTTAATAGTTCATATCACTTATTATTATTATTATTATTATTATTATTATTATTATTATTTAATATGTCAATTTTCATTCTTTTATTTGTCCTTGTTTCTATCGTACTCCATAACAGGAGCAGTAAGTATGCAAAGACCTGGAATGTGTTAGGCGTTTTCCGTTAGCAGTATCGTATCGTTGATGGGGATTTATTTCTTTATTTCGGGCAGTTTTCCTTTGGTCTTTCTTGAGGTTTGTGTGTTATTGAAAACGAAACAGAGCTATCTATAGTGCTGCGCTGCAACTATGGGAGACCCTTTCCGTTCCTTTTGTTGCAAACGCGTTCCTTTCGTCTTTTGTCCGTATTGCCAACCATTCAAAGCTATTTCTCTTGTGCGGAAGCCAAAGTATAGTTCTATAACAGCGAAAAGAATGTAATCAACTGGAGGAATAATGTGTGTGTTGGTAGCAGACGAAGATAAAAGAAAACATGGATGAGAAGAAAGCTATTGCAGGCACCTACTATTGTTGTACATTAACAGTGAGGTGCTAACGGAAGGGATGAAAGATGAGATATGCCTGGTCAATAAATGTGGACAATGCTCCATTCCGGCACAGGTGAAAAACGAACTCAAAGAATACGAAGAGTGTTCTTCATCATTCGGCTGTAGAATGCAACTATATCGTTTAGCGAGGTGTTGAGAGTCATTTACACAACGCAATACAGAGGATAAGTTATCTTGTAGTTCTAACTTTCCAGTTTATGGCGTACTTTTATATTTATAGAGTTCGTATTTGAACGATTGAGTCTGCTAGACTAGAAATGTTAAACCTTATTGATTAAAATAAAGAAGTTATTTAAATTTGATTTTAAATCTTTAAAAGCATGTAGCCTACCAACCTAGTCACTTCAGTACAAGCACAGATGTCATCCGTAATTCTTTCGTTTTAATTTTCAACATTAACCTATCAGCAAATACTTTTAACGTCAGAAAAGGCCTGTCGAGAAGACATCAATTGCATATCAACACTTCATATATATCGGGGAGAGCAATTTTTATCCAAACCAATAGAATAGCACGAAGTACTTGCTTAGTGTTTCCTAATTAGCTAAACGGTTTTAATAATATCCTAATGTCTTTCTATCAAAAGTCTTCAGCACTAACAATTAATTACCTGGTTTAGAGCTGGATTTGTACAAAACTCAAACTGAATCGACACAACAACAAATATCTGGGGCCGGAACTGAAGAAGGCAGGGGCGTAATTAATTATGAGAGCCCCACATTGGGAGCCAATATGGAGCCGGATTATTTAGGGGGAGTGGATTTCTACTGGGTGTGTATGGGGTTGATATTGTTGATTGCTGGTCGTGGTCTCGATATTTCCCGGCTGCTCACTGATGACGTCTGCTCCAATTCTGTTGAGTTCGCTCTGAGGTTCCACTGGAGTGTTTCGTGGATCAGTTTAGATCCACGGGAACGAGAAATGTATTGCCCAAAAGATACACCAGGTTGACTTGTTCAAATATTTTATTCACATATAAAAATACTGGGGGTTACTTCCTGACTGCTCGTCGCTGGCTTCACTACTCACTTAGACTGACTTTAAAATGAACCTCGAATGAATTACATTGACTTAGAATCCCTTCGACCGCTTTAGAATAACTTAAACTGCCCTCGACTGACTTTAAAATGACTTAGACTGACTGCTTTCCAATGAACAACTTCTGATCTTGTATTCCAGTTTTCTACAACATCGCCACGCCTCTCGCTAAATTAAATTCCCTTGTTTGTTATTCTATTCCCGTGTGATGTGTTCATCAATGCCTATCGCTAAGTTCTTCTCATTTGTTGATTTTAATTCGATGACCATTGACTAAAATTATTTTCCCCCTTCTGATCTACAACATCTTCCCACAAGCCTGAATTTTCCAAGAACAACCTGTCATAAATTTCGGCACTTTCCTTGCATCTTGATTTCTAAAGTAACATCTTTTGCCTCCCTTAGTTACTGATTGCCAAATGTTCTCAAAGATAATACACGCATTTACTTTAGCAAACTTGTGCTTGTATAGGCGGCATAATACTTTGTACCCCCGGCTTGCCTGTAATAAAACATTTTCTTCTGCGTTCTGACATTTTCATTTCCTTTTAAATAAATTATTGCTATATCTTATTTTGTTCAAATACTGTCCCGTTATGGCCATGTGTTTCTCTTACTGCGAACTTTCTGCCTGGGCAGAAGTTTCGTTACCTGACAAAAAAAAATATTTTACCCTTTTGTATTTCAAACTAAGGACGGGTCAGTGGACGAGCGGTCAGTAGGGTACAGGGGATATCTCCGTCTCTTTCTCACACTTTTACCTAAATGTGACTAGCCAAAGTATACAATATCTTTTTTAAATTACAATTACCTGCCACATGACATACATATAAGTACAAGTTACAAATGATCTCAATTCCTGTTAAACCTATCTATAAATATTTCCTTATACATATAAATAATAAACATCCTTATAGAATCAAATGCTTTTATAAATATAACTCTGCACCTTCAAGTAATTAATTTAATAAAGGTAGCCTTATTTCCGGCTGCATATTTTTCTCTCACCGTTTCCCCCCTTGCCACTTGCAAAATATAGCGCGGTGTCTGTCGCTCGCGTCCAACATCTAGAGTTTGTTATGTTTTGTTCCAGTAGCAACGCTGGAAGTCCTATGCCACAGCTAACTCTAAGTAAGGTTAAAAGCTTTAAGACATATCTTCAATCGCAAGATGAGGTAATCGACAAAAAGAAAGAATAATTCTTAAGGAAATGTAATTGCATAGAATCGAATAGCGCTTAAAGTTGTTTAAAAAATGTCGAAGTGCTCAAAATTATTAACACTGTGTTATATTATTTGAGTAATAAAAATATGTATTAACGAATGTTTATTATTATTTCTACACATTACATTACAATTTTACATTTCCCTGATCCTTGAGCGTTTGTTAATTCAGGATCCTATACAACTAACAACCCGGTTGTAGTGTATATGGATCCTACGTCACACTAACTATATGTGTATTATCAAGTGAACTTTACAAATACTTCCTTCATTGTTGTTTTAATACCTTCTTTCTCTGCCTTGATCACTTCCCTCCACCACTTTTCTGCTTCTTTCCCTACATAATTTCCAAACTGATTCTAAAGTTCCTTTCTGCTATACCAAAAATCTTTATTACTTTCTACCTGCAAATTATTCCACTTCTTGTTCCTTATTTCCTCTCTCCATCTTTCGATTTCTGTACATTCTAATATACAGTGCCGATTCTTTTTTACCTTTTTTTTTAAATTTTGTTAATTTTTTGTTAACTTTTACCCTACCAAACATCATTAATAACAATATACAACTTAGCATTCAAAATGAAAATGAAATATGTTTTACTTAAGAAGATCCAGATGAAATAACCAAAATGTCCATATTTTTTGACAAACTCATTTCATGTTTACCATACATTAATGGCATGTAACAAACACAAGTCATGCAATTTCAGAGAAATCCATGAACTTTTTCCTGAGATTTTTTTTTTTTTTTTTGTGGTTTTATGCGTCCTTTAATTAAATACTCCTGGTTCAGTTTTCAAAATAGTTGTAAAAGAAGTGCAGAATTGTTTTGCAAATACACAATAGAGACAAAATATTTGAACATCTTTATTTGAAAAAGGTAACATTTTATTTAAATAATCTTAATTTTACCTTGTTACATTTTGTTATAATCTTCAATATAAACCCGAGAAACGTATTTTTTCTTTATATTTTTAAAATTTCTTGGTTTTAAGTTATTTATCCACGTTTCAAGAGTCTGGTGAAAATTTCCAGTTGATTGGTGACATTTAGCACAGCAAGCAACAATTATAGTTTCGTGAGCAAGATAAACGAGTTTTTAGAAAACCTGCTTTTAATATTTATCGATGCACAGGACTACATAGAGAGTCACCTGACAGCCCTTAAAAGTGAAAGGCGGACAAAATAGCTTCGCTCTGTAAATATATAAATAAATTAAGTTAAACAATCTGCTAAAAATGATTTTTGATCACTTTTGGTATTTTTCTCATGACAGTTCGCTTAAGATTGAACACAAAATCGTTTACTTAGCAACATAATTTTCGCCGAACCATTATGTCACAGGAATTATATATATAAGAAAACTAAACATAAAGTAACACTATTAACAATGTAACAAATTAACAGTAATAATAAAAGTAGAATAGGATAAAACACTTAGATAAAGTCACACTTGAAATTGCTATATTTCGAACTCGAGTTCTTTTATTGGCCATTGAAGAACTCAACGAGTTCGAAATATAGCAATTTCAAGTGTGGCTTTATCTAAGTGTTTATCCTACTCTGCTTTTATTATTACTGTTAATTTATGTGTATATATAATTAGCAAAGCAAAAAAAGATAAAAAAATTAAGAAAAAGTCACAGATTTGCAATCGCTATATTTCGAACTACTAGAGTTCTTCTATGGCAAGAAGATAAGTGAAGGTGATAAAATAATAGTCGGTCCATTATTTTACCATTTTATATATATATATATATATATATATATATATATATATATATGGGATCTTTATTTCATTTTAGGGTGTCTTTGGTTTCCATTTCCATCTCCTGAATTGTACATGGAAGGCGGTCTGGTGTCATTCTTAAATCATGATTAAAATATTTTCTCGGTTACTCTAAATGCTGCTTTTTAAACTGAATATTTAAGTTTTTGGTCTATTTCTTTGTTTGGAATTCTATTCACTAGTCTTCTATCCGTTACTGCTCTTAAAAATTGCGTTTATTTAAGAAACAATAATAATTTTATAGAAATGAATGTTTTATTGCACCACGAACTATTAGAAATTATAGTTTCAAGCTTGGTGTTTGAATAAGCCATGATTATTAAGATGTAATACTTATTTTAGACTAGTGTCATAGAGTATTATTTTGTTATCTTCCTGTGTATTTTTCATTTAATGCTAATATCATTTATACATTTATTTTTTATTTGAAACAATCTTCGTTGTTTTACCCAGAGTATGTACTGTATCGGCATTGGGCTATATAATAAACTCTTTATGTTTATGTATTTTAGTGTCCTAGGACCCAGTATTATTCATTTACTCTAAATTTGCCATACTTTTACTTCTTCGCCTCACTGAAATACCAGTCATCTTTAAATTTCTTCTTATATCTTCATTTCTAAATCGTTAAGTTCTTCGTACGTCTTCCAAATTTCTCAGAATTTTCGTATCTGCTGTTTGGAGTTTTCTTTCCCTTTTAAATCTCTGCTCTATGTAAACAATTAAGAACAGTAATTTTTCATAGCTTTATTTTTGTTTCTTTCTTAACTGCATTTTTTAAATTGATGTTCATAATACAATTAATATTAATAATTTTATAAATAATGTATATCATCTGAATTATATGCTACTGCACAGTCGAGAAAGTTAAAGAGGATAATTCTTCAATCACAATTTTAGTTATTTTTATATAAGAATTCCAGAAACCCATACCTTATTATTTTCAGAAGATACTGTTAAATGATATGATTATATAATATTTTAAAATTCAAATAATGCTCTTTGTAATATTCTTTTATTTTGAACAATTATTATTTCTTCAAATAATACAGTATATAATTTATTAAATTCATATTCAATAAAACTGCTTTACATTCTTGTATAATTTCGTCAATCTAAAAAGTAAAAAAGGAGGCGATGGTTATATCGTTATCTTTTCTTATTTACCTTATCAAATTTATACCATTTTATATACAAATTTTATTTTAATTTTTCTTTATATGAAATATTTTAACTAACTGCGTTGCATGAACTGGTATCCTTTTTAGTGAATTCCAAAGGAATCAAGGCTACTGCGGCAGGCACAGTGAAAAATCTGTTTGTTTTAATTACTTTATTGATTTATTTATTTTAGCGTATTCTGAAGGAATGTATGCTATTGCGGCAGTAGCAATGTAAATATTTTTTGTGATCTATCCAGATTTCCATCGAATGTACCTACTAGGCACCTACAATTAAAACAAAAACATTAAAATATTTTCAAAATAAGCATGTGTGGGTGCGTGTGTGGTCTGTCCTGGTGGTATAGTAGTAATCATACTTGCCTCCTAAACCCAAGAGCGCGGGTTCTATCCCGGTCAGGACCGATGAACTTTTTGGGTGTAAAAATCCAAATGTATTTACCTTCCTTCGGAAGGTAAATACATTTACGGCACGATAAGGAACTCAAGCCTGAAAGAAGAGGTATCTGAGCAAAATTTATCGGCCGTTTCATACCTTGATTTGAATGGGACGCTAATGACCTGATATGTTAAAGAGCGTCTATAAATAAACCAACTCAAAAAAAAAAAAGCGCGCGCGTTTATGTGTGTGTTCCCGTTAACGCTCTAACGTTCGCAATTTATGTTTTATCTCAACGAAACACAAACGATTCGCCGAGTTCGTTAACCAGCAAAAATTGGACAATTGGAGGGGGGGGGGTTTACCTAAAGCAAAAATTAAAAAAAGAAAAAATATATGGAAAATAGCTCTAGCGGCCGCAGATTTTTGGTTTTTCTCAACGAAACTCGATAGATTTCTTTAAACTGATTTGATAAAAATATTATTCCAAAATCATAGCCATCGGGCTCTTAAGAGTGGGGGGTATACCTGAAAAGCGTTGGAGATTAAAGTGAAATTTAAAAATCGTTCTAGAGGCTGCAATTTCAAATTCTTTTAAAGGAAAATTTGTGCATACCATTGAAATAAAGTGGAAAAAATAGTTTTCGAAAATCATGAAATTAGACTATTACAAAGGGGGTAGGTTACCTGAAACCCAAAATTTAAAAATCGACCTAGCGGTATTAATATTTATTTTTTCGCAACGAAACTCCCTATATATCATTCAAATAAAATAAAATATATTATTTCTTAAAATCAGGGAAATCGGGCCATTAGGAGTGAGGGTTAATCTAAAACCCAAAATTAAAAATTGCTGGAGCAGTCCCAATATTTATTTTTTCGTAAAACTAAATTCGTCATATACCATTTAAATAAATGAAGAAAAATGGTTTCTGAAGGAAATCGGACCTTTATAAATAGGGGAATACTTGAAAACAGAAATTAAAAGCCCATCTTTCGTTTAATTTTTTTATATGTTGTTTTAAAATAAATGGACAAATTAATTCAGCATATAAACTGTATTTATTACAATGCAAATGTTCTATATTTAACAAAAACATCATCGTGAAGATAGAAAAGATTAAATAATATCCTAATATGTATTTAAAAATTATATTTATATATAAGAGCGCTATGTAATAACCTTCAGAAAACGTTTACGTTACATGTTAATAACATTTAAGTTAAATTTCTTAGCCAATGAAAATCGATGTAACATTCGATTGTTTTTATTTACTTTGCACATTGGAATTGTTTTTAAACAGTAACATGTTTTTGTTTTATTGAAACATATGAACATCATCTTAAATACACAACGTAACTCGAAACTTTCTGTTATTTCTCTCTATTTTAGTGAATGTAAAGATGACAGCTTTGTCTATCATTGCTCATATATTTCACTTAATTGATAGTGTACCACTAATTCTTATATTTTAATCTCAATTATAATAAAATAATTCTGAAAAAAATGAACTGAACTGAACTGAACTGAACTTATAGGTTGCAAGAATTCAAATTTTGTTCCCTAATATCAAAAAGTAGTGTCAAAATCTTTTCCATTTCATTAATTAATTAATAAGTAATTAATAATTATTAATAATAATTAATAAATAATAATTAATAATACAATAATTAAAGTTTGATGCTCTTTTTAAAGTTACGAGTTGTATCAAAAATTAACGCAATTTTTTTTGTTTCGCGAGCAAATCCGATTTTCCTTTTGTAGCTTGTTGGTACACATGTTTCTGACCAATGTAGGCGTTTTCAGCTGTTTTGAATGTTTAGTTCATTGTTGACAATCAAGACGTTAGGCATGTTGTGCTGTGCTCGGCGATTTTTTACTTTCGAAAAACATGGATCAAAGAATTTATATTAAATTTTGTTACAAAAATGGAAGAAAGTGCAACAAAGTACTCGAAATGTTGACTGTGGCTTTTGGAAAAATCTACTATGAGCAAGACAAGAGCTTACGAGTGGTACAGACGTTTCAAAGAGGGCCGTGAAGACGTTGAAGTTGACTACCGTTCTAGCTCATCAATAACCGCCGACAACGTCGAAGAAGTGAAGAAAATAATTCTGGAAAATCGCCCAATCACTATCAGAGAGATTGCTGATGATGTCGGCATATCTTTTGGTTCATGTCAAGCACTTTTTTCGAATGTTTTGGGCATGAACCGTGTGGCAGCAAAGTTTGTTCCGAGATTACTGAATTTCAAGCAAAAGCGGCGTCGCGTAGATGTCGCTCCAAAATTGCTGAATGAAGTCAACAACGATCCAGAACTTCTTGAAAAGGTCATAACCGGTGACACGCATGGATATATGGGTATGATGTCGAAATCAAGGCCCACTCGTCCCAATGGAAGCTGCCTGAAGAACCAAGACCGAAAAATTCGACAGTTCGATCAAATGTGCAGGTTCTTCTCGCCGTTTTCTTCGATTTCAATGACATAGTGCATCACGTGTAGGAAAACTACCTGGAAGTAATACGTCGTTTGCATGATGCAATCCGCCGAAAACGACCGGATTTGGTGAAATTGCATCACGCTCCGTGCTTGTTCGTGATTTTTTGGAAAAAAACAAAACCGTTAAATTTCCTCAGTCACCATATTCACCGGCCATGCCCCTCTGCGATTTCTTTCTATTCCCAAGGCTGAAGAAAACCATGCAAGGACGACATTTTGCCACCGTTGATGAGGTAAAAACAATCGCTGAAGGAGCTGAAGGGGATACCGAAAAATGAGTTCTGGAAGTGCTTGCAAGATTGAAAAAAGCGCTGGCAAGAATGTATTACATCTGGAGGGTGAGATGTTGATAAATAAATAAAGATTCCTTAAGAAAAACGAATATTGCCGTTATTTTTTGATCACACCTCGAATTCTAATGGGCGAGGAATTCGCTTAGTTTAAAAACCTTCGTGCTGATGAAGTTATTAAAATTTAAGAAGTCAAGTTAATAAAACTATACTTTATTATCATCCCAAAAGCCATTTTTATATCTTAAGTTTACAATTATTAAGAGTTTTTATTTATACACCATGTGTTATGTTTGTCGTTCTGTAAAATGTCTTCTAAAGGTTTGGAACCTGTGATCTTTGCATAGCAAGCAGCTGTGCAAGACACTCGTACGCCCAGCACTGGGAATCTGAACAGATCCAATTGCGGGAGAAATAAATTTGAATACCCTTTTGTTAGGATAACGGGTAGAGAAGTGATTTACAAGAATTAATCGGTTTACATATACAAGACTGCAAGAATGGTTTTGGTTGCCGGCACAAAAGGAGACAACCCCTGTCCAGAACATTTCTATCCTATCATTCAATCAGGGCAGAGATAAAACCCCGGTGTAACTGCAGATCAATCATCCGGTCTCCCCGTTTCCTTTGTTGTGCGGTTTTCTTTTTTTAATATTTCTATTGCATTATGTGAGAAGAGAAGAACCACATGTGTAGCCTGGGAGAGAAAAGGATGTCGTTCCTTTGTCACTTTCTCAGATAATCTTATCTCTGCGATGGGAGATGCGGTCACAATATGTGAGCAGATCCTTATCAACACTTTGTAGATCATGGACGGGATGTTGTTCTTTTTTTAATCTGTTTTTCCCCATCCTACATGTGAACCACAAGTTGCGTGTAATGATACAATAAATGGAACTTGAACTCAGTGTCGGAAACTTGTTTTAGAACGTTTAACAGTTTCTACTTGTGTATCCGACCCTGCTCGGTCTTGTAAACTTGGCATAGTGGATTTCCCACCAGAATTCTAAAGAGTCTATGAAAGGTCTAAATTAGTAATTAAAACGTTCATATTCTATGACCATGTGCACCATCCGCTTTCAATTTCGGTGCATTGACAATGATCAAACTTAAACGAAGTAGTTGATTATGGTCAAATTTGACCGCGGGTCAAGTTACACAAAATAGCTGCCAGTTTAGATTTTCTTGAAGATACTGAGGAGGATACCTGGATTACTTAAATCGGGATTCTTTTGAAGAAAGTTTTCGGCTATCAAAGGTGGCTGGTAAATGAAATAACTGAGAGGTTAGAGTTTTCCCTTGACCGCAATTACCCTGTTTCACCCATGGATAGGATTTCACACTACATGACTCACACTGTTTTAACAAACAGCGATTCATTTATTTATTTGGTAATTAGAAGTCGCCAGGTTTCATGTTAAAATGCATGGCTAAAGCAATCCATGCCTCGTTCTTTTCCATTAAAGATCACGAATCAGTCTTTTTATTTTCCATTTATTGGAACGTGAGATAGCTAGTTCCAACAGAATGTCTATCTCATGCTCAGAAAATTTTGCAGACCTTTATTTATTTTTCATTTTCGTTTACCTACAAGCACAAAACAAAACAAAAACAAAACGATATAGACAAGGAGATTATAAATGCACTACAACCTCTTTGGATATAGAGTTAGATGCTTTCCTTTGAGTAATTACTATAGAATCGTGATCGTTCAGCAACCTTGTGCCCGGTCAGCTGATGGCGGTTCGTTGAAAGAGAATTAACAATAAACTAAAATTTAACTGCGGTTTAAGTTTGATCGAGAATAGTGAACATGACCATTAGTGTCATAAAATTGGATCCATTCAACCGCCGTGCTGTTTACATTCAATTAATATTCCTTTGTCTATTTTTGAGAAAATATCAAAAAGTAGATAGACAGCGATTCCGTCACTTGAGGCCTCAAGATATTGTCCATACAAATGTACATTATTTAAATAAAGATTTACATACATCACAACAGCTTGGAAACCCCCAAGATATAATGGATCATTCCAGTGACCGTTATTTATCTATATTCGGCGTAATCGCATATCAGCAGAGAATACGCTGCATAAATGAATCCACTTTCAAAATATATACGACAGATCGGTGAGTTAACATTAAAATTGAAAGAAGTTTCATGTAACAGATTTACTTGTTAATAGTTTTATGCGTGTTTTAAAGGAAATCATAAAAGAAATGCAGACGAGAAGATAGATCGTTTACAGATGATTTTCCTATGATAAACTTAATAAACCGAATCTGCAAGGTTGTATAGCTTTTGAAATTTTTCTTATATATCTTTAAATGGGATAAGTAAGAAAGTGTGTGACCCACATAACGGTATGTATAATCTGTAATTAACATAACAAACATTTTCTGTTCACATGGGTATTTTATTTGGTTACTTTTGGGTAGCGAAAAGAAAATATTTTCTATTTGATGTATAACGTCCGTCTTTACTACTTAGGTGGACACTGATGATACATTAAAAATGGAATTTTTAAGGAAGGAAGCGTTCTAGACCTAAGTATAAGGTACCTCCCCGGCATTTGCAAAGGACTGAGGAAAACCTTGAAAAAACCCTCAGTTAGAGGAGCGATCCTGGTGGGATTCGATCCCCGGACATCCCGCTCACGCCTTAACGACCTCGGCCACCCGTGGCGGTTTTCTAACTTAACTTTCCAACTTGCAGAATTATTTTTTTGCTACCCGCTTACTGAACTATATAATTCATTAAAAGTTTTGTTTTCCAGTTCTTTAAAACCACGATTACGCAAAATACTAACATTCATCCATTTTATTCAAAGTGTTTCAAATGTAGGTATAATTTCAGACAGGCACCTTCTATTTTGTTTATTGTCAGGTAAAAGCGTTGCCAACAACGGGGCTTGGCGAAACACAAAATTGGACCAACCTGTCCCTATTTACAACAGTAAGAAAGGTTTTATTGGTATAATTACCGTCTTAGAAAAACCAACTTTCTCTAGGAAACAGCTCTGAAGTTATTGTGAGGTACTTCACGCGAAATTTTCCAACACCATCACCCTAGCGTTTATAGTACCGGACACTGCAATATAAGTTATTGTCTCCTCTTTCCGCCCTACTCCCTTATAGCTTTTTTTCTTTCTTTCTCCAGGGTTCTGATGGTGGAGAAGAAAGGCCATCCCTACGTTGTAAAAGAACTCTCCCTTTGCTGCAGATGGCTCTAGAAGAATTGTCCACTCCTCTGTTTAACCACCGACAAAAGCATTTGTCTGTGTCTGGTAGTTGTTACAAACTTCCTATTTTCCTTTTCCAGTGACTACAATAAAAACATTTTGTTTGGAGAGTGAATGGGATCCTTCAGTCCCATTTTTGGGGTTTATTGTGTCACATAACTGTTGCTAAATATTTCCTCCTTTGCCCTCCTTGCTTCTAGATAAAGATCTGAAAGGCCCACGCATTTGCCCCAACTTTCTCTTTGGAAATGATGTATAGGTCGTAAAGATGTCCTGCCTTTGGTAGGCGGTTAAATATTTTTCATAAATGCTATCAGGGTAGTCGCTTTTGTGCAGTGTTCAAATGATAACGAGGAATGCCAAGAAGTGTTTGTAATAGTCGTGAAACATTCCAAATCAGACACACATTACCCGAAAAGAGAAGAAACACTCCGGTTCTTTGAAAATATTTATGCATATATACAGTCGATTCTTTTTGACCTGTGTCCGCATCTGAATGCTATCTTCTTGGAGCCAATATAGCACCAATCGTCGATTCTGTCGATGATGGACAAGTTTCCTCGCATACAATTTTCATCAATAATAGTTCACATATAATATTAGTTTCATTTAATTGAATTAAGATAAACATAAACAAGTGTTGTTCTAAATCAGCTACACGCGACAATTTCACAAAACATAACTCTCTTCTCCAAGAACATAGTGTGTCAGTCCTGGTGGTGTAGTGGTAACTATATTACCGGTTCAATCCTGGCCAGGATCGGTTGCTTTTTCTGACATAAAAATCGTATGGCTTTCTTTAAAAAGGAAGTAAAGCCGTGGGTCCCATGTCTAGATTTACGACATCTAAAAGAACCTCAAAATATGCCTGCGAGCATAATTTATCGACCGTTTCATCCCTTGTATTTGATGGGACGTTGATGACTTAAAGAGCGTCTGTAAATATAACAAATAACCAAAAAAAAAAAACAAAAACAAAAACAAAAACTCTAATGTTAGGTTAACTAATTCATAACAATGGTTCCGTTCTATAGTGTAAAATGTTTAATATTTTACCACAGTAAATACGAGGACATAAATTAAATTGCAAAAAGCTCAAGATAATGCATCGCTAGCTAATAGAGAACCCTTTTCATAATCTTGAAGTAATTTTTGCTTATTTTTAAAAAATTGTATTATTAGGAATTTATAATTGCTTAAGGTAATTTTTAAAATGGTTTCGTAATTATCTGTAACTAATATTACAGTTTCAATGTAAAATTTGCACTTGTATTATTTCATTGCTGGTCTACAGTGTCATATTGTCTAAGTTTTTATGTCAATTTCCTTTAAAAGTTCACAGTTATATGTTTCATTGTCAATGCACAGCTTCTTTTAACAGCCATGACTAAATAAATAAACAAATGTTTCAAAACGAGAGCTGTCCTCAGTTTTAGAATTTTTTTCAAAATTATGTCTGTCTGCAGACGCACATTTCTAACATCTTTTTAATGAAATTTGCCTTCATTCCCAACAGCTCTGCTTCTCTTTTCTACATTGATATTTTCTTTAAGTTTCTCTGCATTCTTTACTTTTTCTCTATTCTAGTGAAAATATTTCAATACAAAGCACTGCAGTAAAATTTACTTCACTAGTAAACGCAATTGATAACAGCTGACGCACCTTGTAACAACGCACTCATACTTATTTATACGGATCTCTTAACCGTGAATTAGGTATATGTTTATTGTTATCAAATTCTATATACACATTATACATATACAGAGTTTCAAAAATGTATACACACTTTCACAGTAGACATCTATTTAATATATTTCAAAGTTGGACCGAAAAACAACAATAATGTGTAGTATGATGTTCTGTAAACAGATGTGACTCACATTACGTTATGCCTGCGTTCTACAACAAAATGGAGTCAAGATTATCGTTTGATCAGTAGAAATGAATTGTGAAGTGGTACTGGAAAACCGATAATGTTGTTGAAGTTCAAAGACAATGGAGACGTGTGTGCAGAACAGAATCGCCAACGCGAGTAACAATTGCACGCATTGGAGACAAATTTGAAACTCGTGGTACCGTATGTGATGTTCACAAGAGCCTATCTGGGAGACCGCCCACAGCAACAAGCCCCGGGTCTTCGGCCATGATTTTGGAATGTTTTGAGCACTCGCTGCAGAAATCTACAAAGCAATGTGCACGTGAGACTTGGATTAGAAGAACCAGCTTATGTCGTATTATTAAAGCAGTAAAATTGAAAGTTTTCATCGCAAGATTTTTGCATGCATTAAATGAAAATGACAGCATGTGCTTCAATCGCCGAGGACACTTTCGCAAACGTTACTCAATCAGTAGTTCAACGTACTCAGAAGTGTATCGACGCCGATGATGGGCGCTTTGAGCAACTGTTGTAACTGTAAAAGTCTAAGATGATTAGTGCTAATCATTTTCTGTTTGTGTGAATTCAGTTTTGTTGTGTTAACACAGTTTTTCCTTGCTTGAAGTGTGTATACATTTTTGGTAACCTCCGTATCTTATGTATGGGCCATAGATCATACATGCTTACGTAAGATACACAATTAGAAAAAGGAATAAATAATAATACAAATAAAATAATAATAATAATAATAATAATAATAATAATAATAATAATAATAATAATAATAATAATAAACATTAAAAAGGGAAGAACGATATTTGCAGAATATTACATATTATTTATAATTACGCTAGTTATTGCGTTTTAACCATCAAATAAATTGTTTCCTGCTTCATGCGACTCGGGTAGAAAATTGTTTATATTTAACCAATAGTGTGGTTCGGAAACGGATCCAGGTATGCCAATCGTTCTCTAATTAATTTTTTTTCAGGAAACAGCGTTTTTTCTCAGGTGTTTCCAGTGAGTACTGAATAATGCAAAGAGGACTCAGCACTAATAGTCATTAGGTTGGGAACAGTTTGTAACTATGACAGGCTACTGACGTGGCCTTGACCCTCACTCTGCGCTCAGCTGCAGGTACAGGGCAAAAATAACTCTCGAAATTAATCTATAAGAACTCGATGAGTATTATGAACGGGCCTGTTAATGTTGTTGCTGATTACATAAACTTAGACTTCTAAATGAAAACAAACTCTTTACTACACTCGACCGACATCAGCAGTAGTTTAAAAATTAAATCTAACTAAAATGTGAACATCGACCTAAAAATCCTAAATTGCTGAACACATAAAATGAAGTTTAACATCTTGGAAAATTAAGAAAACATATAAACAGTAAAATAATTCTTAACGCAAGCATTTACTTTATTATAAATGCATGTAAACTTGAAAAGCAAAGGTAATTGCAATCTTTTATGTTTTCAAATTTAGGCGCTGTAAAATAAATATTCTTTCTGGTGTTTTCAAAACAATTAAATCGTATCCCAAATCGTTCCATTCCCGGATTAGATTAATCCTTCTGAATTAAAATTGAGCCTAAAATGTTGAGCGAGTTCATAGTAATCTCGTGAAACCTCGCCATTCTCTCTGTGCAAAACATTTCATATCGTAGGTTTCACGGAAAACAAAAGCTGGAATTGGAAGTCAATAAAATTAAATGGTGACATTAAGTGTTCTTAATAAGTTTGTTGTATTCATTGCTGCCAATTTCACTTCGGAGTTTGGTAGCTGTCTGTATAAGGCACATAGTAATTTTCGGCGTTCCGCAAGAAATTCCACGGCCTTTATCTTCATGGT
Organism: Metallyticus violacea; assembly: GCA_030762175.1. Taxonomy (NCBI): domain Eukaryota; kingdom Metazoa; phylum Arthropoda; class Insecta; order Mantodea; family Metallyticidae; genus Metallyticus; species Metallyticus violacea. Next base: position 86,850,925 of record CM060844.1, read on the forward strand.
TTATTGAGGTTGTCCGTCAGAATGGAATTTACAGCTCCTCTTGGTTGGTTGAAAACAACTTCATTGCTCCGGATTCGTCATGGTAGGAAGGTGTTTTTGCCTCAACATGGAGTCTTTGTTATTCACCTTTTCTTGACAATTTCTGTCGAAAACAGAACAATACCAAGTTTACAGGTACAATGAAAAGTATTGATAGAAAAAGCTTAGGGCACGCGTCTACACCAAAACAGAGTCTGACTTTTTAACTGTTTTCAATATATTGATTAAACTTTCAATGTGTAAACTTTTTATGGTGAATGTCCCTTTGGTGGGACAATTATTGAAACTAAATAAAATACAATTTAAATACATATAATTTATTTACGCAATTTCCTGATCTGCAAACACATTTACTCAACAGACACGAGGTTCTTTAATCCCATTATCGAAGAAAGAGTGAAGTTGTGTTGGGTGGGATAGCCTGTCTCCTAATGCTTTACGGTCCAAATATACGGTAATAATTTGCAAGGCGATAAATGTGGGCTTCTAGAGGGTCTTCGAATGCTCTCCAGTGAATATCATCGAGATTTTTCTTTATCAAAGCAGCTGTATGCGGGTGGGCGTTGTCTTGGAGGAGAACAACTCCTTTAATCTGTTTTTGACGTCTTTGTTGATGATTGTCGCCTTTTGCCTCAACCAAAAGCTGGCAGTTTTCAACACTCATCAAGAAAATCGATTAACAAAATACCTTTAGAGTTCCGGAAAGCTGTCAAGAGTGCCTTTCCAGTTGACAGGCGATTTTTTGCTTTGATAGGAACGAATTTCCCTTTTTTTATCCACTCCATTCACGCTTGCTTCAATTAAGGACCATATTAGCTTACCACAGGTTGCGATTCGATGCAGAAATATTTGTCTTTGATTCTGATATTGAGCCAAAAACCTCTTAACTCTCCTTTTGATTCTCAGAACTCACCTTGCCGAAACTTTTGGGTAATCAAAGTCAACTGCAAATTATGGAGTGAAAGCTTCAATAACACAACCCAACCTCAGAAATACAAAAATCGTTAAAATTTTCTGTTAAGGTCCGATCGGCCCAATTTTTTGTTTCTGTTACGCTTGCGTTGGTTACTTTCATTTTCCAGTTCCTCGTCCTTTTGTAAAAAATTTATGCCACTCGTACACTTGAATCTTAGATATCATTTTACCCTCAAACTGTGTCGTTAATCAGTGCAAAAATTTAGTTCATTTTACACCCTTGTGCACCAAAAGCTTAATAATAATAATAATAATAATAATAATAATAATAATAATAATAATAATAATAATAATAATAATAATAATAATAATAATAATCTGCTGGGCTTTTTCCACCGGAATTTTTGGGAGTGTACTGACACCCCAGTTCCATTTCCTGCATATCCTAATTGAATCGTTCCTTATTGTCCAAATTCTGTTCAAAAGATTCGAAATATGAATACAACAGATGATATTTTATTGACATTCTGTAACTTACATTGTGAAATGTGCCAGTTCTCAATTATCTGTCAGCAATTTGGGCTCTTTTGCAGCCAAAGAAATACCTTGCTAGGCATTTTTTGAGTATTGTCATTTTGTGGGCTCCAGTATCTGTCTAATCTGAGGCCCATGAATATTTTTATATCAAATACATGTGAAAATATGGAATGAATATCATGCAAAACGTCTGATAATTTTTTCAAAGTTTTTAACAAATTGCTTCTCTAACCCAAATTTAATGTGGGAGGCTGAGTAAAATCTATTCTGTCTGAACAATGGACTCCTGCAGGACATTATTCCTGGAACTAGTTCCTTTCGTTTATAGTGTTAGCGAATTCCAAAGGAATTAAGTGCACTGTGAAATATCTGCTTATTTTTAGCTCATTTTATTCTTATTCTTATTTTATTCTTATTTTTATTTTATTTTTAGTGAATTCAAAAGGAATGTAATTTATTCAGTCATATTCAAGGAAAGATTTTTAATAATCTATCCAAATCAGCTTCCATCGTACCTACTAGGCACAAAAAAGGACAAAAACTATAAAAACGTGTGTGTATGTTTTCTCTCTCTCTTCTCTGTGTGTGTGTGTGTATATATATGAAAGGAAAAAATAATACAATGAACAATGTAGCTACATAAGCACGAAAAAGATTAAACACTTGTAAAGTCATATATTTAGTATCGCAATATTTCGAACAGTTCGCATTCTTCTTTGCAATACTAAATCTGTGACTTTACAAGTGTTTTATCCTTTATCTGCTTATCTCGTTATCATTTTAGTCATGTGTGTATTAACGCTCTAGCAGCCGAAATTTCTGTCTTTCCTCAGCGAAACTAGGCACATAAGCATCAATTAACAAGCGATTCGTTGAGTTCGTTAACCAGTAAAATAGGACCATGGAGAGTGGGGGTCTTGCCTCCTATACCCAAAACGCGGGTTCGAACCCGGCCAGGACCGATGGATTTTTTCGGGCGTAAAAATCGTAAGTATGGCTTCCTTCGGAAGGGAAGTAAAGCCGTGGGTCCCGTGTCGTACATTTACGGCACGATAAAGAACCTCAAGCCTGAAAGAGAGGCCTCTGAGCAAAATTTGTCGGCCGTTTCACGCCCTGAGTTGAATGGGACGCTGATGACCTGAGCTGTTAAAGAGCGTCCTTAAATAAATCAATCAAAAAAAAAAAAGAGAGTGGGGGTTAACCTAAAGTCATTTTTCTTAAACAATTTAAAAATCACTCTAGCGGCCCAAATGTTCACTTTATCTCAACAAAACTCAATAAATTTCTTTCAGATAAAGTGATAAAAGTAATCGCCGAAAATCAGGAGTATACCTGAAAAACAATTGGAGGTTAATGCAAAATTTCTAGTGGCTGCATTTTTAAAATTTTAAAGAAAACTCGACATATGCCTGTGACATAAAATAAGAAAAGTTAAGTTTTCAAAAATCTGTGATATCGGACTAGGTATTAAGAGAGAGAGTTACTTGTAACCAAAAATGTAAAAAAAAAAAAAAAAAAAAAATTCTTTAGTGGCATTAATATTTATTTTGTTTTGTAACGAAGCATCATATATAGCATTTAAATAAAATAAAAATATAGTTTCTGAAAAACAGGTAAATCGGGCTGTTAGGAGCGGTGTTTTACATACTCAATTTAAACCAAATAAGAAGAAAAAAAGACTTCTGAATGCCAGTGAAATTAGATTATTAGGTTTGGGGGTTTGCCTGATTAACGAGTGGGGGTTCAAGCGAAATTTAAAAATCGCTTTAGCAGAGCACATTTTTAGTTTTTTTTTTAAGGGACACCCGTATATGCCATTGAAATAAAATAAGACTTTTTCTGAAAATTACTGAAATTGAAATATTAGAAGAAGGGGTATCACCTGAAACCAAAAATTTAAAAATCGCTCTAGTGGCATTAATATTTGTTTATTCTCAAGAATCCTTCGTAAGGGAAATAAAGTCGTGTTTCCCGTATCATAGATTTACGGCACGAAAAAGAACCTCTGGCCTGAAAGAAGAGGCCTATAAGCAAAATTTGTCGGCCGTTTCACGCCCTGAATTGAATGGAACGCTGATGACCCGGTATGTTAAACAGAGTCCTTAAATAAAAGAAATGAATCAAACTTAATAACAAAATTCTGTATATACTATTTAAATAAGTAAGAGAAATAGTTTTTTGTAAATTAGGGAAAGTGCACTATTAGGAGTAAAGGTAAGCTTGAAATCTAGAAAACCGAAATGAATTCAGAATATAAAGTGTATTTATAACATTACATTTGTTTTATATTTAACAAAAGCATTGTCTTGAAGATTACAACCGTGAAATATTAATCTAATCTAATAAACTTCTGAAAACGTTTTCGTTATTATTTTTTACTACAATAACATTTAAATCAAATTTCAAAGTCAATGAAAATTGATATAACTTTCCATTGTTCTTTGCTGATTCTGCATATTCGCTTTATACATTGTAATTTTTTTTATAGTGACTGTTTTTTGTTTTATTGAAACTTATAATCATCATCATTTTAAATACGCAACGTAACTCGAAAATTTTAGTTATTTTTATATTTTAGTGAATGTAAAGATATCAAGGGACCAGTTTATAATCATGGTTAAATTTAAAAATGTAAAAAAATTCTCACACAATATAACTCTATCAGTAGTCATATATTTCATTTAATTAACAGGATACCATTAATTCTAGTGGTTTAATCTCAGTTATAATAATAATAATAATAATAATAATAATAATAATAATAATAATTCTAAAAATGTGGTTTCTCTTTAGTAATACTTATAGGTTGCAAGAATTCTAATTTTGTTCCTTAATACCACACATTGGTGTCATAACTTATTTCATTTCATTATTAATAAGGCCTAATTTTGATGTTATATTAATTTTTATTAAAAGTTATTCAACTCGGTGAGTAATTCGCAAAGTTTACGCAACTGTTGTGTGACTGACTTTTTTGTTGCTAGACCGTCTCATACATACAGAGGAAGCATGGGTAGTGAATTCACATTGAAGTCCCGGTAAAATCGATACAACACCCAATCTTTTCTAGCACTCATTTAACGTTCTCCTTCAATACAATAGTGGCTAGCAGGAATGCTTATATAATGTTGTCGAACAGCAACACAACCTGCAAACTTGTACATGAGTTGTCTATAAAGACAACGCGCTGTTCCAAAGAGCCTTTGATATCACTCACAGCAGAAAATACCAACTTTCGTATAGTTTTGCAAATGTGTCATACTCTATTTACATCAAAGTCCACTCTTCCAGACAGTAGCTTGAGTTTGATATTTGTTAGGTGATCTAATTCCTCTCGAGTTGGGAAATAGGACTGATACGGTCAGAACCCCTGTCGTCATAGTAACCTTCAGACTCAGGGTCGTCCTGAGTCAACGGCAGGTGCTTCAGAAAGGAAAAGCTGAGCCTTGTAGATCAATAGAGATTGGGATATCCGGATATTACATTCTCCTTCAGTGTTTTAAATGTTTCAAAGATGCAAATGCATGTAAAAGTAGCAATGGTCATGGACATGCATTTCGAGATCCATCATAACCATCCTTTCAATGTTGTCTTCAAGGAACCACAGCATCCATAATTTGCCTTCGTCGTCTCCTAAAGAAATCTTTGTACGTTGTGTAATATTTGATTCCAAATTCTTCTTCTGCTTTGCACTTATGTAATATCCATAAACGTCTATGAATTCCTGCAATTATCACAAGAATATCACAAGAAGGTGATATTTATTAGGACTATTTAACGAATAAAATAAGAATTTAAATAAAATTCCTCTAAACTTGACTTACAAAATTATAATAATTGTATATTTGCACCTAACCTTTTAAAGCAATCTTGCGACAGAAGAATCCCGATTGTCAGTAATGCCAATAGAGAGGAACAAAATATGAGTTTAGGGCTATTTTATGAATTATTTCATTTTTAAAATTCGCGCACAGAATATTAACACCTGTAATACTTATGAATATTTATTCTATTTAGAAACCGTAAGACTGAAATGGACAAAAGTCGACTATGACAATCGCTACCGTTCGATTTTCTAATACCAGCTGAGAAAAACAAAACAAAAAAGATAACACACAATGTTTCTATTTTACTTTGTATTCTGTGGTTTGGAATTCCTAATGATAAGATCAATTTGCAATTTGACGCATCACCAAAACGCTTTGAAGTTCCCTCCATTTTGCGTTATGATTGTCGATTGTCCATGCTTTTGTTGCTATCAATATCTCATCACCGCCTCTAGCAAATGTGGTCACTGATGCGTGTTCAGGAATTATATAGTGGAGGTATAGAATTGGCTACACTGAACACAAGACAAATGTGCGTCGAGTGATAAAACGGATTTGATATTTTTTTTCGATAATTTCACTCTTTAGTCCTGTTGTGATTGGTCAAAATTCAAAATTTTGTTTCGTTTCATTGGTCGATTTTAAGATGACGTCACATAATTTCTGTAAGTCATGCTTTAGCTTGGAAAAATACGAAATAAAAAATGTCTACCGAATCCTTAACATTAGCGAAAAAATAAGTACAGACTTGCGCATAAAACTGAGTCAGAAACTATTACAATATTGAGAGAAAGATTTTGGTTGTCATGCAGTGTAATTAAAAGTCTTAATTTAATAGCAGACTAATATACCACTATGTGTTTGAATTTGCTTTCTGTACTGTGACATTATTTCATAGCACCAAGTCGGGAAGTCGGTCCAGAAAAATGTAAACTAAACTTATGTAATTTGGCATCTGTTTTAGACATAATTTTTATGCCGTCATTATGCACTTTGCTACTTTCTTTCACGTGATACTTGACACCATATGCATTTCTACCAGCACTCCGCTAATACGCCATAGATTCAGAATCTCACTCTTTCCGAGATCATGAAAAAACGTTTTTTAGGAAAAGCAACAGGCGTAAAAACTCTTCACGCGCCTTTAAAGCAGCTTTACACAGCGATACTTCTAAAAGGTCGCGTTATTTTAATTTAAACTCTTGAACCAATATGCCGAGGTGGCCTTTTCATTTAAAAAGTAAAAATTTGTGAATCGAGGCTGGCACAGGAAGTTTCTGTAGCATAACTTACATTGCTGGTGTCGTGACCGATATGAAAACACGCTCGCGGACCTCGGCAGCAAATGCTGGCTGCGAAATCGTCGGAACGTTTGCTGTGGAAAAGCCGTTCTGTGTTATTCTTTCCAGCTCTTTTATTTTTGGAAAAGCGAAATAATTAACATCAAAGTGTTTCGCTTGGCACCCACCAATTAGGGGGATGATGGCCTATTAGAGCCACTACCCGCCGGAGCTATGTTTATTTTTTTATTTATTTCTTTACTGCTTCCTTTCCCCCTAATATGTTGCTGTAAAGAAAGTTTACGGTAGATAGATGTAAAACGCTTCACATTAGAGGAATATGTCAAAAACGCAAGTTGGAGGGGTACATGTGTGTTTGTGTGCGAGAAGGCGGGCGAGACCTCTAGTGTGTCTGTTCGTTTCACGCTCAAAAAGAGAGAAATTTAAATGCTGACTTGTTGAAGAGCTGGGTGTCATAATGCCTTCTGGTGAGAAAACACACCAAGGTAGGAAAAGAACCGCGCTGCAAAATTAATTACTGCGTTTGAAAGAGGAAAAAAGAAGAGTGGAGAGGAACGGGTAGAAAGAGCATCCAGTGGCTGTTTTGACACTCTGCCTTTCTTTTTGCAGATTGCCATTATGAGCGCACATCAACCAATCTTAAAACATTAATTTCGTTTCTTCTGCTTCTAAAAGACATGGCGGCATGCACAGAAAAAGAGGAGAGTTTTTAGTTTCAAAAGACTACTCGATGTTAGGGCACATGTGAGCTTTCAGGTTTGTCAACATTTCACGTTCCATGCCTAAGGTTCCCTGGCCTAATTTGTTGAATCCAGGAGCTATCAGTGCGTGGTTTCCTTTAGAGAAGATTTTAGAATCTGAAATTCTACGCGTAGATACGAATTGCTGTGAAAGGACATAGTCAAAAAGAAAACGGACTTTGTTGTAAGCTACAATAAATGGGCTAGAATACAGCTAATTACCAAACGAACTGTCTTTGAGCCAGAACCGCAGAACCTCGCCAAACATTACACAATATTATTGTCATTTTAGAGTGTTTGACACCATAGAATTCTCGCTGTGTATTTTGAGCAAATTAAATAATATTGAATAAGTTATTAGTTATTTCAAGCACATGGAATGCAACATAAGTTATGCGAAACCATAATGATAATCTCAGATAATGAGGCAGTTGACAAATAAAAGACAAGATTCAAGCTGTGTTGCGAAATTTTATGCATACTTCAAATAATTGTATTGTATTTTGAATTTCAAGACAACAACAGTCAAATAATTAAAATAATTACTCATAAAGAAATACATAAGTTACATCGTTTCACTTACTCTGAAAGGTTTGAGATTGAGACAGTGATATAGAACAGACATTACAAAAATATGAGAACTGACCGCTATGCCTCATCTCTGACTCATTTCTATGAGGGTCAGTCATTTAAAAACCGAACATGTGTGGTTGGAAATGTTTCATGATTCTGGCGGTTATGTCTCATGAGAAGGAAGGTAGACCATTAGACAACGTAGTCAATCTTCATGTGCCATCTCTGGAGGCAGTATATGCGCCGTCCTATTGACAAGAGGTTTGTCACATCCTCATGAAGTTTCTGTAACGAGCAGCAAGTTGAGGCGGGGGGTAAAGTCAAAACACCCAGAACTGCTGTGGGATACTATCATTTGGCAGTACCAATTCAGTTGAGACCGTCCCGAAATGTCTCCTTGTGATGTTCGTTTGGTAATTATCTGTATTTCAGCTCGTTTATTATAGCTTACAACAAAGTCCGTTTTCTTTTTGACTGTGTCCTTTAATATTTTCGGGGATTTCCCTCAGAGGCAAACGACCCAAATAGAAACGAAAACGTGCAGGACACAGTTATAATGGTACTAGCAGCAATTTCTATGAGTGGAGACTATATCTATGAAACTCTCACAATAGATGAAAATAAAAATTTAAAAATGAAAACGATTTAGTGTTGAAAGATCGACGAGTGAACAGACAGGAATATATTGTAGAGGAAACCGTTTTGCATCACATCAGATATCTTGTGTTGGCATACAAATGGCGGGACACTGGATTAGCAAACTGAAAGCTTTTATGATGCTCCAGTTAGTGTCCTTTAAGCATTTTATAAATAGACCATATAATTTAATTTTTCTATTTCATATTTAAAACTTTACATCACTGGAATAATTAATATTAATTTATTTGCCTATTTAAGGTCCAGTTAGTGTCCTTTAAGCATTTTATAAATAGACCATATAATTTAATTTTTCTATTTCATATTTAAAACTTTACATCACTGGAATAATTAATATTAATTTATTTGCCTATTTAAAAGTATTCAGTACAAAAAAAAACCTTATATATTACAACGGTACTTAAAAAATGTTTTTGTTAAATTAACTAATATTTGCATATATTTATTTATCCTTGTGCTATCAACAAGTATAAGTACAATAGAGATTTAAAAATAACAATACGAGATATTAAAAAGAGAATTCAAGAAGATTATATTACTAATATTCCATACATTTATTTAATTAAAAGTAAATAAAAATTACGATTCAAATTTATTTTTAAAGGTATTGTAACACGTTATAAAATTTATGGCCAATTTAAATTACAATTTACGAAAATAGGAGCTATCTTTATTTGAGTCGTACAAAAGCGCTCATACTTGCTTCATTATATTTAAGATTTACAGTCATTTTTACATTCCTTCCCTCCTTTTTTCTGGTATAGGATACACAGTTCTATAGTCATATATAATAGATATGTACACATATATATTAAAAGAGGAAGTGGTATATACTTTATTACGCATTTTATTACAATAAACAGATACTTGAATATACGAAGTGAAAAAGAATTGCATTTTATAACATTTGGAATTAGCCATAAGTGAAAATTCATTTCTTAATTTAAAATAAAAATATTCATAGTTTCCAATTTGCTGTCTTAACACTAATAGTGTCCACATTTCGTTCAAAAGTTGCTGGTAAATTATTTATATAGGCTAAAGTGTCCTTTAAAAATGCTCATTGCTGCAGCGGCTGTTTAAAGACAAGGTTGTTTTGAGAGAGTGTTAGTGTGTTTAAATTTCAGAATTGTGTAATAAAACCAAATTGAGAGATTACAACTCTTATGAATTTTGATCTATATGTTGGTACCCGTTGCCTTCATATTGCATTTCTTATACTAAATTGATTTGGTTTATTTGGGGACTCTCTTTAACATCTCAGGTCATCAACATCCCATTCAAATCCCATGAAACAGCCGACAAATTTTTCCTAGAGGTCTCTTCTTTCAGGTTTGAGGTTCTTCTTTTACGTCCCGTAAATGTACGACATGGGACCCACGGCTTTACTTCCCTTCAGTAGGAAGCCATACTTAGGATTTTTACGCACGAAAAAATCCATTGGCCCTGGCCAGGATTGAACCTGCGATCTTGGGTCTACGAGATAAGCATGGTTACCACTACGCCACCAAGACCAACTTCTTATACTAAGAGTTGGCATTTTAACATTAAGTTATTTTTGCTGCAATTAAAAAAAATATGTAAAGTATAAATAATCGTTTTAAATAATCCCAACGGAGTTGAAGAAAATAGTACTATGTCTTGTGTAATATATATGACTAAAAAATTCAACATAAAATAATTAACATTTCAATACACTTGTCCACCAAAACATTGCCGTTATTTATAAAATCTTAGCCAAAAAAGTGTAATGTTTCGGAAACTTGTAATAAATTAAATAAATTATGTATACAATATTTTAGAATTAAAACATTTGAAATTTTCATTGAAGGCTTGCCTTAAAACATGAGCCTTTGATGTTTGTTATAAACAAACGAAATATGAAAACCTAACACAATGTTGACAATATCAATATAAATATCAATAAGCATGATATATATTTTGGATAAAATTAATATTCTCTACTCTTCACAACATTGTTCTCAAAATAGTATTAGTTTATTATATCATAGTTTATTAGTAAATGTTTAAGAAACTAGCAAAGCATTTTCGTAACTTTTCCGAATTAAATAATAAACACGTTTCAGACACTATTTTTATGCAACAGAATTAAAGAAGGATATAAATAAAATAAAATTAATATTTATGTTCATTTTTAATGAGCTATTCTGACGTCAATGCTCTCAAAGACTAAATTGCCAATAATACCGGGAAAAGTCAACGATGCTCGTCAGAGGAAATATGATAACGCGATCAACAGTAAAAATATTAAGGATATTTAAAAAATGTTAATATTATATATATTTCAGATCAGGTTATAATTGTGATATTCTATTAATTCATTTGCTATGTAATATTAAAATGTTACATGTTTTGTTAATCCTGCAATTTTGAAAAGTTTCAGTAATATATAAACAGTTTCCTTAATATTACCGTGACATAATATTCAATTAATGGCAGCATTTTAGCAAATGTTGATGTTGTAATTTTATGCAACTGGTGTCATAATGTACAATTTTGTTAACAATCTTGACAAACAAAGTTTATTCATAATTCTGGTACACCACAAATAATTATATCTACATGGATGTAGGCAACGATTTCATAAAACGAGTAAAATTTTAAAACAAATTAAAAATAGAGCAGGCAAAGTTTTATGTTTTATAATTACATTCAGCTGTTTGACATTGTAATATAATGTAACTTATTAAGATCTTCCTACAGCTGGTTCAGAGGTTAACAAAAGAAAAAAGTTATATAAATATAGCTTGAAGTATGTAGAAATGTTACTGCTTGCAAAGAACGCATTTAAAGGTATCTAAAGATCCCACTTGCTCTAGGCGTTGATTTAGACACACAAACCCTACCCTTTCTCGCATCCCCTAAACCCCCTTGCACAGTTTCTTTTATCGCCAACCCTTCTTAAACTTGGCCCATGCTCTGCGTGAATGCTGGTCAAGTTAATGCAGGAAGGGGTGGAAGAAAAATTGAGTATATTCAAAGTTGTGGCTAGGAAAAGGGTGGCATTCATTTCTTTTGCGATCTCTAAAGAGCACGAAGGGGTTGCAAAGTGGAAGCAATTATGGAAGGCTCTAATTAGAGGTGTCGAATGAAAAAAGTGCTCACAAATATTTAGGTTTTCAAGCAGTGTAAAAGAAACTTTAAAAAAGTAAGCTTTAAAAAATATACTCATTAAAGACCCAACAACATTTGGATGTTTCTATAGCGTGCAAAAAGCGGGGGGTTTCCCTATTCTTCCCTTTAGAAACGTTAGAAGTAACAGCCTATAGTATTAATTGAAATACTCTGCAATGGCACCCTCTAAGTTTTCACAAAGTGAACGTTGAATAGGATTAATGTCTAGCGCTCCTTTCAGCATCAAAAACTTTTTGAATTGAACTTTTGCTGTGACGGGAACATGGCCATATCCAGCCAAATGCTGCCCAGACATTTAGTTGTTCTCTAGAAGAAAAGTTATAGCCATTGTTTCAAGTTCCTTAATTCATTTTAAGGTCTGGAGTAATGGTAAATGAGAAAAAGGACTTCACAGAGACACGTCCGCTAGCTAAACCAAAGCGTCATGTCGTGAAAGGTACAAAAGTAAGAAGGAACTTCTTGGAGGGTCTTTAGAAAGCAATTGCAGCTCTTAAAATTTTCCTTTCCGGACTTCGATTGAAAGACCATGGTGCTAAAGAAAGGCAAGTAAGGTTTGCTGATAAAAGAGCTTCTAGCATTAAGTTTTTAGCTACCTACTTATGGCGTAAAAGCAAATAATTGCAGCTAGTTCTGTAACGAGGAATGTGTAGCAAAGAAGTAATAATTTATAACAGAACAATGTACGAGGGCAGATCCCTAAGTTTCCGGACTCACCGATAAAAATTGCCACCTTCACAAAACACTTTTCTAGTGTCATACCTTATTTGTTAAGTAAATAATTGCATCTGTAACTTCCACTCTGCTATGCTCAGTTGTTTAGGTATAGTTGCATAGATAAAACTATGACAGGTTCAAAATGGAGTATGGATCTGTTATTAAGATCTTCGCAAAAGAAGGAATAACTCCAAATGAAATAAAACAGTACTTGGACAGTGTATATAAGAGAGGGTATCCCCCTCATATTCCACCGTAAACATTTTCCAATGGGTCAAGAAAGCTTGAAGTCTAAGACCATGCAGGTCGGCCCTTGGAGGTGCTCACTCCTGAAAACATCGCTCTTGTAGAAGGAGAAATTATGGAAGACCGGCGGCTCAAAGTTACAGAAATAGCAGCAATGTTGAGCCTTTCTAAAACAACAATCCTTCGAATAAAATGGATAAGATTAGGTTAGGGAAAGATGGGTACCTTGACTTCTTTCCTCAGTTCAAAAACAGCTACTTTTGTCAGGCATTTTTGGAGCTCTGTCGTGGTAACAAGAGAGAAATTCTGCAAACCATTGTTACAGCAGATGAAAATATGAGCATCTACTATGATCCCTTATCCGAAAGAGATTCATTGGAGTGACGTAAATCTAGCGAAGCACCGCCTCTAAAGGCCAAGGTCACTCAATAAACCAAGAAGATCATGGCCACAATATTTTGGCACTGTGAAGGAATACTCTTCATTGACTTCTAGGAGAGGAACACCACAGTAAATGGAGAGTATTATGCTGGCCTACTGCACAGACCACCTACTTCCATCAAAGAAAAAGGCAAGGAAAGCTGAGTGGTAGTGTGCGCTTTCTTCACGACAAAGCGCCTGTGCACACACCTCTTGTTGCAAAGGAAACTGTGAAGAAATGTGACTTCAAGGAGATCGACCATCCACTCTACAGCCCAGATCTAGCTTCCAGTGACTATTTCCTCTTCTCAAAACCCAAAGAGGATCTTCGTCCTCGAAATTTAAACGTAATGAAGATTGCCCATTTTGCAGATAAGACTTCTGACTATTTTGAGGTGGGGGATTGAAAAGTTAATTCAAAGGTGTGAGAAGTGCATTGCAATAAGGGGTAAACTATATTGAAAATTGAAATATAGTTTTTGTTTTTATCATAGCTAGAAAGTGGTTAGGCCGGAAACTTATGGACCTACCGTCGTATATTTAATTGCAGCAAACAAATATAGCGTTATTAAGTTGAAAATAAAATGAGAATATTTTATTTATGGGCCGGCAAAGCGCGACTGCATTCTAGGAAACCAGTCTTCAAGGCCGTGCAGGTAGCAGTTTGTAGTTAGTTTGAGGAAGGCTTTGTCAGGAGTAATTGTGTGTTCGCATGCATCTCGCTGTTTTCATTTTATGTTAATCATGGGCTGTTTGTTCTTTACTGTATAAATATATTCTTGGATTTTTGGGGTTTTTGAATTGTAGAGTTTTTATATACGACATATATGTAAAAATGAATTTTTGCAGAGAAGAGGTATGACGATATCCAAGTTATTATCTTGACAAATCTCTTTCAGATAGAGAAACTGGTAGAGTCACAGGATGTGTCAATGACAGGAAACATCCGCGTTTTTACTCAAGAAAATTATCGTTTTCAATATTTTCTATAACGCAGGTTAGTGTTTATTATTAGTATTTTTAAATTGAAATATCGTTTTAAACGTTTTGTAAAAATGTAAATATTAAAATAAAGATGCCAACTTTACGCGCGGCGTAAAATATTTTCTTGCCGTTTGCAGCCGCTGTAAGCAGCCACGCTTCGACGGCCCGTGGCTCAAATAACCTCACTGTTTAACAAATGAATGATGTGTATAGGGTAATAGTGATATTTCATAGTAAGGGGTACAACAGGTGAAAACTGACAAATGTTTAATCAAAAATATTTTTTTTATTTTATTGCAAAATTTCTATCTTCATGTATCTGCGCCAAAAATTACGTAATCAGCATACAAACAGAGGTTTATGTTTTAGAATGGTCAACATCTATTTTCGACCTCTCGTCGCATGTTTGGAAGTTCTTCTCTTTAATGCTTTTTTATTCAAACTCTACTTTTTATTTACAACTACATTACAATACAAAAGATTACAGCCTTTTGCTAATGAGTATATTTTTGTCTCAGCTTCGTCTTCTGGATATGCGCTAGATTTCTTAAGAATTTTCCAAAGGTTTTATTTTGACATTAGGTTTTGCGATGTCACTCGATTTTTCTTATCACGGGGCTTATGCAAGTCCAGGTAAGACAAATTTCATTCACTAAACAGTCGGTGATAGATATGTGCATTCTACAATACGGTAACGGTTGCAATTTTATTTGGGTGTTATTTTCGCCTGGTTTCACAGAATGTTTCTTTTTCCAGTTTTCACAGTTTGGTCGATTTTTTCTTCGGCGCTGTTTTTCCTTAACTTCCATTTCATTGCGTTTTGTCTTTCATTACATTTTATGACGTACTTCTCATTTCAACATATGGTGGAATACAATGAGTGATATTATCTTGCAGGCAGGGATAAGTATAGTAATATGACTGTTATTAGTGTGCCGTGAGACAACAAACCGCCATTTTAATAGAGCTCTTTATGAATAGAAATCAAGTGATCATCTGCAGTGAAGCCCAACAACCATTAACTCAGCCAAGTGGAGTAGAAAATCAAAGGTGTAACATCTAACAACTGAGTGTTTTAATGACATTCTGTGATTACATCTGCAGTTCATAAATGTAGAATAAGAGTATTAAGGCTGCTGTAGTAAAACCTGAGACGATACATATATATATATATAGTTACCGAGAAATCATACATATGGTTTTTACATGTATTGACATAAAACAGGAACATCTGGCACACTGCAAATATAAAAAGAAGTTTGCCAGGAAAGGGGCTAGTATTGTACTCTGTTTTGGTTTCTTTGTAATGTTACTTTCGGTCAACTAGAACTTCGAAAACAACCGGATATTGAACTAAACGCCATCCCAGGAATTTGGAAAGGAAAAAGTGTTCTTTGTTATCATTGCCGAAAAGACTCGCACTATAACTAAAGGAAATTGTAAAATCAAAAACGCATAACATTTCCGATACGACTTTCTCTTATAGACCAGTTATTTAAATCTGTATCTAAGATCTAAGAATCGACCGTGGGAGGACCATGTTCAAATCTTTGATAAATAACCAATGAAAGGAAAACGATATAAATTAGCATAAAAGCCCACCAATAACGAAATATGTGCAGGAAGATCATATCACGTGACATTTAGAAAGTCCTGTTGAAGGTGTTTATAGCACATAAGACCGGCAGGCGGTTGAATTAATAAAAGCATTGTAACGGACAATACAATAGAATACTTGTTTGTTACTTGTTATTTGGGGCTGAAGTGAGTGGGAGAAGTGTAAGAAAAGCGGAAGAGCGAACAGGAATAGTCAAAAGTTACACTGACACGGGAATTTATCAGCTAGAAAGTTATAGAAATCAGTCAGAGCAGAGTTGAAGTGAAGACAGCTGATGTGAAAACAAAATTGTGAGAAGGAATGAATCAGCTCGATAAGAGAAAACGTTTTTCAAGATTTTATCGTCACCAGATAGGAACTATATTTGTTAATAAATGGTGAAAACTGGAACTATGAGGTTATTTTATTATTGTTTATTATCTCCTTTTCCTGCGATTGTGTATCACAAAAACGTTTAGCTAATAAATTGATGGTATAGCCGAGGAAGAAACATTACAAGATTCGACGAATGACCCCTGAGATACCAATCCATTTATAAAATTCAATTACCTCCTTATCCACAACGAATCCAAACCCAATCACAACATATAAAAATAAACTACCACAAAAAATACCGCCGCAAACCATTTGGCAATTTCTCTGATTTAGTTGTGATCAAAACAGTTTATGTACCCATATTACAGAAGAAAGCAAACTGCGACCACAGATGCAAACACTGTACAGTTATTGGAATCATTGTGGAATGCAAAGTATGCATAAAACTTATTAAGTTAACTGTTTCTGTACCACCGTTTGAAATGCAACGTATTTCAAGAAAGGAGAAAGTATTTGATTTGAAAGAATAGTGAAATATCTACATTTCAGCAAAATAATATTTGAGCCACTGTTTTAAAAATTATTCAGTTCTAAAAGCGTAGCATGTATTAAATAACTGCAAAATGTTTCAAGCATTTATCAATGGTTTCTATTCCTCTCTCGCTTATATTTATGTTTTATTCGTCATATAATTATAGTCCTATACAAGGGGGTATCGTAAAGTTTTAATTATCGCCAGGAAATGGTTGCAGTATTTTGATGCTATTTTGTCAGTCATCATTGGCCCTAAGTGCATGAGGTTGAGAAAATCAGTCCTATAGTTTGTGACAGAAGTAAAAGGTGTAGAAGATTGAGGCTAGTAGTGTGGCAATCTTCCTGCATTTGGAAGTTAACTGTGCACGGCTAATTCACGATGAGATGATGGAAACGATTGCCCATCTTATGATACTGTTGTGAGGTGGAAAAGGTATTTCAAGGTGGTCACAGACCAAGACCATCATTGCGGACGATACGGCCAGAGGGAAGAAAGTGGAGTATTTAATTCTGGAAGACAGACGAGGAACCATCCAAATGATCATGAATGAAACCGGTCTCATTTATGGAGAATAATTGATGAAGAACTGGCACATGTCTAAGGTATCTGCACACTGGGTTTCTTATTTGCCAACCCCTTTCCAGAAACAATTCGCCTGACCTTTCAGAATAGGTGTTGACGATGTTGGAACAGGGTGAAGAGTATATTTTTGGTCGTGTGGTAACCATTTTTGGGATGTTTTAATTGGTTTATTTACGGATGCTCTTTAACAGCTCAAGTCATCAGCCTCCCATTCAATTCAGGGCGTGAAACGGCCGACAAATTTTGCTCAGAGGTCTCTTCTTTCAGGCTTGAGGTTCTTTTTCGTGCCGTAAATGTACGACACTAGATCCACGGCTTTACTTCCCTTCCGAAGGAAGCCATGCTTGAGATTTTTACTCCAGAAAAAATCCATCGATCCTGGCCGGGTTCGAACCCGCGATCTTGGGTTTAGAAGGCAAGGACCGACGAAATTACCAGTATGATCCAGAGATCAAAACCATGAGCATGGGATTGGAAGCATGCCGATTTTTCTCCACTTCCCCTTCAAAAAACAAAAGTCACCAGGGAAGGTCATGGCTCTGAAGCGGACTGTGTACACGATGTCGCCACACGCTGGATGCCCGATTTGAAGCAATTTCTATATGCAGATGTGGATGAGGTCGGACAGAGGGTCCCACTTCATACTCTGGGTCGTTCAGGGTTTTTTGATTGATTGATTTATTTATGGACGCTCTTGAACATCTCAGGTCATCAGCGTCCCATTCAACTCAGGGCGTGAAACGGCCGACAAATTTTGCTCAGAGGCCTCTCTTTCAGGCTTGAGGTTCTTTATCGTGCCGTAAATGTACGACACGGGACCCACGGCTTTACTTCCCTTCCGAAGGAAGCCATACTTAGGATTTTTACGCCCGAAAAAATCCATCGATCCTGGCCGGGTTCGAACCCGCGTTTTGGGCGTAGGAGGCAAGTATGGTAACCACTACACCACCAGGACCGACGGGGGGGGGGGTCGTTCAGGGGTCCGATGTCACCTTTAGCGCTTTATTGGTCACGGGAGGAGTGAGATGGAAAGAGGTGGTTCAAACCACACAACCTTGCTTCATTGAACGCATTGAAATGTTTAATCACACTACAGTAGTGATCGGCCACCTGGTTCGTTATCTCTAACTTTGATGACACGTGTTACTTATGCAGCATCTGTGTGCCTTTCGTCTACTGCACCTGGTAGAGCGATGCTGATCATAAAAGAACAAGCGAAACGTCTGTATGACTGAGGAACATATATGTGAATGAACCGATTAATACTGAGAGGCGTCGTACTGCCTTAAATTCATTATCTGAACTGCGACTGCCATCTTGTAAAATCTGTAAACGAAACGTGCTTTGCTAGATTTGTTTCTCCTTATTTATGAAATCCAAACGTCGCCACATGGTCTCAAAGCGTTACGTGGGGCTTACAGCACAGCGCCCACGGTTTTTCCTGAGCCTTTGAAATATTTTAATATAATTGGTGAGTTCTTGAGCACCCAAACGCGCTTATTTTAAATCTGTCGCCTTTCTGGCACTTTATTGGAGAGTTCCTCACCATACGATGTAACAATTTCATCGCCGACACCTGTTCCCTCTTCTACTTTCAACTAATTTTGAAGCATCTTCAGTAACTAAGATACAAGATGATCTATTGTTCGGTCACCTGCATGTACTTAGCTTTGTTATAGTAGAGACCCATCGCTCTAGCCTTTACCAGCAGAAGAAGCACAAAAGATGAGAAAATACAATCTTTTTCCTATTGTCGTAGAGTCAAACGCCCAGGTAGCCGTGAATACATTTTAGCAATACATGAAATGTCCCAGTTTGCTATTACAAGGTATATTTTGTAATTATTACTATTTACATTATATATAGGAATTTACTCTTGGACATGTGTGGATGTCACAGCTCTCAGTTTTTTGGGACTGTCATGAAGTTATCCTAACAGATTACCTTGCAAAGGGACAAACCATCACTGGAACGCACTACAGCAATCTTCTGTACAAGTTGCGAGATACTCTGAAAAAGAAAGGCTCATCTCAAATAGCAGTTCACAAAGCAAGGGCATGTGGCTTTGAGATTTGCATCGCCTACCTTATTCTCCCCATCTCTCCCGAGTGACTTTTTCTTGTTCCCAGAAATTAAAACTCCGACGTAGAGAACAATTAACAACTACAAATAAATCAAAACAAACTTTCTATCAGTTTTTTTTTAAAAGGCGATAATCAAAACTTTACCAGATACCCCCCTCTTGCGTACAGAATTACAAACTTTCCTACACTGCAGGCTACAAAACATGTAACAGCAAACTTGTCCGTCTTCCGCTAGGTGGCAGTGAGCGTCCCCGGATATCTCACCAGCTCCTTTATCTCTCTCGTTTCCCTTCTTCATCTACATTGTCACAGTTATCTCCAGGCAGTCTCTATTTAGAACTTCTCATTGTTATACGCGGATGGTCATCCAGTTGACGTTTTAGAATGAAAAGCCCAGGGGCGCTATAGATAAAGGTCTTGAAATAAAATGTAAGTTTAGAAAGAAGTCCCTAAGCTGTAATAACACACAAAATAAATCCTTTGGCAGGCACTGTTTTAAACCAGGGGGAGAAAGTTTACTTAAAAGTGAAAGAACCCCCCTCCCTCTATGCTAATGTCTTCTCCTTCACTCTGCTTTAACTTTGTGTCAAATATAGACCACAATGCATCACCTGCTTTTCCTAATGGGAAAGGTACATAATTCAGAATTGTACCTAAATCTGCTTTTGTCAATGTGGGGGAACCGAGTAATGTGCTGTGTTCAAAAATAAACAGAAAGTGCCGGTACTTCTGCAGTTGTATAGCTCCAGGATACAAGAGAAGCCGTGCTATGTAAAAAATGAAAAGCACTTATTTGTATAATGCAACTTTCTGCCTATTTATCTTAAGCTTTTAAGCGAATAACAGGATAATCATTTTATTTTATTAATGCGTTTACTAGTTTAAAGCTTAATTACAAATACAATGCATTCCACGTGTTTGCCTTCAATTATAAGTTATATGCATTAAGGATAATCTCTAGTGAATTCGGTCATTGAGTGGAAAAAAAGTGTATTAATTGTAGCGATTTGATGTGAGATTTAGTTCATGATGCCATATTTTGTAACCGCGTATCGTTAATTGAATATTGACCGCTTCATGACAATATCTCATGGTTTACTTCCGCTATTTTGTGACTCGTGCTGAACAGGACTGAAAGGAATATTAATTGTCTAAATAATTGCGCGATGCGGCGTAATATATATGATAACTTATTATTCGCAAGACCTTTCGCGTCCTTAGCCGAAGGTGCAGAGCGGCCAGCAGGAATGCAGGGTAGCACAGGCGACGAGCAAAGCAGCAGGCGTGGAACAGGCGCATCTTGAGGCTCTGCAAACTTCTAATACCGCTTTGCAATCGCCTAGAGGGGGGTCAAAAAGTATGGTATACCAACGCCCTAAGTTTGAATTATAGTGGCCAATGTAACTAAGTTAGCACTTTCTGATTAAACTAAACGATGTAGGAATATGAAACATTCAAGCAAATAAAGTTGACAGTTCGCATAATAATTTTGACCATATTCCGGATGTTCATCTCAGGGACCTCACTTTCTGCTTAAGGACGCGATTTTGCTGAACATAAAAATCCCAGTTTCCACAGTTAGGTTCTCACAGAGCATGGATTATTGGAATATCAACAAACAGTTCTGGAGCATTGAGTGGTGCGGTGTACAAACGTACAACTGAAAGACTTCCACTTTCATAATCTCTCTGTTCAGTGGTTAAACTTCAAGTAATGTACTTTTCAGCTGCACCTGAACTTAGTAATAAGAGCAATAGTCTGGCTTTCAAAAGCTTGTAACAGCATATTAGATAACTTTAAAATGAAATGATTCGTGTCTTAAATGCATTCTTTTAATAGTCCAGTAATATTGCTTTCTGAAACTGTTTTCAATGTTACTATAATTTTGCTATAAATGCCATGATATTCACATTTTGAAATACCGAGGGTGCCACAAAATCTACACATACTTTCACAGTAGATATCTATTTAATATATTTCAAAGTTGTACTGAAAAACAACAGTAATGTGTAGTATGATGTTCTATAAACAGATGTGACTCACATGCATTATGATAGCGTTGCTACGTGACAGCTAAGTCAACAATTAACAGATAAAGCCAAGATTATCGTATGAGTTCTGAAAACAGATGTGACGCACATTACGTTATGCTAGCATTGCTACAACAAAATGGAGCCAAGATTATCGTTTGAACAGCGGAAAGCAATTTTGAAGTTGTATTGGAAAACCGAGAATGTTGTTGAAGTTTAAAGGCAATGGGGACGTGTGTACAGAACAGAACCGCCAATGCGAGTAACAATTGCACGCATTCGAGACAAATCTGAGACTCGTGGTACTGTATACGATGTTCACAAGGGCAGATCTGGGAGACCTCGCACAGCTACAAGCCCCGCGTCCTCGGTTACGGTTTCGGAACGTTTTGAGCACTCACCGTAGAAATCTACAAAACAATGTGCACTTGAGACTGGGGTTAGCAGAACAAGCAAAGTTGAAAGTTTTCATCCCAATACTTTCGAATGCATTAAATGAAAATGACACTGATCGGAGAATGCAGTACTGTGGGCAAGATGATGATGGCCTTCGTAGAGAGGATGGTCCGATGAGGCACAATTTAAGTTCAGCGGAATGTTAACCGGCATAACTGTGCCTAGTGGTGCGCAAAAATCCACGTGTTATTCTGGAAAAGGCTCTTAATTTACTTGGAATTAATGTTTGGTGTGGGTTGTCGTCTAGGGGTCTAATTAGACAATTCTTTTTTGAGTAACTGGCCCAGTGTTCCTAAGCATGATATGCACACGTCTTGCCTACCATTCATACACTCTATGGAAATGTGGAAGTTTACTTCCAACAGGATGGTGCGCCAACACATTACCACCGATATGTACGAGCTTACCCTGATGACAATCTTCCAAGGCATTGGATAGGACGAAGAGGTCCGATTTATTATCCACCGTGTTCTCCGGATCTAACTCCGTTGTACTTCTACCTATGGGGAACTCTTAAGGATGTTGTATACCGTAGAAAAATCAGCTACACTGGCAGCAAGAAATTGAAACGGCATGTGCTGCAATCGCTGAGGACACTTTCGCAAACGTTACTCAATCAGTAGTTCAACGTACTCAGAAGTGTATCGACGCCGATGGTGGGCATTTTGAGCAACTGTTGTAACTGTAAAAGTCTAAGATGATTAGTGCTCATCATTTTCATGCAGTTTTGTTATGTTAACACAGTTTTTTCTTTGCTTGATGTGTGTAACTTTTTGGCACCTTCTGTATGTTATAATTTAAATTGAAAATATTTTTTTTTTTACCAAAAACATTTAATTCATTCATAAGATTTTTTGTAAGTAAAATTACCGTCAGTAAGAGGCTTACTCTAAAGATTGATGCTGCATTAGTATCACCACAGTCGAGCACAGCTGTCGCCACTCTCCTGGCATTATATCAGAGGAACATTTAAGTAAAACAGAGGGCTTCATAAAGAGCTGGTTAAACAGCCTCAAGGACTTAACACAGTACACCAGAGCAGTGCTATGCACATACTCCATTCAGCCCCTAACCATATTTCAGGCATTACTGTGCCAGAATTAGCTTTCACTTTTGTGGGACAATCAAGAGGGCTGCCCTCTGAGGATTTGTCAACAAGATAACGTCATTCTCGCCCCCAGCCGTTATTGTTACACCAGAGATGAGTCGTTTCATCCCTTCTCTTCAAACACGAGGGTCCAGCGGGCTACAACAGATGGTTCTGCGTACACATACTCGCTCAAATGAAATCAAGGAGGGTTGGCTTCCTTTGCCATCATGAATTACCCTACACTTGAAACCAACAATGAGCAGTTTGAGCGCGTGATGCCGAACTGATTAACACACAAAGAAAAGCATCCTCGCGCAAATGGAACGTTTATGAACATGACGTGAATTGTTATTGCTTCTGGAGGGGTCACTGTACCCCCGCATAGGCCTTCAAGAATAGTGCAACATTGTAGGGGTTGGTTTTATTTTCATGACATTTCTGTTCAGGAAGTAGGTAGAACTTTCTTGAAATTCGGAATCCTGAGCTCAACAGGAACAAATTGATAAATGAAATTTAAAATGCTTCATCTTCTGGACATCGTACATCTTCAGGTTTAACAAATGGAACACTCTGATTGTACTATTCTAATCATTATACAGGGTGTTAATGAACTACATCGAAATAATTTCAGAGAGTGTAGAAATGTATATAAGAAATTTGGGGTAGTAAACATATTGCCTATCTGTTAAAAGTTCGAAGCTATGGCTATAAATTTCTAAAGCGCCAGTTTGCCACTGCTAATGAAGATGCCCCTCGAATAATAACGAAGACAGGTTTCTGAAAGTATCGCTCTGACGCCATGGTTTATGACATTGGCTTCAGAGTAAGAGATGGTCATTTGTTTTCGAGTTCAAGTATCGTTCATCACTTTTTTTATTTTGTTTGTTTTCTGACTAGGGACTGATAACAGCTTTTAGCCTACGTTTTAAATTGGTGTTTCAATTTATACACTTAAACCTTAACATACCAATTCATATAATTACAACCTTTGTAGTTATAGTACTTGTCACTACTAAGGCCCTACAGGCGGCCATTGTATGCTAGTAATACACTCATTGTTGAAAGAGAATAAAAATTGAAAGCATTAAGTAAATTTCATTCATAATTTTTTGGCATGTGTATCGCAACATTTCATATTTAATAAAAAATTCAAAGCATGACGACAATTGCGGAACATCAGCTTAGCATTTTGCTATACAAGCAGCTATAGAGTAGGCTACATAATGCAAGGAGGCAGTGTCGCACTGTCACATGATTACCTCGAGATGTGAGGGGTTTTTATGACATTAAATCTTGAAAGCACTGATAACGAACAGAGCAATACGTAGGCAAGGCAGTTTCTTAAAGTTGCAAACCACCACAGGTTGGAAAACCTTTTGGAGCGGTTCAACAATGGTGAGTAGAGGGATGCTGAAGTAGGGATGATGTGTTGGAT
This sequence comes from Metallyticus violacea, assembly GCA_030762175.1. Lineage (NCBI taxonomy): Eukaryota > Metazoa > Arthropoda > Insecta > Mantodea > Metallyticidae > Metallyticus > Metallyticus violacea. The sequence goes on from CM060844.1 coordinate 86,875,179, forward strand.
TAACCAAGAATTCGGTTAATCTTAATGGATGACGTGTAGACTTTCTTCTCCGCCCACACACGGCTCCTTTGATGATGTCTTAATGCTGGGGTTTCCTCAATGCTCCTGCTAATGTTAAGCTGGTATTTTGTCTCGAGGGAAAAGGAGATGGAAAGGTGGCTGTGGATACAACACACTTGTTTTCACGATAACAACCTTGATTTATTCAATTGCTCTGTGGCTCAGGATTTCCAATCAGAACTTTTGAGAAAGTCTTAGAAGTTCTTCGAAGTGCAGGAACTAAGCTCACATGCACTTTTGTTTTTCACCACTCCAACAGGAAAGTTCTCCGCACCAGATGTTCGTTCTTTCTACTAATAAATGATTATCGATGAACATAACCTAATAACCGAGCACAGATGGATAGTACTTAATTATTCCCTAAAATTCTTCCCGTAGGTTACTTTTCCTGCTAGCTCGCTATGAATCTCGCGGCCAACTGTTTTTCTCTATTTTCGTTCACGACTACTCCGTTTTATCGCGCCAAACTGTTTTCCTGTATTGTCGTCTATGGCTGCTCTGTTCTCACCTCTATTGTCGTATACCGTCCCTCTAACAAGCAATGCTACTTTCCGATGCAACCTTCAAAACTTAGGATATAATGGCTGGTTCGCTCCTTTAAAAGAATTCTTAAGACTTCTCACCGCAACAAAATAAAACAATAAATAATATGCATACACTTAATTCAGACGGCAACGATAATTGCCTAGAGGGTTCGAGTCCGGGGAGTTCCCGTCTCAATATTCTAAACCATTTCTCAATGGTTTGCTCTAACACCGACTTATCAGCTTCTGACGCAAATATTTTTGTAGGAGAGTTGTAGGAAAAATGAAAAATCTCGAATACAATGTGGTAATGAATTAGGTTAGGAGGCATATATTCAATTGAGAATTATGTTTTATCACATGGACGATTTAGTTCGAAGTTGGACGGAAAACTAGAATGACTATACTCACATTCTTTTATGTTTAACATATTAGAATGCTATAACAAATAAACACAACATGACATTCCTAGGCGTAAAACTTTTCATGGAAAATTCGTCAAAATAACCATTTAATTAACATTGTCTTATTGTATGCTCATATAACAGAACACTATACAATTTTAAAGCTCATGTGTTGCCAAACAAAATAATTATTTGCCAAATATAGTCATTAATTTATCAGTTTCTAAAATAATATGTTTTATACTATTTTAATGAATTGCTCGCAAAGGCATGCAAAAATGGCATAACTAGAAACACAGTATTTATATCTGTTTTGCTCGCCGATAGCTATCAATCTGCAGCACTCTCAAGTCAAAGTCCTACAATTGACTTCTCTGCCAGAGTCTGTTAGGTGCAACTATCAGCATCACTGTATTCCAGATATAATTGAACGAAATTATTTGTTATGACAATTCCTCTTGATGAAATATAAAAATACATTTTTTGAAGGAAACATTTGTCAGTCTATATATATATATTTTTTTTACTCTCTTCTCTGGGATAATTAATCAAATATAAAAAATGTCTAGCATGAGTCCTTCGAAGGTGTTGGTTTTGATAAATTGGCATTAAAAAACCGAACTTAGAATAAAATAATCACAAATGTATTTAAATCCTCTTTAACTATATTTTTAATGCAATAATGTTGTAAGGTTCCTTGGTATCCATTTGGCCCATATGCGAGTTAAATTGTTTATTTATGCCCTTTTATCTATTTTCCATAAATTATATTAATAATTGTATACATATTTACTAAATCAGAAAAATAATCGTTAGCTTATCTTAATAGTTCTTGATTTCTTATCTATTCTCTGTAAAAATCTTAGTTGTAGATTTACGGCAGATAAAGGAGCTTGAAAACTGAATAAAGAGGCCGCCTCTGATCAAAATGTATCGGTTGTTTGAAGGTCAGAATTGAATAGGACGCTGATGATGAAAGTTGTTCAACAGTGTTCTTAAATAAATATAATAATAAGATATGTACTCTATTTTTAGTACATAAATAAGTTAACATTTTAACTACGGAAAAAAATATAAATTATCTATTTTGTATTAACTGTCGTCATTTATCTGCAATATATTTTGAAGAGAAATTTCTTTAGGAAGTTATAGTATTAGGTAGATTTTTTTTTTTTTTTAGTTGGAAACTATGAAATATGCTTGGAATATAAAACTTCAGCTTTGGAATGAATTTTAAACTATGAAATTTACAGACTTTGTTATTTGAGCTGTTTCCCCTCCCCCCCAGAAACAAAACAGTTATTAAATTATCGCCACGGGTGGCCAAGGCCGTTAAGGCGCGGACTCTTGAGCGGGAGGTCTGCGTTTCGAATCCCACCAGGACCGTCCTCCCTGACTGAGGTTTTTTCCAGGATTTCTTCAATCCTCATAAATGGCAAATGCCGGGGAAGGTATCCTAAACTAGCCTGGAACGTTTCCTTGCTTAAAAAAAAAAATCCTTTCCCAAAATATCATTTCATTTCATGTATCATCAGTGCCACCGCCTGTGTTGCCTCAGTAGCTAAAACGGGCGTTAAACATTACTCAAAAAGTATTAAATTCCTAATATTTAACTTTAATATGTGTATCATTAATGAATATTTAATAATTGTTATTTTTATTCAGCATAATTCTTGTGTTATGTATAGCAAATTTTTTTATTTTGTACCGCATTTTTTTTTTTTTTTTGTTTTTCTACATTTCGAAAGAGCTTCTTGTTATACTAAATATTTTCAGCTTATTCTTTTTATTTTCTAAACATTGTTTCTAAATATAACAAGTATTAAATATTCAATAATAATACACATTTAAAATAAAATAATAGGAACTATAAAATCTTCAAGTTTCTGGAAAAATAAAGTTCTTTTCAAAAGAACATTGTAGAGAGCCCATAATGGGTAATACAAAATAGGTAATTAAATTTTTTGTTATTTAAAATATTTAATTATTTATTTATTAAAAAGAGAATTAATATTATATTATTATTAGGTTTGTTTAAGAACACTCTTGAACAACTTTGGTCATTAATGTCCTATCTAATTCAGAGCGTAAGTATGAAAGAACAATTTCCACATGTCAATTAAACCCTAATCTACATAGTTAATAGTTCAACAACAAGCCTAAGTTATGAGTACGCATGTAGTAGCGCAGTCTTTAGATAAAAAAACACTTCACTTATCAGCAAAGTCTCTAAAATTAATGGTTTATAGCTCATTCCAATACGGAAACTCTATATTCGAAGTACATTTCATATTTTTCATTAAAAAAATCTACTTAATACTGAAGGAATGTCTTTTCTAAAATATATGATTTCTCATATGTAGATGTGTTGGCAGTACTTTTTTTAAAACCGATTCACGCCGATTTCAATATTTATATTGATAGTAGGAGGGGTTAGGTACATACGAGGTGGTATCCAGAATATGCGGGGCTGGTGCTGCCACCTGGTCAAAAACTTACTTTGAGACTAATGACTGCCGTCATCCTCGAAGTAGTTCCCTTCCACACGTATACACCGGTCCCAGCGATTCTGCCATTTTCCAAGTGCATCTTGGAAGTCATGTTCTTTGAGGGCGTTTAGCACAGACAGCGTTTCTTCTTGAATCCTCTCAATTGTGTCGGACCGACGTCCTTTCAACTTGATTTTCAGTATGGGGAATAGAGCGAAATCGCAGGGTGTCAAATCAGGCGAGTACGGTGGGTGGGGAACCACCGTCATGTTGTTTTTCATCAAAATCTCCTGGTGCACAAGGAATTGTGACAGGACGCATTATCGTGATGCAACAGCCAGTTCCCTTGTCGCCAAAGTTCGGGCCGTCGTCTCTGCACATTTTCACGGAGTCATTGCAAAACGTCACAGTAGTACGTGTAATTCACTGTTTGATTTGGTGGGACGAATTCTTTGTGCACAATCCTCTTGGTATCAAAGAAAACGAGGAGCATGTTCTTGACTTTGCTCTTCATTTTCTTTTTTTGGTCTTGGTGAGTTCGGGCTCTTCCACTGGGAGGATTGTTGTTTTGTCTCACGGTCACAAGAGTACATCCAGCTCTCGTCGCCGGCGATGACCCTGGACCTGGGTCTTCGGATACGACCTGACGAAGCTCCGTGCAAACTTCAACTGCTGCGCCTTCTGATCAGCAGTCAGGATCCTTGGCACAAATTTTGCGGCGACACGATGCATGTTCAATTCATCAGCCCATAACCAATTCTCATTGCATGAGAAAGGTCTTCAATGGTTCGACGTCGATTCTCAAGAACGAGGTGTTGAACTTTGGCAACAATGTCAGGCGTTGTACAGCTGACGGGTCTACCGTTGTGAGCATCGTCTTCAATAGCCGTACGGCCGACCCTGAACCGAGTATACACTCAAACACACGTCTACGGCTCATGCTTTGTCCCCCAAACACTTGTAGAATCATTGCGAGGGTCTCCGTAGCATTTTCCTCGAGATGTGCACAGAATTTGATGCACACTTTCTGTTCTAATCTTGGATCCATCGTAAAATCGCCACACACTACACACAGAGTATCATGAAAAGTACTATAGAATCTCAACACATCTACCCAGCTGCATGAAACTTTAAACACCCACTCATTAGATGTGCTAGTGTTGCCACCTAGCGGTACAAAACTCTACTGCAACTACTGTCGAGATGGCAGCACCAGTCCCGAATATTATGGATAACACTTCATAATTGGTACTTAAACTAGAAGCATGAGTAGCAATACGGGTAGCGTGTTAAGTAATTCATTTCTGAAAGTAGAAAAAGCTTAAGGAGGTATCCAGGAAGATTGAAGTTCCGTGGTTCGAATCCTGATCGTGACCCAAAAGTTTCAAGTCTTATTCTTCACTTCCAACACACGGCTAGTGCTAAAGAACAATTTGTATAATTAGAAAACTTTTTGTGTGGTGATCTTTGATAAACTACTTCTGACTTTCGTAGCGTCTAATCTATCAAAAGTTCTGCAATAACTTCAATAGGTGCAAGGATTAGATCGCATTCAATAAAATCGGAAACTCCGTCTCTGCTGCATTTCGCATAAATGAATGAATTGGTAACGCCGGTTTTTACTACTGAGGCACCACAGCCGGTGGACGCTGATGATACATGAAATAAAATGATAAATTGGGAAATGATTTTTTTTAAGGAAAGGAACGTTCCAGGCCTAAGTTTACGGTACCTCCCAGGCATTTGTCAAGGACTGAGGAAAATCTGTAAAAAACCTTAGTTAGGGAGGACGGTACTGGTGGGATTCGAACCGCAGACCGACCGCTCAAAAGTCCGCACCTTAACGACCTTGGCCAACCGAGGCGGTGATTTAGTACAGGCAACATGCGTTAGAATATTTTTGATAAATTCGTAATTATTTTGTATTATTCCAGAATTTCACGATAATTGCAAAAACAAGACAATATTGCCCCAAACTACCATATCGCTAAATTTTGTCAAAAGTATTCACTATAGTTAAAAATGAAATAAAAATAGTTTGAATAATTATAGATACATCTTCAAACATTATATAAAATATATGCAATAATAATCTCTAGAAGACTAAATGCTGTCAGTGACGTACTGCTATAAGAAGAACAATGTGGTTTTAGAACAGGGCGATGTTGTGCAGATTGTATATTTACGGTGGAACAATTAATAAAGAAGAGAAGGGAGTTTAACCTGCATACTTTCATATTATTTTTAGATTATGAAAAAGCTTTTGATGTGGTTCTCCGAAATAAACCATCTGCTGCAATGCAAGAGAAAGGATATCCTAGTGAGATGATCAAGTTAATTAAAAACTATATAAAATTACAAGAATTGAGATTGACAATGGCGTTAGAATTGGAAACAAAACAGAAGAAAAAAACCAAGGCATCAAACAGGGATGAACTTTATCGCCAGCGTTATTTAATAGATATAGACGAAATACTTAAAAAGTGGATAAATTATTCTACTGGGGGTATTCAAATTAATAGATGTAAGCTGAAATAATTTTATTTGCTGACGATTAGGTTATTTTTGAAGAAACGGAAGATGGCTTACAGAGAAGTGTTATTGACCTGAAAGACATCATAGAGATATATAATTTAAAGATTTCATTAAGCACAAAATTAATCAGTTTTAAAGGAAACGATCATGTAATATGTAAAATAGTTATTAATGAAGAAATAATAGAACAAGTCTCTAGTTTTAATTACCTCGGTTTTAATGCAGTAAAAATGAAGTTTTGAGTATAAAACTAAATAAATTAAGACAAATGAATGTATCAATAAGGTGAACATTAAATATGTTAATGACAGTGCTAATGGCAACATATGGAAGTGAAAACTGGACAATGAATAGGAAAGACAGAAAAAGAATAGAAACAGCAGAGATTACATTTTTAAGAGTAGTAGCCGAAATCACTCTCTTAGACATACAAAGAAAAGAAGAAATCCCAAAGTAGTTAAATATATATATATATATATATATATATATATAATTTAAATGAAAAAATTAATGAAAATAAAAATAATATGTATTAGCATACACTAAGAATGAAAGAGGAACGGATACCAAAAATGTTACTAAATTATAAACCTAAAGGATATCGCCAAGTAGGAAGACCAAGAACGAGGAGTGAAATGTTTAATTGAGGACAGAATAGGTTGACAAACTGTCTTCCTTTTGATTTATATTCGTATTTGTTTCGGTATTCTCTCTTTTTTCAACCTTTTCAGATTGTATATCTATTTTGTCTATTTTTATTTTATCTATTATTGCCCCCAAATGTAATACATTTCTGATGTCTGCTTTTCTGTATCTATCGCGTTTAGTGTCAACCTTTAATACCATGCAAAAACCACATTTCTGTTGGTTGTCAAAATTTATTATTAGCCAAAATTTGCTATCATTGCCATTATAGACTAAAATTCCACTTGTCTCTTCCAGGTTTTTCTCTTTAATGTTATTCGTATTTACAGCTTGGAATGTGGGTATTTTTTTTTTTTATTATATGTTGATTCATTTAATATGTCGCATCACATCCTAAATATTTAAAATGTGTTACTTGTTTTAATATTATGTTATCTATTACAGTTTAGGCACCAACTGGATATTTTCCGTGGAAATTCTTCTTTGATCTTGATATTTTGATTCCATAATCCGTACAAAATTATCCAATTCGAATAATCCTTTCTGTAACTCTTTTCTTTGTCAAAATATTAGAACAATATAATCAACAAAAACCAATAAATTAAAATTTTTCATTTCTATAAGAACTTTTGTGTTCCATGCTTGAGAAACTTCGTTTGTGTACAAATAAAGCAATTTCTGAAAGAGGTTACATCCCTTTGTTCGTTTTAATTTCTTCTGATAGTTTATTATTTGATTCAATTGTCATTATTTTAGTATACAGATTTTGTATTAGTTTGAGTGTTATGGGAAGTCTTTCTAATACGTTAATATTCCACATTATTTTCCATCTACTTTGTCAAAAGCCTTCTCCATATTCATAATCGCTAAATAAGTCACTAATATTTGTTTGATAGTAATACATTATCTTGTTATGACATTCCTACTCTGAAACATTTTCTTTCCCTATATTATTTATAATTCTTTATTACATTTTGTAAATAAAGTTTATTACATTCATGCTTCTGTGATTTTACCTTTATTTTATTCTCCAGTAAGTAATTAGATCCTGTGCTATGTTCCAGTTTTCTGGTAGGCTGTTTAATAGAAGCAATATTTGCTTTTTTAAAAAAAAAACATTCATTATATTTAATTAATTCTATTGTTAATTCGTAAACACCAAATACTTCTCTGTTTTTGATCATAAACCTCCATTAATTCTTCTAAAGTTAATAAATCTAGCGTTTTTTCTTCTTCGTCTTCTTTTGATTTTGTTGTTATGAAATGTTCTTTAAACCAAAGCTGCTTATAGTAAATTACTTCTTTCTGTTATATAATTAATAACTTTATCTCTTTCGTTTGAGGTTAGATGCTTCATTATTTTTCATGCATGGATTATTCTTTCATATACTGTAGATATAAATTTGTTCTATGATTCTCCATGTAATATTCTTATTTTTTCTTTAGCTTTGTTACATTTTTCTGAATTGTCTCTTATATTTATAATTATAAAAAAATTGCTAAAAAGATATGCCTTTTATGTCTTTCGCAATGCTTTATATATAACCACATTTAATAATTTTTATTGTAGATTAAGTTTTTTTGCTTAAAGATTTCTAAATTTCATATTATATAAATATTTAGTTCCGAAATATATCGAGTGCGTGTTAAATTTTTAGGGTAAATACACACGTCTTCTTTCTGCTTTTTGCTTTCGGCTTTTACAGTCGCCTATTCCAAGAAGGAATATGCATCTTATTTAATTTTATTAGCAATTTACATGTAATCTTTATGTCTATTTGAGTCATTAATGGATTCAGAAACAAAAAAGTGGGCGCAACAAATATGAACCTTTCTCCTTTTAGTGCTGAAGGCTATAAAAGTTGCTTGCTTGAGTCGGAAGTTGCTTTTATTCTCTCTCGCTCATAAAGGACAGAAAAAGAAAGTTTTATTGCATGTTGTGTTTGGATATATATATTGTAGTCCATGCAAAAATGAATACCGACTTTAATGCGTTTTTTATCGAGATCCCTGTATTTTAATGTTTCTTACAAGCAATTAGATGAATGCTCTCAAGGGCTCTGGTAATGTGTTTACAACGCGGCGTGAATAACGACAATAAAGACCAGCTACCATTTTGTTGAGCAACGCCGAAGTGCAGGCAGTCATAAACTATCTGCGGCATGCCAGTGTTTTGTAATAACCGAAGAAAGAAATAATTAACAGAAAGGTTTTACTGCTTGATGTTATCTGCTGTGGCAGGTTGTGTTATTGTTTTTCGGGTTGCATTGAATAGCTCATCTTTTCACAGAGCTGAAGTGTATGCTTTAACTCCAGTAACTTTTACCGTTTTTATACACGGTACACGGATGTTTTCCAGACTCCCATATTCATGGTTTGTTTTATAGAAGCAAACAGCAAATGGCAACATCATACTCAGGTGATTTTTTTTAAATCTACTATTTATATTGGATAAATGGAATTACTCTACCTGGAATTATAAGAACGTTTCAAAAACTGAGAGCATTTTTAATATTTTGATATACAGAGAATGCCAAAAAATGTATACACAATCCAAGCAAAGAAAAAACTGTGTTAACAAACATAACAAACTGGTTTCACACAAACAGAAAATGATGAGCACTAATCATCTTAGACTTTTACAGTTACAACAGTTGCTCAAATTGCCCACTATCGACGTCGATACATTTCTGAGTACGTTGAACTATTGATTGAGCAACGTTTGCGAAAGTGTCCTCAGCAATTGCAGCACATGCCGTTTCAATTTCTTCCCGAAGTGCTGTCAGTGTAGCTGGTTTTCTACGGTATACAACATCCTTAAGAGTTCCCCATAGGTAGAAGTCCAACGGAGTTAAATCCGGAGAACGCAGTGGAATCTCAATCGGACCTCTTCGTTCTATCCGGTGTTTGGAAGATTATCATCAAGGTAGGCACATACAATTCGGTGTTAGTATCATGTTCAGGTACACTGGGCCAGTTACTGTTCCTTAAAAAAAGAATGATCCAAATATGCCCCTAGATGACAACCTAACCGAAACATTAATTCCAGGTAAATTAACAGTCTTTCCCAAAATATTTGATTGTTTGCCCACCAGTAAACACATTTATGCCGGTAAACATTCCGTTCAACTTAAATTGTGTCTCATCGGACCAAACAACTTTCCCTATGAAGGCCTCATCCTCTTGCACCATGTTCCGAAACCACTCACAGTGCTGCATTCTCCGATCAGGGTCATCTTCACTTAATGCATGCGAAAGTCTTGGGATGAAAACTTTCAACTTTGCTGTTTTAATAATACGACGTACGCTAGTTCTGCTAGTCCCAGTCTCACGTGTACATTGCTTTGTAGATTTCTGCGGTTAGTGCTCAAAACATTCCAAAACCATAGCGGAGAACGCGGGGCTTGTTGCTGTGCGAGGTCTCCCAGATCTGCCCTTGTGAACATTGCATACAGTACCATGAGTCTCAAATTTGTCTCGAAGCGTGCAATTGTTTTACTCGCGTGGGCGGTTCTGTTCTGTACACATATCTCCATTGCCTTTGAACTTCAACAACATTCTCAGTTTTCCAATACAATTTCAAAATTGCTTTCCGCTGTTCAAACGATAATCTTGACTCCGTTTTGTTGTAGCAACGCTAGCATAACGTATTGTGAATCACATCTGTTACAGAACATCATTACTGTTGTTTTTCGGTTCAACTTTGAAATACATTAAATACATATCTACTTGAAATTGTGTACACATATATATTTCTGTTTCATATCTTATAACATTGTACACTATCACCTAGTTTTCAAATACTTTCTCCCACCGTTGCATTAATTACTTTACATAATCAGAAAAAAGTGCTCCATTTGAGAATATGCATCATCCTGAGGAAGAAGAACGCCTTTATATAAAATTTCCGTTGGATAGCTTCCTATTGTTAGTTTCAGCGGTACCTCCCATTGGGAGTGTGTCCCCTAGGAAGCTCAAACTTTATTTCCATTGTCTTCTTAGATTTCACGTTACATTTACCCTTTATGATTTCAAAATAATGGTGAGAATTCCTGGTATGGTATCTATGGAACATTTTATATCACCATTCCATTTGGGTTCTCTGCTCTACATTTATCGTAGGGCACCCAGCGAAAAGAAATCTTCCTGAACTCTAAACACTCAAGACACTTTTGACCCACATATTGCTTAGATGTCACTACTCCTGGTCCTCAAGATAATTTTCCTGTGAGCTGAAGCACTTAGTTCAGGCACAAGTAGTTTTGGGAGAAAATCTAGTTTAAACAACCAAATATAAACATACATTGCTGATGTCGATACCAAAACAAAATATGCCATCTCCTGTTGATTTACTTTACCTACTACAGATCTGATATAATGCTATTAAATGTATCAATTATTACATTGATAATAAGACTATCGTATTACAAGTTTTATTTACATTACGGTAGTAACAACATAATCGCATGACAATACTTACCGACAAAATATGATACCATAAATAGAGAGTAAATGAGCCACTGTTTGCTCTAATATTTTACATTCATGCACAAATTATCGATATTATTGAAAGCTACCTCTGAATTTTCCATGGGCAGTAGTAAGTTAAATCAGAGGCAAGTTTAAATAATTTTGCCTTGGTGCGATGTAGAAGAATAAAGAAGTAGTTAGGTAAAGTCCCCAAATAACGCCATCTGAACACTTAAATTGATATAGGTCTCGAAATAAGGCCTGTACCTATAAGCAAGGGAACTATCACAAAATACTGATAATTTGTTCAAACTACAGCATAATAAATTACACTTTTATTATATATAAAATACTACACCGTTTTTAGCGACGATGGAACCAATTAGCGCCATATATTTTCTAAACCGAGGCTTTTTCGTGACTGCAACCAAAATGTCCACTTGGTAGCTAAATTCTGTTAAAAATGATAAATGTTCACTCAATATTGATTGAATGTGAGACGGTCCTTACGGCCTACTGAAATGTAAATATTATGTGTGTATTGCAAACTTAATTATCATAATATTTTTCGTATTGTAATTAGTGATGTAGATATCATACACGTATATTAGAGTAGAATATATTTCTATAACATGTGGCTTGAATGTCAAGAAAAGACGAACCTCTTTGGTATTTCTCGGTCACAGCAGCTTGAAAGTCAACAAGATCATAAAACTCTATGAGGGTCGCATGTGAAGTCCACTTTTTTTAAAAAAGTACTGCCGTTTTAGGGCTAATAAACTGAAGGACTTTTAAATCCGTTTGGGGCTTTTAATCCGACAGGCGTAGTACTGTTAGCCTTTAAATTTTCCAATGTCAAAAGAATATTTTAAACTTTCAAAAATATCGAATGGTACATGTAAGTGAACTTGAACCAGCCAATGGTAAAGGAATGTTTGAACTTTTAAAGATAGGAGAGAAGCTTACCCGTGCCTTTGTGACCCTCTATCGCATCGTAGAGTCAACTATTACTTGGTTTGAATTTAATATATAAGGAAGCGTTTGCTTGGCTGGGATTCTGATTCCTCACTATGCAGTTATAAGATCTACATGCGGCTAAGTAGAAGCAGAGCGTAGTTTTCACTTGTCAGTTCTGTACGCACCAAAATACTTGCCGGTACGCAGTTCAGATACATCAGTTAAGCAGTTTTCAGTGGCAGCTAAGTTTGTATTTTATGTACTTAAGTCTATCGTACGCAAAACACCAGAGGACGCGAAAGGTACATAATAAAGTACATCTATATATTATTTCGCATCGCGTGCTTATTTATTCTATTGAACTTCTTCCCCAGTCCTGTTGAGCACGAATCAACAAAGTAGCAGAATTAACCGTGTTGTCATTGGAGCATGGGCAACCATCCTGACGATCATTAATCAATTTACCAAACCACTTCAAAATTGCCATCACGTCAACAACCAACCGCTTTAAAATTAGTACCCTACAGTCCAAGCCTTCAAATGTTAAATTACATGGACTAGGCAAATATTTTGTCTTTATAAAATTAGTTCCTGTTGGCATTTTCTGAATATAAAATAAAAAGGTCAAGAGGTAAGGAATGTTATTAAACAAATACGTACTATCTCTATAAGTGCCCTATGTAAAATAGATCCTTACAGCTGAACCAGGAAAGTAAAGTTTTATATAGTTATTTTTAGCTGTAATTACAAAATAAATTAGTTTCTCTTACCTCGTTACGATACCAGCCTTTCCATAGCTACACATAATAAATAGTACATAGTGCAAATACGTTTCAATAAAAAGTATGCCGGTCTTGCATTAACTCATTTCACCACCTGATGGCACTTGAATATACTTCTGTAGTATAAACCAGAATATGGCATTGTTTTCAATATTTAGTTCATTGGTGTTAAATTTATACGTGTGTATTTGATTTAGTCACCGTAAGAATATTATTTAAAATGTTTTTGTCAATTTTATTGCAAATATTAATTGTTAAAACGTTTTAAAGATATCGTGAGGTGATGAAATAAAGATATTCATTTGAATATCTTGTGGGTTATTTCACTTTTTAAATAGACATCATCTTTGGAAACATTGGCGTTGTACTAAAGATGTTTTTGTCTAAAGGGTTTGGGGTTTATCCCTGAATTACAAAAGAACTGTGCATGTCAAAAAAGTGAGAAGTGACTGAAAAACTTGAAGTTGGTTAAGTCCAGAGACTGTACTTGGCAAAGAGAGGAGAACACCTGTTTGGTGCTATGAATGGCTGTAACTGGCCGTAGTGTGACAATAGCAACAAGAATGTGGATATTAGGGAATCTGAGCACAATGCTGGAAGTGGTGCGTTCAGTTGGTGGCGGAACAGCCTTGCGCTTCACTTAACTCTGGCAAGATAAATTAGGTCTACTGTGCATTGGATTTACATAATAGTAGAAGCATCTTAATTTAGGCCATTGGTAGTCAAGGTTTATTTAATATCTCGCTATACTTTTAATTACTCACTGTATTTAAAGTTTTTAAAAATTTTCAACATAAGACCAATAATTTTTTTTTAACTATGGTAACAATATTTTCAAGTACTACAAGCTAGAAAATAAATGAAATCAACTGGAAAGTGCATATTATTTTTTTAAATTTACAGTTTCTCTAATAACTATTATGAAAAATGTCTAATGAAAAATGTATTGTTGAAATTGTAGAAAAGTTATACATTTTTTGTGATAAGAGAGAAAAAAGTGGCTACCATAGATATTTACTTTGTTTAGAATATTAAACAAACTTTAGATTAATTTTATAAAAAGAAGGGTTTCATCGATACATTACTTTTAATAAATAATTGTGGTCATGTACAGAAACAGGCCAAAAACAAAGTTTTGTTGTAATTATAGAAAAATTATGTGAATACATTTGCTTATTTTATTATTATTTTTTAAGTTTCGTTAAGAAAAAGTATTGCAGTTATGAGATTAAAGGGAAATTACTGCGGGAAAAAGACTTGGGTTGGGACATGGTTAACATTTTAAAAGAAACACATAATAGAAATTGTAACGTTAATAAATAATACTATTTCCAAATTTGATATGGAAGTATTTAAGCATTTTAAGAATCAAAATATTAAATGTTTTTACTTAATTACTTACATAGAACCTCATAATCGAACTTAAATAATCAGAATATTTCATTTGGAAATATTTATGCAGCTTTTTTCGAATGGATCAGGGGTAGTTCTGCCTAGAAAAATTCAGAAAATGAAAGTGGCAAGTTAGCAAAAACTCAGGCATATGGAGCACATAGATATCTAAGTTACAATTTAATTAGATGCACCTCCTTCAAATGTTCCTTGGGAGCTAACAAACATTTTAAAAGAAGATATTTTAGAGTTATGAGGGTTAAAGAGAGAAACTCTTTAAATTTTCTGCTAGACGAAGAACGCACCTCTTGACCTTTCCTGCTGACGCCACGCTGGCTGGGAAATCTGCCGCTACCTGCTTCAGGTAAAAGCCTTTAACTTCCCACGCAAAGGGCAGTGGACATATGCACGGATGTTCAGGTATAAGGAAGTGTTGAACTAAATTCACTTGCTCTTGGAGGAATCATTTGGCATTATTACATCATCAAAATCTTTGTTCTCCATTTCTTTGGTACTTGAAGACCTCTCCATAACTCGGTGTGTTACATTTGTTAAAAACTGATGTTTAAAAAATAAATTCAGAATTGCATTAGATATTTTATAAATATTTCAGTAAATTTTCGTCACTTTTGATAATAAACCAAGAAAAGAAAGTAGAGGCATTTATTCTTCTGTTGCAGCACACCAGAATCAAACAATATTTTCACGGCATGTATTTTACAGCTCCTAAAGAGTGTAAAAATTTACAAATACCAGCTTTCCTCATAGATCCAAATCAGCGATTCAAGCAGAAATTCAAGTTCTCACTTGTATAAATCATTTTACAAGTTATCTATCTGAACATGAACAAAAACACTCAACTATTTTGTTTTATTTTTCCATAAATTTTCCTGATAATTCGATACTTTAAAACTAGTCCTCTTACCAGCCACCTTGGCATCTCATTACTGAAAAACCGCTGTCTATGCAGAAACTTCTTTAAAACTCTGCATGATGGCACAGACGCGGCTCTCTTACCGGGTTCACACGAAAACTCTTTAGACATCTTGTCTCTTCCATTGTATTGCGTAACTTCACAACATGTACAGACTTGTTTAAAATGCTCTTTTATAGTCAGCTAGATAAATTGTGGACATCTCTCTTATTCCAAAGCATTCCTTCCCACGTTTGGAGAACGAAATACGAGGGGTGATCAGAAACTAAGGTTACAGAACCGACATTTCTGGAGTTTCGTCCGTTTTAGAGAAATTAGTAGTGTGCGGTAATTCTAATGCATGCGGTTGGCAACTGCACATTTTCAGCACTCGCCACCTACAGCCCTAGTTGCAGGTAAACACAAATGACGACTCGTTTGGAAAACTGGTCTCGCGAAGAAATCCGCTCCGTTATTCGATTTCTGCGGGCGAAAAGTGTAATCGCGGCTGAAATTCACCGCCAGCTGCTAGAGATTAACGGAGAGACTGTAATGTCTCGTCATCATGTCGCAGAATGGTGTCGAAAGTTTGCGGCCGATAGAGACCAACAAGGATTGCAGTGGCCAACCCAGCACGGCATCAACAGATTTGAACACAGATCGCGTGGAGGAGCTGATTTAAGACACAGGAGAATCACGTTACGACATATGATGGTAGAATTTGGAATGTCTTTCGGAAGCGTTCGTCACATTGTTCACGATATTCTGCAGTACCGGCAAGTTTGTTCCCGATGGATTCCACGAAACTGTCCACCCAACACAAGAAGAAGCGCATGGGGGCAAATCTGCAACTTTTGCTATGGTTCTCCACGGAAGAGACCGTTTTTCTTCAGCACATTGTCATGGGTGACGAAACATGGATCCACCCCTACACCCGCAGCAGTAAGCGGTCATCATTGGAGTGGAAACATCCCTCCCCTCCAAAGACAAAGAAGTTTAAGTTAACGCCATCTGCCGGGAAGGTAATGGTCACAGCGTTTTGGGACTTTCATACTCATGGAGTTTTTGGAAAGTGGACCACAGTGACCGCTGACCGATACTGCGAGACCTTGGCACGATTGCTCGAAACAATCAGGAGGAAACGGCCAGGACTTCTCACCGAGGGCGTCATCTTTCTTCACGACAACGCGCGACCTCATACAATCCAGAAGACCACCATGCTGTTGAAGCAGTTTCGCTGGGAGGACATCATTGATCACCCTCCCTACAGCCCGGACCTCGCTTCAACCGACTTTCACCTTTTTCTTCAATTGAAGGAGCACATAGGAGGCGAAATTTCGCTTCAGACGAGGAGGTGAAACACTTCGCAACAATGTGGCTGAACACGCAAGAACAGAAGTTACCTGGAGGGAATATTTAAACTCATCCCACGAAGCGACAAGCGCCTAAGCCGACATAGAGAATGTATAGAAAAATGAAAAGTACATGTTTCACTGCAGGCTTTGTAGCCTTAGTTTCTGATTACCTCTCGTAGCAGACCAACTTGCCAAAAAAAAAAAAAAAAAAAAAAAAAAAAGGCACAAAACTCCATTCAATCAAATTGTTATAAAAACAATAAACAAGATATCACAATAGAAGTGTAATCCCATTTAATGCAAACTAAAAGAAGGACGAACAATCATTCACATGGCAAACACCCAAAAAAGAAGCTGCTATTTTTCTTAACTGCCCATCTACACGAAATGATATTGACGTATTTGCTAATTACACCATCTGCAAAGAAGTGAATTGCAGTTATCTTTTGCTATACAAGAAATTAGGCACTACACTTTGCGTCTTTTCAAGAAATCTAATGAAATCAGTTCAAATGCTAGCCATTAGACTAGGTCTGTCACACCCGAATGCCCATCTTTATGTGTGTTTTTACCGTCAAACTATTTTATCTGACCTGAATATTTTAGTGCCCACTGTCTACAAAAATTAATGGACAATCATTATTAGCATCTCTCTTCATAATTTGGGCTAGTTTGTGCATTCCGTCTTCGTCTAGAATTAAGGCAATGAGAGCCTAAAGTTCAAGTCCAAATTGCATATTTTCCAGAAGAAGCAGTTGCAAGTTTCAAACACCACAAAAAACTATTAATTGCAACTTATCGGAACGGCGCTGTTTGTCACCGGTATCAGGGTCGGTCCTGATGGTGTAGTGGTAACCATACTTGCCTTCTAAACCCAAGATCGCGGGTTCAAACCCGGCCAGAATCGATGGACTTTTTCGGGCGTAAAAATTCTAAGTATGGCTTCCTTCGGAAGGGAAGTAAAGCCGTGGGTCCCGTGTCGTACATTTACGGCACGATAAAGAACCTCAAGCCTCAAAGAAAATTTGTCGGCTGTTTCACGTCCTGAATTGAATGGGATGCCTCATAACCTGAGATGTTAAAGAGCGTCCGTAAATAAAATGAATCAGTCACCGGTATCAGGTCTTCTTAAATAGTTTTCTAATGTATGGGGGCTAAGAAAATGACTTTAAAATGTGTTGAACTTCACAATTTTTGTGATGGGAAAAGCAATAAACTGCTATATTTATTTATTTAACAGCAACAATAAATTTCCTTCCTCCTCTACTAGTGCGTCATTTGAACTTTATCTGATGCACAGGCAGCATAGAGTGTTACAATATCTAGAATGATAATGTGTTGAAATAGCTCGGAATTTTAACCTCTTAATAGGCCGGAAAGCAGTGTCCATTGTTTGGAGATTTCCCATAACATTTAGCAGGACATTTCATTTCTATAATTTCATAAGAACTTCATAAGTATGGAACACCATGATGGGCATAGTCTCTCGAAACACTGGAAGTTTCCACGACCAGGTGCTCTCGTTGTCATTTTGCCGTATGACAAGATCGAGGGTAACTTTGAAATTGTCAGCAATGTTTCTCAATTTTGGCAAATGCACAGAACTATGTTCAGGGGTGGGTTCGTACAGAGAAGTATTTAGAATTTTGTATTTGCCAGATGTTGCTAAAATCCAAAGATGTACGAAAAACAGTTGACCTTGAAGACATTTGTACGAAGTATGTTACAGCCTAAGTCTTTATTCGGACCTTCGTCTGTATAAACAAACATTGTCACTTGTTTGCTGATCAAATCCATAGCTCCGAAACTATGCACTTGTCACCTTTAGCATTTGTTACCAGCAGTGGCAAGAACTTCAAAGTCGAGGCTTATTCCCACAGCCTTCAATAGACCTGACTCGGAAAATGTGGACTTATAAACGTCTGGTCCGTACAGTTTTGTGCATCGTTGATTAGATTGTGTCTAGAACTTATGAGCACAATCTTTTGTCCTGTGTGGTACAATTGGAAAACAACCCATTACACAATGTATCTCAAAATCACAATAATTGGACATATTACTTTTTTGCAATTGATCAGCCCATTTTCCCTACAAAGTTCTGTGTATTTTCTTTCTTTCGGTTGATGCATTTCTACAGAATTACGTTATATTCTTGATTCTTCTTTCCCGATTTATTTGTAACTTTAAACTATTTTCTTTTTTCTGCTCTCATTGGATTTCTCACCTATCCCGTTATTGTTCACAAGAGCTACATTTCTGCTGATAATATTTTTCGCTTTTTTTTTTTTTTTTTTTTTTCCATGACCAATTTTCGGAACCGTACGGTAAGATTAAAATGCCATCGCTTTGTTAAAATTTTAAATTATATTTCTAAGTACTTTTTTCAAAATGATTCGTATTGTTGTTTCACTAAATTGCTGAAATCGATTAGTTATTTTATAACGAATGTAATTTCAACCAAGATGGAGAATACTTCACTTGTTGCTTTATTAAGATTAAAACGACTTTTTCCAGTTCATTTTTTGATGTAGCTTAGCACCACTTGGTCAATCGCAAACAACTTGTTGCTTTAATTATACAGTTTTCTTCAATAAAAGCATCACTTGCTTCCCGATTTCGTAAATATAAACTTTAAAAACTTTTGTAAATCATGAATATTCTTGCATTATGCAAGAATGTTTCTACAGTTCTTTGACTAACTTAAATTTTTGTATAGAATTTTAATCATTAAAATTAAATGTCTGGAATATATTTTATATTATACTTTCCATAATAACTTACTCTTAGCTTCTCAAAAGTTGTATTATCTTTTTTAAAAAATTATTACATTACTTTCATACTAGTAATATTGCATACTGTGCACTTTACATACAACATTTACACATTTACAATCTAGACCACACTAATACAGCATGTTACCCAAATGTTCTACACGCAGTTCTAGTGAAACTTAAAATGTGTGATATTTACACTAGGATAAAATTGCAAGTATTTTAATGTATGTATAAAATACTGGTCTTAACACACTTTATAGCTTACATGTCATTTAATTTACAAAACTACTGCACTCTAGTCTAGTAAAATGTAAAATATATTAAAATTTGAATGTGTGATAATTATAAGGTTTTAGTCTTTGTCTAAATATTTACATACTAGATATTAATAATATGCCTATATACATCATGTGTATAATATTTACAATGCAAGTATTCAGGTATACTGCAATATATATATCCTACACACTAATCTGCAATAACTGTACAGTAAAACTATTCTAAATGTGTCATAATAAATATTTCAGGATCTATCGAACATGTTCCAATATCCTGTTTTACACATCGTTTTAAGATGTCTCTCTGATTTTCAAGTTCTAGGCAGCTGTGATTTACACGTTCCACAGTCTGGATAGGTGATTATACTAATTTAAGGATACAGGACTCTGTTATACAATCACCAGGGACTATTGATGTAAATAAAGTGGTCTTGTCGCATGGTTTGTCTAACTGATGGGAAAAGTATATATATATACACGTTCCCTTGTCTTTTTAACTATGAAGAACACGAGCTGTTCAAAACATTGCGATAGTAAATTTGTGACATTCCTAATGTTTTATCCTTTTTTCAAATTATTCTAGTCACACACACATCTGTTAACTCTCCTACTGTCGCAGTTTTTGTATTTTCTGAACGAAACTCGCATATAACCACCAATTAACGTCAAGTTCCTTAACCAGCAAAATTGAACTATTGAGAGTGGAGGTTAAACTAAAGAGAAAAGTTTTAAAAATATTGAAAAATTACTCTAGCGGCCGAAATTTTTGCTTTTTCTCAACAAAGCTTAGTAGATTTCTGTAAAAGAAATTGTTATAAGTAGTTTCCGAAAATTAGGGCAATCGGGCCATAAAGAGAGCTGATAACCTGAAAAACAAGTGAGAGTTAAATATGTCATACTGGGAAAAATATTTGTTGAAAATCTGTGAAACCTTACTAATAGGAGGGGGTTACTTTTAACACAAATTTACAAAATCGCTCTAGCGGCATCAAAATTTGTTTTTTCGTACAAAACCCCATATATAACATTTATATAAAATAAAGAATATAATTTCTGAAAATCGGCCGATTAGCAGTGAAGGTTAACCTGAAGCACAAAATTTCAAAATCGATCTAGCAGTCGCAATATTTGTTTTTTAATAGCTAATCTCAATGTATACCATCTAAATGAAATAAGAAAAATATTTTCTAAAAATCAGTCAAATCGAACTATTAGCAGGGGGGTACAGAAAATGTAATAATCACTCTAGCGGCACTAATACTTGATTTTTTGCTACGAAACTACGTATATACCATTTAAATAAAATAAAAATATATAGTTTCTGAAAATCAGGGAAATCCTGCCATTAGAATTGGAGGTTCATCTTAAACCCAAAATATAATAATCGCTCCAATATTTGTTTTTAATATCTAAACTCGGCATATACCTTTAAATGAAATAAGAAAAATAAGTTTCCGAAGGAAATCGGACCTTTTAGTAGTAGGATATACTTGAAAACCGAAATTTAAAAAGCGCCTTTTCCTTATTTTTCTTTATATTGTTTTAAAATTAATTAATTCAAATGTAAAGTGTATTTATAGCGATACATATGTTTTATATTTAACAAAAGCATCGTCGTGAAGATAGCAAACGTGAAATATTAATCAAATATGTGTTTAAGAATTATATTTGTATTTAAGAGCGCTCTGTAATAACCTTCAGAAAACGTTTTCCTTATATATTTTTTCTACCATAACATTGAAATTAGATTTCAATGTTATGTCAATGAAAATTGATGAAACTTTCGATTGTTTATTGCTGATTGAGAATATGTTTTCTTAGCATATTGTAATTTTAAATTTTAATGAATGTAAAGATAGCATATAAAAATATCCACACAATACAGGTTTGTCTACCAACGATCATATATTTTATTTAATTAATAGTATACTATTAGTTTTTTGGTTTAATATCAGTAATAATAATTGTTATTATTATTAAAAATGTGGTTTTTTCTTTTATGATACAGATTGCAAGAATTTGTTCCCTAATGCCACACAGCAGTGCCATAAAATATTTATTTAATTAATTAATTAAAAAGGCCATAATTTGATTTTATATTCTCTTTAAAGTTGCTGTGCTAAGTGAGGTTACTCAGTTCCTGTGTGTCGGACTTTCCTCAGAATGCTGCTATTACCTTTTCTCATTCATAAAAACCCGTTTTCCAGAGAAGTAAGCTGTAAGCTTAGAGAATGTTTCCAAGTTATTCAAATCTCTGGTTGTTACCTTGCGTGAGCCCTTTCATGTACTGCCACAACAGTTTTCAACATTGTCATTACTGGTGTCGTATAGGCTTATAAGTAATTTATCCTCTGTCGATTTGAACGCCTGCGGATGGCAGGCTCCTGAAGCATATGGGCATTAGAGTGGAATGTCCCCCTGCACACAATCTTCCTGAGGTCTCTAGAGAGTAAATCATTCATTTACCATCTTCATGGTCTATCATCAAGACGTGTATCTCACAGATACAATGGCACAACCAGAGACCTTCAAACGAACCCTATCTCCGTTAATTGATTCCCAACTCCGTTACACAGTATAAGCGTTACCAGGACAACACTGGATCATCAGGGTATTCAAAACCAGACCCCCCCCTCCTCTTACTGAACACAATTCCGGTATGATTGCGACCCCCTCAGAGGAGCCCATGCACCTAGACAAACAAAGGCTCACTGCAACTACTTCATCATATCCTAGATTTGTGTCACGTAGAAGAATGGATGTTTAGTGTTTATTAATGCTGGATGAAAAGACAGGGTCGGGCATTTTTGTACGTTCATCTCTCTCCTCCTCTTTCCAACTTACAATCCCTATTACATTTTGCTTTCGGTAGTCTATAGTATGCACGCACAACAGAAGGAATGGAGCGAACAGAACTTCTAAAAGTTCACCCTCCAACACGGCGATCTACTCCCCCTCCCACCTTTTTTGGTCGCCCATTCATTTCGGAAAAGGGAATGGAAATCCATCTTCTGTGACATTCGTAACAAAAGCAAAATGGGTGAAGAGGGGAGGGTGAAATGATAATGGGTATTTTGGTTGTAGCCACAGAGTGGAGAGTATGTAAAGTTGGTTGCTGCATTCTGTTCCGGTGGGGGATATTGTGTCTCATTGTGGCCCCGTTAGATGGTGCTGGTGTCAAGAAGAGAGCTACAATGTCAACAAAAGTGGCCAAATTAGCACAGAAAACGACTTATGTAGGATTTAGTAAATGGTAGGTCAAGAGATATGTCAAATGGAATTAAGGTTTGCTATTTAACAGAAGCAGAGATAAAGCTACAGAAGTTTTAACTATTAAATAATAAAAGGAATGGACAACTGTTTTTCAAAGAGATACTTCTTTATAATTCGTGCATATAATTTATTATTCGTCGACTGTTTTTCCAGTACTCCATAAACACATCCCACCTACAAGTTTATGGAGCTCAATACTCCACAAATTTGATTGCAGATATAAGTCACTTTTCATAAATTCGGTATTTTTTTAATTGTCCCACTTTTCAGCGGGTACCCTTTATTCCCAATCTGCATCTCACGAACTTGCCAATCTTCCTCTTGCATGTTTAGTCTTTCATTGTTAGCTATCCATGATAGATTTGGGCGGCCACTCCAAAAGAATTCAGGGTCATCGTTCGTCCTCCATTCTCCTATTGTAACCAAAACATTGTAGAGCCCGCTTCTGGATTCTTCTACAGCTGTTTCTTCCATATCCATAACCTGTCTACCTCTTCATTTCTTTTTCTTTCCAATCCAGACACCCTGGCTTCTCTTCGCATGTCATCCACCTCCACTGCCTGAAGTTTATCTTTTTGGCGTTCAGTCAAAGTGCAGCCTTCTGCCCCGTAAAATTAATAAACTCTCCACTAATGTATGAAGCATTCTTTTCTTTGTTTCCTTGGATAAAACTCTGCTGGAGAACAACATTTAACAGCTTAATCGTCCTTCCAGCCTGTAAGATTCTGTAGCTCACATCAACTTCACAGCTTCCCAACTGGATCCCAAGTACTTCACTACTCTGTTTTAGATCTACCTGAGGTAAATTTATATTTTTTGCACCTCCTCCTCTACCAGATATTCAGTTTTCTTTATATTTATTTTAAGTACTCCAGATTCAAGTGCTATCAATAACTTTCTTATAAAAACGTTGCGTCCTCTCGACTTTGAGCAATCAACACCTGGTCAGTAATCTGTTGCATGCTCAAAGGGAACGCCCACACCTTTACATGAGCGATTCCTTCTCTCCACTGTATATTGAATATGTATTTTAAAAAGGGTTGGAGATATGCTACAACCTTGTCTAAGGCCTTTAATGGTTTGAAATACAGTTGATAACTCATTTCTTATCTCCACTATTGCTTGACATTGTTGGTATAATCGTCTAGTGGGTAAAATTAAAGGGGGTTCAATACCAATGTTTTCCATTTCCCCCCAAAGTTGATGAATAGGCACAGAATCATGTACTTTCTTTAAATCCACAAATATTAAATGGATTTCCTAGCATTTAGAATGCAATTTTTCACTAATTCAGTTTTTATTTCATTTTAAATAATATCACACAAGAAAGAACATACATTCTCTTGCATCACTTCCATTTACTTATTCAGGGACTCGCGCTTCACTTTCCAAATCTTCAGCATTATGAACCTGGTCTGTTCATACTGGTTGAAAATGAATTTCAAGCAAAATTAAAGAATTTAGCTTTCCCTTTGATTATGAATGTTTGTTTGACTAATTCATTCTGGCTGTTAAAATACTTGATCAGCATTCAATTGTTTTTTAAAATGCAACTTTCAATGTTTTAAGCATCGGGAAGAGGTTTCTTAACTGCAAAACTGCAGCATGTCTATCCAATCATCATCTGTGAATATTATTTTCTTTATATTTACTTAACTCAAAAAATGTGTGGGGAAGAGAAAGATATATTGGAATGTGTGATAAGGTAGGAAGAAAAGGGAAGGGATGGGTTGGTTTAGAACACAAGTAAAATATTTAAGTACATTACAAAATGGATACACTAAGGGGAAATGTCCTATGTGTGAAGAACCAGATAGTACATGGCATTGTATCTTAGAATGTAAACAAACCAAATTTTGGAGGGAACAGTTCCTATTACCAAAGTGGGAAAACTTGCCAAATGAAATCAGAGGTAAAAGAATTTTAAATTTAAAAACAGATGAAAATATTAAGGAACGGGGAAAATACATTGGCAAGGTAAGACAAAAATTGTTATGGGGTAAAATACTTAGGAAAGATGCTTGAGAAAGTGTATAGAATTTTCAGATAGTGAAAGAAGGATGAAATGAGTAGGGGAGGGTATGGGACTAATTATCTAGCATTAGTTAAACAGGATCCTTATACATCAATAACCAGGTGTTAGGTGTATAAGGTCCTAAGGAATAAGCAACTCTCAAGGATAGAAGTTTGGCCGAATGGGTTTAATTAAAAAAGAAGGAAGGTTTAGTATTGTAGGAAATATAGTTTAATATTGTATTGAATGTATAAATTACTTTTAATGTTGTGTTTTGTTTTTGGTTGGATCGAAGCCCGGTCCCCTGGATATTCCAGTAGGTAGTTTATTGATGTAAAAGCGACTGGGGAGCCGAGGCAATCAAATTGAAATCAATTTCGATTGGGGTTAGTGCCTTCTGGAATTGCCTAAGACACTGCTCCTAATATTTAAAATGAATAGTGTTTTTTATTATTTGAGTTTATTTTGTTAAAAAAAATTATATGTTGATACATGAGAAACAAATACTTCTACTGTTACTATTGCTTAACTCTATTTGAGCAACGTTCCAATCATATGTAAGAAGGCCCTTTTGTTGCGCACATATCATAAATATCTACCGATGCATTTCACTTTGTTTCTGTATTTGCCAAAAATATACACATACTGATGGCATCAATACAAAGTAAAAACAGTTTAAGGTAATCTTCAAATCAATATATACTGGCTTGTCGCTTGTCCTTGAAGAACACAAGTTGTTCGAAATACAGAGAAAATTCTGTAAATATTTAAGTGTTTCATCTATTTCTACTTCTTTTCTTGTTATTTTAGTTACATTGTTCAAAGTGTTAACCATTTTTCATTTATATTATGCATATAATTGGTTTGGTCACCTCTTGAGGTTAGTGTTGTTCACTGCTGACCGGGAGGTCCGGGTTCGATTCTCGGTACTTATTTAGGAGCCTTTCTAACTTAGGGAGGTCTGGAACGTGTTCCACCCTTTCAACTAGGAAGCTGCTTGATGGAGAGGTCAGGAAAACTGTGTGATAGGCGACCTAATCACATGCCCCTCTGTGCAACACTGCCCTCTATCAATGAAGTCATAAGACGGAGGTAGAGGTCACCCCGAGCTATAGTGCCAGATGAGAAGAAGACAAGTTTGATATAAAATATTAAACTACTTGTTTTATACATATAATTAAATATTTTGAGATTAAACATCTCTGCTGCCTTTTATTCTTCGACTGAATAAAA
Source organism: Metallyticus violacea (assembly GCA_030762175.1). Lineage (NCBI taxonomy): Eukaryota > Metazoa > Arthropoda > Insecta > Mantodea > Metallyticidae > Metallyticus > Metallyticus violacea. The sequence continues at coordinate 86,901,277 of CM060844.1, forward strand.
TGTTTTCTTTATCAAGGTATCACCAGTAGATGGTGGAACACAGCTCCGTTGTTTGTTTGCTCATTTAGAGTGGTTTAGAAAGGATTGTATCTGTTTCTGGTGTCATGTCATCAAGTGTATGCACGTTTGCATTCACTATTACTATAACTTCCTTTATAGTGATATATAAACATATCAAATTCCTTATGTAATGATAGAAACGTTAATTCTTCAAAGCTGTTTCTATATGAGTGTGATGTTTGTAATTTTGCAGTTACTTTTATTGCTTTCTTTTATAGTTTAAGTTTATGTTTCATTTTCCCTTTTCCGGCATTATCTTTTAAAAGTACACCATAATTTAAAAGGAATCCGAATAGTGCATGGTACATACACTTGTTTTACAGACTTCATATTGTACTTGTCTAATTACTTAAACCCTCATGTTTAACGTTTTCCGTATTACTTTTATTTGTGGGTATGCGTGTATTAGTTAAGATTTTTCTCATTAGCGTCCGCTAGAAAATTTTTCTGGTATTTCTGTGTTTTGTATTTTCATTTTAATATTGTTACTCCTGTACTTCTCGGATTAAATAGCACTCATACAGTTTTTACTTAGTTTAAGGCCATATCGAGATTTTTAGATGGATTTGTACATCTTTCATTATTTGTTCTGCTTTACTACATGCACTACTATTACATATCTCGTTATTACAACGATGTCTTCCAGATAACCAGTTATATGTTTAGTTTATTTATGAATTATTTCAAGTAGTCTATGATCAGTTATAAAACTGAAATACTTACCATTAGTGTTATTTTAGTTTAAATTTGTTTCTAAAACATGAACTTATGTGCTTATAATTCGTCAGTAATATGTGGAAATTTTGTTGTTTTGAACATCAAATGATTAAAGTTTAGTTACACGGTTAAAGGGTCTTTATATACATAAATCAAGACCTCAATTATTTTATTTTTAATTAGTTTTTCAAAAATATAAAAGACCTGATTCATTTTTATTCATCAGCTTTTTATAAATACGAAAGTGCACATTCATTCTTGCCAAATCGAAACACTTAAAGACAAAATCCCTATTATTAGACCTAGTTGACTAAAAGTCAATTAATCAATAATTTTTTCAAATCAAATTCAAAATTAGCACCTAATCGATATATAAATATAATTAAAACAGAGATTACTAATAAAACGCTATTTTGACATTATATATATATAGTTTTTATGCCAATGTTGGAAGTCCTTGGAAAGAATTCGTGAAAATAAAAGATCGGCTGTCAGTTTCTTGCAATGCTAAGCCACAGGACTTGTGTGAAACCTTAAGGGCTCAGGTGCTGTAGATATCCCCAACAAACTTTTTAAACTCAGTGGCAGGCTATCTGTGGATCATATCACAAAAGGTTATGCATTGTCTGAAAGAAAAGCGGGGCGGGTTTTTGTCCCTGTTGTATAAAATAAGCTTTTTCTTCTTGTCCCACACTCCCTTCTGCTCTTCAGGATACTTCACATTTCCTTCTGGCCAACAAACCGCTTCCCACTCTCGGCATACACTCAACGCATTAAGGCTTCTTCACACGGAATGAGATTGCCTTGTGCTTAAGAACATTCTCTCATTTTATATTTAAAATGTAAGATATTTTTTATGCTATAGCAATTATGGTGTAGAATGTGCGACTTTATTGACGTAGATGGTCAAAAACAATAACTTTGGAATGGTTTTCTCAAAATGTTTAATGAATCGTTAAGTACGATGCAGCGGTATTAACGAAAGGTAAGATTGGTAATTAAATATGTATAAAATGCAGGGAAAGATTTGGAAAAGGGAAATTAATTTGATTTGATTAATTAGTTGGTTTAATATTGTAATCTCAGGTTAAATGTTGATTTCTTCTTCTCCAAAGATTGGTTTCCGCTGACTTATATTTTGCCACGATTGTTGAGACACTGCTGCTGGACACTTTTATGGTCCTGTGACCATAAGGGAAGGAGTCTTGGAAATTAATAACATTTCTCGTTACAGGAGATAAAACACAATTTATTGTTCATAAACCATACCACATAAAATGTACTGCCGTTTATTTCCTGGAGAATGTGTGCCACTTTCGCACTAACTATGAGGCTACTCTTGACGTTTCTTAATTTGATAAAGACTGATCCTGAAATCAACTAATTCCTAAGTCCTTCCTTTGATGATGTCCCACTGAATACTCTTTCAAAACTGACTACCGCTTTTCACGAACTGAACTCAACTCAACTCAACTCAACTGAACTCAACTCAACTGAGAAAGCCCTTCCACTGATAATGCCCCACAGAATATTCTTCCAAAAACTGACTAGGGGCCGCAAAATTACAAGACTAAAAAAGCATGGCCTACGTGACTTCTTGCATATCACCTACCTCTCTTATGTATTACATGCAACCGTTAGGAGCTCCCTTCCAGAGGTTATCAGCCTGTCTTGTTATCCCATATGATTATTGCTTTCATCCCTTGCTAACGCGGAAAAAATACAGCTCTCTAACTGTAAACGCAGGAAATAAAATGGCATTACACGATGACCATAATAAGGAAGTTACATAAAATTAAATACTATAATCACTCTAATTAAATATGGAGGTGGCAGCTCATAAATACTGTTTCAATGACCCCTTTTTTACACATATAAATATCATTTTTAAAAATTATCCTATTTACACATATAAACCAAAATGTTTGAATAAACTTAACGCATTTCCTGAAAGTTTAACTTTATTATTATGGTTCTTTTCATTTGAGTACACAGAACTGTTGAAGCGATGAAGGTTAAACAGTGTTGTGGCCAAAGAGAGTAGTTACATTTCATATACATTTTGACAGTTTCAGTTAATGTTGCAAAGATAAGTACTACACATAATTGATCATAGAAAACTCTTGCCCCGAACAGCGAACTCGTTGTATAGGTTTCAAAGAATTCTTGAAAAGTTACAAAGGCTCTAAGGGAGTTCAGTTGGAGGGCTTGAGTTCTATTTTCGTCTTGGACAAATTATCAGAATATTGTTAGTAATTTGTTGTAATTTGTTTCATAAACATAAGACTTCGACGTTTTTTCTTCAAGAAATCTTAGCAAAGATACCTTAAGTATTAATCGAGGCTAAGGATGACGTTACTGAACATGATTTAAAGTATACAAATTTTGAGAAAAACTAAGGGAAGATAAAATTTCCTTCCCACTTTTACAAACTTAGAACTTACACAAATTTATTGCGTAAGGAAATGAAATAATGCAATATGTGTATTGTTGATGTAGTTAAAATCTTTGAGTTTACTTTGAAATTTGAAATGTGGATGTTAATCGTAAAGTTTAAAATATTAATAACTTCTTTATATTTCCTGTTGTACATGTGTCATCTTTTGCCAATTCCTACATTTTTGGCAATAGATTTACGAACCATACATACTAATTTTTGTATATTTAAGTTTGTTCTCCTTTAAATTCTTTTTTTTCGATTTTCCTTGAAAATGAGAGAAATTGAACATTATTTTAGAATTGAGATAAACTGAAACAGATGCTGATGTAGACGAGTGGAACATTAAAGATTCACATACGTTCGATCGACTACAATCGCAGAATTCTTTAATTCCAGGATAACTTGGTTTACAATCAATAAAAAGTTCCATAAATCTTTGGCTTACTTCACTATACTCTTAAATTGTTGAGCCCAATTTTCCATTTTCCTGCATTTTATGTTTTTGTTATTTATATTGCTTGTTGGTTTGTTTTGTTTATGGACGCTCTTTAACATCTCAGGTCATCAGCGTCCCATTCAATTCAGGACGGGAAACGGCCGATAAATTTTGCTCAGAGGCCTCCTCTTTCAGGCTTTACGTTCTTTTACTTGACGCAAATGTACGACACGGGACCTACGGCTTTACTTCCCTTCCGAAAGGAAGCCATACTTAGGATTTTTACGTCCGAAAAAATCCATCGACCTGGATTGAACTCGCGATCTTAGGTCTAAAAGGCAGGTATGGTTAACAAACCATATTTTCGCAGATTTTTTTTTGAATGGGGTTTAACGCCCTTTTTACTGCTGAGGCACCACAGACGGTGAACACTGATGATACATGAGATGAAAGTATATATTGGGAAAGGATTTTTTAAGTAAGGAAACGTTCCAGGCCTAAATTTTGGGTACCTCCCCGGCATTTGCCATTAATGAGGACTGAGGAAAACCTGGTAAATGGTCCTAGCGGGATTCGAACTCCAGACCGCCCGCTTACGAATGCACGCCTTAACAACCTCGGTCACCTGTGTTGGTTATTTTCCCAGATGAAAATTACTATCGCCGCTGCATAACCTAAATCTAATGTTGGTTTCGTTCCTAATATGCTGAACTAAATGAAACGCACAATACAAGTTTAATCTAATAGAGCGTTGTACAGTAGCGGAATAGAAATTCCTTTTTTCATTTGTTGAAAATGTTTGATACAATATTCTTAGTGCATTATCGCATAAAATCAATGTTTGTCTGACACGAGATGATAAGTGTCCATGTACTTTAGTTTTAGAATTAGGTAAAGAATTAGAGCGTTTCAAGTTTCCAATGCCACTGTCAAACTTTAAACTAATCGTGACAAGGAGCACAAACTGTGAGAGAAGATATGCGCATGCGTAATAATCATAACATCCCTTTTCCTCAATTTTAGTATAACAATTCTCTGCTTACGTACACCCACTTTTCTTGGTTGGTTTGTATCTGTGCATTTGCTGCTCTCTAAGCCAAAAGAGGGATAGTTAATCAATGACTACACAGTCAATGAGGTGGAAACAAACCAAACTCTCGTTTGCCTCCATTGAATGTGCATCCATTAGTACGTGCCAGAGAAGAGCATTCTTAATTAGTCCGACAACCTTTCGTTTTCTCTCCTTGCGTGAAACTACACTAATTTTTTGATCTTGGTATTCCTCATCGTCATTGTGTATATTATTTCATCATTTCAGTGGATATCACTTTATTCTGTAAGGAAATGTGGTCAAAATGTGCTAACCTATATCTGCTTCCGTAAACAGATTTTGTATGTAAATTGTAATGCAGCGCTATCTTTTTCTTTTTGCACTTATGTTTCTAATTTTCTCTGGATTATTATTATTATTGATTAGTGTTTAACACCCATTTTTACCTGAGGCACCACAAAGGGTGGACACTGATGATACATGAGATGAAATGATATATTGGGAAAGGATTTTTTAAGGAAGGAAACGTTCCAGTTGTAAGTTTAAGGTACCTACCCGGCATTTGTTATTTATGAGAACTGAGGAAAACCTCAGTTAGGGAGGACGGTCCTGGTGGAAATCGAACCCCATATCTCCCGCTCATGAGTCCGCGCCTTTACGACCTCGGTCACCGTGGCGGTTTGATTCACTGTGCATAGCATTACTGGCAAAATTATGTGTGAATTATATTATACTTATTCCTCAAAATTCTTGATATTTTTCTGCAACTCATCTATTTTAATTTATTTTACTCTTTCGTCTTTAATACCAGATATTTACAGCAAGGCAGCACTGAATGTTGAGAGTTCCCTCTTTTTATTTGATGCGGTTTTAGAACATGTTACCATTAAGTTTAATTCAGTTTGTGTGTGTTCATTAACTCACAAGAGTACGAATCTAAACTGATGCATTACTATGAGGTGATGTATTTCATCAATGCGATAGTGGGGAATGGAGGCAAAAGTTGAGACTTATGGGAGATGTGGGATAATTATGGATGAAGAAAGGCATTTAACTGAAGTGAACTCCCAAAATTACACATTTCAAGAGTAAAAGTGGGGAACTGTTATGACAACACGAAGAGATTATCTAGTAGTGATGTGTTTTAGATTTAATTTATTTTCTTAGAAATTGTGCAAATATAATAAAATATAATGAAGCAGTTCCTCCATCAAAATGCTCTAGCTTGCTTCGTCCTCGCCGTGTACTTTTGTGTGTAGTCGATGCGTGCGTGTGCAGTTGAATATAGGCATCCAAAAAGGAACATTTGTGTTGCTGGGAGGCTGGAGGAAACAGCCATAACCATTCTTTAGAGACATGCGCAAAGTTTCGTGTAGACTACTCCAATAATTAACTCAAGATGTACGGACTTGAAATGTTTGCCAGGCACTGCTAGGACGCTGAAATGAATGTAACCGAATACTGTGTAGAGATATTGAACACATTCTGTAATCTGTCCTAAGAGAATGAATTAATAATATTTTGTAACTGTTAAATGTCCTGGTACAGGTGTTTTCAGAGCTCTCATTCCTCTGAATTTTTCACACAGGTCCTATACAGCGTAAAAGTTTCATTATAAAATGTATCATCCAGTAATGTATAGGGTGACCCAATGAAATGAGACTATTTTTAGAACCTTCTTGTGAAACACTCACCTAGAATTAAATAAAAATACTTTTTTGAGGAACAATGCAATTTATTTATCTAAATGTATTTTTTTAAAAATCACAAGTAACTCAATGGAATGTTACGGCTTTCAGAACATTGCCATATCTCCCATCTTTGCGATGTAGTTAAGGTATTTGTTACTGTGTAACTATGCAATTTATTCCTTTCATTTAGTAAGCAACAGCATTGATAATTGGACGGTTGAAAAACGTGTAGTTGCAAGATTTATTGAATCTAAGTCAATCTCCTACGTTCAGAGAAGATTTAGGGTATGTGCCAGAAATGCTGGCAATACTGGACTTTCAGATGGATGAAAATGAGTTTTGGTTCCAGTAAGATTGTGCCACAGCTCACACCGCTCGTGTAACAATTGACGCTCTGCGTCTGCGGAACCTTCTTCTTGGATGTATAATTTCCCAATTTGCTGATGTTGCCTGGCCTGCCCGGTCTGCCGGCTGCAGAGTATTTTTATGGGGATACTTGTACTGGGACAGGCCATCAAGCAGTTATAAGAAAACATAACTTGTGAAATTAGGGACATTGATCACGTTTTATTGCAGGGAGTTATGATAAACTTCCCCAGACAATAACACGAATGTGTTCGTTGTCATGGAGCCCAGTTAAAAATGTGATTTTTAAAAAAATAAGCCCAGATTAATAAATTGCATTGGGCTACTTATTCTTTGAAAAAAAAAATTAATCTATACAAGAACGTTCTGTCATATTCCATTGGTCACCCTGTATATTCTTACTATTATAAGTTTGTAGTAGTAATTAATGTTTCAAAAAATGTCCATAAAGTATAACACACTTTAATCTATAGACAGATTTTGTAAATATTAAAATTAGAATTTGTTTCACGCTTGTGTCACTATATTCATTACCTCCGTTCTCTTTCTTGACGAATGTCCACATTCAGAACTACAGCCCACCAAAACGGTTTCACTCCTAAGCAAGCTTGTTTGGGAGATAAGCCTAGGATAGGATCTTCCCCACTTTGGCATAGAGGAACGGCCGGCCAGAGGGGATAAGAAGCTTTAACACCCGGAACTGCAAGAAAAGAAGAAAAGATGTCAAACACAAAAGAAGCAAACGACTTTTGAGGGATTTTCCAACCCCTCGCACCCAACGGGGAAGTTCTCGGGTGACCGGCTTACTTTGAAATACCAAAGAATTCATGCTTTAAATTTTTCAAAATGGACACCTTCCTTCTTAAGAAACCTATAATTAGCTTTAGAATGGGTGCCTCTTGTTGAAAGCAAACCTAACTCTGGTTTCTACGTTTAATCTACAGATCAGATCACTATTTCAAGTTTTAGAGGTCACTTCCTATAATGTCAAAATTATATTAGTTTACCTATAAACTCAAAATGTATGTATAAAGAGTTTATTATTAGCCTAAAGCATAGCATATTTGAATGTGATTTGTGACAATTTAATACAGTATTTATTTTGATTGTAGACGATATTGTAAAATATAAAAATGTGTGCATGTGTGTTACTGTAAGGCATTATGTTCGTCTCAAATAATTTAATATACTATATAATAGAAATAATGTACATAAATATTGTTAAAAATCTTTAAAAATTAGATTAATTTAATGTGGAAATTCCAAAGCTGATGACTACAGTCAATCGCAGTTTGCTGTTTCCATATCAAGCATTATTCAGTTCACAGTTAAGAGTTTTGTGTAACTCCACTTTGTACTATTACAGGCTATTGGTGCAGCAGTGTGTTATATTACAGATGAATTGCAGCAGCGCTGTTTAGGGTTAAATTTTCATTGTCAGAAATGTTTGACTGCAGAAGGGCTTAACTTCAAACAACTCCTGTAACACTATGAAATAACGACGTTTGTATCAATTACTGATAAAAGGTGCGAGTAGAAATACGAAGGGGAACTTGTTCATGAACAGAGACGCCAACTGGCAAACCTTGGACACGCGCGACTTGTGTTCTGCAAAAGACAAGTCTATATTTAGGTATAATTAAAATTATTTATAGTAATATACTTAACCCTAGGTATCAAGTTAGTAATATTTCGGTATCAGCGACTCGCTAGTAGCAGAAATTATTATTATTATTATTATTATTATTATTATTATTATTATTATTATTATTATTATTATTTGTGTTTTCATAGCGGTAATAATTTTAGAACACGTTTAATTACGGATTTACTAAATTTCGGAGTAGAACTTAGTTCTGGCTTGACGCTTTATGGCAGCGCTAACGTTTAGCGGTGTAAATTATATTATTTTACTTTAAACATACATATATTACTGAAAATAAAAAGAATTTCTATTTATTGAATATATATTCTATATATTTTATTGAATAGCAATATAACCACCATAGCCTTCCGAAATAAAATACTCTGCCCTTTATAGCATTAGCATCCCTTGGTGCAGGTATATTTGCCTTATAGTCTTTCCGTTTTGAAAAGCATCTAGTTTCTGACCAAAATTATTAGACCTGCTGCTGTATTGTTTATTTTAATTGGCGTTATACATGAATAAAACTATCATGCCATCCATTTGTTTGGACCTAGCTTTACATAACAGAATACTCTCGCTTGATTTGTAATGTAATGTAATACACATATGTATTACATTACAAATCAAGCATTCTTCAGATAATTTACTCTTTAATGATAACCACAATTGTGAATTTAAAGCACAAATATGCGGACTTTAACAACAGTAACAGAATGTACTGTTGTGCGTCCTGGGCAATGGACAGATTCTAGTAATTTTGTAGGGCAGTGCGCTAATGCACAACTGATACAGATTGGTGAATTAGGCATAAAGAAATTTTCGCGACGATGTGGTTATTAAAAGTTGTAACAAATGAAAAGTCGTTCTATTTTATTCAAACAGCCTACGAACACAGTAAAGAAAACAGAGTTTTAATTGGTCATTTCAAAAGTAAAATTTTTCAGGAGAGGGAAAAACCTCGCACGTGTAAACCATCTGCTTATTTGTTCTCATTTAAATACCATGACTCTTGCCATATAAATGAATATGTAGCAACGTTTATTTCTGGTGTTAAATGTATTAGTATAAAAGTAAATCTTAAAACTTCAAACTCAAGCCCTATTTGCAATCCCATTATCTGTGCAATAGCTGTCCTAGCACACTAATCTAACAGACCATGAGCTTAGGCTGATGCGGCGTTCCCACGAAGCTCATGATTCGCGGCCATGGCTAGCCGAAATCTCATAATTTTCTCACCCAGTAGTAATCGCAGCGTTTTGCAGTTAATACACCATTATTTTCATTTATAGAACAAGCTATTTCTAATTAGCAACAAACTTTACCCACGTATAACAGGGAACGAAATTTACTTACTACATAATTATAATTTTATAATTTACTAACACAAAATATTAACTTTTTTAAACACGAATGTATAATGGTTAACGTAATGAAAATTCTCACACTGCTTTCACGTTCAATTTCTTTCGAATTTTCACTTTAAGAAAGTTTTTCTCATTCCGGTATCATTGACGATTGATAAACACTACTATAGAATATATTTCCAAAGTTTAAGTAAAACAGCAATGCAATACTCTTTAATTTGGAGATTTATAGCATTTCAAAAACAAAATGTTCGCTTCTAAAGGAAAAGAATTGCTTTCAAGAAGAACTGATCTTATTGCCTCATATCAAACCACACGATGGGTTATATAATACATCCTGCCATTAGATTTAAAAAAAAAAAAAAACATAAGGGACACCCAAGGGAGTGCATGAAAATAGCTATCTATATCGATAACACTACAATATTATCCTTTAACGAAAAAATTAAACTTGAGAACATGAGTCTTTGACCTCATGATAGAAGCAATTCCTCTGCACTTTATCGTCATATGTAAAAGGTTTAATTTGCAGAAAACAAAGATAAAAGAGATCGCGATCTGTGTGTTTATTTTACTTCACCACCACGTGTACAACAACCAATAAGATTCCTTACACAACAATTTTAAGTAACCTCTCCTTTACCTTTTGTTTTCTGCATATCTTTGCTTGTATTTGTCTTCAGTTTTTTTAATTTAATTTATTTTTGTAAACTTGTTCATATATATATATATATATATATATATATATATATATATTGCAATATGCATATATAGTAGTTAATAAAAATAAAATCGGAAATATTTTAAATTATTATAAATCAGAACATTGGATACTGATAGAAAAATTAAATTAAAAAATTTAAGCGCGACCTTGTTGCATAAATGTTTAATAATATTATTGTATTAAACTAACAAATCACAAATTTTAAATTACTATTATTAATAATTTATGTTGCACATTACTTCACCTTTTACTAATAATATTTGTAGCATTCTACCATAAAATTGCACAAGTGACGAATTCTTTGTAGTCATTGCATTCTGTGTATTCTATTCAGTGCCTCCTGGAGGCTACATTAAGAAAGACATGAAACAAAATCCAATCAGCATTGTCTGTGGATCTGAAATAAATAATTTAAAGAAACGGTAAATTGCAATTGAAATTGTTCAATTGAAAGGTTTAATTTGTATGTTTTGACTAAAATAAAGAACAAGACCAAGAATATAATTGGTGCCGTTTTTGCACGTATTCTTGACTACGTTATATCTATAGTTCCCGTCCTCAACTCCCTGTCTTCGCTGTTCAAGCTATGCACTATCCCAGAAATAATATTACGTACTTCTTTTTAGCGAGTCGCATTTCTTTTGTTCTCCACTGCTTCGGAAACATGAACAAAATTCAAGAAAACAAAAAACCAATGGAATGCAATATAATAGGAGAAGAATTGGAGAAACTCTGTGAATTTCCAGTTTAGTTTCTTGCAACTTCCTTTGCTAACTTGCTAAGAAGTAGATAAAGCATTAGTACCCACAAATAATAAATAGTATAAGTAATTACTTTGCGATATGAATATGTCTAATTACTTAATATTATTAGAATATTTATTTATAATTTTAAGTTTTATTCAGACTATTATGCAACAGAAGTGTTTGTACAAATAACAAATTATGCATTATCTACTGTTAGTTTGTAGAATGTTGTGCAACAGGTCACAAGGGGATGAGATTACTGAACGTTACATAAGAGTATAAGAAATACAGATTAAAGGGAATTTGTAAAGCTAACAAAACGCCACGGGTTATGATGAACACGCGTGAGGCTATAAATTTCCTCTATCGCTGACGAATTCCAGTCTTTGAGAATGAGAAAATGGATGGAGATATTCTGGCTTTAGCCGGATTGGGGATAGGAAGGTGTTTCTAAAGTTAATCTGTGTTTTCAGTTAGCAATAAACGTAACAGAATTCCACAACGCTAAGCCTTTGGATAAGACACCCCTTGAAATGCTTGAGGTGGTCACCCCTGACTGGCCGCATGAATGAAGAAGGCTTGAAGTGGTATAGGGGAGGTTTAGGAGCCGCGTCGAGCAGTCTAGTAGGCGAGGCGAGGCGCGCCTGGAATGCGACCCCCAAATAACGTCTTCCTTCTCCGCGGGATGCCATTCCCTACCACCTCCATGGCCGATCAATCAAGCTAAGTTAACTCTCGGGACCCCGAGTCAAACACTTCGCCGCCACTCTCACCTCTGCTGGTGTTGTTTACGCGGTCGGCAACTCTTTTGGGCGTGTGCATTCCGGCAGAAGATGCTCCTTTGCAACCCTTTCCGTTCCTAACAAGTGTGGTCTACTGAAAAATCTCCCAATTATCGAAAGGATGTAAATAAAAGGCAAAGAAAAAACTGCTGTGCAAAACAGGAGAGAAAAGAAACCCCGTCAAATGCCCATCAAAGGCTCGAAGCATTATGTTCTGTGTATGGTAGGATTAACACAGCAGAATTTTGGATCAGTGGAAAACTCTGTCTAACCCAGTATCAGCAAAGTTTCTCATTTGGCTACTTGGTTCGACAAGGCTATACATTCTCCAAAAATTGCCTTTTATATATATATATATATATATATATATATATATACACACACACACACACACACACACACACTTCTATATATACTTCTGCGACCACACAAATTGATGAGTCCTTCTGCGGTAGGGATTTTCTTCCCTGTAGTTCATAATAATCAAACAGTTCATAAGGGAAGCACTTCCCTGACAACAAATGTCGCTCCTGGTGGTTTAGTGGTAACCATAATTGCCTCATAGACCCAAGATCACGGGTTCAATCTCGGCCAGCGTCATTGAATTTGTTTCAGGCATAAAATACTAAGTATGGCTTCCTTGGGAAGGGAAGTAGGCCATGGGTTTCATGTCGTACATTTACGGCATGATAAAGAACCTCAAGCCTGAAAGAAGAGGCATATGAGCAAAATTTGTCGGCCGTTTCACGCCCGAAATTGAATGGGACGCTCATGACCTGAGATGTTGAAGAGCGTCCATAAATAAAACAAATCAACTGGCAACAAATGAACACCATTTGTACTGGTAGATTTGAGTCCCTTTTCCATTTGTTCAATATTAATTTGTATTTGACACCCGTCTTATATCTACTCTTCTTAAAGAACACGAGAATCTCATTTGTTAGGAATTATTGGTAAGTTTATAATATTGTAAAGGAGAAAGGTGAAAACTGAAATGAAGTATATTGTGGAATCTGCTTTGCATCTTTCATCTCATTTATTTTCCAAAATGTCTTTAGAGAATATCCTCTAATCTCTACTTTTCTAAACTTTTTCTCCCTACAGCTTGAACTGCCATTAAATTGGTTCTCTGTTGTACCTACTTAGGGGGATTAAATTACACTGGACAACAAGAATAATTTCACCCAAAAAAGTGATTCGTCTAAGAGGAAGATATCAATTTGCTTATCACAAATCAACTATTAGTGTTTTCTATCTCGTTTACTTTTTTTTTATTCGTAATTTCTTTTTAGTTGCTTAGTAGCAACTTTTCGAAAAGTGTCAACTTAAACCACAGCGGCTACGTCAATTTTGCCTGGTGTGTCCACTTGTTGAAAAGTGTGTCAGTGACAAAAAGTACCCCTCTGTTCTGCAAGTTAAGTCTTTTAAATAGGCGATTACATTGTAAATCATTGGCGCGATTGTTTCCTTCAGATGGCGCAGTCATTTTAACGAGTTGTGTATGCAGTTGCTACTTGGGGACCGTCCTTACATCCCCTTTTTAATTTTTATAACAACCACAAACCTTCGTTCACGAGGACCAACACGGTGTGGTCATTGAGTTATTACTTTCAGATTGTCTTTTGTTATGCCCCTAAAATTTCTTAACCATCCCAACCAAAGGGAATCATAAAGGCATAAAACAGTCCTCGGCGCAGAAACTAATTCTATTTTAATTGGAGACCAAAATAAACCATGAAACTCTTGTTCAACAGGATTGGGAAAGTGAATGCAGAAAAAGCAGCCATTTTATTCCAATATCCATGAATGTTTAAAGAAACAATAATGACTGTAGTATTTGTTCCCTAAATATCAAGGAAGTATCCGCAAAGAACAAACATAAAAGTGAATACACAAATGTTAAAGCTATTCAATACAGTCTCTACCAATGGTATTTCTGTGGATATTTAAAAGTCATTGGTATGTCGATGTATGAAGCCAGAAACAAGATCAGGAATATTATAGTGATGTGCAATATATCCACAAGTTTCCGGTCTGACCATTTTCTACGTATGATAAATACAAAAACTATATTTCACTTTTAAAAATAGTTACCCTTTATTGCAATACACTTCCCCCATCTTTGAATTAACATTTCAACCCCCCCCCGAAAATAGTCAGAAGTTTTGTCCGCAAAATGGGCATAAACATCATCCACCACTTCTTCGTCACACTTACATTTCCTTCCTCGAGGATCCTACTTGAGTTTTGAGAAGAGGAAATAGTCACTGGGAGTTAGATCTGGGCTGTAGGGTGCATGGTCGATCTCCTTCAAGTCGCATTTCTTCACAGCTTCCTTTGCAACAGGTGCGTTGTGAAGAAGGCGCACATAACCACTCAGCTTTCTCGCCTTTTCTCTTTGATGGAAGCACGTAGTCTGTGCAGTAAGCCAGCATAGTACTCCCCATTTACTGTAGTGTTCCTCTCCTTGAAGTCAATGAAGAATATTCCTTCACAGTCACAAAAGATTGCGGCCATGATTTTCTTGTTCGACTGAGTGACCTCGGTCATTAGAGATGATGCTTCGCCAGGTTTACGCCACTCCCTCCATTGATTCTCTTTTGGACAAGAGATCATATTAGAGGACCATAGTTTCATCTCCTGTAACAATGTTTCACAGAACTACTCTCTTGTTGCCACGGCAGACTCCAAAAATGCCTGACAACAGATGACTCGTTGCTGTTTTTTGGACTGAGGAAAGAAGTCTAGGCACCCATCTTGCACTAACCTTATTCATTCAAAGGACTATTGTTTCAGAAAGGCTCAACCTTGCTGCTATTTCTGTAATTTTGAACCTCTGATCTTTACGAATTTCTCCTTCCACAAGAGCGACGATTTCTGGAGTGAACACCTCTAAGGACCGACCTGCACGCTCTTCGTCTTCAATGCTTTCTCAACCCATTCGAAAAAGTTTGGCCCAATGTTTTACGGTAGAATATGAGGAGGATGCTTCCGCATATAGATCGTCCAATCTCTGTTTAATTTAATTTGGAATAAGTTCCTCTTTTGTGAAGAACTTAATAACAGCTCGATACTGCGTTTTGAACTTGTCACAATCTTCTACACATAGCCTTCTTTATACAACTACATCTAAACAACTGAACACAGTGAGCGGAATTTACAGCGTCATTTGTTTACTTAAAAGAACCAAATAATGGTTTTGTGAAGACAATAATTTTTGTCGGCGAGGCGGGAAACACATGGTCCTCCCTCGAATTAGTAGAATTTTATAAATTTCTAAAATTTAATGTTGAAAAAAGAATTAATTATGATAATAGGAGGGAAAGAGCAAGAATATTAATAATTGTTGAAAATATAGACGCTATTAAACGCTAATTAATGATGGTGCAAAATTGTATATAAAGAATGCATAAAGAAAGAAAAATAATTTATATGCGTAAGAACTTATAACATGTGTTAAGATAATTGTCCGGCATTGGTAATAAATAACTAGTGATGTCCTCCAGGAGTTCCTCAATAGAGAAAATTAGAAATGATGTAATTACAGATTCAAAACAATGCTTTGGAGGAGATAGGAGAAAGATAACATGAAAGCAATTCAACGAAGAGTTATGGGGGGGGGGGGTCGGAATAGAACTTTCCGCAGTGTGTGAAGTTTATAACTTAAAAGTGTGTTTGTACATTTATTATGCTTTAGTCTTTTGCTTTCATTTAGACTGACTTAATAATAATTAATAAATTAGAATAATTTGAAAAAAAATGAAATGAGACAATTAACATTTTATGAAACATAAATTTGGCCAAAAAAAAAAAAAACGCCATCTGTACAGCTGGAACTATACATACATCGTTGCTGTTTTGTTTGCATTCGATTTTAAACTGCCACCACATAAAGAGTACTTTTCTGTATATGCTCTAGCATTCATACGGCCTAAACGCCAATCGACACTAGAAAGCATTGTCACAGGCACTATTATTGGAAAGCAAGTATAACAAGCGTTAACTGAGCCGTGTATTTTCGTCTTTGAAGGAACTAAAACCGGCGGACTCCCAGTCAATAGACTTTGCGAAAGATGGGTTCGACTGTGAGATGCAACTTCTCCCCAGGTCCAGGTGTGATTCCTTCGTCCTTTGTTAAACATCCTCTCTTGAATAGGATTCATTTATCCTTATGCCACCCATGTCGCCAGATGTCAACTTCGCGTAGGGTCACCATTGGGCAACTTACTGCCAACTGACCTCTCTCGGGTCAGCTGTCACATTATTATTAATTTCCTCTTTCTCACTCTCCCCTTCTCTCTCATTAGTTCAACACGCATCGCCTGATTCTTGCAGTATTAGCAACAGCGAAAATGATATATGACCAAGCAACAATTAACCATTGTAGGTAAACAAACTGTGTCTAATATTGGTGGAATAGTTGGAAAGTGTTGGAAGGTTTCGACTTTATAAACGTGTTTTGAATTATCCGTTATTAGATATTTAATTGCTTTATAAACATTTTTTGTAGATATTCTACTAGTCTGTTAATGTTTTTTCTTTATGTCCAAAATTAGTAAAGTCTTTCCATAATAAAATTTCATGACGGTTGCTACTTTTGACGTAAAAACAGGTTCACGCTAATGCCTGACAAGAGTTAAATGAAAAATATACTAGAAAGGAAATTCCTGGGATATTCATTTTCGAAACTCATTCACAATAATGCCCTCAATAGCATTCATTATTTAATGTTCAAAAAATTAACTCAATACCAAATATTAAACGTCTTTTTCAATTTAGAACATTCAATTAATCATATGGCTAAAATGTTTACAAAAGTTAATTTAAATACTTTTTAAAAGGTTTTAGTGTCAGTCCTTATTGACAGCAATCAAAATGTTACAAACGTAAGATTCTATAACAATCAAACTAGAAAAATTTACAATACCCCTCACAAATATTCAATGGTTGTTCAGTCGGGCTAACGGAGAAATTTTACTAGTTTTGAGTAAATATCAAAACGTGTTACCCTGTTGATTCCAAAGCATACTCCGTCAGCGAAGAACAGAGGTAAAGCGACTTGCTAGAAAGAATTATTTCTGAAAAAGTGCATTGCCTGAACAGTACTGTCAGGGAGATTATGGGGAAGGAGTGAAATTAGGTAAGAAGTAGTCAGGAATGGTGCAAGAACGGCACATTATAAATTATATATAGTTATATATCATATAATATGTAAACATGATGATCTTTCTTCCGAAATTATTGTGTCTGTCCTGAAAACCGTACTTGCCTCCTAAACCCAGATCGTGGGTTCAAACCCGGGCAGGATCGATGGTTTTTTTCAGACGTAAAAATCCTAAGTTTGGCTTCCTTCGGAAGGGAAGTAAAGCTGTGGGTCCTGTGTCATACATTTACGGCACGTAAAAGAACCTCAAACCTGAAAGAAGAGGCCTCTGAGCATAATTTGTAGGCCGTTTCACGCCCTGAATTGAATGGGACGCTGATGACCTGAGATGTTAAAGAGCGTCCGTAAATAAACTAATCAATTAATGCCGAAATGAAAAATAAAATATGTCGACCTTGCCGCCTTCTACATACACCAACTGGGAACTACATAGCGAATGAAACCGTCACTTCCTTATGGAAAGTCGTCGGTGTTACAACCCTAAAAGGCTTCATTACTGTTTGTGCAGTTTGAGGTGTTTGTGTGCTCTGTTTATCTATAAGTGTATTTTGAGTATTTTAGCTTTAAGTGATAGTTTTGCAAAATGAAGAGCACCATTTTTCAGATTCATGGGCCAGGAAGATAACAATGTTACAAATGTGTGGCACTTGAAAAGTTGGCAAATCCGCTCAGTATAAGTTTAATTTGGTGTGCTGTGCACCAATTTTGGCCTTTTTTCCAAATAGTTCAGTAGTCTGCAGTTTTAGTCTTTGTAATCTTCTTCACTAAATATATAAATGCGTTCCAAAATTGAGGTGGTAGAAGTTAGCGTTGAGAAATACGAGCAAAAAGAAGGGGGGAAAATCCAGTAAAATTGGGCCCTCAAATTGTTTACGAGATAATGGCATTCATTTTGTTGTTTGAAGCCTCCATTGAACCAAGCGCAGGGATAAAGACTATTGAGAATTTTATTTCGTTTATTAATCAAAAGTCAGTAAATTTCATAACTTTGACTTCAACAGCGCAGGAGTGTGATTGAACATGTACAAAAGAAACTTCTGTTTGAACAGAGAAGTTTGTGCTAATTTACTGTACTAATAAACGTCAAAATATGACTTTTACAGGTGATCAAAATAATGATTATGTGTTGTGTGTAAGCGCTCGGGCAATCCGGGGGCATTCTTCATTTGTTGGAACGCACCTACACGAGTGAGTAGTGACGTCGGTTATATAAATAACGCTTTTTGCATAACTCCATAAGAAAATTTCAAAGAATTTAAAACCTGTCACCTGGTAGACCAGGGTACAGATATTCCTCTGCCTAAGCACCGTTCACCAAATTGTCTGTTTAGATATAATCTTACACGTAGAAGGAATTGTGCTGGTGCACCGTCGTGCATAAGCCACACCTGCTGGCGTTGTTGCAATATATTTGGAAGACCATTCCGCAAAAAGGGCAAGTATTGCTCTGTGATTAGTTAGTTTGGGAGAAAATGTGGTTTGCTGAGTATTCTTGTGCACACATTGAACGCCTCTTGCATTGAATGCGTGTTGATATGCGCCACATGTGACAGTTGTGGAAATTAAAAATACTTCACGGGTAAGCTCAGTTTCGTCTGTAAATAATACGCTTTTTAGAAACTGCGGGTTTCGGACCCTCTGTTGTTTTATCTGCAGGCATAAAGTTGTTTTGGGAAGGAGGCCTTGTCCGCGCTGGATATGGCACTCTAGATTTAAAATTCTCCAAACACTGCTTGTATTTATTCGCTCTTGCATAGCAATTTTTTTCAAAATTCTGGTAAACCTATTATGAAATATGTTCAATAGATGACAGGTAATTGACCGTAGCAACAATACTTACATCCAGCCAATTATTTTACGAACAATTGTGATAAAAACCGGGTGAAATTACGAACCAGGTGGTATGCCAGGACAGGGTTCCCGAACTTGAACGTATAACAACCCTAACTACTTCTAAACAATGAAGCAAAACTAAAAGAGGTGGATCAATACTGTCGTCTTTTAGCTGTCAGGCATTGTTCATCGCCCACTGATGATGCTAACCGCAGTAGTTGGTGAAAGCTCGGGACTACTGCAAAATGACCCAGAAGAGTTCAACTTTTTTAATTATAACACTGGCCTTTTAGCAGCATTATAAAAAAATGGACATCTGACATACACAAGTAGCTACAGAGCTATCTATCAACAATGGGTTGAACTGACACTCTGTGGCATCTCTACTGGATTTACCCGAAATGATAACTATATTTTACATCTAAGTGAATTGCCTTTAACCATCAGTATTGTGGTTGTTGACGATGCTTTAGTTAAATGTCATTTCAAAATAATCAAGTTAGATGTGTAATCTTTCTCGGGGGGGGGGGGGGGAGGCATGTAAGAAGAAAGCGTACAAGTGTTGCATAATTTTCGTGTTATTGTTTCTGTAAAGAGAGAGACGAGTAATCAAGTTCCTTAACCTGTCATCGTATTTCACAATTAATGAGGTTAACGTTTGTAGTTTTAAAGGAAACAAAAGAGCGCGATCTTTTGTACACAAGGCAGATGCGCACGAGATTGCGCGATGCGAAAGACGCATGGCATGTTTCAAGTCAAACCGCGACAAGCCGTCACGTGGCATGATAAATGGAGACTATATTAACGCAAACCTCGCCGTTATGTACTGAGCTTCGTGGGATTGCATGCATGTTTGTTTATTCAGGAGGCCGGCTGGACATTTGAATTGCCACTTGCTTTAGAAATGATAAGCATCAGCGTCCCACTAGAGTTTCATGAATACAAGCTCAGCTAATTGTCCACTTAATAAATCGTTGTTCCTTTCACACATCAGTTACGGGACATATTTCTCTGCGCACTTGAGTCTCCCAGCCACGTTTAAGTGTATGCAAGTGGACAAAAGTTGCTCAGCGTTTATTATAGTTATAATTTATCGCGAAGCAGGCATCATGTGCAGCTGCAAATGAAGAATTATTTTTTTTAAGCTGGTTCTCGATACTATGATCATTTTTCGAAAAAAGGTAGACTGCGATAAGTGCTTGCATCCATAAAGCAAATGAATTCCTATGTATTCCTGTTAAAAGATAACCTAATGCAAATTTAGTATATTTTTAAAACAATAGAATATTTTCACTTATAATGACAAGAGTTCAAACTATAAGCCCCCCCTCTTCTATTAACCAGAGTTAAATAAACTACCATACTTAATAGATCGTGGTATAGAGGTCAGATCTGGGTCCAGGGTTATTTTACCAGTCCTGTCATTTTTTCTTAACTGGGAGAAATACTCAAAGTACACTTCCCTCTGACCAAGTACGATTAGTGTGGGAATGTCAAAATGCCTTATTTTCCCTGGCATCCTGCAACAGGTTCCGGGGCATCAGGGTATTTAAGAGAATGAAGTGACAAATCAGCTGGCAAAAAGGAGAGGTGATACATCCTTTTTGGCCCTGAGTCAACGGTCGGAATCAGTACACGTATTACCACAGATTGGGGATAAGCATCAACTAAGGTGGCCAACCTATCTGAACAGATTCAAACTAAGAAATTCATCCTGGACCCTAGCAAGAATGTCTTCTCCCCCCTTCTCCAATTGGATAGAAGATGAATCAGGAAATTAATTGCGCTAATTACTGAACATGTTACATGTACGAAAATTGGGGTTCTGTAAAGATGAACCCACTTGCAGATTGTGCAAACAGGACGAGGAGTCTGCCTTGTACATTCTGTTTGAGTGTCCAATCCTGGAAAGAAAGAGAATCGTTCTCTCTATAACCAGAAAAGATGCCAACATTGGAACCAAAATACTGCAACTTGCATTTTGGTAAACAATGAAGGCATCCCTCTCAATGGGGTGGCACAATAAGCCTTAAGGCTGATGTGCTGAAGGATTTTTGAAAACTCCATCAAATCCCCCAGATATCTATCTACTCTAATTTAATTTGGGAAGGTTCCGTATTTACACCATGGTGTGGTTAAATCAGTGACCTTAGGATCATTGAGTAAGTTAGAAATTAAATTTGGAGTACTACATGTTTGAATCAGGCTATTGCCACTAGATGACAGCATTAGTCCGGTCAATTAGTGATATTCGACACGAGACAATCAATGTTTACAATGGATTTGATTTTGATTTGTTTATTTAAGGACGCTCTTTAACATCTCAGGTCATCAGCGTCCCATTCAACTCAGGGCGTGAAACAGCCGACAAATTTTGCTCAGAGGCCTCTCTTTCAGGCTTGAGGTTCTTTATCGTGCCGTAAATGTACGACACGGGACCCATGACTTTACTTCCCTTCCGAAGGAAGCCATACTTAGAATTTTTACGCCCCGAAAAAATCCATCGATCCTGGCCGGGTTCGAACCCGCGACCTTGGGTTTAGAAGGCAAGTATGGTTACCACTACACCACCAGGACCGACGTTTGCAATAGAGAAACAACGGTTGCAAGATGGCGCCACCTCTTCGAGCGGCCCTCACGGTTCCTGTAATGTCAAACTGATTACAATAGAGAAACAACAGTTGCAAGATGGCGATTCCTCTTCGAGCGGTCCTCATGGTTCCTGTAATGTCAAGCTGTTTACAATAAAATAAACAACAGTTGCAAGATGGTGATACCTCTTCGAGCGGCCCTCACGTTCCTGTAATGTCAAATTGTTTACAATAGAGAAACAACAGTTGCAAGATGGCGCCACCTCTTCGAGCAGCCCTTACGGTCCCTGTAATGTCAAACTGTTTACAATAGAGAAACAACAGTTGCAAGATGGCGATACCTCTTCGAGCGGTCCTCGCAGTTCCTGTAATGTCAAGCTGTTTACAATGGGGTATTCTCTGAAGGGCGAAAGCATATCTAAGACGAAAGATTTAATCCAAGCAGACGCTCTAGCCCTGCTATTAGTTATTTACGTGACATGGCCTACTTCATAATGCATGATAGGTTAAGATTTCGCAAATTCTGTGCACGATGGCTGCCAGGCATGCTGACCCTACAACACAAAACGCAAATATTGAGTATGGATTTACAGTCTTTCAATCAGTATCACGATAAAGACACTGTATGCTAGCTTCATAGATCTTGACTTCACCATAATCAGCACGAGACAGAGCGGTGTCAAAGAATTAAGAACGCCCTGTGTCGCTTGCGGGAAACAAATGCTCACGAGCTTCTGGATCATGAAAGCATACTGTTTACCATATTCCAGCCTCAAGGACAATCCATTACTACGCGTCTTCATACTGCCAACAAGACAAATGAGACGCTGCGGAATTTCCAGTGAGAAGTCCTCTAGCATCCTCCGTGTAACCCCAACCTAACTACTTTGTTCGGCATTCTTAAGCATCATCTTTCAGGTGAATATTTCCAAGAGATTGAAACTGTAGAAAGGGAAGTCGCCGACTGGGTTCAACAGCAGCCTAAAGAATTGAATGCTGCTGGATTTCGGGAGCGTATGTGTTAATAGTGTTTAACGCCTGTTTTTACTACTGAGGCACCACAGAGACTGGTGATACTTCAGATAAAATGATTGGGAAAGGATTAAGGAAGGAAAATTTCCTAATTTTAGGGTACCTCCTCTGCATTAACCATTTATGAGAACTGAGGAAAACTGGAAAAACCCTCAGTCAGGGAGGACGGTCGCCTTATCGCCTTCACTAAACCTTGTCTGTTAAGTAAATAATTGCGGTTGTAACTTCCAGCCGCTGTGTTCAGTTGTTCAGATATAGTTGCAAAAGAAGACTATGACAGGTTCAAAATGGAGTTTTGAGCTGTTATTAATTTCTTCACAAAAGAAACACTTACTCCAAATGAAATTAAACAGCGATTGAACGGTGTATATGGAGAAGCATCCCCCTCATATTCTACGGTAAAAGAATGGGCCAAACTTTTTCAAATGGGTCGAGAAAGCATTGAAGATGAAGAGCGCGCAGGTCGGCCCTTGGAGGTGCTCACTCCTAAAAACATCGCTTTTGCAGGTGGAGAAATTATGGAATACCGGTGGCTGAAAGTTACAGCAGTGGTAGCAAAGTTTGGGCCTACCTAAAACAACAGTCCTTCGAATTATTCATGAACATTTAAACATGAATAAGGTTACTGCAAGATGGGTGTCTAGACTTCTTTCATCAGTCCAAAAGCAGCTACGAGTCATCTGTTGTCAGGCATTTGGAACTCTTCCTTGGCAACGAGAGAGAAGTTCTGCAAACCATTTTTACAGGAGATGAAACTATCTTCCTCTACTATGATCCCTTGTACAAAAGAGAATCAATGGAGTGGCGTTCTTTCGTAAAGGAACACTCTTCATTGACTTCAAGGAGAGGAACACTACAGTAAATGGAGAGTACTATGCTGGCCTACTGTACAGTGACTTGTATGTCACAACAATCCTCCCAGTGGAAGAGTCCGAACTCGCCAAGACAAAAAAAAAAAAAAGCGAGACAAGTGAAAAGCAAAGCCAAAAGCAAGCTTCTGGTTTTCTTTGATACCAAGGGAATAGTGCACAGAGAATTCGTTCCACGAAATCAAACGGTGAATTCCACGTACACTGTGTCGTTTGCGACGGCTCCGTGAAAATGTGCGGAGACGACGGCCCGGACTTTGGCGACAAGGAAACTGGCTGTTGCAACACGATAATGCACCCTGTCACAAATCCTTGTTCACCAGGAGCCTTTTAACGATAAACAACATGACGGTTGTCCCTTACCCACCGCACTCGCCTGATTTGGCACCCTGCGACTTCGCTCTAATCCCCAAACTGAAAATGAAGTTGAAAGGACGTCGGTTCGACACAATTGAGAGGATTCAATAATAAACACTGTCTGTGCTAAACACCCTCAAAGAACATGGCTTCCAAGATGCACTTGGAAAATGGCAAAATCGCTGGGACCGGTGTATACTGTGGAAGGGAACTAATTCGAGGATGACGGTGGTTATTAGTCTCAAAGTAAGTTTTTGGTAGCAGCACCAGTGCCGAATTTTCTGGATACCAGCTCGTATGCTATTTTCGTATAAACTTGAATCACCTGTACATTACTTATAAAACAATATCACTTACTTTTCCGCAAAGTTGTTTGCAATAAGTCAGGTAGAGTTTTGTTTGTTTTCATTTTTATTGTTACGGACAAGATGCTTCCACTAGCCACTGGATGAATCGATCGATCTGCTCTAATCTCTCAAGCCTTTCATCACATTCCGTACCTTGCTCAATTTCGGGAATACATTCTTCTATGGTAGCTAAATTTCCGAATTCCGAACTTCGGGGTTGAAATATGAACTAATTAATGCTAGCAGTGTATGGATGATGTCTGTGTTTTTGAAGTTTAATTAGACCTGCAAATCGTCAGCAGCTTCTCTTCTCGCCATGCTCGGCAATTTCCTCTACCGGAGTTAAGCAAACCTTGGTATCAAGCAGCAAGTTCAAATTTACCCCGATATTTGAAAGTAGCAAACACTTTCGTCTTCTTCAGCCTACAGGCAGAGATCAACTTTAATGAAGCGCTTTCATGAAATTGATATCATAATATTAACCCAGAGAGCTTCTTTTGAACTAGAACCACCTTGCTCTAGTGCCCTCTACTTTTGCCCTACTAAAACCCATTCTATGTGTCAGATGCATTAGCATGAGAAAGACACCCTGCGCGTATTCTCCCACCTTCCCTTCTCTCTTTATAGGGTGTTAAGAAACAAAGTAGACGTTAAATAGCAGGCGTTTTCATCAATACATATTTCATTGACAGTTTTTAAGAATATATGATACGTTTTTGTTGAATACTTATTACTGAATAAAATCGCCTCTCGCTTCCTATAAAAATAAAGATAAAGATAGCCTATTGTGTCCTTTAGGGACAAAGGCCTCCTGACAAGCAGGGAAAGCTCGCTTTTTCCTAACGTGGTGAGTTATTTCACGCTAGTTGTTCGCATGCTGTTTAAGACACTACCTGACTGATTTGTTCTTTGGTTACCCCATTTCTCACTGCACTAGTTGCTTCTCGAGAGATTTCCGTTTTTCTCTTCCTCTTGCTACTGTTGATCATTCTGGACCTGCATGTTCCTTGAAGAGATATCCACATCTTCTTCTGGGTCTGTCTTGTGTTCTTTTTCCTATCCGGGGGCCCCATTTTGTAGGTGCATCTATTGTCCTGCATTCTTGCGATGTGATCGCCCCATTGCCATTTGCTTCTGGTAGCTATTTGTGCGATGTCTGTTGTCTGAGATAACTGATTTATTATTACTGTAGGAATTTTGTCCTTCAAAGTTATTCCCAGGATCTTGCGTCGCATTTTTCTTTGGCATATTTGAATTTTGTTCTTTTGTTTTCTGCTAGTGACCATGTCTGGCAGCCATGTAGTAATACAAGGTATACACAGGTTTCGAGCTTCTGGAATCTGATTTTCTTAGTTAGTGCTTCGTCTGACAATACAAACTTAAGGACTAAAATGCTCTCCAGGTTAATGAGATCCTTCTTTGTACTACTTTTTCCATTTTATCATGGAAGTAAATGTGTTGTCCTTGATATGTATATTCGCTCACATATGTGAGGACTTTTATTTACTTGTATCAGAGTTTCAGGTTCGTTTGAAATTAACTGTCAGTTTGTTTAGTGAGAGCCCTGTATTTTTACTATGCTCACATAATTGTTCCAACATAGTTTGTAGTGCTTTCGGTGTTTTGGCGAATAAGACCACGTCGTATAACGGCCTTTACTGTCTATTCCATGTAACCGAACACACTTCAACTCTACCTGATTCAGCGTTTCACTTTCCAAAATCTGATTTCCTTCATACTGAAGTAGGAGATTGTCAGATAATAAAGAAATTTAAACGTAGATAAATTGTCATCTGATCAACTGTAGGAACCAAAACAGTTTCTCGCTGCTTTTTCTTCTTCTTGTTTTCCTCCTCCTCCTCCTCCTCCTCCTCCTCCTCCTCCTCCTCCTCCCTCCCTCCCGCCTTGTGCTTGAGAAACATTTGTGAAGAACTAGTAGAATTCTAACACTATCTTTACCAAGTTTCTAACTATATTAATAATGTGTACTATGTACTTGCAGTATATGTAATTAATTCGGCTTATTTTCTATATTTTATTTAATTACATAGAGTGTAGGAGAAGACTCTATGATATTAACTCTTGCCAGGGTAAATCACCAACTTTCTAAACGAAAAATGCATCAAAATATGTACTTAACATGCATGGAGTTTAGGATTACCAAATTGCGATTGTATTTTACATATAATTCTAGGCTGCCTCATTTTTTCTTTTCTGCCTTATAATGACACATGGAATTGTTATCATTGGGGAGTGGAAATAGTTGTAAAATAGTCAACACTCGTTTGTGAGATGTAGATAGGCAAAATACTAAGACTCAATGCACAGAAAAGGTATCGCTTAGCTGCAGGCTCAAATAGATCAGGTTTGAAGGAGGGGGGATTATTTAGATATCTGTAGCAGGAAGAAAGAAGTGGTCTCTTTTTTTTTTTGAGTAGTGTTTAACGCCCGTTTTTACTACTGAGGCACCACAGGCGGTGGACACTGATGATACATGAAATGAAATGATAAATTGGGAAAAGGATATATATTTTAAGGAAGGAAGCGTTCCAGGCCTAAGTTTAGGTACCTCCCCGGCATTTGCCAGTTATGAAGACTGAGGAAAACCTGGAAAAAACCTCAGTCAGGGAGGACGGTCCTGGCGGGATTCGAACCGCAGACCTCCCGCTCACGAGTCCGTGTCTTAACGACCTCGGCCACCCGTGGCGGTGAAAAAAGTGGTCTCGTATGGTTCAGATTAGTGGCTAGGAACGAAAACAAACAGTTGACGTTCTTGAGGAAAGAAGTTGCCCATTGTGCGGACAGAGCGATATCTGGAGACATATTTTGGCAGAATTCAGGGAAACGGAGATTTTAAGAAATGAGCATTTACCACGGCAATTTTTTAATTCCAATACAAGTTTGAACATTTGTCGGGAAGTGTTGGTGCATGTGAGATACTCATAAATTTTTGTAATATTTCTAAAGAAGACCTGACAAAGAAGGTTAATGACTATAGTGAAGAGAGGGGAGTTGGGGAGGAGTATGAATAAATGGAAGGGGGGGCTCAAGAAGAAGGGTTCTATTCATGTTTATGTATTTGTATATAAAATTACTAATAGAAAACGTAAGTATATTGATGTGTTTGTATATTTGTATGTATGCATGTAGATTCTGTGTGTATGTAAGTAGATATGTGTATGTATGGCCATTTTGATTGTTACAAGGCAATATTAGCGTGTACGGCCGTAAGGCACATGCGACAATTGTATGTATTTTAAAACTGCTGCTATAAAATATTCATTTATTACTTAAAAATGCAAAATATTCTGATAGCAGCTATACTCTTCCACCTCTAGCCACAGTCATAAGAGTTGCAATAGAGGAACTTGAGAGGTACTTGTTTCTAGGTGGTTGACTTGTCTCATAGGTAGAATTTTACATCTTTACAAGAAATATACATAGCTACAATTAATTTGCTTGCAGCGCAACGCGTAGAGTCTCTTACTGGTTATAATCAAGTATGCTGCATGCTGCAACCCTGGCCCCGACTGGTGTCAAATTTCTTCTCCTGTTCTGCCCACCTCCCTCCTTCCCTCTTGGAACGGCGGTTTGATTCAAGAATGTTCTAAAGAGAAGTTGGACTCTCTACAAACAACTGATACAATATTTACCTATATATACAGAGGATGAACTTTTGCATGTTCAGGGCGCATGATTTCTTATTTTTACCGATGCTGGACTCCAGTCTGTCGAGACTTTACATCACTGTGTAACAAATACTCACTAATAGTTATACAATCGATCATCCCTATATATCCCTATACTGCCGTTCCTGATCGATTTCGTGGGTAATCTAATCCCATAAGACATTACATGATGCGATTCAACACACTATGAATCAACTTGCGGTACTTTTCCACTAAACGTATGTCACTTGTTTCCCTCCGTTGATTGGAATAAGGTCACGCTAGCTTCTGGCTATCAGTGTGGATCTGACAATGGTTGAGTTCAGTTTAGTTGTTACTAATATGTGTTTTGTTCAGTATTTAATCGCGAAGTGAATAATGTTCATTATCGTGAATTAATGCATCAGAAGTCTTCAGACAACTACAATGAGACAGCAAATATGGCATTGACATAAATGGTACCAGGCTAATCATCCTGGATGATGTGCTGTTATTTTCGAGATCAACCGAAGACTTGCGACAGATGTTTCTAGAGCTAAATGTGTACAAGTGCCCCATTGGCCTCAGGATGAATCGCTTTAAAACTAAAATAACGACTAATAAAGACAGTAGAAATGTATGGTGAAGACATTCAGTGTATGATTTAGTACATATACCTAGGCCAGACTGTCTTATTTGACCATAAAATGGATAAAGAGATTAAGAGGAGAGTAGCTCAAGCTTGGAAAGCCTTCTGGTCTCTAAAGTTCAGATTGCAAGACGCATCTCTAAACAGGAAACTGAGACTTGAGGAGTTCAACTTGTGTATCTTGCTGATATACGGATGTCAAAACTGGATTCTTACCGACAGACATAGCAATATGTCAAAGGAAAATGGAAAGGAAGGTCCCAGGTGTAACACTGAAAGACAAGATCTCCAACACTAGACTGCAGGAAATCACAGAATCAGAAAACATCATGGACAGAGCTGCAGTGTGGAAATGGGGCGGGCACGTGGCGAGGTAACGGCAGGACAGATGGGCCCCCCTACACAGAACAGAGGACTCCAGGACGACCGAGAAGATGATCAGACACATTCGGAGTTCACTGGTCAAGCATCGCCCGCAATAGAGGCGAGTGGAGTAAGAAGTGGCAAGAATTCAAAAAGGACAAGAAATTATAAAACAGTAAAATGTTTTGAGTAGAATCCCTAACTCACGTGGAATAGCTCACCATATGAGTCATAAAATGAGATTCTCCCTTTAGCACGAGGCCCTAGCCCTTTACGGACATAATGAGCTCTTTCATTTCATGCGTTAGCTCAGTAGCTTATCATGAGGAGTTAGTCATAGATTTTTAACATAATGGTACGAATATTTAACAGTTCTAGAAAAATTCAAAATATTAGGCCTATTTTAGAAAGAGTTTGTACAATATACAAAAACTTTTATGACACACAATACTCTTACTTTACGTATGTAAAAGCATTTACTGTTTAAATTCGACTTTCGCTAAACATTTTCTGAATTATTTTAACATATGCAAACCAACTGAACTCCACGCTGACCCTTAGGTCCATTATATTCAATCGAACTATCCACTTTTCCTTACACGTCCATCTGGAGTGGTTGAACAAATCGCTAATGCATGCAATCTTCGTCTGCCCCTTTCTGCACCCCACCCACTTGATTCTAACACTATACCTTGGAATGAAAGAAAAAAAAAACGAACACACAAAAATACTCTTTCAATGTATCCTTTTCCAGCCAGGGCGAATTTCAATGTAACACGGGGCTGCCAAGGCAGAGGGAGAAAAAATAACCATGAATCGAAATGCCTCTATGGCGAACATTTTTCAACTTTTCCTCACAAAGTTGAGCAGCTGTATAATATCAGCATCCTAAAATAAATAAAAGTAATAATAGATGTAACAAACAGAAAACGAAATTATAATACATGTAACTGTATTTAAAGGTAGAGTCTGTTTAGAAAGCAGTTGCAAGAGAAAAGTTTGTTTCCACTTTAGTCAGAGGATAGCTGAGCACATTTAAAATTATGTTCTGTAGGCATTTTATTTAACCAGGTTTGGAAACTGATAAAACAAAGGAGTAGAACAAACAAAGCACTGTGTGGCAAGCAATTCCGAATCAAAACTAAATCTTAATCCAGTTCTTGTCTTTATTTAAAAATAACATTATTTCAGAAATACATAGGCAATTTTTAGTTAGGAAAAGAAAGCACTTGAAAAGAAAATACTAAACTATGGCAGGGCATAGCACAAGCTCAATAAGGGTGAGCGAAACGTTGAAACACTTCAACCATGATGCGGTCACTGCCAGAAGTGAGATAACTGAAACTAATTTTAATTTACTATATTTTCTTAGAATTACTTTTCAAGGCGAACATGGAAATGCCTCAGTTTTTTTTTCATACACAAATTTTGAATTATACCTAATAAGTGAAATTTATGATTATTAATATAAAATTTCAGATGCTTTATGTACAGGGTGGCGCAAAAGTAACTACACACTTACTAAATTTCAGTTAGCAAAGGATTTCACTTCTTTTTATATCCAAACTGTTTCCCTTCTGCCCCGTTGGAGGTATCTGTAGCACTGACACGGAAAGAGTTGTTCAGATTATGGCAGGCTTCCTCAATGTCAGCCCTTCAGCAGTCTATGGCTTCTTTCCGTATACTTCGTCTTTAAGGAAAACATCAATTGCCGTAAGATTAGGGGAGATTGCTGCACGTCTTCCAAGCACTCTCCTATTTAAATCGTTATCAACGCACGTATTAAAAACTGTACATAATGAGCAGGAGCTCCATCATGCTTGAAGTAGAGTTGATCATATCAGATTCCTGGTGTAACCTCTTGAAGTACAGGATTCTCTGGCCTGGAAAGTGACTGGCCACCTTTGCAGAATTTCTTTTTATCTTTTAGATTCAACTTTTTGCCTATAGAGTATTACTTTGTCTTTTTGCTGAATACATCTTAATATTCACACAACATAAATAACCGTCACAGGTATGGATTTTAAGTTTCCACCAAGTATTAAATGGCATAGACATTTTCTTTACCGATTCCAACCCCGTAATTAAGTTGAGCATAATGTGCACACAATGTGCACAGTCCAGCCTTTATCTTCATCGCTAGGTGTACAGCACAATTTCTGATGTCGCAATTGTGAAGTTCTTTGTGAAAGAGAGAATATTTGTAAAAGAGATGCAGTTATAACGCTTGATGTAGTGGGGACCTTTTTACCTGAAACTATAATTACAGCTCTGCATATGTATGTTTATATGATACGCCTGAAGTGTCGCTCAGGAAAACAATGTTGTCACGTCTCTGCAATGTCTTTCAGTACTGTTGTGATATGGAGAGACGTATGCGGGGAGAGCAGGGCTTTAGTTGCCAAGTAAAACATTACTCACTGCATTTGTACGGCAGTCCGTTCTCATTGTTTTAACAAAAGCAGAATATTAATAGTGAACAGTTGAACATTTTAAATTATTTAGTTAAGTGTTAGTGTATAGTATTACATATATATTGGACTATTAATTATATATACATATAAAGATCGATCTAAAGGAGGGTGAATTACTGTTTGCAATTGAGTGCTAATGACGCAATAAGTAAATAATAAGAACAGAGTACAAGATTCGAAACTAAAAAACTTAAACACTTAGTTTTCACAGATACAGAGTGTAAAAATAAAAACTTAAAACTGTACAAAATTAATTAAAATAATCTTAAAAATTTAAAATTGGAAAACTTCATCAAATAATAAATTTGTTGCAAGTATTATGAAATACAAAAAATTAAATCCACTTTTGGGTTCTACACATGCTAAAACTTAATGTAAGTAATAGTCTAAATATATAAACTTAATATTTTTCGGTATATAGACAATATTAAAAGCTCCTGGTGAGAATAACACGACTGTGTGTTTAACAAAGTGAAACAATCGGACTGAGTTAAACTAGAACACTTTCTTTAGCCTTTGACGAGGATAACTGAAGAGAGAAGCGCAGTTTGCTAGAAAAGTGTTAATAGGAATGCGCCCTTAGACAAGTCTAGCTTGATGTGGACAAAATGTACGTTTGTAAAGAAGAGAAAGAAAGGAAAAAAAGAGAGAAATGGATGACATGGCATTGCAGCGAGCGAGCCGGTGTCACTCACATTGTAGCGGGTACAAAAGGCCCGTGAGAGGGGCTGGCAGGTTGCTTGCACTGTTCGGCGCATTCACAGCCCTTCTGCCTCTGACATGGTCCATTCTGCCAACGCCACGATCGCATCATTAACGCCGCTTGAATGCATACGTACATGGATCAGAGGGGCAGTGAGGGGATTTGTTGGAGATCATCAATATACCACCTTCGTCATTCAGCGGGCTTTTATCTGTGCCACATTTGTTTGTAAACTAGTTACCGAACAAACCAACTCTATTCAACAGTTTTTGCTCACACATTTTTGGACATACTTTTTTTTTTTAGTTTTCTAAACATTTAATGAATAATTTTATGTCCAAATATTTAAATGTCCTAAAAAGAGTATCCTGATATAAAATGCATTGTTATTTACAGAGTTATTGTTTCGGTAGATCACCGCAGAGCGGCATTTGAGCACCTGCGACAGACACCCTTCATTTATTTATCTGCAGGGGATTGCATATGTGAATAAGCACTACCCTGGGGCAGTTGTACTATCGAAACGGAGCAAGCTGGGTTTATCGAACTGCTACGTTGGCCTTGAATATTGTACCTCTCGGCCAGAGTCGTTTGAATAGTGCAAGGAACAACATGTGTCTTATCTTAGAGCAAAGCCTGCTGGAATATTAAACGGTAAACATTAGGCTTAATTATTTTATTCAACGTTGGCGTTTATGATTCTTATGTCAGTACCGGCTCCTTTCGTGCTGTTAGGAGATTATTTCAAGAGAAACTCCCGGGTGATAGAGTTTCCAATCATAATGCGATTTATAAATTAATAATATCCACACACATTAGTTAATATCCTAGATTTGTTTTATTTATGGATTCTCTTTAACATCTCAGGTCATCAGCGTCCCATACAATTCTAGGCGTGAAACGGCCGGAAAATTTTGCTCAGGGGCCTCTTCTTTCAGGTTTGAGGTTCTTTATCGTGCCGTAAATGTACGACATGGGACCCAAGAATTTACTTCCCTTCCGAAGAAAGCCATATTTAGGATTTTTATGCCCGAAAAAAGCAATGATTGAACCCGCGATCTTGGGTCTACAAGGCAAATGTGGTTACCACTACACCACCAGGGCTGCCTAGATAGTCAACATCCATCAATATATCAATTTGTAAGTAAATATCAGAAATGCGTGGAAAACAAAGGCAAAGAGGCGTATCTCATTCTTTACGTGAGTTTTTAATGAATTAGAAATTATTAAACTGTAACTGTCATCGACTCTTGTATTGTTCACCATCCCGTCTCGACTCTAAAAGCAATGACTTTTCGGCCGAAGCCACTGCCGACAGTCATCAGATAACTGGGTACTTACGCAATCGAGGCAAGTATACACCGAAATTTTCAGCATTTATTTTGTAAGTATTTTTGGGCTGACTGGTGAAATTAAGTATCGCCAATAGGAGCTATTTCCATTTCTTAAATTGAACGGATGTTTCACTTTTAAATGTACAAGGTACAATATACACTGTATTTTATTGTTCACACTTGCCATTGGTCTATACTTATTGTATAGTGAAAGAATGGGCCAAACTTTTTCGAAGGGGCCGAGAAAGAATTGAACACGACATGCATGTTGGCCCTTGGAGGTGCTCACTCCTGAAAACATCACTCTTGTGGAAGGAGAAGTTATGGAAGACCAGAAACTCAAAGTTACAGAAATAACAGCAAAGTTGGGCCTTTCTAAAACAACAGTCCTTCGAATTATTCATGAACATTTAAACATGAACAAGAATGGTGCAAGATGGATGCCTAAACTTCTTTCCTCAGTCCAAAAGCAGCAATGAGTCATCTGTTGTCAGGCATTTTTGGAATTCTGCAGTGGCAACGAGAGAGAAGTTCTGCAAACCATTGTTACAGGAGATGAAACTATGGTCCTCTGCTATGATCCCCTTTCCAAAAGAGAATCATTGGAGTGGCGTAAACCTGGCCCTAAAGGCCAAGGTCACTCAGTCAACCAAGAAGATTATGGCCACAATTCTTTGGGATTGTGAAGCAATACTCTTCATTGACCTCAAGGAGAGGAACACCACAGTAAATGGGGAGTACTATGCTGGCCTACTGCACAGACTACGTGCTTCCATCAAAGAGAAAAGGCGAGGAAAGCTGACTGGTGGTGTGCACCTTCTTCACGACAAAGCGTCTGTGCACACAGCTCTTGCTGCAAAGCAAGTTATGGAGAAATGTGACTTCAAGGAGATCGACCATCTACCCTATAGCCTAGATTTAGCTCTCAGTGACTATTTCGTCTTTTGGAAACTCAAGAAGGAACCTTCGAGAAGGAAATGTAAGTGTAACGAAAAAGTGTTGGATGCTGTTTATGCCTATTTTGCAGATAAGACTTCTGACTATTTGGAAGGGGGGGATTGAAATGTTAATTGACAGATTTGAGAAGTATATTGCAATAAAGAATAACTATATTGAAAAGTGAAATAAAGTTTGTGTCTTTATCATACCCGGAAAATGTTTAGGCCGGAAAATATGGACCTACCCTCGTACATACATCTGCCATTACTTGAACAAGCTTATATCTCACGTACCAAGTAAAAGTATAGCCTGTGTATAAGTGATGGATGTTCTATCTTGGTGTCTTGTGTTGCGATGTTCAAATTTTGATTCATTTATCAATAACATGAAACAGGATGCGAATGCAAATTTTAATTGCAGCTGTATATCCTAATAAAACTTAATAATTACATGTCTCAAGCTTAATTAAGATTAAAAAAGAACATTCGTGTGTGCATATGTGCATATCTAGCTCGTTAGTGCATATTTCTATGCTAAGAGTATATTTTATGCATATTCATAATATTTTCAATGGAATATTATAAGATTGACAATTTATGTATTAGTGAAAAATGTTCAGCTGTCTTTCTAAGATGGCACGTTAATAAGATGGAGGCGGTTGCATGAAAAATATCCGATGTATAAGCACTAACAGAAAGATGCAGCAAAAATTTCTTGGTTAAAAAATGAATGAAAGATTATCCCTGCTTAATCTAGGATAGAAATATATTTTGTCAGCTATGCAAAAGAGAGGTGTTTATATTGTAGAAATATAATGCTAAACATCTATCGAATTTTACTATTTATATTTTCTACTTCAATTTAAAAAAATTACTAAGCAATTTGAAATGTGCTGTAAAGACCTCGTGGAAGGTAATTCATACTTTTTAGATTAGATGCCACAAAATTTTCAGGGGCTCAAAAATAGGCTGAGAATCATGCAAAAACAAAATGCATGCGGAAGAAAAAATCACTGAGATATCCATACCAATTTATCAGAGGACTTTTACCATTAGCTTCATTTAGGATTTTTAGTTTATTGCAATGGAGCTCCTGATAAAAGTATTTTGCTAAATTGGTCTGAAGTAGCTGAGAGAAATTATCAAAATGAATCAAGAAAGGTTCGTGATATGGCGTTAACCCTAGCTTGTTACCACATTTCAAGTTTTGTCCCCTCACTGATGATCGTGTAATGCAGAAAGGCATAATTAATTTTTATGGACAGAAAAACATGGGGAATATTATTGTGCCACGTACAATCATTTACTGAGAACCGTTAGTAAGAAATTACTGATTGTTTTTAAACCTAATAATTTGAATATTTCTTCTAATAATGCAAGTGTCTCCCCTTCTCATGTATTGTGATATCGTTATTAATTTGCAGACTTTCAATCTTTATTGCTTGTTCAGGTTTCAGCACTGTAAAGCTCAAGCTCCATGCTTCTTTTGTATATAGCTCTCAACATTAGCAATCAAGACAGGTGCTGATATTCTGTAAATTAACCTTAGATCATTGTGTTTTTGTAATGATGCAAACGCATTAAGAATACAGAATTTCTGGTAGCAGTCTTTTCGAAACTGAACAAAGAGGTAGTGTATGGGCCTCCACAAACAGTTAAAACGGAAGAATAGGCGCATCTTGTTCAAAAGCACGTTAAGTCCTTATAAATCACCTGCAACAGCTGTTCCAGAACTTGGATATAAACTGTTAGTTATGATTATTGTCATTGCTAATCTCTGGCCAAAAGCTGTAAATTGCTCGTCTCCATTTCGAAAAAAAGTAGTAAAAATTGCAAAATTAAATATAATAAAATTAATATTTATTATTTGTTAACATTTATAGGAATGCAACTTTATTTTATCTATCTAAAATGTATAGTACAACTGGTAGAGAAAATATGAATTATATTATTATTATTATTATTATTATTATTATTATTGTTGTTGTTGTTGTTGTTGGTCCTAGGTGTAGTGGTAAACACACTTGCCTTCTAAGCCCAAGATCGCGGGTTCAAATACGGTCAGGATTGATAGATTTTTTTCGGACGAAAAGTATGGCTTCCTTCTGAAGGGAGATAAAGTCGTGGGTCCCATGTCGTAGATTTACGGCACCAAAAAAACCTTTAGCATAAAAGAAGAGGCTTCTGAGCAAAATTTGTCAACCGTTTCACACCCTGAATAGAATGGCATACTGATGACCTGAGATGTTAAAGAGCGTCCGTAAATAAACCAAATTAATAACAATAGTAATAATAATAATAATAATAATAATAACAACATTTTTTAGGAAAATGCCTAACGACAAGGGATAATGGTTGTGTTTGCTTATGCACTTTTTCAGAGCGAATCTACAGAGTATGTCAACTTTTTTAAGAATTTGCAAGGACAACGCGCTTAGTTCGTATTTAATTGGAAGCAATGAATGAAGGCTCTTAACTACGTCAGATTCTCTCCTGTTTTGGAATACTTTAGAAAGACAGGCTGTATATAAGCGAAGAAGTACGTAATGTCGCAAGTTATAAAAATCTGAGTGTCGCCGCTACTATAGAACATTCATAATTAAGAAACGACTGCAAACCATATGGGCTTTTACTTCTATTGGCATCACCCCCCTAACACGGCAAATATATATGTTAATGTTGCACTAATATTATTATAAGTACATTGAAACTGCCTTCGTTTCTCTGTGACAATGCATTGTTTATGTTATATAGTATTAAAATGGATTGTAAGTGTTATAATCGTTGTTTCATTGTATTAAAGCGGAAACTTCTGCACACTGTGAGGAACAGCCTGTGAGGTACATTGTCAAAGAGAGGCCCACTCGAGAACTGTTCCGATTGTTAAGTGTCAGAGTTTCTTGAATGTTTTCTGAATATTAATATACATTTTTCGTTCAGTCGATTTACATTCGTTTGTGCATTTTTTTTGTTGTTTGTTTAGTGTTATTTTTAAATAATGGCCGAATATGTGAAGAGAAAGCGTGGTGCTTATGAGAAAAGAACTGCAAATGATTCTAAATGTGTATTCGTGTTAAAAACAAGACATCTGGGACTAAGTGTATATGTTAGAAAGCAAACGAAGCCACAACAGCCTCAGGAATTTGGAAATCTTGCTTCAAAAGTAAGAAAGGGACCTGCCGAATGGAAAGAAGAAAGGAAATTCGCAGTAATGGCAAGTAAACTAAATACGTTGATTTTGTCTGAAGTAGAATAAGGGCACCGCTCGTGAGTTCTAATTGAAGTGTATTATTTATTTATAGGTGTCCGTATTGATTTTAAATTGGATATTAGCCGTAGTTTTGAGAAGCAAAGCAAAATTATCTCGAATAGTGAGCATGTGCTTTTTGATGTCGTGATGAACTTTTTACATAAAGTGTAATCCGTCACGGGTGGCCGAGGTTGTTAAGGCGCGAACTCGTAAACGGGAGGTTCGGGATTAGAATCCCGCCAGGAGCGTCCTCCTTGACTGAGGTTTTTTCCAGGTTTTACTCAGTCCTCATAACTGGCAAATGCCGGGGAGGTATCCTAAACTTAGGCCTGGAACGTTTCCTTCCTTGTAAAATCCTTTCCTAATATATCATTTCATCTCATGTATCATCAATGTTCACCGCCTACGATGTCTCAATAGTAAAAACGGACGTTAAATACCATTAAAAAAACATAACGTATATGGGCGAACAACATGTGAGGTTATCTGGCACCCTTACTGTCATAAGACCTGAAGTTTTTCTTAACTCTAGATGCTCTGTAAATATGATTATTATTATTATTATTATTATTATTATTATTATTATTATTATTATTAGTTTTTCCCTCAACTGGATTATGAAACATGTATAATTTGTAATAATGAGCTAGTTTGTTTCTGGCTAGGTTTAGTCGACTGATACACATTGATTACAAATAGATCTTAGACAAGCAATGTGAAATAAAGAATTTGTGTTTTGCCTGTTAATATTTACGATTTTTAATAGTTACGACATTTAATATGTGTATCAAAATTGGAGCATTTATTTTCTAGGGTTGTTTTGTTTAACGACGCTCTTTAACAGCCTTGATAATTAGTGTTCCATTCAATTCAGAGCATGAAACGGCCGGTTAATTTTGTTTAGAGGCCTCTTCTTTCATGCTTAAAGTTCTTTTACATGCCGTAAATCTACGACATGGAATCAACTTCCCTTCTGAAGGAAGCCATAGCTACTCTAGATTTTTACGCTATAAAAAGTCATTGGCCATGGCCGAGTTTGATCTCACTACCTTGATCCGCGAAGCAAGAATGGTAACCACTAGATAACCAGGGCTGATACATTTCTAATGGTCCAGTACGTCATTTCCTAATGAAGTTTCACCTGCCCCACGACCCATTCGCTATTTTTGAAAGTTTAAAACATTTTCTTGGCATTGGCTGTCGGATTCAGAGATCTTAACGAGATTAAAAGTCCTTCAGGTTTATTAACATTGCTACATCAGACATTTAAAAAAAAAAAGACATCATACGACGACCCTCGGGTTACTTCCTCGCAATAGAGGATTTTGTTGACTTTCCAGGCTACCGTAACAAAACACATAGTAGATTTCTCTTCCGCACAATTCTTATATTGAAGTTAAAGCATACGATAAACATATAGACATAATATTTATGTTACTAATTACACTCCAAAGTATAATGATTGGGCTAAGATAAATGTGCATTATAATGCCATTTCATTGGGGTGGATAGGAAGAACGGTTTTATCATTTATTAATTATTTCTTTACAACCAGTTTGGCAATTAATTTTTTTTTTTTGAAAATTTAATAATATATTAAAGTATTTTCTAAACATTATAGTAAGTTTTAAGTTAATATTTTATTAATATGAAATATACTTTTTAATATATGTTAATAGCATATAGTTAAAAAAATATTTTAAGAACTCATAAAAATCTATTTTAAATGAAAAAGGGTTCAGTTTAAATGAAAAATGCATTTTTTAACAAAAATATCTGCATCTGCTTTATTTAGTATCTGGGTTATGAAAGATAAAGTTGCTTATTCTCATACTGCTTAGTGATTTTCTTTTAGACATTGATCACTGGCACCAAATAGAGGAAGATGTTACATTTGAAAAAGAGGATAAACCAGCAACTCGCTCCATTATTTTGCCAGGTGAGCTAGGACAAAAAATGAAAACCAACCAGTTTTGCTTGTCAGAAGGACTTTCAGCAAAAGAAACCCTCTTTGAATCTGGGAAGTTACCTCAATCATCGTCTGAAACGTGACATAAGTAGGCAGTGGGGGAAAGACCTCCCAATTAAAAAACGAAAATGCGATTTACTTGAATGTGGGATTCATAGAAACAATTATGGTTTTATGATCTGCGGAAATGTGTTGACCAGCAGGTCCATGTTTCCTAAACTGTTGCTACAGTTTGAGGGAAACCATGACATGTTGAAAGATAAAGATTCTGAATTTTTTCAAAAGGAAGTGCAACGAAAATTTGACTTCACAGGAAACTATGTGAATACTTGCTAAAACTAATAATGACAAAATACTGGAAGCTCTCTACCTTCGAGATGCTGCATTTCATACCATAGCAGAGGGTCTTATTAAACCTTGTACATCGATATTGTGAAGTGTTTGCTTGATGAAAAAGCAGTTGACATTCTTTTGTCAATTAACACTATTGCTAGACGATTCAGCAGTAAAGCTAGTGACATGAAAGAGGCATTTATCAGTACACCAAGTTTACCAAATTCGCACTACAAGTGGATGAATTGACTGACATCGTCGGATTGAAGGTTTTATGGTATTTATTAATTATGTTTACTTATAAAGCTGTCAGGAGGGTCTTCTTCCTTGCAAACCACTACCAACCAACACATGAAAGAGTTAACTGTTTAATATTTTGCATGACTTCTTCTCGTCAAATGAAATACGTAGGGAAAACTGTACAGATATATGCACATGGTCCAACGTAAATGATGAATCAAAATACTGGAACCATAGACAAATTAAAGATAAGGAGAAGAACTGTAGCAGTAGCCATTGTTTTCTTCATAGACACGCGATAATCTAAAGAAGAATGCCTTCTTAGCTTATGATAGTATTGAATAGTGTAATAAAATATTAAAATATGTAAAATTGCAATTTCTTAAAAGTAGACACTTCAAACCAATTTATGAAAGTATGGGAAACCATCGTTAGTCCCTCCTGGTGGTGTAGTGGTTACCATACTTGTCTCTTAAATCCTAAACCCAAGATCGCGGGTTCGAACCCGGCCAGGACAGATGGATTTTTTCGGGGCGTAAAAATCCTAAGTATGGCTTCCTTCGGAAGGGAAGTAAAGCCGTGGGTCCCGTGTCGTACATTTACGGCACGAAAAGGACCCTCAAGCCTGAAAGAGAGGCCTCTGAGCAAAATTTGTCGGCCGTTTCACGCCCTGAGTTGAATGGGACGCAGATGACCTGAGCTGTTAAAGAGCGTCCATAAATAAACCATTAAAAAAAATCATTAGTCCCTCCTCCTGCACATCGAAGTAAAATGTTTCGAGGAAAAGAGTTGTCACGTTTGGAACTGCCTGCAGAGTTGATAACATTTTTATGGACCATGACGCTCTATTGGCGATAGTTTTAAATTATGAAGTCTGGGGTTTTAAACTGGTGTGTTTAGCTGACATTTTTAGTAAAATGAACGAACTGAATCTCCAACCCTACTCTTACACTACTCTCAAACACCATTCATTTGTAAGAAATAGGATAGACCTAACGGGCTCCGCCTAGAAAAAGGTGGGGAACTCTGGCATTAAAAATAATAGTACACAAAAACGAACTGAACTTGTGGAACATGTATCTTTGGACGCAATCGGATGATAAAGTAAAACTGAATCGTTGTCTCTACAGTCTCTTTGATAACTTTTCAATTTTTACATATTATATATAACTTTATGAATACTTTATTATAAAATTAAATTATTAATAATTATGATATTAACTCCGCAATACACTACAATCCCTCACCTTATCCATTAGGCCACACAGTTAACTGTTGTCCAGTGCCCTACTATCACACGTAATAAGTAGGAAAATTTAAATATTTTTATAGCACCAAACCTTGAAAATGCTGGTGATTATCTACTGAAAATCGGAACTTCCTATCTCACGAAACAGATATGAAGACATTATAAGGCAAATGTTTACCCAATTTTACTTTTACACTTCATTTTACTTTAGCTTTATTGTCGCCCTATAACTCTGTTATTTTTCTTTGTGGGCCATAAATTCCCTAGCTGCTTATGTAAGATCCCATTTAAATCTTAAATGATTGTGATCGATAACACCCGGAATAGTATCATGGGTTCAAAACAATCGCTTCTAGAAACAGTGATTTTGAATTTTTCTGGCGTATATAATTCGCAATATGAGAAAAGTCCACAATCTGAGAGAACCGAAGTAAGCGTTCTTTGCCAAATGATGATTTCATTATCAAGCATCCAAATAAAAAAATATTTATTTGTTTGCTTTTATTTACTTGCTTGTAAATATGTAAATCACTTTTCTATGTGTTTTCGACTTATTTTAGTCTTTTTTCAAATCCTCAAGCCTTTCGCCTTTACGTTGCAATGAGATATCGAAGTACTGCGTATATTCAGACAGAATTTGAACATTTTGAACACTTATTTTAAGGTAATGTGATGAGCTTAGTGCCATAGACAAAGTTTTAATAACTTAGAAAACAAGTATTTCCAAATCTGTATTAATATGGAACATTTGTTTTGTCTATATCTGAGAAACTTCTCTGAAACACCTGTATACAGTTTGAATTACATTAGTGGTATTCAAGTGCAACCTTAGATTTTTGCTTCACTAAGAACACTAATGAAATGTTTTATAAAGAAAAAGATCACTTTTAGAGCACAGCAGAACGGGGAATAAATGACAAAAAGCTTCACATTTGAGATCTTCAATAAATCACTATGTTTCTGTTCGTCCAAAGAAAGAACAGTAAGATCTCTTCTTGCTGAGCTTTGTGTGGGGAATCACTCCACCCAACCAATTCCGCGCCTGGACAAACAAAGCCGTGTGAACACAATCGAATCGCTCCTTTAGTTTTCACGTCACACGACCGAGAACCTGGTCGCAAGAACGTCTACGCTCATTGACACTTCTGACGCACGTAATTTTTGTTCAAAGATTGAGCATAATTGTAATTCTGCATTTCTTCCTTTTCTCTCCTCCTGTATTTCTTAATACGCTCAGAGACCACAAAATAGTAAACTAACAAAACAAAAATGGACACTTTTATATTTGCTTTTCATAAAATATTATGATAATCCTTTATTGTCATGGAGATATGAAGGCTATGTTCAATGTTTTTGTATTATGATATTATGAATATTATGATAACCCTTTGTTGTCATGGAGATATGAAGGCTATGTTCAGTGTTTTTGTATTATAAACAAGACATTGTAACCGAATATTCCAATTATGTGTACAAAGTCTCAGATACAGTAAATTTGTCTTAACCATTTTGTACTTTATTATCATTGTTTCTTTATTTTTACATGCTGTAAATGTAAGTAGGGTTTTCATATTTCACATTAAAAAATGCCACTTGAAAACGTGGCTTGAGCTGTAGCCCTAAACGATGATGAACCCAGTGTACGTTACATTGCAAATGTAATGAATATGCTACAAGCACAGTCCATGATACCTTAAAACGGTTTAGAGAGACCCCGGAATATACCGGAATACCAGGTTTGGGTCGTGCAAGAGCTACAAATCAAAATGAAGACAGGTATTGACAGTTCTTAGGGAGGGCAACCTGCCAGCTATGACTGTAGCCCAGCAATTTGTTAACAGCATGGACGCCCGATTTCGGCCTTAAAGGATGAAGGTTGAAAGCAAGTGAACGGATATCAAGTTTACCTGCAACTGGTCCCAGTTTGCTCAGAATATACCGAGTTGAACAATTGTGTTCTGTAAATGATCATAGGGGTTGAAGAAATGAACAGTAGAGCTGTGTTCTGTTCACAGACGAGTCCTCACTTGATGATGGTTGTGAAAGAGTTAGGGAAAGGAGGGGAGAACGATTTGCACAATGCTGCATTTCTGAAATATTACCATTTGGAGATGGTGGAGTGATGGTTTGGGCAGGAGTGTCTATGGATGATCGTACTGGGTTAATGTTAGTAGAAAAGGGAAGTCTAACAGCTGATAGGTACATAAATTAATCATGTTGTACCATTTGGCTATTTACAGACTATATTTTCTCTTATTGTACGACAGTGCACGCCCACATATTGGCCACGTGATCAGAAATTATCTCCAGAATTGGGAATCCATGTTTCATCATGGCCAGCAAGGAGTCCCGACATGAATCCGCTTGAACACGTGTGGAACACGCTGTGTTAAGACAAAGACTGCCGCTGACAGAAACGTTACAGGAGTTGAGGCGAACACTTCTTGAAGAATGGGAGCATATTCCTCAAAAAGTCATCGCTAACCTGACCGGAAGCATGCCAAGACGTATGCATACAGAATTCAAGCCAGAGAGGCTGAGGCCCATTATTGAAATGCGTTTTTGTTGCTCAATCACCGAAAAATATACACACAGCTAAAAAAAGCTTGTCATTGTTTTGCGTCCGTTGTAAATTTTCTCACCAGAGTTAATTTTTGTTTCTATTGTTGTAATTTAAGGGGCTTAATAAAACAATCTTTTGTTAAAAGGCATTCTTTCAAATTAAGAACAAAATATAATCAAATATAAAAGTGTGCGCCCCCCCCCCCCCCCGAATGTATTTTCTAGCTCTTTCGTCTTAAATAGTAATAAATGAAAGAAAGAAGAACGGCCATAAGGATGGTTTGTAGGATCGTATTTGTTGTTCTTTTCCTTCGGGAACAAAAGAAAAGTTAGTTCATCCAGTTGCTTGGGTGTACCATTTGGCAGCCAGCACATACAACACTAACGAGTAAGTTACAGTACTATCAGTTAAACAGAATTCACACTTAATGAAAAATATACGAGATAAAGTATGGCATTTACAGATGAACGGTTGAATTAGTATTAGATTA
The DNA here is from genome assembly GCA_030762175.1 of Metallyticus violacea. Classification (NCBI taxonomy): domain Eukaryota; kingdom Metazoa; phylum Arthropoda; class Insecta; order Mantodea; family Metallyticidae; genus Metallyticus; species Metallyticus violacea. The sequence continues at coordinate 86,945,697 of CM060844.1, forward strand.
TTCAGAAATTAATATTTGTATATAATTTAAATTTCTATTAAGAACTAATAAAGCAAAATGAACTTTATTTAACAAAATAACCACAGCTTACAATTATATATTTTTCCAATTAGTAGCAAGTTTATTTATGTCATTTCAATAAAAATTGTGGTGTCGATGAAAGTTTTGTATGTCCTATCAGCTTCTTCTTGGTTACTGAAGATGTTATTCTTCACAAAACTGTTCAGGTGTTTAAATAAGTGAAATGTAGTAAGTAAAAATTTGGGTGAATACAAAATGTTCCATTTTGAGGTATAGACAAATGAAAGTACGGTACAGTACTTAGGCCCACCCCACTAAAATATAAACATAATACAATATCTGTTACAAACATAATCATAATATTTTATGTATTGCAGTTAGTGATGTAGATATCTTGCATTATATGTTTATAATGCGGTATAACTGTAACATTTATGTGTCAACAAAAGGGAAAGTCTCTGGTGTTCTGCCTACGGTAGCTTGGAGGCGAACTCTTCACAGAAGGAAGAATGAAACCCAGAGTGGAGTGTGACACCACTTTTTAAAAAGTACATTTTATATTCGTTAAAGGACTCTGACTACCACCGGTGGTTGTTTGTACAGCTAGCCTTTTAAACTAGCCAATGTCGACAAAATTTTTAAACTTTCAAATAACGAATTTAAACGGCAAGGGAACTTTAACCAGCCAATGATAGACGTATGTTTGAACAATTAAAGATTGGAGCGAAGATTACGTGGAAACCGTTAGGCTAACGATTACTTGGTATTAATTTAATATATAAGAAGGCAGTCCTCCGCTGGAGGATTCAATTCGCATTTACTCATTGCTCACTTAGGCATGCAGTCCTTAGTTCTACACGCGACAAGATGCACGTAGTTTTTAGAAAATTATACGTTTTACATGCGGCGAGTCACAAGCAGTTCTAAGTACTACACGCCGCGAAACTCATTCCTCGTTTGTAAATTTCACGCGCGGCAAGATACCTGCAGTTCACAGGAGGAGGTCGCAGTACTCATTATGAGTTCGACGTTGCTGAGGCACGTAGTTCGCAGTATCAGCTCAGACGCAGATAAGTTCTCACATCAGTTAAACACGCAGCGGCACTCATCTGTAAGTTGTACACGCGGCAACTACTAAGTTTATATTGAATGTCTATCATACGCAAAACACCCGAGGAGGCGAAAGAATTTGGACATTTACACCATTGAACTACTCTTCCTGTCCTGTTAAGTAAGAGTCAACAAAATAGCAGATTTCACCCTGAGAAATTGTTGTCATTGAAGCTTGGGCAACAATACCGAAGCGACCAATAAACAATCTACCTACCGCTTCAAAATTAGCATCACAACGTGTGGCCAATGGACGTCAACAACAAATAGCTTCATAATTTGGCGCCCAACATGACTGCTACAATAAATCGCTTCAAAATTTGGCGCCCAACATGGGGCACATAGCCTACTAAACAACTTCATAATTTATCGCCAACTTATGGCCACAAATAAACAGTCTCGTAATTAGGCTTTAATTGTTGGGCCGACATAAACTGCTTCATAATTTGGCGTGGGATGACCCGTCGAACCATTTCAGAAATTAGTGATAATTTGTAATGCTAATGATAGTTTATTAACAAACGTTTTTACATAACTTCGTGTAGAAAATTTAGGTCAATGCAATTTGGTGTCTACTCCTATGTCCTAAATAAATAATAATACACATAAGTAAAATTAATTTCTAAGCCACCTAGCTTTAAAAACATTCACATTTTAAGAACTGTTACTTTTTGGTTGAAATAAATTATGTTTACAACATAGGTGTCATAATTCACAAGTGTTTTTTCTGTTCTAGTTTATCATACAACTTTTAATGTTGATATATTCTATCACAAATTTAATCTTTCGGTCTCTTTTACAATTTGTATTAATTTGCTTTATAGAGTTTTACTTTGTGTCCGATAATGAAAATCTAACGGTATTTATAAATGTTGTGCCACGTTCTATCACGAATAAATGTGTTTATTTTCTATTAAATAAGCATGTGCAGTTTCTAATTACTAGAATATATTATAACTTAAAGTGAAATAATCACATACACATAATTAAGTGGGAGTTGATTTTCTTTAAATTTTCTTGGAATGGAAAGCATAATTGTGACTTATGATAATATTTGTATACTAATTAATTGGCGGTTTTTCTTTACTAGTTTAAACTAATCTTGTTATATTTCGTATAACTGTATGCAATTTATTAAGGAGGGTTTTAAAACAAACTTATATTTAGAACTTTTTTTATGAATTAAACTTTTTATTAACTAATTTTCTAAGCTAATAAATCATAAAATATCTCTCTGCTTAAATTATAACCTGTTAAGGCACGAAATTGAATCATATATTCAAGTCGTGTGTGTATATTATAAAGGAAAACAAAACTTTCAGAAGACTCTGTTACGGTGGCCAGGGAGAGGAGTTGTGCATCTTGATTCGCTCACGTCTCTCGCCAGAGTCACCGTTGCCATCTTCTACGGCACGCATGCGCACGGCTTGGCTTTTTCTGTTTCGCTTACATCAGAGACGAGCGTAGAATTAGCTCGCGATGATTGACTTTAAGAAAACTACACTCTATAATATTAATGGGTATTATTAGTATTTTAATTATTGAACCCTCTTATTAATTACCTCTTTGCCACATCATAACAACAATTGAACCCTTTAATGCTGAACCCTATGCCACAAAAGCATGACATGATGTGACTTGTTGTTATTAGTGTTTTTCAGGTTCCTGTACTTTACAACAAGTGTACAGGTGATTATTACATTCCACTGATGTGCTAGTATTGGCTATGCTCTTGTAATTTGTATGGATTATTGCACACTTGCGGGGTATTGGTAACTTAAAATACTTTTGCAAGTTTTAATAATTTAGGGAATCAGTTCGCTAAATATGTGATCCAGTAATAGCGAAAGTGATGATTGATGATAATGAAAATAGATGTCTGTTAGTGTGTGAGTGTGTGATATTCTAAATATATTAATAAATGGAATTATGGCCAAACACAGTTGTTGGAATTCAAAAAGATAACTCATGCATTATGGAAGATGTGCCCTTATGGATACTATCCCCTCTGCTCTATTTACGTTATTTTCTTAGTATTTATAGGACAAAATGAACATGAATGTTATTTATTTAGCCAACGCCTGTCCGTGGTTGTTCGGCCATTTGACGTTGAGCCTCCCAGTAACGCAGGGTAATATCATCAGGCAGATGTTCCAACCTTGTACATGTGAATAGATAATCGCTCCAAAGAGGATACAGATCATCGTCATCCAAACCTGTGCTTGTAGATAGTCCTGTTTCCCGTCATGATGCGGAACCGAACAATCTCTGGGATTGGTTCCTTGGTAGCGAGATGTTTCCACCGTTTTCCGCTCCTTAGTAGAGTTGTTGATAGTGAGCGATACATGAGTGTGGTTGGTATTGACGGCTGTTCTGATGCTGCTCCCTGTTTTGTCTAATTATCGGCTTTTTCATTGCCTAGGATACTATGTGAGTGACCGGACGCAGAACCCAGTCTCTATCTATTAACTCTGCCAGCTTGATGCAACACTGGATAGCATGGAGGCAGTCTGTTGGAGTGTTTTCGCCCAGAGCGGAAATAGCACCTTGAGAGTCCATTAGCAACACTCCCTTGTTGGTAGAGATGGATAAAGCTTGTAGGTTGGTAGCGGTTTCAAATATTGCGTAGTTGCTAGCACTCCTGCCAATTCCTCTGCAGCCTTCAAACTGATTGCTGTGCTAGCCTGCTCCTGTAGATGTGTATCCACTCTGATACGGGATGTAGATTGTATATAGCTGCCAGTTCACTCTTATACTTTTGAAGATTAAGCCGGATTGTGGATAGGGCAGATACAACTGATGTAAAGTGTTGAAGAGGGGCAGGTGTGTCCATAGTTAGCTGATATTTCTGTAGCATGGTCAGACTTGAGTTTTGAGGCGCTGGGTTGCAGGTTTGTAGTGCTCCCAATACTCTTTTAGTTCTTTCCCAGGACTTCAGGGCGTTTATCTCTACGGACATCTAAGGGTTCAATGCCCGTTTGTAGCTGCACAGCTGTTGATTTCGCTCCTGCGGTGATGACTCTTAGAGCATGGTTTTGAACTGCGTCGTACCTCGCTAGGTTAGTTTGTGAGGTTGTAGATTAGACCTCGCTGCCGTATTCCATCATGGGTCGAACATACGTTTTGTATGCTATAGTTAGGACTTCCTACCTAGCGTCCCATTTTACTGTTGTGTCTTTTGAGCAAGTTGTTACGTTTCTGGGTCTTATTGACAGAAGACTTGATATGGTATTTCCAGGAGAGTCTAGTGTCCAGATGTTTGGATAATGAACTTCGCTGAAAAGTTATGTTTTTATTTGTCAGGTTAAAGCGAACACGATTGTGCCATTAGCCCCCTCCCATATGAATAAATTTTTATATTTTATATTATTGAATAATTTTACATTTTAAACTTTTCATGGTAATAGCAGTAATTCAAAGCATTAGCAGTAGATGACACCTAACTTCCAATTTTATTAGTATAAATATAGAACACCTTTAACATGTCTTCGATATATTGCACAAAATATCTTCTCACTGTATGTGAATTTTTGGAGTTCTGTGGCTATAAATACAGTTGATTGTTGTCTTTCAAATATCAGCATCCAGAGGTCGTAAATTTCTAGCAGAAATTTGTTTTTATTCTGATGGCAGATAAACAAGATCTCTAGGTATGGAAAACGTGAAAAGGCACATGTTCAAAGAAGACTTGTGGAAATACTGTCTAAAATTAAGGAATGCACACCTTCAGACTCTACAAAGATACCTGCAATTATTCATTTTTCGTAAAATATTCATTAAAGTTTATAATGTAACTTTTCACTTCAGACACACGTAAAAATGTAATGATTTTAAAATTAGCAACCAGGAAAAGAACTAAAAGTGTCAAATAGCAAAGAGAAATTCATCATATGAAAGGAAATAGAGCAAGAAATGGAATGAAAGCCGGTGTTTAGAGTAACACATATGAAAATGATGTTACAATTTTTTTTTTTTTTGCTTATTCTTCCACTCGGTATAGATCTGTAGATCTTGTTCTTTGTCTTCCTACTTGGCGATATCCTCTTGGTTTATAATTAAATAAAATTGTTGGTATCCATTCCTCTTTCGTTCTTAATGCATACCAATGCTTTTATTTTCATTAATATTTAATTTAGATTATATATACATATACTTATACATATATATGTAACTATTTTCGAATTTCTTCATTTCTTTGTTTACTCCAAGGGAGTTAATTCACCTACGACTCTTAAACATCTCATCTCTGCGGTGTCTATTCTTTTCCTGTCTGTTCTATTCGTAGTCCAGTTTTCACTTCCATATGTTGTCATTCGCACTGTCATTAACATTACTTTTGACCTCCTGCTCTGTAATGTTCTCCTTATTGTTCCCTTCATTTATCATAATTTATTTAGTTTTATATTCAGATCATTTTTACTGTTTGATACATTAATATCTAGATAATTAAAACCAGAGACTTGATTTATTATTTCGTCATTAATAACTGTCTTATGATTGTTCCCTTTAAAAGCCATTGATTTATGTCAGTTTAGAAAAAAGAATGAAGAATGAGTCAGAACCTCTGAAAGTTTCTTTTCCAGTTGAAAGACTTGTTGATGATGCTCTGGTTAAAGATGTAATATCTTTGTTACCACACATTTCTCCAGTATTTCATGAACTCTATAAAAATTGAAACCTAAAGATGATGAATGATGGATTCTGCTTATAATGAATAACTAATGAACTGCTAATCAGCCAAATTTCATGTAATTATAGTATGTGTAATACAATAAATTAAATATTATATTTCAATATCATAATTTTAAATACTTTTTTCAAATAAAATTCTTATAACATTTTGTACCAAAAGCTATTTATATCTGACCCATTCCTCATAATTTTCCAAATTCTTTAAAATATATATTGAAAAAGTGAACCAACCCAAAATGAAAATGACATAGAAAAAAAACTAATTGTTTTGAACATTTAATTAAACATATTTAAATACTGAATTTTAAGAAAACTTAAAGTTATTATATCATATCATTGGAGAGCTTAGGCTAGTCCAGCGCTGAGTGTCTTTAGGTTTCACTTCCAACACCCCCCCCCCCCAATCATTCAAATAGCTTCCTACTTATGACACTTAAATTTTAAAGAGAATTCAATTGTTATTACACCTTTTGCTTTCTACCATTGTCTGCTAACCGATGTTTTTGTTAGTGTATGAATTTTTACAGAAAAAAGTAGAATGAAAACAAAATTTATATTGCTATATCAGTAGAGAGCCTTCAAAAAATGCTACAAGATCTCAACAAGCCAAATAAAACTGCCGGTGTAGCTATGAACATGGAGAAAACACAGATCATGACAAACAGCCAATATTGCCTGTTAGAATCAACTAAACAACACTAAAATACGTAACAGAGCATGTCTACTTAGGATAAATAGCTGCATTCCATTATCACGTGTGCAAAGAAATCAACAAAACGATTTCCTCCACATGGAGAACATTCCAGTCATTGAAATTCATACTGATGGAAAACTTTTTCAGCCGAAAACTGAGGTAAGACGTGCTGGACTCGTGTATGTCCCCAACACTATGCCAAACTTGGAGCCTAACAGAAGTGGAAAAGTATAATATTAGCATCTGTCAACGTAAATGTAGCGGAAAGTACTAGGGATATCCCTCATAGATAAAATATCATCTGTGGAATTAAGAAAGATGTCGGGACTAAACGACGTGGCTCAAGAGGAAATGGGTTGGACATGTAGCAAGGCTACCAAGCAGCAGATGGGGACACATACCTGTGTCGGTAGGAGAGGAAGAGGGAGACCGAGAACGACGTGGCTCAAGAGGAAATGGGTTGGACATGTAGCAAGGCTGCCAAGCAGCAGATAGGGACACACATCTATGTATCGGTAGGAGAGGAAGAGGGACACCGAAAACGACGTGGGCAGACTACTTCAGGAAAACAATCGGGACACACTGTACCAGCGTAGCACGGAAACGCAGTACCTGTAAGGGCCTAGGAACAAGCTGCAGAAAAAGAGAACAACTGAAGTCAATAGTGAAATAGACTCAGCACTTGAACCTTCTAGTTAAATTGTGTTAACCTTGTAAAATAAGAAACACTTGACACACTCATAGGCACAATAGATTAGCTCATCATATGAGAAAGCATTGAGGTCCCCACTGACGGAGGCCCTAGCCCTGGATGGGACATGAGTGACTTAAATTAATTTAATATTACAATTATTAATATCAGCCTAATGCAGAACCCCCGCTTACATTTTGTTCTTTCTTATGGAGTATACAATGCGGTTCTCAAACTGTCGTCCACAGACCCCCCTGGGAAATCGCGAAGTATTAGAGTACTTTTCAGAGTATTTATTCTTAAACGTATAGGTACAAGCATGAATTACGAGAAAATGAAAGATGATACAGACTCCCAACGTGTATTTATTGAGGTAAAGTAAGTTAAAATCGAATTAAAGGCGATTATATGTTCCAGAGAGAGCCGAAAACTCGTATGTACCACCACCAGCAGCACGCTCAGGATATCTCCTGCCTCAGGATATCTCGTCAAAGAGGGCTATGCATGTATTATTGCCTTTCGTAACAACTTACTGGAATGCAAAATTATTCTTGCACCCGTTTATCTATAAACACGCATGGAAATCCTTTGGAGAACGCAGAATCACAACTCAGAATATACATTTGTTCTATTAAGTCCGGTACATCACGACTTTTAAGTAAACACAAGGTTCTAGGTTAGTTCCTCCTATTCTGAAACGGTTAATGTTGTGCCATCATAAATTGTTAACTCAATTAATATTAATGTTTTATACAATTGTACTTTTAATATTAATTTTGTGATTATTATTATTGTGTACAGGCCTATTATTAAAATACTTGCATTTATTTATGTCTTTAAATGCAGTAAACCAGTAATGCAGAACTTTGAAATATATATGTGTGTATATATATATATAATATATAAATGAAAAATTAAATAACACAATGGAATGTACGTAAAATAGCAATCAAAAATAGATAAAATGAAAAAGGATAAAACACTTGGAAAGTCACAGATTTACTATCGCTAAGAAATAAAAGTAATAGAACAACAGATAAATAGTAAAGAAGTAAATAGCAAAACACTTAAAAACAAATCCAAATTAACAAGCCAAGAAAAAAGTAACACCAGAGGTGCAAACAGTACATATGAAAAATGAAATTTAACTACAATGAGGATAACTAGATAGAAGAAAAGAGATAAAACAAGTGAAAAGTCTGAGATAGGAATAACGATTTACTATCTGTGACTTCCCATGTGTTTTATTCTTTTCCTATCTAGTTATACATATACGTATATACTTATTATAGTTCTTGTGTAGTTATATTAAACTTTGGTTTTAAATTTTATGGGCCCACAACAGTGAGAGATGTTTAAATAAGTCCACGGTCAAAGAAAGTTTGAAAATTTCTGGTATTCACTATTTTAAAATAAATTATTACCAAATCATTAAATGCTCAATAGTTTTTGCAGTCTTACTATCTCCACATTCAAATAACAATAGCAACAATGTAGCTAAATAAAGCAAAATATGCGATAATTATTAGAACTATTTCAAGAATAAAATAAGAATTGTATTACAATTCTTCCTAATCTTGGCTTACAAAACTGTAATAATTGTGTATTTGTATTATGCATACTTAACTTTTTCAAGCCATCTTGCAACAGGCGATTTTCAGTAATGCCAATAGAAAAGAGCCAAATACCGATTTATGGCCATTTCATGAACAGATTAAGAATAAAAGTAATGCAGGTATATTTGAAAGTTGCGTACCGAATATTAATATTTATATAAAACATTATAATTATGAATACCTACCTATTCGGAAACCGTGAGAATGAAATAGACGAAAGTTCACTATTACGTCACTACCGTTCGATTTGCTAATATCAACTGAGAAAAACAAAACAGAGAAAACATTTTACCATTCTGAACAACGTGTTTATTAAAATGTATGGTTGCTTAGGCAGATATTGTTACATCATTTACAAAATAATTTTGACCGAACACGCGAAAACAATTGCTTGAGTGAATACACACGAAATTAGTTAAATTTACAATTATTGAAAATACAGTTATCAAATTTGAATGAAAAGGCTGCAATTTCATTGGATACAAAGGACATTTGGGAATTAGCAGATGAAGATATAGAAATAGAATTCCACACTTTATTTATTATTACCGAATAATGTTCTAGATTAATCTGTATGATGCTCAGGAATTGTAGTGGGGGTATAGATTGGCTACCCTGACCAGAAGACAAATGCACCTTGTGTGGTAAAGGGATATGATAAAACATTAATATAATTTCACTGCGATATCGGGCTGTGATTGGCCAAATTCAAAATGTTGTTTCATTTCATTGGTCGAGTTTATGATGATGTCACATAATTGAAATTGTCCTTAGAATTTAAATACAATAAACTGAATATATCATTTTAATTTTCAACGTACAGTATCGGGTTCAGAATGTGAAATTTAAATAAAAAATGGTTTTAAACTTCTCCCCCAATGTCTAAATTGAAATGTTTTCTGTTTAATTTATTTTAAATAGGAAGTTATTCTGTGTAGCAAATTTTGAAGTGAATGCTTTTTCTAACTGATGTTATGATTTTCTTAAGACTTTAAGTAGTTTCTGTGGTTCCAAGAAACGCCCACATAGACGCTTGGACGGTTTTTCCTTTTAATGTCACTCCACTTGTACAAACCAACAAACCTTCCTCGCCTTCCTTGCACAGACATACACACGGACGGACTGTCGGACAAGGGCTGTGGTGGTACTTTTCAATTCGCCAGCAAGTGCAACTGACACACCATTTGACGATATATACCTCATTAATGGCAATGATTGAATATATTCACAGGGAAATCTGATAACAGACCCTCTCTCTCACGCGCCCTATTGAGGCTCCGTGATGGATTTTCTTGCAGAAAAGAGGCCCCCGAGGGAGGCGGAGGGATTCTGACGTGATAGAGTATGTCCGTCCGTCAGGAAAACAAAAACCCTGTCTCCCACTCCAACCTGTCTAATGTTCAAGTAAATACGGATGAGTGACACAAGGAATTCTCTACTCCCTATTTCTCTCGGCAATTGGTGTGAATGTGAATACTGGAAGCAAAGGAGACTGGTGAAAAGAAAGGATGGAAACAGTGTGAAAGAAATATCAAACCAAATACACAGAGAAGAAAAGTTCTTGAATAAATCTTGAAATTCTAACAGAACGACTAGTACTGAAAAAGTAAATAATTTGCATAAATTTGTGTTAAATGTTATACTTCCTATGTACATACAGAATATGTACAAAGACTGGAGGGTGCTCGCATACAAAAGAAAATACGTATGGTATGAACAAAAGCAACGAGATAAACCTAGGGGGAAACGGATGATAGGAGGTTTCAAGATCGTAAGTCGTTGGAAGAAGAAGGTCCTAGACAGACAAGCTTACATTCGGGAGGTCAAGGTCCAATATTGGACTGTAGTGTCATAGAAGAATTTATATTCCTATAATTTCTAGTTTAAAGTAATAAATAATAGACCATAAATAAAATGTTTTAATCTAATCTGTTTAATATACCCAGGGAGCCAAAAAGTTATACACAATTTCACAGTAGATAACTATTAAATATATATTTAAAATTGGACCAAAAAACCACAGTAATGTGTAGTATGACGTTCTGTAAACAGATGTGGCTCACATTACGTTATGCTAGCGTTGCTACAACAAAATGGAGCCAAGATTATTGTTTGAACAGCGGAAAGCAATTTTGAAGTATCCAAGGCACTGGATAGGACGAAGAGGTCCGATTGAGTTTCCACCGCGTTCTCCGGATCTAACTCCGTTGGACTTCTACCTATGGAGCACCCTTAAGGATGTTGTATGCCGTAGAAAACCAGTTACACTGGCAGCATTTCGGGAAGAAATTGAAACGGCATGTGCTGCAATCGCTGAGGACACTTTCGCAAACGTTACTCAGTCAGTAGTTCAACGTACTCAGAAGTGTATCGACGCCGATGGTGGGCCTTTTGAGCAACTGTTGTAACTGTAAAAGTGTAAGATGATTTGTGCTCATCATTTTCTGTTTGTTGAATTCAGTTTTGTTATGTTAACACAGTTTTTTTTCTTTACTTGAAGTATAGGTATATATAAGTATAGGTACATTTTTTAGCACCTTCTATGCATAGCTAATTTTAAATTTCACGATAGACTCAATGGATAAAGTAATGACCATAAAGGATGTTTTAAGAACAAATATCTTTATAAAAAGTAAATCTAGGTCATACAATTACCTACCAAGAAAATACAAGGGAAGAAGAAACAGAAAGAATGAAATCGGAGAAAAAATCAAGAGAAAGTAAAAAAACTAAATGAAATAAAAAGTATTAAATAAGACATTCATTAAAAACCATCATATTCAGGAAACGTGATAGACTCAAGATTTTTGTAAAAATGCATGAAATAGCTCATTGAGAGATAAAACATATTATTGCAAATTGTTATTGAGTTTGAATAAGCGAATAGGGAAATAGGGAAATAAAAAAAAAATGCCAAAAATTACTGTCGAATGATATTAAAAACTTTAGATGTTAACATTGTAGTATACAAGATAGGATAAATATTTTATCTCGTATTAAATAATGTAAAAATGCATTTCAAATTGCTACAAAGTTTTTTTTAAATCTCAACTACAACACAGTAAAAAAAAATAATAATAAAAACAAAATAGTATATATTTTACCCTTAAAGTAATTTCTTTGAATTTTTTTTTAATTTTGAGCTATTTATTGCCAATATATTTCTCTTTGTATAATGAAATTTAAAATGAAACAGCAACAGTTTCAAGAGTAGCGACTTCATAAAATTTTAGATACTGCACGTTTTAAAAAGCATGGCACATTAGACAATTAAACTAACCTAAAATATAATGAACAATTGAAATATAATGTACTGTTGAGGGCTTATATAAAAAGCTTTGTATAACTCTGAAAAGCATTGTTCTAGATCAAACACTTTCAGTACCGAATACAATTTATCAGTTGGGTCTTCCAATACCATTTGTAATTTAGTTTATTTTATTATTCAATTAAATTTTGTAATATAAATTTTGCGTTATTTTGCGAATTGTATAATGCAATATTTTGGATCATAGACTTATAAATGCTATAGAAACAAATTTTCAGATATATGATGATTTTTTAAACTGATCTCATTTCTGTTTCTTGACAGCTACAAAGTTGCACATACTTTCTAAATGTAAAGTAAAAACTATTGCTTACCCTGACATAGCTGCTAAGATGACCTTCTTGTAGATATACCCGCAACAGTCATTGGATGTTTCTTGAGTTTCACTGCAGTGTGCTCCAGTCACTTCTGTCGATTTCGTTGGCCTGCAGTTGTTCTTTCAGGAACCCCTTCTTCGAAAACATAGCAAAACCATCTTCAGGGTACAGGGGCAATTCATTACTAGCATATAGATTAAGTGAGGCCCAAATTTGGGAATTCACATATCTAGATAAATTGAACGAGGTTTTGATATTTAGAATGCCAAGCATCTATAGAATGAATTCGTTTCGCTTTTTTTGGCACCTATACTATTGTAAGCAGCAGTAATAATTATTTAAGACTTCACTACATTTGACACGAGGAGACAAATTTTATAATTATTTTTGAGGAGAATGCTACAGACTATTGCTGATCTGATCCGATCTTATTGTCCAGGCAAGAAGTACGATGCTTGCCAGTAGCCATAATGAAGGAAAAATAGCATCCCCGACGGTAAGAACGTCATTCTAGATGCCTTACAAAACTTGAGATCAAAGGAAAACTGCATTATTTAAATAAAATAGCGCAGTCTACACAAATACAGAGGGCGCCAAAAATGTATACACACTTCAAGAAAAAAGAAAAAATTGTGTTAACATAACAAAACTGAATTCACACAAACAGAAAATGATGAGCACTAATCATCTTAGACTTTTACAGTTACAACAGTTACTCAAAATGCCCACTATCGGCGTCGATACACTTCTAAGTACGTTGAACTACTGATTGAGTAACGTTTGCGAAAGTGTCCTCAGCGATTGCAGCTCTTGCCGTTTCAATTTCTTCCCGAAGTGCTGTCAGTGTAACTGATTTTCTACGGTATACAACATCCTTAAGAGTTCCCTATACGTAGATGTCCAACGGCGGTTCTGTTCTGTACACACGTCTCCATTGCCTTTCAACTTCAACAATATTCTCGGTTTTCCAATATCACTTCAAAATTGCTTTCCGCTGTTCAAACGATAAACTTGGCTCCATATTGTTGTAGCAACGCTATCATAATGTATGTGAGTCACATCTGTTTACAGAACATCATACTACACATTACTGTTTTTTTTTATCCAACTTTTAAATATATTAAATAGACATCTACTGTGAAAGTGTGTATACATTTTTGGCACCCTCTGTATGTTAAAAAAAACGTGTTTTTAGATACCTTTAGAAAGATACTGTTTTGTTCTTAAGAAAAGAACGCAAAGACGTAAGATGTTCAGGCACGTAATAAAATAAATAGGAAAGCAACACAGGTCAAATCTTGCAGGATAAATAAGGAACGAATTTACAGGAACTTAAGTAATTAGCCAATTACTAAGCAAGAAAAAGGAATAAATATAGAAAAGCACAGCAATCAACGATCATCACACACTATTGAAGCGAAAAGATGTGGCAATCTTTGGATAAGAGGTGTCGGTGAAGGAATGAAAGAGCTTGTTATACGCTTCTTTCCACGTGGAGTGTGAAGGAAAACTTTTAAGAATACGATAAACATCTCGAGCAGTAATTCTGTCCAGATGGCATGCAAGAAAACTTAGGGCAGGGGAACAGTAATGGTTGTTGGGAAGTTTTCCATTGACGAGAATGATTCGGCAGAACTCAGAAACCGGTGACCATTTGAGAGCAACGGACTTTGATTCTCCCCTAAAGCGTTATTTCAAAAGACCTTTCGTAATTTTAAATTACAAGTTCGTTTGATTGAAGATCTTGAAATTTGATTTCTCCTAACGCCTTGTTGTTGAATTATATTGTAACACACGGGAAAAGTAGGCGCTTGTTATTTAGGCAAGCGTGTTGTTTAGTACTTTAGAGCAGTAGTTTCTAAACTATGACGTTGCGACCTACCTTAGGACGAGTTTTTCACTGTTATATTTAACCACCATCCAAATACTAAACGTCCCTGCCAAATAGTAAACAATTTTACTCAAAAACCACCCGAAGAATTAAAAAAACAAATTTTTTTCAGTAAGTAAATATCACATAAAGTAATTGGAACTACTACTGCCGTTGTGCTGTGGTAATATCGAAAGTTATTTTTTACTCCCGTCACCAGCTGAGCGCAGCGCGCGCTGGGCCAAGGCCACGTCAGTGGCTGCCATAATAGCAAGTTAGTTCGAGAGCAAGTAGTTTGAGGTTAAGAGATGGGTGTAACTCAAGTCTTTGTGTTATTACAGACTCTTGGTGTGCTAGTGATGTAAATTTTACACTCGCAAATTTTACTGAAAGGTTACCACTAGAACTAACAAAGTCTACAGTAATAACTCACGAACTATGTATGAACTTAAAAATAAATGAGGCAGAAATTGGAAGAATTTCCGAAGCAGGGCTATTGTGAGTGAATGCAAAGTTTATTAAAAGATTTCAGAAATGCATTACTGCCGGCTTAGGCGACTTCCAAGTTTGTATAACTCATTATGAAATAAAACTAATATAGTGTGCATAATGTGAGAGAGAGTTCTTTGTAGTCTTCCTTGTTGGTTTTTTGAACACTTAAGCACCGTTTGCAAAGTCGAATTTTGACATAATAACAAGCACATATAATAACAATTTATTTTTAAAAACACAAGAGTTCAAAAGGATATTACTTGACAAAAAGAACATCATTCATTGCTGCGTATTCAAAAATTCATAGAAAATAAAGCCACATGTGATACGCAGATTGTACTTGTTTTTAGCAATGTGCAATTAAATTTGCACAATTGAAAATAAACAGGTTATTTATTATTTAATGGAATAAACTCAAAACTAATCACGATAGCCACACAACTGTTTTCAGACCTTTGCTTTCAGTTTGCTGAAATTTCAACAGATACAAATGAAACATCTCATTACTTTTGCAATGCTGAAACTGAACTTTTCAAGAAAGTGGACCAATTTTGAATGTAATAAATGAAAGAATATCCAGAGATTTAAAATGAAGTAAAATAAATATTTAGTTCATGACTGCCAACAAAACAAGAGCGAGAACTAACCGATGATTATCAATTTGTGAATATTAAATATACAACATGAGTTTGAGAAAGCACTTTCTGAGGAAAAAGTTACAAGTTTAATCCGTTAATTTCGTTTTGTTTATAATTACCAATTTTTTTCAATGTTCAGCCTTAATTTTTTATGCTCCTTTACACGAATTACTTAATCCTCAGAAACGCCGTACATTTTTTTCAAGTTATACCATTGTGTCTTTCACGGCACGCATTGGTTGCATCTTGCAGGAGTTTTACGAATGGAAAAAATTAGAGGTTTCTTTCCTTAATTTCCTGTGTAACATTTTCATTGCCGAATGCTACATAACTAATATTCAATCATGGAACAGTTATTAATATCTGTTCATTTCTTTCTCTACTTCCGTGTCTGTATTATGTAAGATATTTTTCAGTTGTTAATGATTCTGACCTGCTGTGATCACATAGGTAAATTATTTATGCAAAGATATTAAGTAAAACAAATAACTATAGTGAAATATACATAAAAACATATCTGTAGCATGTTGTCAATATTCGGGTATTCACCATTGTTAATTTAGCTAAATTAGCGTAACATGGGTTGCCTATTCCGAAAATTTATACGGCGCTCCTGGGACACGTATAATTTGATTAAAAACATTTTATTTTGTAGCTGCTTTAGATTTTAGATCAATGAAATACTACAACAAACAAGATAACAATAGTACAGAATGGACTAATAAAAAGAGCTTGTTATATCGATATTAGAAAGAATATCGTGAGCTTATAACCTACTGAAAACTTAGCATGTCCTTTAATAATGTTTATTTATAACGCATAATATTTTTAGATAGGTTGTCTTTCCAGCTCACTTCGTTTCTTTTCCTTTTCTTAATTATGATTTTGTCTTTATTTCGCATACAACTACTAAAGCTGCCTTCCTTCATCTGTGTATAACACACAATATACGTGCGGGCAGTAACCTGCTACAACAATCGAGAAATTAAATAGGTCTCTTTTTGAATTATATAAGTACAATAAATGTATCTTTATGTACGAGGGTCGATCCATAAATTTGCGGCCTAATTCTAGATATGGTAAAGAAAAAAATAATATTTCTTTTTTCAATATAGTTACCCTTTATTGCAATACACTTCTCATTCTTGAATTAATATTTCAATAATCTCCCACAAAAAATAGAAGTCTTGTCTGCATATGGGCCTAAACAGCATCCATCACTTCTTCTTCACGCATAAATTTCCCTCCTTGGAAATCCTCCTTGAGTTTTGAAAACCGGAAATAGTCCCTGGGAGCTAGATTAGGACTGTAGGGTGTATGGTCGATCTCCTTGAAGCCATTTTTTCACAGCTTCCTTTGCAACAAGAGCTGTGTGCACAGCTATGTTGTCGTGAAATCACACCCCATCACTCAGCTTTCCTCGCCTTTTCTCTTTGATGAAAGCACGTAGTCTGTGCAGTAGGCCAGCATAGTACTCCCCATTTACTGTGGTGTTCCTCTCCTTGAAGTCAATGAAGAGTATTCCTTCACAGTTCCAAAAGATTGTGGTCATGATCTTCTTGGTTGACGGAGTTACCTTGGCCTTTAGAGGCGGTGCTTCGCCAGGTTTACGCCACTCCATTGATTCTCTTTTGGACAAGGGATAAATAGTAGAGGACCATGATTTCATCTTCCGTAACAATGGTTTGTAGAACTTCTCTCTCGTTGCCACGGCAGAGCTCCAAAATGCCTGACAACTGATGACGTTGCTGCTTTTGTATTGAGGAAATAAGTTTAGGCGCTAGGTTATACATATTTAAATGTTCATAAATATTCGAAGGACTGTTGTTTTAGAAAGGCCCAACTTGCTGCTATTTCTGTAACTTTGAGCCGCCGGTCTTCCATAATTTCTCCTTCCACAAGAGCGAGCGATGTTTTCAGGAGTGAGCACCTCAAAGGGCCGACGTGCACGCTCCTCGTCTTCAATGCTTTCTCTACGTATTCGAAAAAGTTTGACCCATTATTTTACGGTAGAATATGAGGGGGATGATTCCCCATATACACCTTCCAATCGCTGTTTAATTTAATTTGGAATAAGTCCTTCTTTTGTGAAGAATTTAATAACAGATCGTTACTCCATTTTGAACATGTCACAATCTTCTACATATACCCTTATTTATACAACTATATCTGAACAGAACACGGCGGAGCGGAAGTTACAGCGACAATATTTACTTACAGATAAGGTATGTCACCCGATAAGGCTATTGTGAAGGCGATAACCCTTATCGACGAGGCGGTAAACTTATGGACCTTACCTTGTACATATGCAAGTTACAAAGCAGACATTAGAGTGCTACAATATAGACTAGTAAAAGACAATATTTCCCTTATTACTGCACTAAAAACTGAAAATTTGCCTGGAAATCAGATGGAACCTTATTCATTTTTTTCCATCCTGATTTTAAAATTGTTTATAGTTAGAATCATAAAGTATGTGTAAATTTGTTGACATCACTAAAAGATTAGTTTTTTGTATACTCAAAGTATTAGCTGCTGTATTAGCTAAATAACAGCTTAGTTTACCGAGGTGGTAGCTAATGCGATAATGCTTGAGGTCCCTGGTTCAGATCTTCTGGAGCCGGCCATCCTATACTTTTTTCTCTCTCTTTCTCTCCTCCCTAGTCGATTAGATGAATGCTGAGATGAATATTTTCTCTCCAAAAAATTTCCGCTTTAACATTTCAAATATTTCATTTCGTTGGTTGTGTTGCAGGATCGAAAGTGGAAGGCGGTTGGGCTGGTGCGGCGTGACAGTGGCTTGCGCTTTGGAAAGTTATCGTTCCCGGCATCTGGCCCTTCTGAGGTGCTCAGATTCCTTGGATGGGGCCTATGTCGTCACCTGGGTAACAATACGTATATCCGTGCCTCATTTCCCACTCTGCGTCTCCCACTTCATTCCTTCCTTTCGGAGGTGCCCGAGCATAAGCTGATCCTAACAATCCAATCAACCCTATGGTGTATAACTTCTCAGAAAAAAGAAGTTATTGTCAGGCCTTCCCCAGTCTTACAAAGAGGTTTTGTTTGTTACATTCGTCAAAGCTCCATCAGTTATCATATCATAATAGTTCAATAATATGCAAGTCTTAACTATCTCAGGTTTATACGGTTACTGTCCTCTTCCTGTGTCTATCATCCACATCCTCTGCTCTGTTTGTCTGTGGCTCTTCTTGCCATAGCCTCCATAATCTCATTGTTCCAAGTTTTTCTTGGTCTTCTTCTTCCTTGTCTTCCTGGTGGTTGCCATTCATACATGCATCACTTTAGATCATCTCTTCTCTCCCATTTTCATCTGATAGCCAAACCATTTATGGTTCTTGTTTTCGTTTCTTCTGCATCCTACTGCATGTACAGTTGTTGCCTGACTTTTTGGCCCGTTTCCTTACGGGGCGTGACGCAGAGAGAGGAAAGCAGGAAGAACCATACGAGGCTTCTGCGCATGTGATACTGAACGTGTAATCGACCCTTCTTTCAAGACATTCCGTCTCTTGTCTGAGAGCGATTCTTACGACGGTATGCAGAAATTTGAAGTTCTGACAAGCGTCTTGCACGAGCTGTTTAGTTATCCACAGTGTGGATTAATATTGTGATCTGTTATTAATTTTTTGTTCCATTAACCCTACGGTAAAAGATGCGAGGACTGGTTTAGCACTGTTTTCAGGCGATAATGCAGCTCAGAGTGTCCCAAAAACGCTATATGGAACTGGGGAACTCAGTGACCAGATGTTAGACAACTATAAGAATGGAAATTTTGAGGTTCTATGGATGGTTCTTTTGACATAACAAATGGTTTACTTTGGAAACTGGATAACTTCCTCCAAAATAGGTGAACGTTTTTATTTGTTCTTGTGCTTTGTGATCTTTCAGTTCGTTTCTTTATTGTGTAATCTTTGCTGTAGAACTCTGAACATTTCCACCCAAATAAAATCGCTTTCTTTCACATTGCGGTCTCTTAAAATGTTTTGCTCAAAACATCCGCCAGAGCTTCAAGAATGGTAACCATTTCGAGTAAACAGCTCTTTGACAACTGTCAGGAATCTTTGTCTTATGGAATTGATGACAATGATTAGATCCATAGCAGCTAATTCTAGAAGGTGGTGAACACTTTTCTGTATAACTCCCACAAGAAGAGACATTGAATTAAAAATCTCTGACAACAGTTGAGCAAAAGTTGATTTTGTTTGGTAAAATTTGTAGAGCGTTGTACCCTTTAAGTTACTCAGTGGATTGACCACTTGAAGTTCTGTCGGTTTTTGTTCAACTGAAAACGAATATTTCTCTAAAACTCAAAAACTTAGAGTTATTGACAGCTGCTTCATTTAGCCCAAATAGCGTCTGACCTGTCTGTAGTTTCTTCTTTGATACAACTGAAGATATAGAAAACATCCGTAGAGATTTCTCCAGATTTATTGGTATACTGGGACGTAAGTTTGAAAATTGTCCACTGCATTTTGTTGAATAATCTACTGCTGTCACATAAACCATGCAGTTATATGAAAAGGGTTTCCTACAGTCTTTTAATGTCATTGAAAATGATAAAATTACAGGAATATACCTAGGGAAGTATGAAATTCGTATACTAAAATTAAAAATTAATTCTTCCATAAAGCACTACAAATCCTGAAGTATAAAATTTATGAACAAAAGAGAATTATAGTTCAACTTACTCAAACTGATTATAGGAGGTCCAAAGTAAATTGGAAGATCAAACGTGATCATTAACATTTTGAATAGTAAATAACATGTCATATAGAGAAAAAGTACAGAGAGTGCCAAAATTGTATACACGCTTCAAGCAAAGAAAAAACTGTGTTAACACAACAAAACTGAATTCACACAAACAGAAAATGATGAGCACTAATCATCTTAGACTTTACAGTTACAACAGTTGCTCAAAATACCCATTATCGGCGTCGATACACTTCTGAGTACGTTGAACTACTGATTGAGCAACGTTTGCGAAAGTATCCTCAGCGATTGCAGCTCATGCCGTTTCAATTTCTTCCTTAAGTGCTGTCAGTGCAGCTGGTTTTCCAAGGTATACAACATCCTTAAGAGTTTCCCATAGATAGAAGTCCGTACAATGCGGAGGAAACTAAATTGGATCTCTTCGTCCTATTCATTGCCTAGGATAGTGCCTTGGATCCAGTGCGCGGGGTTTGTTGCTGTGCGAGATCTCCCAGATCTGCCCTACTGAACATCTCATACGGTACCTGAGTCTCAAATTTGTCTCGAATGCATGCAATTGTTACTCTGTTCTGTACACATGTCTCCATTGCCTTTGAACTTCAACAACATACCAATACCACTTCAAAATTGCTTTCCGCTGTTCAAACGATAATCTTGGCTCCATTTTGTTATAGCAAAGCTAGCATAACGTAATGTGAGTCACATCTGTTTACAGAACATCATACTACACATTACTGTTGTTTTTCGGTCCAACTTTGAAATATATTAAATAGATATCTACTGTGAAATTGTATATATATTTTATTGGCACCCTATGTATTTATTTCCCTTTGATAAACTTTATTGTTGTTAAACATCACCACATAATTGTAATTGTTAAACATTTCATCCAGAGTTCATAAATGCCCATATAGTGAACGTGAATTCAATGCAATGCAAACAAATATTAGGACAGACACTTTGAAAAGGCTATTGATTAGAAACGCCCATAACAACGGCAAAGATTTCTCTTTATTCTTATCGGTTTTGCTGGAGATTTGTGAGTGACCGCGAGGGATGATATAATCTTGTACACGTCTATCACAGCTGTTTGTGAAACAGGAATAAAATGTTAAGGCTTAGAAAGGGGGGAAAAAACTATCGGATCCTGTTTTCCCTTTACCCTCTGCTCCATTTCTTCCCTTTGACCACCTTTTCTTTCTAGGGAGGGTAAAAGAGAGGGAAACGTTCTAAGTGCATCACCATCGCATTGGTAAGTGTTATGGAAGGAGGGGAGACATTGGAAACTTATCGGCTCCATATTGACAAATTAGTCATGTTCAGCTGTTTATTGAGGGAGATTGGGTATACCCACAGAAGCGTTCGTTATACAAGCTCGTAATGTTGGCAGTTGTACAGTTTCAAAAACTAATGATGTTGTATACCAGCTTTTGGTTCAGTAGCTTAGAAATGGGGGCACTATTGTAAGAACTTCCAGTACGACGAGCGACAATAGCGTCAACAATAACACTAATAATATAACTAATCGTGGTTGTTTCTAATTATAAATCATTAGTGCTCTAATTAAAATACAGTGGAGCTCGGTTATCTGAACAAATTGAAACCAGCTATAGTTCATATATTGTATTAATCTTATAACCGAACCTAGAAAATATAACATATTGCAGAAAATTAGCATTAAAATTCCTGTTAAATGTTCTTTTTCTCCAACCACCCCCTAGGTTTTGTTTTCAATTATATATAATTTTTAAATATAATACATGAATTTAAAACAATGTGTGGCAATAATAATAATAATAATAATAATAATAATAATAATAATAATAATAATAATAATCCTCAAGTGTTGTGCCTTTACGGCCAGTAACGTCAAATCAAAACAGCAGTCCGTCTTTTCGTGAGCAATCCAACATCTGGATTGTATAGATTAACTCTTTTGAATATTATACGATTATTTATTTTCAATGCGTGTTTTACGTTTATATTCATATGTGTTTAATACGCTACTAACCCGTGTTACATTATCAGTCATTACTTACGTGTTCCATTCGTGTGCATTTCTTCTTTTTATCTTTTGTTTTAATTATCCAAGTTTCCCACATCCAGGTAAAGCTATTGATTTACACAAATTTAATTGTGATTCTTTTCTAGTCTTTTTTCCATAGATTCTCTGTATTATTTCACAAATAGCTTGTACTCTTTTATTTTGTATGTCCACATTTTCTAATTATTTTCCAAACATTGAAAGTGGAATACCTATTCGATAATTGGTTATCGAATTTTCTATTTGTATTTCCAATCGACTAGGTATCTGCTCTTATATGCCATTACCTCCGATTATAGTTGACGTATTAAAATTATAATTCTTAGCTAGGGAATTTAATTTACAAGTCGTTTGTTCAGTGTTTTATAAAGATACCTTCATTACTATCCACATCATCTGCAAAAGCTAAAATGTTTATTTTTGAATTAGGTTCATTAAAGTATAACCCCTCGTCAGTTAAATTGGCTCAGAAGGAAATTAATATTTGGACGTGTGCAAGTATATAGGCTGTTCCCTTTGTATGTAACTAATTTCAAATTACTGTTAAACGTAACGGTTAAAGAAATAATGAAGCAGAAGATTCCATCGAAAGGCAAACTCATCAAGTTTTGTAATGTTTTCAATTACCAACGAAAAATGGGTTAGGGGATCGGGTTATAAATGAAATAATTAGTACTTTTTTTTTCTTTATGTAGAAATTAATCACTGGCATCGTATACCTAGACATGTTGGAACCGTTATTCTTACCTCAAATCCGATATCTGCAGCCTGATGTTCATTTTCAGCAAGATGGTGCCCCGCACCAGAAATGTTCTCAGTAACTTGAAGTAGACTTTTCCCGGTCGGCCTTGGATTGGTAGAGGACCGATAGCATGGACCCCAAGGTCCCCTGATCTTAGATTTGTCCTTTGAAAGTATAAAGGATAAGGTTT
This sequence comes from Metallyticus violacea, assembly GCA_030762175.1. Classification (NCBI taxonomy): domain Eukaryota; kingdom Metazoa; phylum Arthropoda; class Insecta; order Mantodea; family Metallyticidae; genus Metallyticus; species Metallyticus violacea. The sequence goes on from CM060844.1 coordinate 86,968,870, forward strand.
ACGCCACCCAGTTAGAGAACTTCTAAATCTAGTTATGGCCATCGCCAGTGTTACTCAAAACTAGTTGCGAAGCATACGGCAGAAGTTAATCTACCGCCTTGAGGTCGCCACTGTAACTGATGGGGTGCAAATAGAGATGTGGTGATTTGTTTCAACAAAATGTAAATTTATATCCTATAATTAAAAACTTGGTGAGTTTTCCTTTCAGATGATATTTTGTTTCTCTTTAAATCCTTAACTGTTAACGTTTTACAGCAATTTCAAATTACGTCCATTCGAGGGTAACACTGTATTTAAGTGCGCAGTTCATAGTTAACTAAAATATTGGTTGTTTCCTTTAGAGGTATTAAGAAATAAAAGCTCACCATTTAAAAACATAGGAATTGTGATTTGTGATTTGCATCTTACAATATATATAAAAAAATCACCAAGTTTAATTAAAATGACACGAAGGACGCGTGTTTTGCTTGCTCATATGAATATGCGCCAAATTTTAATGTGAAGCAGATCAACAGAAGCTGGTGGACTGTACAACAAAAAGTTCAGTTCTTGCTGTGGTTGACACAACACATGTTACACTTACAACGTCGTGTTCGCCAGGTGTGTATTTGTGTGAAAGGAGTGGAGTCTAAACTGAAGGCGCATACATCGAATTGTTTTGGCCATTCTCCTAAACTTGGAGAGTTTCTACCTGCAATTATGTAAAAAATATGTTAACAAACCAATATTTACATTTAAAATTGTTACTTATATCTCGATACAAGTAATAGGAACGGCCTGTACACTATTTTGCCTATGTATTCCCTGGGAGCAAAAGTCATCCCGAGGAAGCTCAGCACTTCTTGATTCGAGTTCTCCAATTTGGCCTGCATTTCATCTACTGCTGAAGTGTTTCACATTTCTCTTCTTCGTTGTCTTCCACGCTGTTACTCGGAAGATTCAATAGCATCATGCCTCTCTTTATGTATCTGGTTATATTCTTGCCTTCTTGAATTATTCACAAGTCTTTGTTTGAAATGCTCACGTCATTTTTCTCTGAATTTTACTTTGACATGTCCCCAGTAAGATGGGTTCATCAATTTAAGAGACCAAAATTTATCTTCCAGATTTTGCTTATTGCGTCTTAAAAACTTCTTTGCTAGATTTGTGTTTAAGGAAAGCAATCACTGAGGTAATACATTCACAAATTTTGTATAGCATGCCAGAATGTCAAGTAATTTGCATTCTAGTTAGCAGTTTGACTTTAAGTTACTGACCGCCACGGGTGGCCGAGGTCGTTAAGGTGCGAACTCGTGAGCGGGAGGACTGAGATTCGAATCCCGCCAGGACCGTCCTCCCTGACTGAGGTTTTTTCCAGGTTTTCCTCAGTCCTCATAAATGGCAAATGCCGGGGAGGTACCCTAAACTTAAGCCCGGAACGTTTCCTTCCTTAAAGATAAATCCTTTCCCAATTTATCATTTCATCTATCATCAGTGTCACCGTGGTGCCTCAGTAGTAAAAATGGGCGTTAAACACTATTCATTCATTTGAAGTTACTGAAAATGTTCTGAATAGAATTTATTTTCCATATTTGTTTTAGATTAAAAAAATATTTTATGTACCGCGTGTTTTACCCCTCTTTTAAGGGTTGTTCCACTTTTCAACGGGTACCCTTTATTCCCAATCTCTCACGATCCATGATAGTGCTAGACGACCACCTTATTTCCTTCCTGACGGTGACCACACCAAAAGAATTCTGGGCTATCGTTCGTCCTCCATTCTCCTATCGTAACCAAAACATTGTGGAGCCCGCTTCTGCATTCTTTCTAGAACTGTTTCTTCCATATCCATAACCTGTTTATCTCTTCATTTCTTTTTCTTTCCAACCCAGACACCCTGGTTCCTCTTCGTATGCCAGCCATCTCCAACCTTTTTGGCGTTCAGTCAGAGTTCAACCTTCTGCCCCGTAAATTAATAAACTCTCCACTAATGTAAGAGGATTCTTTTCTTTGTTTCCTTGGATATAACTCTGCTGGAGAACAGCATTTAACAGCTTAATCGTCCTTCTTGTCTTTACACTGATTTAAGATTTCAAATTTAATTGAAAATTACAGGTATTTAAGAATAAATTTCTTGAGTGTATTCTTCAGGACAATTTTACACCCCGAATATGAACAAGGACTTCACGAGGTGAGTTTACAGTTTGTAAGTCTGGATCTTCCCAGCTTTTGCTTTCCTAAAATGTTAAATTGAGGAGGACTCTTGCACAGATTTCTCTCTTAGGATAATCTAATAACATACAAAGAATAAGCAGCCAGATTGTGTAGTTGTGTATGTATGTACTTTTTTGCTTATGGGTTGCTGGGAGAATGAGGTTTAGGTAGGATGTACGTGCCCTTCCCCCCACCCCCCGCTCTTCAGAGCAGGAGGCTAACAAGTGTCCATTCAACAGAAGCGAAGTAGAAAAAGAGATTGAAATAAGCTTTAGCTGAATGGATTTCTTGCCAATTGAAGTGTAGGAGAAGGGGAGGGTGAAGAAAAGGTAGAGAGAGAGATTTCCTTCCTTACACACATACAAGTACAATGCCACAAAAGAAGAAAGAATGAAAAGGTAAAGAACGAAATATATGTATCAACATTACCAGAAGAAAGAAACATGAAATGCTAGAGAAAAGAAAAGGAGAGAAAAATGTTTACAGGGGAGGTTTAGAATAAGAAAGAGGGAGGAAAAAAGACGAAGGGATCAGTTGCTTTGCTTGCATCTTTGTTACGCGCCGAACCGTGCGAAAAGATGCGTGTTTGCTGCGTGACGAACGATGTCGTGGTCTACTTGATTTTCCCTGAAGTTGGCCACTTCACCAGGGATGTCCAGGCTGCGTAGAAATCCGTTCCACAATGCCTGAAGTATGAAGAGTTAGACTGCTTTTCTCCTTGTTTCAGAAGGAAAGCCCAAGTTAAAAATAGAATAATATGACTAGCTAAATAAAAAATTAATTATAAGTGCACTATTGCAACAATTTTAAAAATTGTGCATATCCCTTTACCTTAGCTGGTTTAAATGTCAACTTAAATAAACTACAAGAAATATATAAAAATAAATTGACATGTTTTACTATCGTAGCAGATTCCAAAGCCTTCACCAAGATATGCTGTATTGAATCGAATAATTGTCCGACCCATTACTGACTGGAAACGTCCTAAGAAGTGTCCTATAAGTTTAACACAATTAGTACCTACTCTTTATTAAGTTCAATAATAATAACAGTCACCAGGAACTTAGTTGTAACAATGCTAGAACTATCAGAGAGAGCAATTCTAAAAGCATCTGATGTCTTCTTTATCAGACCTTTATAGTGTATGCATTAACTGTTTATTTCAAGTTTGGCAACGCCAAAGGAAGAAATTGACATTGTTCAGAATCAAGTGCTGTCGACAATACGAGGGTTACCTTTTAAGATTTTACAAAAACTAGGAAAGAAAAAAAAATAATTGGAGCAAACTGTTTTATTGTTTTACAAAATATTCGCCTTTAAGATTTATATGGTTTTGCATGTGTTTTTTTCCACTTTGAAGTTAGTATCTCAAAAACAGCTTCAACAGCTTCTTGAGGTGATGAAAATCGCTGTCTACGCATTTTTTTTCGATGTTTTCCTCCTTCACATAATGATTTGTTGTGTGAGAGATGCCATTGTTATGATGAAGAATGCTGCAAAGTTTTCCCAGGTTTCATCGATGACTTCTGGCATACAAATTGTTGGAAGTGTTTCGTGAACGAACTACTTTTGTAGGATTCGGTCGGTTCACCTTGGAACACCCACACAGTGAATTGTGGCTTACTTTCCGGAACTTATTCAAGTTTCGTCACCTATTACTATTTTGCAGTTCCTCGTTGGAATTTTTGAGCATTTCATTATACCAGTTAACATGAGCGTTTTTGAGCTTCGGTCAAATTATGCGGAATGTATTAAATGTTCACATGTACTGCAGTCTTGGATATGTTTAAGGATGCCTCTATCTCACTGTAAGTCACATGTCGATCTTCTTCAACCATGTTGTGCACAACATTGAAATTTTTTTGGAATGACAACCAATTTTTGGTGGACCTTCACGAAATTCATCACTGATGGACGCACGACCACGGCGAAATTCTGCAAACCAATTTGCAAACAGTCTTTTCTGATGGTGTTTCATTAACAAAAGTTGAACGAAGTGATTCAATGCATTGCTGTTGAGTTAGGCCTTACTAAAATCGTAAAAAATCATCCAACGAAAACTACCATGCGAAATTTCCATTTTTTCGAAAACTTGTTTTATTTAAACGCTTACTGTAAACAAACTACTCGGTCAATTTCTAAGCTGCAGTTGCGAAAATAGTAATGACATTCCTCAATAGCGCTAGTGGTCGTTTCTAAAAACTTAAAAGGTACCTTCGTACCTGAGCGAGAAAGATATCGAGCTGGGTTGAGGTCAAGCTAGCGATAAAGTGAGGAGGAAGGGAGGATTCTATCTGCTTAATCGCAGCCGTAATTGATAATAGCTTTGTTTTGTCTGTACCAATTAATAATGCAACCTATCAAATTGTTTCTGCGTTTGTGTCTTCTGCTGACTTAAATCGCTGCGTTAGTGTTATGTCCTGTTACGATTCAGGGGTATAAACGAACACAGTGTTCCGACCAAAATCGGCAAACGTAAAATAAACAAGCAAGCCGTCCTCTGTGAAGTGAGCCACTCACTGTGATTGTATTCAGCAAGTTTCTTGAACTGAGGCTAAAAACGTAATGTTCAGCAACAAATTTTGTTTTTATTAACATAAGATTAATCTTATCAATACTTTCATAATACATCAACAGTACTCATCAATAAAATGGCAAAAAAAAATTATTTATATGTAAAAATGCAATAAAACTGTTGTTACGAGCAGTGCACAAAATATGAAGATCTGATGACAAAAAAAAAAAAAATGTTCTCAGCAACAAATAGTTAAATTATTTGAATATCATGATATAATTAACTGACTGATTAATTAAATAAGCAAATGATTTATTACGCTCTACTTAGGCACAGACAGTGTTATTCTATGGTGAAGAAATACCGAGGTAAAATTACTGTTACTAATTTTAATAACTTCTATTCAGATAAATCAGTAATTTCATAACATGTGTAGCTTTTGAATGTGACAATTATGTCTAAAATAATGTAAGTAAATGTTTAAACGCCATAGACAGTTTCATATAAATTCCTACGTTTTATTTCAAATATTACTATCGTAACACCAACCAGAATTCTTTTTGGTATATTCCATTAAGTGTTTTAGACTTCATCAGACCATTAGATGCCTAATAAAGAAAAATTAAGTTAACAGAACCGGCTTCCAGCCTGGGACGTCGGTCCTGGTGGTGTAGTGGTAACCATATTGCCTTCTAATTCCCAAGATCGTGGGTTCAAACTCAGCCATGTTCGATGGATTTTTTCGGGGTTAAAATCCTAAGTATGGCTTCCTTCGGAAGCGAAGTAAAGCCGTGGGTCCCGTGTCGTACATTTACGGCACAAAAAAGAACCTCAGGCCTGAGAGAAGAGGTCTCTGAGTAAAATTTGTCGGCTCTGAATTGAATGGGATACTGATGACCTGAGATGTTAAAAAGCGTCTGCAAATAAAATAAATTAAATCAATTACACTAACCACGAGTTCATTTTGGAACACTTCCCAATAACGACGTTTTTGGACGAAAAAAGAATGATGTAATTCGATTAGCCACTTAAAAAGTCAAGACAGCAAAGTATTAGAATAAAATTCTTCTTTTAAAAGCATCCTTTACCACTCGTTAGTTCTATCCCTAGATACTCTTAAACTTGCAGTTGGTGGGTACCAAACCCTACTTAATTAAAAAGTGTTTTGGAAGTTCTTCAGATGTTGAGTTGATACCCTGATGTTCTCTCATATCTTATTGCGTACGTAAGAAGCAAACATAGTCAATAAACACAGATGTCGGATTTGCAAATGAAACCCATTTACCATAACAAAGCGACCAAATCCAATAGTTGCCTCGCTCCATTCTGTATAGTTCAACTGTCACGCATGCGCAGGTCCATTCCCTTGTCACAAACATACTACTGATGGTGTTACCATAATGCAATCCTATTTACATTAATCCCCTCATCCTATTCACAAATATCACACACGATGTTAAATGGTGTACTCTGAATAATATTTAGCCCGTTTCATTCTCGGGGACAAAACCTCCACTGAATAGGCAAAATAGCTTACAGAACAGTTATACAACCATTTTAATGCAATAAATAGCTAGAGAAGGGACTTGACGGGGCTCGATACCGTCCCAAAGCACAATGCCTACATTTTGCATTATGTAAACTTAACCATTATATTCATTGCTTTCAGAACAGATTCAGCGAAAATTTTTCGGTTGTTCGCGTATTGATCCATATCGCCGCTTCATTGAAATGGTCCTTTGTGCGGTGAGGGCCGATGGGGTTTTTACCTTTGGTAGAATGCAAATGATGGAAAAAGGCGGCACAATTCAGAATTTATTGCCACGTTTCTGTCCCAATGACGGTAAACGAATGTATGGAAAGCTGTGTGTAAATAAAATATCACTCCATGGGCTTTTCGAGAAGAATTTGCATTTTTTTGTGTACATGTGTTTGCGTGCGGGCCTACTGCCAACAAAAGAATCGGTGAGCGAATGAATAAATTTTCGTCATCATATGCAAGAGTTACACTTCAGATGACATATGTATCTGGAAAATTGTGAAAACTCACAAAAATAATTTCACAAACCGTGAGCATTCTCTTGCCTATGCTGGCGACGAGGACACTGAATTTTCAAAGGAGCCAAACCTTGCCCTTGATAGGTGAAGTTTGCCTTATTAAAAATTGTTTCTTTAAAGTAATACAACCCCGCCTTTTGTTGTAAAGTTTTAAACTGCAAGCTAAGAGCATTTTATATCGCTCCAGTAGTTATTGTAAAGTTTTCTGTATTAATTTTGGAACTTCTTAGGCACTTGAACAGATTTTGATTTGAGATTTGATTTATTTACGGACGCTCTTTAACAGCTCAGGTCATCAGCCTCCCATTCAATTCAGGGCATGAAACGGCCGATAAATTTTGCTCAGGGGCCTCTTCTTTCAGGCTTGAGGTTCTTTTTCATGCAGTAAACGCACGACACGAGACCCACGGCTTTACTTCCCTTCCGAAGGAAGTCATACTTAGGATTTTTACGCCCGAAAAAATCCATCGATCCTGGCCGGGTTCGAACCCGCGATCTTGGGTGTAGAAGGTAAATATGGTTACCACTATATCACTAGAACCGATGAACATATTTTGACACTGTAATTCATTTTCTCAAATGAAAATCAATTCAATAATAGTTATTTATGTTACAAGTTAAAGTTAGTGTTTTATTTTGTGGGTAGAATTTTGCCTAAATATCCATCTTTCACCATCCTTATTCATGTTTAAATGTTCATGAATAATTCGAAGGCCTGTTGTTTTAAAAAGACCTAACCTTGTTGCTATTTCTGTAACTTTAAGCCGTCGGTCTTCCATAATTTCTCCTTCCACAAGAACGATGTTTTCAGGAGTGAGCATCTCCAAGGGCCGACCTGCACGTTCTTCGTCTTCAATGTTTTCTCGACCTATTGCAAAAAGTTTGGCCCATTCTTTTACGGTAGAATATGAGGGGTAGCTTCCCCACATACACCGTGCAATCTCTGTTTAATTTCATTTGGAGTAAGTCCTTAATAACTCCATTTTGAACATGTCACAATCTTCTACATATAGCCTTTTTTGTGCAACTATATCTGAACAACTGAACAAAGCGGAGCTGAAGTTACTGCTGCAATAATTTACTTAACAGATGAGGTTTGGCACCAGATATGGTTGTTTTGAAGGCAACAATTCTAATCGGCGAGGCCGGAAACTTATGGATCTACCCTGGTATGTGAAAGCTTAACTTTCCGAAGTGTAGTAATAATTGATTTGCTCGTTCCTTACCTAAGGCATTACAAATCTTGTCCGCTAACATCATTCCCTTTTGGCATATCGTTCAACATCGCTTTCTAAACCTGTTTTCTGCCAGTTTAACGGCAGTATGCATTGACACTCCGAAGATGGCTTATCAGTTGACTTTAGAGCAGCGCAGTTTGTCAGTAAACGTTATTTTAAATACTAATCAGAAATTCTCCAACTAGTTGTCTCCTTAGATAACTACAATTGACGAATCTTTCTCTACTTGTATAGTGTAAAACATAAAAACGAGCAAAAACATTCCATTTTAGCAGAGAAAATTATATGGTGGAAATGACGCAAATAAAACCACTTGCCAAAATTAGCACAATGCAAGTTTCGGAATATAAAGACAAATTAAGAGTGAAATCAGAAGCATTGTTGTGTTTAAACTTAATTGCATCATTAGAATGTATTTTCCTGTCACAATGTCTGTTTGGCTAACGAAGGAGTTAGTCAAGCCTGTATACACTTTTTAGGAAATTGAGTTGAAATCAGGCGCCAGCCGGCTATGGCGCGCTAAGTAGCCGAGACCTAAAATACCTCATGAACGGACAAGGTTTGTACCTAAAGCCTGTCATTTTCAGTAAAGAATTAAATAAAAAACACATTTAGGATATCACTAAATATTGTCTGCACATAAATTGTGAAGTTCTTTTCTGTTTTTGAAAAATTAATAATATTGATAGTGGTAACATTTACTCACATTTGCAGTCGGTCCTGATAATGTAGTGGTAATTGCACTTGCCTCCTAAACCCAAGATCGCTGGTTCCATCCCGGCCAGGGTTGATGGATTTTTTTCGGGCGTATTCCTTCCTAAGGGAAGTAAAGCCATGGGTCTCGTGTCGTAAATTTACGGCACGAAAAAGAAATACACGCCTTAAAGAAGAGGCCTCTGAGCAAATTTTATCGGTTGTTACACGCCCTGAATTGGATGGGACGTCATTACCTGAGATATTAAAGAGCGTCCATAAATAAACCAAATCAACATCACATTTCTTATTATGAACCAACAGTGTAGTTCATTTAAGCATAGATCTCTCGCGCTAAATGGTGAAAGTAACGTACCAATTTGCAAAATTAAACCAGAGACATGACCATAAACTACCCAGATATTCCACTCCCGGATTCATGAAGTTAACCATTCTAAACATGCGATCAATGCTAAATGAAAAATTGCGGGAAAGGACTACATTTTTTGTGCCCTAGTTGTTTGAAGAGAGATTAGGCAGGAGAGTGGCTCTTGTGACCAGGTGTGCTGGATTAGTGTCGCTATGTAAGAACCGCTACTGCATTGTCACCCTGGAGTAGTCTGCAGGTTTCTCACTGAAAACAGAAGGGACAAGCCGACATAAAGAGATTTTCCATGCCTATTGATCAAACGTTTCCGAGTTGAAATCTGTTCAATGTACATTCTCTTTGGTCAAACGAATATTACAGCGCTGCAACTTCTCCAAAGATTTCTTCCTTACAATTACAATTGTCTTTTTCACAGATATTGTGCAGCTAAGATTAAACTTATGTAACAAAATTTGAGTTGGCCACCAGTATAATTATCCGTTTCCCACTCTGTAACATGACATCATTTTTTATTTTATTTACGACCAGCATATAAACAAAAGCTGTTTTTGTTATTGGAATGCTTTAATTTGTTCTGAATTCATTACAGCTGTTTAATATAGGTTCCTTTATTTGGCGGTCTATTAGTACATAGGCTTATGAATGTGGAACTTAATCAAATGACAACAGCTACAATTATACAATGTCCTCACTCCGCTACGCAATCAGAGATTTCAAACGCTACTGGAAGCCAGTAGACATCCGTGGACGCGCGAACTTCGGTAGACCGAAGTTAAAGTTCCGGTGACGGAGCAATTGAACTTGCTCAGTCGTATTTATCACGCCAGGTTTTGCAATTGCATCTCTATAGAAAGTGCCTGTTAGACTTTCTATACCTTTGTGTCCTGAGAGGGAGAAATACGTCATAACAAAGAAGATTTATTTATGATTATTATGTGCAAAGGAATTTAGTGTTAAATTTCTAGGAGTAAAATTCCATAGGGAAGTGCAATTTTTCAAATTGAGAACAATGTTCTAACTCAAGGCGATGTCATTGACAAGCTAAGACCACAAAACCGAGTTTTAATAGAGAAGGTATGATGAAATATGCTATCGAATAGAAACTTCTTGAAAGTCTTTCACACGATTAGCCCAGCAAGTTGGTGTATCTGTCGACAGTGCGTATAAAGCCATTAAGCTGCTGCACCTTTATCTTCATACCGAGGGTGCTAAAAATGCATGCACACTTTCACAGTAGATATCTATTTAATATATTTCAAAGTTGGACCGAAAAACAACAGTAATGTATGGTATGATGTTCTGTAAACAGATGTGACTCACATACATTATGATAGCGTTGCTATGTGACAGGTAAATAAACAATGAACAAATGAAGCCAAGATTATCCTATGATGTTCTGTAAACAGATATGACTCACATACATTATGCTAGCGTTGCTAGAACAAAAGGGAGCTAAGATATCTTTTGAACAGCCGAAAGCAATTCTGAAGTATTCAAGGCACTGGATAGGACGAAGAGGTCCGATTTAGTTTCCACCGCATTCTCCGATCGAACTCCATTGGACCTCTACCTAAGGGGAACTCTTAAGGGTGTTGTATACCGTAGAAAACCAGCTACACTAGCAGCACTTCGGGAAGAAATTGAAACGGCATGTGCTGAGGACACTTTCGCAAA